>CM066165.1:88526345-89730630 GCA_033629205.1 Lithocarpus polystachyus | reverse complement strand
CTATGATCCCCATGTCTTTTCTCAGTCATTACCACCGATTTATATATCACTTATCATTTCTCTCATTTTTTCTCACATATCCGCCAAACTTGTAGATCCACTGCCGCTATTCAGGTATTTTCTTTTTTCTTTACTTCTGGTTTTGTTCTTAGTGTTTGTCATGAAATTAATAAATATGTCTTTAATAAATAATGTATTAATTAAGACCCAAGCTTTTATTATTAAAGAATGAAAAAAAAAAATTATTGGATGTACTTAACAGTTTGTTTTTGAAATGGTTGTGTATCCCCTCGTCCCATTTGTCAATTGTTTGATTGGCATTATTATTATTATGTTCCTAGATTTTGGATGCTTGTCAATCATGTAGCTAAAAACAGTTCTAAACTTGTTTTGAAATTTCAAGATTTAAGGCTAAAGTGTTTGAGTGTATTGTTCGAAACTTTTATAGAAATAATGAATTGATTAGAATCTCTCTGTGTTTTTTTTTTTTTTAATTAATTAACAATCTGTTTGTGTATTCATTTAAATTTTTTTGCTTTAAGTTCACTATGAATGATTTATTTTCTAGATAAGTGGATATTTCGCATTTGTTAATGGTTTTTTCATTTACTTTAAATTCTTTTACTTTATTTTCTTTACAATGATTATTTTTCTCTGTCAATTATACGATTTATTGTCTTCCACTCTCTCTCTGTCAATATGTATTAGTTTTTGGCCCCCTTAAGAAGAAATGTGTCCTCCACCTGATGGTGCCACCACAAGAGATGGTTGACTCAACTCCCATTTCAAGCGAGCAAGGAGCCCTTACTGCATCTGGTGAGTGAAAGTTTAATCTTTCATGTAGTTATCTTTGTTATTGTATAGACTTTGAATAAGTTACTTTTCCATAATGTTACTGACTATGCTATCTTATTTTTCCTAACAGTTACTATGGCCAACAAACGGAAAAGAGGTAGAAATCTATGCACCAAGTTTAAAAAACTGAGGGAAAATGGACTCATTCCAATAACCATCCCTCCTGGGGCCAAAGGACCTGTGGGCGAAAATGCTAGTGTGTTTACAAGAAGGGTGGGATTTGTCGTTCGCGAACATGCAAACCTTAGTTATGAATCTTGGTCTAAGGCCCCAGAAGAACACCGACAAATGTTGAAGAAACGTTTGGTGGTAAGTTGTTACTATAGAGGCTATAGTATTTAAAAATTGTGTAAAAATATGAATGATAGTTGTTTTTTTAATTATTATGTTCTAGGCCGATTTCATGTTGGACCCAAATCGCGTTGAGGATAAGATGTGTATGGAGATTTCATTGTCAAGTACCTATAATAATTGTCGTAGTAACTATTACAAGGAGTACTTGAAATTTAGTAAGGAGGAAGTGAGGGCCAATGTTCCACCAGATTTGACACAGGACAGTTGGGATGCTTTATGTGATTTATATGAAACAGACAAATGGAAGGTAAATCTTGTTAATACTAAAATGTTAATAAATTTCAACACAAGCATATTTTGATATATTCTTTGTTATGATTGTTAATTCTCTTCGTTTTAATTGTTATCTTTTTTTGTTTTTTTATCTTATACGTGTTAGGGTAAGTCAAAACAGAATAAGGAGAATAGAGGAAAGAACAAAACTGGTCACACTTGTGGATCCAAATCATTTATTGCTTATTATGAAGAGGTTGCAACGATTTAATTCTTTATTATTTTATAATAATCCTAGTGTATACATGTTAATTTTATCTTTATTATGTGCAGAAAAAACAAAGTGGTAAAGAGATCGGAAAAGTGGATTTTTATAAGATGACCCGCACAAAGAAAGATGGTTCTTTTGTCACTACTTTCAGTGAAGAAAAATACGTAATTAATATTCTAGTTTGATTTGATTTATATTCTAGTTTGATTTCCTATAGATAGTTTATAGGGTAAATCTTGAATTAATTGCATAAATTATTTAGTAAAATTTTATGTCACGTGTGTAGAATCTAATGAAAGAAAAAGTAGCTGATGAAGAGAATCAAAGCACTGAGGAGGAAATTTTTACAGAAGTGCTAGGGACAAGGCGAGGCTTTGTAAGAGGGATGGGGAAATTTGTGATTCCTACCCCAACCCGCTCTTCTCATTTGCGATATGAGACAAGCATGAATATAGAGTTAGAAAACTACAAGCAAGAGTTGTCCAATGCATTGCTGAAACAGGGTGAGTCGGATCAAAAACATGCTGAAACACAGAAACAAGTGGCACAGTTGCAAAGTCAGTTAGGGGAACAAAGTCAGCAAATAGCTGTACTGATGGCAAGATTTGGTAGGTGATTATTGTCCAATACAAATTTGAAAATCGTACTTGGATGTTAAAATTAGTTAGTAAGCATTTTTGTCATCTAATTTATTTGACCTTTACATTGTTTATGCTCTTTATTTCAGGTTAAAATGTACTATGCCTTGGACTAGTGATGACGTAGAGGGGAGATAGATTTCATTGCAACAAGTTTTAGTTTGGTTGTATGTCTTTATGAAGAGTTTGTTATTACTTTATTAGTATTTGAGACAATAGATTGGAATTTAAATTATGTATATGATATTGAACTTGGGTATTTTTTTTCTTTATTAGTAGTTATTGCTTGTTCCTCTAATGGTTTCCCAGGTCTCTCCATTTGGTTCCCCAAACATAATCTCCATTTTTTATACACATTTTATTACAATAGATCAGGTAATTTTGTCCTCTATAAATTAACATTTTCGTGCATGGATCTAGTTTGCCTATGTTGCTGGTTGTCCTGGTCTTTCTTGGTGTTTATAGAGGACAAAATTAATCCTTATAAGTGCAAATTGATGAGGACAGTCTATTCAATTTACGTAATGCTCTATTTCTTTATTTAAGACAATAAAACATCTATTTCTTGTTCTTTATTTAAGACAATAAGACATCTATTTCTTGTTCAATTTACGTAATGCTCTATTTCATGCTCTATTTCTTTAGTAAAAAATAGATGCCTCTCACCCATTTTTATACATTTATTCCAATTTCTAAGGATTGCTTGAAAATTTTAGTACACATTATTTACCATGACCCTCATATTCTTATACATTATTTTTATACTCATTATACAGTTTTATACATTTTTGTAATCAGTGCATTAATTATGAATTTTGTATAAATTTATGGATGTATAATGAGTATAAGAGTATTTTCTCAAGCTGAAAGTATGTATGTGGTATCTACACATAGAATACAAGTATGAATGTGGTGTTGCATGTATACTTCTTTAAGATGGAAAATTTTTAATTCCCAATTTCAATTTGTTGCAGGACTGTGTCTATTATTTAATTTTTGTAATTTATTAATTTTGATATTTGTGTAATTTTCATTATTTTAGGTTTAGGGCATTTATTTTCTTATTTTTAAGTTCTTTTTATAACTATAAAAGTATTTTGTTGGTTGTCCTAGTCTTTCTTGGTGTTTCATTGCATTGGTGGCTCACGGGTCCTACTCTCAGTTTTACACGGTCTAGCTTTGGCCTAGTTATTTTATAGCATGGGCAATTCTCAAGCCCAAAGCTAGCTGAGGAAACTTGCTTTTATGGGAGAGAGTGAGAGACACTGAACTGAAAAGAAAGGCAAAGAAGTATAATCGTTACAACATAACACAATAGCAGATTGAGCATGCATATACATGCATAACTGATGTTTTGAAGGACATGCACTTTAGAGAGAGAGAGAGAGAGAGAGAGAGAGAGAGAGGGTTTACAGTGGATGAAATAAAGAAAAATGAAGAAGACGAAAAAAAGAAAGAGAAACAAGCTAAAGAAAGAGGGGAGAATTAAAAGTGATTAATTGTGTGGATATGGAAAATGTAGGGAAAAAAAGAAAAGAAAAAGAAATGTCTAGAACATAAGGAATGGGTGGAGGAGAATAAATCAGATGAAAACAAAAACAAAAAGCCTGGCTTGTAGGTGGGTCAATGGGTGGGAAACGGAAAACTAAATAAAGATAATATAATTTTTAGTTCAAATATAATATATTTTTATATTACTATATATTAGGTTAATATATTGATATTATATAATGTGCAATAAATATATATATATATATATTAAAGTAATGACAATTCCAAAACGGCATATGAATATTAACTGGTATATAAATATTTTGTTTCTTTAGTCAAATTGACTGCCTTAATTTATTAATACTAATTGGAGTTTCATAAGATTCAATTAAAAAAAAATTGGAGTTTCATAATTTTTTTTTTTTTTTTTACTTCAGCTCCTTTTAACTCAAAGTCCTTGTTTTATCCCTGCCTGCGGGTGTAAGACTTCTTCACAAATGGTGGTGATAGGATATTGGTGATTGTGCTTCAAAGAGTACAGGTCACTTGTAGGGCTGGCTCAACAAATTTGGGGCTGCGAAAACTTTAAGTGGAGCTTTTTTAATTATTTAAAAAAAGTCATTATTTAGCAAATTAATGACTTTCAAAATGGATGGAAAAAAAAAAAGCAAAAAAAAAAAAAAAAAGAGGTCTTGATGTAGGTTGAAAATAGAAGCACTAAAATAAAGTGGAATGCTTTATTTACATGTAACTATAGTCTTGATGTAAACGTATAACTATAGTCTGCAATTCACGTGGGTTTTGACTTTTGATAACTCCTGCATATTACTTATATATATATATATATATTACTTTTATATATATATATATATATATATATATATATATATATTCTTCATAACCTATTACTTTTAAAAAAAATACTAACGAATACTAGTAGAACATGGGTTAATAATTCATTTAAAGAAAAAGAGTTATATTTATAAAACTTTATATTTTACCATTAATCTAATGAAATCAATTAAACTACTATTATTTTAATTAAAATACTAACTAATTCTTGTAACGTAGCAAACTGGCAAATGAAGTCCAAGCAAAATGCACAAAACAAAACCATCTTTGTTTCTAATATTTTATTATATTTTACTTTCTTATCATTTTTTTATCTCTTGTTTTTTCTCAGCCCCACATCTTCATCTCTCCTGACAACTTTTTTGTTTGTCCTTCATCACATCTTTTCATCTTTATTTACACATTAACTGAGACACGCAACTTAGATTTTTCATCATACCTTCCAAGATTTTATTAAAAGTATTTTGACAGCACAATTTCGTTGTTACTAACGTGTGCTCTTACCATTTTTGAAAACAAAAAAATTTTGACAACTTTTTCAATGTACAATACAATTATTTTAAAAATAAATGACTTAGTGTGTGCCCTTAAGGCCCCTTATTAAAATTATAAATCTATTTAGACATTTGATACTATTTTTATGTACAGTGTTTAAAGTATTAAAATCTAACTTTTCAGTAAAAAAAATAGCAGTAAAAAAAGAAAAAATGTCAGACACAAGCAAAATATAAAATTATTTTATTTAAAATAAATTAATAAAGAGGTTTCATGAGATACATTGGGTTAAGCGCATAAAAAAGGGCAAAACTAACGCTAAGGTGGCTAAGAAAATGTACAAGTGAGCAGCTAGCCAGCCAAAAATAAAAAAAAAAATTCAGCAAAAAAGTGAGCAAGTGACTTAAGCTTCCACAAAATAAGCCCCTTGGTCATTGCATTCAATGGAGGCAGAGTCTTTGAAACGTCCCATCATCATCTCAATTCCAAAGTTGTGACTTTTTACGTTAAAGAAAAAAATAGTTGCATTATAATTCCTGAGTTCTGACTTTTAATATAATTCCTAAGTTCTGACTTTTTATGTAAAAGAAAAAAATAGTAGCTGCTAGAAATAATAGCTATAGGCTAGTAATACAATTAATACTAGCTATAGGCTAGGATTACAGCGGGGAAGCATTATAGCAACTATTTCAAGATTTGAGTTCCCAAGGAAATATTTGAGTTCCCACGGCTCATCTTTGCTCTCCATGTCTGTAAATTTCAAGATTCAAGCATTATAGTTTTTGTTCATTCTCTACCTTTCTTCTTCCTCATTTGCTGCCCAAGTTTGTAAAAAGAAAGGAAGAGCAAATAGAAGCAAACTTGAATGAAGATCAAAGGAGAGTAGCTAGCCAACTACGAAGAATGCTATAAAAATAGAATCACGATGGAGACAAGAGAGAAGCAAGGTGAGCTGGGAAAAAAAAATACTAATCAATACTGTATTTGATTTCTTGAGATTTAAGATGGAGAGGAGAATTTTTTTCTATCTATTTTTTCCTGTAGATTCAAGTAATAAATGTTAGTTTCTATTAATAAAGTTATTTATAAAGCCATTAATTCAGATTTTAAATAGGAACATTATCTCTTCAATTTCTATGTTTTGGGAAAGGGGGGCTTTAATTTTTCTTTTTAAATCTATAAACCATCAGTTACAAAGTGGCCTAATTTTTCTCTCTTCAAGCATCCTTAATTTTTGTTCTTTATATCAATTTATTTCTATTAGTGGCGCCTTAAATTTTTTTTCCTAGGTGAAGGATCCGTAATTAATTTGCATGGGCCTTCTTTTATTTGGGGCATTAAATCATTGCATCAATTACTATTTAAAATATATATATATATATGTATATATATATATATATATATATATATAAGTTGTATATATAAGTTCAAAAGTAATAAACAGTAGAGAAAATTATTTGACCCGGATTTGATTTGGGATAAGGGAGTGACTCAAGCTCCGACACTCTAGCTTGCCCCACACATACTAAGCACAATAACAATTGATTTTATAGGGGAAAAAAAAAAAGAAAAAAAAGAGGTAAGCCCAAATTTACTATTGATTGAAATTTGGGCATTTAGGAGCTAAGCCCACGAGAAGAATGAAAAAATGAGCTGAGCCCATATATATAGTCTCAGTTGGCAAAGTAAAAAGGTCCAAAACTTTTATTATTAAAAAAAAAATTTAAAACAAAAGAAAAGCTATGACATAAAAAACGCAGCGTGAAGATTAAAAAAACGCACCGTTTTATTTTTGGACTGTGGTTTTCTTTTCTCAATTTGTTTTCACTTTTCCCACACTCACAATTCTCAATTCTCAACTGCAAGACCGATTTGCACTGTGAATATCGTTCTTATTGAAGTCAATTGCGAGACTGATTTCAGTGCTTGGTTAGTCCCTATTTCCCTCGGCTTCTTTGCCTCCAACCCTTGAATTCTCGACCTTTGAGCATTGAGAGTGTTTTTTTCTGTTGTACTTTGCAGGTTAGCGATTTGGGAAACGTAATTGGGTTGCCACTACAAACCGTGTTAAGGTTAGATATTCATAATGTTTTTATCTCTATAGTTATTTTGTGGTTGAAGGGAGTTTAATTACAATCTTCACATTCGTTCAATTTCTACGGTTTTTGTATGTCAGTCTATTAATGACAAGTATAGATGAATATTGGAAATAGTTTTTATTTTTGCTACTTTTTTTGTGATGGACTTGTTCATTATCAGGCTATGGTAAAAATACAGGTACATATATTAAGGAGTTTGAAGATGTGAAAGTGAAATGTCTTTATTTAATAGGTACTTGCATGGAGATTATTGATTCATGATCAGATTGATTGGGCATGGAGATTATTTAATGGGTTTAATGTTTGTTTGTGTGGTTGGATATATTGGACATATATGATATAAAGTCTAAAGATGGGTTGCCATTGGTTATTTGTACCGGTGGAGGGTCTTTTCTAGGAAATCTCCGGGGCTCTTTGTTTTGAGTTTTGTCAATTAAAAAAACTCTTTAACTATTCTTCTCACCTTGATACTTCTGTCTTCTTGTTTTTAGGAGACGGCTCTTTTTTTTGGGGGGGGGGGGGGGGGGGGGGAGGGTGGGTGCAATATTTTATACACAGTAGTCATTAGAGACTAGAGGACACAAAAGAAGTAAATAAAACAAATATAAAAGATAGCTAAAATAAGAAGAACTATCACAACAAGAAAAGTCCCATTATTATTAATGGTTTTCCATATGTGGTGTGATTGTAAGTAAAACCTGGTGATTACATTGAAACTGAGAAATTTTGCTATTAATGTTTGTCTAAGTTGTTAATTGTTTGTTTGTTTATTTTTTTTTTTTTTACTTTCATTCAGATCTTGCGGTTATTCAGCGAATCTACTGAATGTATAGCTGTCTTAAAGGTTGATTTGGCTGATGCAAAGAAGTGTCTTAGCACCTGCAATAAACAATTGCATTAGTTGTGGTATCGGTCAGTAACGCTACATCACATAATTTCCTTGTTTGATCAAATTGAGGGCATAGCTAAGGTTTGTCCAACCTAATTTCAGCTTTAAGATAATATCAGATACAATAGTATTGCATACTTTTGGTCAATGTTTCATTTCAATTACCTGATTGCTGCCCCACCCTTTAATTCTACATCTATGCTGCTATGCTTGGATCTTTTTGTACTAGATTTGCAGTTGCATATCATATTTATACAAACATGCAGACATTTTTTAAAGTAAGTTATATGCATGCAAGCATGGATGCATAAGTGCATGCATTAATATGCACACATTTATGCGTGCTATGATATGTCCTTAATTACTTGTTTTGATCATTACTTAAAAAAAGAAAAGAAAAGATAAAAGAACTTGTATCCTGCTCAAGTGGAATTTGGGGTGTGTAGTAAATTATTAATGGAACTTCTCAGCATTTTATGGGTATTGTAGTTTTTAGTGTGTTTTGAAAAATTAACTCCACTATATTGTTTGCAGCTTAAAAAAAATGTCTTTTTGAAATGAAGGAAAATGGTGTTTTAGGGTATTTTCCTTGTAAAATGAGCCACTTAAACAAAAAGCATTAGTCTTAAATGAAAGAAAATTCTATAACTTTTAATGACTAAACTCTTACAAAAATTCTTAATTTGGTAACTTTCTTTTATGAACAATTTTTACTTATAAAGCAAGACTATTGTTGAAAATAGTCTATTATGATTGTTGTTGTTTCAATAACAAGCAATTTTGTTTATATTTTTTAATTAGTTTTATTTCTGAGAAAATTGGGTTATACTTGGTAAGTAGTTTACTTCATCTCAAGTAAGAATGTGTTTGTTGAAATTATGATAGGGACATCAAGATGGACAAAAGTTGGATGCATGAAACTGATAGAATTAGTAAACGATATACTGAAGGCGTTAAGCAGTTCATTAACATGGCACGTGGTCATGCGGATCGAGTTGATAGGATTAAGTGTCCATGTCGTAAATGCAGAAATCGGGTTTATCACCATATAGACGCGGTGGAGACTCATTTGATTTTGAATAGATTCGATCTGGATTACACCGATTGGATATTTCATGGGGAAGAAGATTCGTTTTTTAAACATGTGCAAACTGAGCATAATGATGATAATTCACAAGCAGAGGACATTGATGAGGTTGGGGAAATGTTAGATGACATTTATAGGGGGACATTTCCAGATGCAAATATAGGTGAATCCTCCACTTCTCCAGGTCCATCAAACAATGATTACAAAGCAAGACCCTTTGATCAGTTGTGGGAAGATGCTCAACGTGAGCTTTATCCGGGTTGCAAGAAGTTTTCTAAACTATCTTTTTCTATGAAGTTGCTTCATATAAAGACACTTTGCAATTGGAGTGATAAGTCGTTTGATTTGGTGATTGACTTGATAAAGCAAGCACTCCCAGATGGGGAGTCATTGCCAAAATCGTATTATGAAGCAAAGCAGTTTAGGCGAGACTTGGGTTTTAGTTATGAGTTGATACATGTATGCAAAAAAGTCTGTACACTTTTCTGGAAGGAACATGCTGATAAAGACGAATGCCCAAAATGTCATACTTCAAGATGGAAAGAGGATAATGGTAAAGGTAAAAAAATTCCTTGGAAGGTTTTAAGGTATTTCCCAATTAAACCAAGGTTGCAGCGATTGTTTATGTCGAAAGATGTAGCTAAAGACATGAGGTGGCACAATAATGAACGACTTGAAGATGGAGATTACCTTAGACATCCTGCGGATTCAATAGTGTGGAAAGAGTTTGATAAAAAACATGCTTGGTTTGCTGCAGATTCCCGTAATGTGCGACTTGGTTTGGCAAGCGATGGCTTCAATCCATTTGGTAACATGAGTACATCATATAGCATGTGGCCAGTAGTACTGATGCCGTATAATTTACCTCCATGGAGGTGTATGAAGGATCCGTATATGATTTTGTCCTTACTTATTCCTGGACGTAAGGCACCTGGAAACAAAATTGATGTGTACTTACGGCCGTTGGTGGATGATTTAAAAGAATTATGGAATGAAGGCATCAAGACGTATGATGCGTCAATGCAACATTCATTTAAGTTGCATGCAGCATTATTATGGACTATAAATGATTTTCCTGCATATGCGAACTTATCTGGGTGGTCTACCAAGGGAAAGTTAGCATGTCCTGTATGTAACGAGAATACAGAGTCGAGTTATTTGAAGTCTAGCCACAAATTGTGTTACATGGGTCATCGTCGATTCTTACCTCAAGAGCATAATTGGCGCAAAAAAAAAGAATTTTTTGATGGAACTGAAGAGCATAGGATAGCCCCTAATGAATTATCAGAAGATCAACTGTTACAACAACTAATGAATGTTCCAGAAGTGCAATTTGGAAATGATGAAGCTACAAGAAAAAGAAAGCGCACGAAGATCGAGTTGAATTGGACAAAGAAAAGTATTTTTTTTGAGTTACCTTACTGGTCAACATTGAAGCTAAGACACAACTTAGATGTTATGCATATTGAGAAGAATATATGTGACAGTGTCTTAGGTACACTGATGTATGATAGTGGAAAAGGAAAAACTAAAGACACTTCCAATGCACGAAAGGACTTAGAAGATATGGGCATACGTAAAGATTTGCACTTACAGAAAACTGGTACATCTATAAAAATGCCACAAGCAAAGTATACATTGACAAAAGCTGAGAATACAAGTTTCTGTGATTGGTTGAAAAATGTGAAGTTTCCTGATGGGTATGCATCTAACATTAGTAGATGCGTGAACACCAATGAGGGTAAGATCTCAGGAATGAAAAGCCATGATTTTCATGTACTCTTACAACGCTTACTTCCTGTTGTAATTCGTGGATATTTCAATGATAATATACGTACAACATTGATTGAATTGTGTTTATTTTTTAAGGACTTGTGTTCAAGATCATTGAAGTTAGATGTCTTAAATCAAATGAAGGAAGACATTATTGTGATTTTATGCAAAATGGAAATGATATTTCCACCTGCTTTTTTTGATATAATGGTACATCTAGCTCTTCATTTACCTCGAGAGGTAGAGCTTGCAGGACCTGTTCAATTTCGCTGGATGTATCCGATTGAAAGGTTTCTTGGTAAATTAAAGCGGTTTGTGCGAAATAGAGCACGTCCAGAAGGGTCAATTGCTGAGGGATATTTATCTAATGAATGTTTGACATTCTGCTCCATGTATCTTCATGAGATTGAGACCGTATGGAATTGTGAGGAGCGGAATAGTGACAGGTGCCAGGGGGAAAGGGATGTAGGCTTGTCTGTTTTTTCACAACCAGTACGTCCTTTAGGAGCAGCAAAATATGTAAGACTTGATGATACGTATCTCACACGGGCTCGATGGTATGTGCTTAGCAATTGCTCAGAAATTGATTCGTACAAAACGTAAGTGCTTCATTGATTTTTTTTTTTTCAATTTACATGTTACTTAGCAATAAAATAAAGTGCTTATATGTTTTTATTATGTAGTGAGCATTATCTGAAGATCCATTGATTTTGTTTTTTATATAAAATTTTCATGTTTCTTGAAAATAAAATGAAGTGCTTATATGTATTTATAATGTAGTGAGCATTATCTGAAGATCCAAGGAGAAGGCATCATTGACATTGATCATAAGCATGAAGTTGAATTCGAAAATTGGTTCCAAAATCGTATATGTGGGAGTGATGCGACAAATGTGTCCCAAGAATTATATAGTCTTGCATGCGGATCTGATGCTCTAGTTGCAGTTTACAAAGGTTGCATTGTGAATGGTGTTAGGTTCCACACAAAAGACCGTGAACATACTCGTCGTACCCAAAATAGCGGTGTCTTTGTTTCGGGTGAAGATGGTGTAACAAAAACTGACTACTATGGTGAGTTGAGGAATGTTTTGGAGCTAAACTACTTGGGCAATAATCATGTATATTTATTTGAGTGTGATTGGTGGGACACTAGAGATGGAACAGGAATGCAAAGGGATAAGCATTTTACAAGTGTGAATACATCTCGTACATGGTATCATTCTGACCCATTTATCTTAGCATGCCAAGCTTCACAAGTTTTTTACTTGAATGATACCAAATTGGGCAGTAGTTGGCGAGTGGTGCAACATATGACGCATAGAAACATGTATGATATTCCCACAGGCATAGAGAAAGTGCATGAAGAAAATGAAGAATATAATGGTGATGAGGTATACCAAGAAAGTGAATGTATTGGGGTTAATGCAACAGTTCAACAAGAAAATAATGAAGACTCAAATTTGTTACATAGAGATGATGTGCCAGCAATAGATTTGGGAGACTTAATACCTGTTGATGATGTATATGTGCAACTTGATGGAAGTATGTTCATCAATGATGACTTGTCTAATGAGGAATGGGATACAGAGTCCAACCATGAAGAAGAAACATATAGTGATGATGATGTTTCAAGCTCAGATCAGGAAAAAGATTTATCTAGCAATGATGAATCTATTGGAGATCTTCGAAATGATGATTAAGTTGAGTTTTGGTGTAAGTTGAATTGATGCAGGTTAAGTTTTGTTAAATATATAAAGCTTTCATATCTTCTTAGCTATGATATTTTTGAAAAATAAAAATGTTAAAGTTTTACTTGAATGTTAAAACTATTTTGTACACATTTTTGTCATCTACTTTAGTTAACCTTTACATTGGTTTATTCTTTTTATTTCAGGTTAAAATGTCGCATGCTTTAGGCTACTGATGATGTTGAGGGGAGATACTTTTCATTGCAAACTTGGTTGTGTATCTTCTCGAAGAATTTGTCATTATTTTATTATTATTTGAGAGACTAGATTTGAATTTAAATTATTTATATGATATAGAACTTGGGTATTGTTTTTCCTTATTAGTAGTTACTGATTGAGCAGTTGTTATGCTTATACGAGTATTCGTGATAGAAAATTTGTGATATGTGGAATTGTGATTATGGCAGTGACCTGATTGTCCTTATCATGGGTTCCTCCTTTTTGGCCCAATTTAAGACTCCTATTTATAATATGCAAATAACACCTTGTCTTCTACACCATGGGGATCCATCGGTAAAATCTAATTCACAAATGGCTAGCATGTGATCATTGTAAAAGATCTAGCTGTTTGACCCACTCAACTTGTGAAATTTCTTGATTCATCTGCAAAATATACTACACAGTTTTCAGGTATTAAAGTACATTGTTTATGTGTCATTCTACATTTTGACAAGTGCCTGCGCTTTTGGAACTCATTGTTGTGTTTGTTTGTTTGGATAGAAGATTTAGAATGAGAAACTTAAGTTGGAACATGTTTAGCTTTCAGGAGAGAATAGTGGGCTGTGGAGCTAAAGAATTTGGCTGGTGAAGTGACAAAGCCCTCCAACTTTTCGGTTTCGGGTCTCTTGGTCTTCAAAGGCTGTGAGTAGTCTTTCTTTCGTTTCACTCCTTTTGTGTTTACTTCTATAATTCAATGTTATTGTAAATTATTCCATATAAATCTATGTCTTAGAGTTTCATGGATTTTGAATGATTTTTGGAGTGTTTGTGTGTTTTGGGTGTAATTGACTGGTGAATTATAAAAATGGTCTTAATTTAATTTGAGTTATGGAGTACTTTTTCAAAGGAGACTAGTTTGGAAATACTGAGAAAATTGGTTATGGAATTTTAGCCGTTTTTTTTTTCTTTTTCTTTTTCTTCTTTGTCTTGTTCCTTGTTGGCTCTTGTTTTGTATACTTCTTGTGTGCTACGATTACACCCACTTTTTTTTGCTTTACTCAATGAATTTTGTTTACTTTTCAATTATGAATGAGATTATAATTGTGTTTTCTGTTGGTTTGGTTTTAAAGAATCTGCCTGAAACATGTCTAATTCTTGTGCTAGGCTCACTTATGAGTGTTAACTAATTATAATATTTATATAGTTTACTTATAAAGAAGAAAGATTTAGGACTTATAAGGTTCTTTTCTTAGCTTTAGGATTTATAAGATTTAGGATTTACGCTGAATGTTGCAGCCTAAATGGCTTTTAGGAAATTATCAGTAGTGGATTGTAATGGCCTGGTGATAATTTTACATTCTCCTATCTGTTTCAGTTGCAAAGCCATTAATTGCTGATGGAAGTGCAATTTCACATTAATTAGCACTCGCATTTTGATCAAAACTCCTTTCAAAAACTTGAACCTCCACTTGTTCTTCAGGAGTTTGTTAACCATGGTATGCAATTGTAAGACATGTCTTATTACCTTCGCAGTTGTTACAAAAATGTTATGATTTAAAAATTGTCATTCCTGTCATGATTGTGATTGTAGGTGGTGTTCTCTTTAAGGTATATATTGTTTGTGATACTATAAAGGTGGTCGGACGTTTTCCTTACTTGATGATGTCTGCAAAAGGGAGCTCTCCAAAAATGCAGGTGTGTATCATGTTCCAGGGGTTTCTTATGTTGCAGCTTCAGCAGATGATGCAGATTTGGACCTTCGTGTTGCTGGTGAGCTATCTTGTCTGAGAAAACCTTTCTTGAATTGTTCCTAATTTTCTTATTTGTTTTTCAAGAATCATGCGTTTCATCATGAGTTTGGTTTGCACCATTCCAATGGATTTTAAAGTTATGGAAAAAGATGTTTCCTATTAAGGGTTGGTGGGGATGATTGGATTGGTTGAGCCTTGGAGTCACTTCATATTAGGTTTTTCTTAGTGCAATCTTCGTGATGTAAAAGCCTAAAAGGGGTTGTACTCAAGGTATCAACAGTGACATTGAATTGTGTTCAGGTTATGAAATTTTAATTTTAGGCTATGGGTCACAAAACCTCTCAAAATTTTTTGACCATTGTTTCCCTTGCAGTACTTCCTCAACGACCTTTGTTGGAGAAACTTGCAAAGGAACTTCGCCTTCGACTGGTTCTTTTCATCATTTTCTGTATGATTCATGGAAGCGCACATGTCCACATGCATTAATGAGATGATGAAGAGGGGAGATATATTTCGTTGCAACAAGTTTCAGTTTGGTTGCATATCTTTATGAAGAATTCGTTATCATTTGATTAGTATTTGAGTGAATAGATTGGAACGTTTATATGTATATGATATTGAACCTGGGTATTTTTTTCCCTTATTAGTTATTGATTAAGAAATTATGCTTATATGTATTTGTGACTGAAAATTATTGATGTGCATAGGATTGTGATTTGTTATTTCCCAACAGGTATTCATGTAAAATTCAGAATGTAAATTTTAAAGAAAAATTAAAAAAAAAGTAAAATATTATTAGCGACGACAATATCATCGCTAATATTTTATCATATCATTATTGACGACAAACAATATCATCGCTAATATGCAATTTTTAGTGATGACATGTTTGTGGTCACTAATATATCATTATCTGTGACGACAGCAAGTGTCGTCGCTAGTAATGACATATTAGTGACAACAAAAATATCGTCACTAAAAATAATCTACTAGTGACGACAAAAAAATTCGTCACTACTAATGAGCTAGTAGCAACGACATTTCGTCTTGGGTTCTTGAGTTATTTATGACGATAATTGTCACTATTAGTGACGACTTTGTCGTCGTTAATAGTATTGTATTCGCGACGACATTAATATCGTCACTAGAAATCTTTTTTGTTACCATAATTGTTCAACGAAAGTTAGCGAAGACATTTTTCGTCGCCAATATAATTAGCGACGATATTTAAAGCATTAGCGACGATTATATGCCGTCGCTAAAGACCAAATTTCTTGTAGTGCATGGTTGGACTTGGGGGGCAATAGTCCTCCCTTTCAATTTTTTTTTTTAATTTTTATAAATATTATTATATATATGGGCACTAATTTTAGTAATTTTGTTTTATAGAAGTACACTTTTACCCCTTAACAATATCATTGATTATTTTAAGGGTATTGTTATGGTCACAAATTTTTTTACAACATTTTTACAAACTATTAAGATAGCAAATTCTTATTGGTTTACATTTAAGCCTACCATTTACATTATTTTTTTACTTACTAATAACCAAAAAAGTTTATAATTCTAGATTTTTCCTCATTTTAAAAAGACCATTAAAAAAAATTTATAGATCTTAAATCTAAAACAAAATATACAAGCTCAAAAAAATTAGTCCAACAACAAAAATTAACAATAGTAAAAAAAAAAATTAAGCCTAATTTTACCAAAAACAAACAACTTGACATCTTAAAAAATTAACAAAATCATTTTGTTCTTACACAGTAGCACACACATCAAAGCCAAAAAAAAAAAAAAAAAAATCAGCGACTAAGCAGCAGCGAAGTCGGAGGCCAAAGTCAGTGCACACCTTCAGCAACAGAGCCCCCTAACTCTAAGTTCTGGTTCTGTCCCTGCGATCAAGGACATCCGTGAAGTTGTAATGTGTACGGATTGTAAAAACTGCACACAAGCAACTTCTCCTCCTCACTGCTTTTGCTACTACGCACGTCCATACACGGGGACGTGATCGTCAACATCCTCGTAGCCATTTCGGAAACAATCATGAGTCAAGCTAGGTGGCTATTACTTTACATTGGAAGAGATTTGTTCGTAGTAGGTAATATGTCATTATATTCTCACCACACAACCCTTGAGCTTGTTAGCTAATCTAAGGTTCCACAAATTCTTCCATAATATGATGAATATGTGCTTGGTTTGAAGATTGGCCATATGTAGTGCGAAAGTGTTTGGTACGGAGCATAGCGTTGGCACTTCTAACAATTTAACTGAATACGTTCCTAAGGTATTTCCTATCCAAATTAGAACATCATTCGGTCACCTGTAACTCAAAGGTATTCTTTTGGTAATTGAAGCCGCATGAGGAAAAAAATTTGATACATAAGTGGTACATTCAATTGTTGAGTGGTTTGGTTAATGAGTGCCTACACTTTAGCGGCATTAGGTAGCATTGTGTACAAGGAAGTGAGTTTGAATGATAGTCAACAATCACACCAAAACTCAATTGTTTTTTATCGACCTACTCTCCATTGTGATCCCTTAAGCAACATAGTGTTAGGATTAGTGCCCTAAGATTCTATTGTACGATGCTGTGTATGATATTATGTATGACATTATGTTATAAATAATGAATTTGTTTTATTATCTAAAATAATAGTAACATAAATATTTGGACATTATCATATAGTCCTTGAGATGCATAGTATGTGATTTATGTGATTAGTTACAGAAGATATAAATTACAAGTTCTTTGTAAACTCAAAACCTTAGCTCGTAGTCAGTGATGAAATTGAGCATTTCATATGTGAAGACTATAACGTGTCAACTAAGATGGTTTGTCTTGATCATGGAAGTGGAGATTTCTAGTTAATATGTTGATGTGTCTTAAGTGTATAACACATATTGAATTGGACCATTGTGAGATTATTCTATTAACGACTGTCAACTGAATAATAAATCTCACAACTTTAATTTACATAAACTCTTAATCTTGAGAGGATAGTGAACCCGATCATGAAATGTAGATTGCTTTGCTATATCAGGAGTGAGATTTAATTTAACAGTTAAAACCTCAGTATGTTGGGCAGCCACACATAGTGTTAAAGGAACACATATTCTCAAGATGGAATTCATAGTCTCTTTATAGAGATATAAAATATTTCCTTGAGATAAATTTAACAAGTTTGGTTATTCAGAGTATTAGGCCTAATTACTTTAGTAAAGTGTTACTAAAGTTTATATTTTATGAAATTTGATTTCATAAATATATATGAATAACTTAAAGGATTAAACCGGGTATTCAAGGATCAAGAAGTAGTAATTTTCAAAGTGGCAGTTATATATTATGACTTTATATTACTACGAATATTTTCATGAAGGAGTTAATTGTTTAGATAATAAAGTCTTGGGATTTAATTTTATTAATAAAGCCTAGAGTGCAATCATATTTATATAGTGGTATTAAATATAATTAATGGTAACTTTAAGCTTGTCAAGAGTTAACAGATAAACCCGAAACCCATTGGAGCTAGAGTTTTATTTGTTCCTTTGGTCCCATCCCAAGCCACATACTAAAGCCCAATTGGGCTGGTCCAAAAGGTTAACCCAATTAGATAATCAGTTGTTTATTTAATAAGAGTTATTAAATAAAATAACTGCTTTTGACAGTTAAAAATGTCTGTCCGATTAAAAGAGAAAAATACAGTTTTCTATAAATACATTCTCTCTTGAACAAGTGCGTACATAACTAATTGAGAGACCACACATCTTGGGCATTTATGTAATTGGGGTGAAGATTGAAGGTCTTCCCAAGTTTGAACTTCTTTTGTTTTGAATTTCACTGCATCAAGGTATGCCTTTCTATTCTTTATTCTAAATTTCTAGATATTTCATGTTATCTCACATGAATGAAGTAGATGCTTGTGTTGCTTTTGTTGTGGGTTTTGTAGGAGATGCAAAACTAGTTTTTTCAACAAATAGTTCTTCCTATCAAGATATTGTTCCTACTTACAAGCAAAACTGCCTAGTCCACAAGGTCAGGCATGTAAAAATAAGGAATAGGGAAAGTAACTTGGTTTGAAGACTCCGAAAAATAATGAATAAGTGTTCTTTAAGAGTCGCCTATCCTGCCTTTCTAACATAAAGGATGAATTTTCCCAAATCATGAAACCCCATACCCCATTTTATTTTGCATGCACATTGATGATGCAAAAAATCAACAGTTAAGCTCCTTGTCGTAGTGGATGGATGATGCTATGAATGAGGTCGTCTCTGTAGATGGAAAACCTGCAAAATGGGCAGGGTGGAAGAGTAACACGCCGGTGTGGCGTCAGCCAAACTTCCTCTGATGCTTAAGTCAGTAAGGGAGAAAGATTTTAGAGAAAATGAGTAGAGAGCGATTTCGTAGAGTATTTGTGTGTACCTTTAACATCTGTTACCTTCTCTTTATAGTTGTGTTCCTCATTAATGGACAATGATTTGTTGTATTTATGCTCAATGGCTAGTACGTTATGAAATTTTTGTCTGAAGTTCACAGCTCATTCTGTGACCGTTACTCCGTCCATTATGTTTGGTCATCAATGAGCGTAATAAATGTGTAACGTTTTCTATGGGTCAATGACGATCTCCGCTTAGTGGTGACCATAAATGTCTGACTTATCAGCTGCCCCTTTGTTCGAATTCTCGTCTGTTTAACGAGATAAGAACAAATTTGTCTGACGCTTCGTATTCCATGTACTGTGCATTTATGACGAATTAATGTTTGAGCAGTTGAATTCCATGTGTATGGCCAGGATGCGTTCGACGTGCGGACATGTCTCGGTTTTCCCATGCGTGTTTTGGCCACTTGTTTTGCATTTTTCCCTCCTCTTTCCTTTCTTCTGTATTTTTTCCTTATTTAGTTTCTGTTCTAGGGTTTGTTTCTCCTTCGAGCTTCCTTTCTTTGTTCTGCATTTCCTGGTAAGTTCTTCATGCTCCTGCTTCTTTTCTGGTTGTTCTATGGTAGATTATTCTACTGTTAGGGTAGATTGTCCTTTGATAGCTTTCTTTTTTACTCATTTAGGTTGTTTACTCGAGTCTATAAAGGGGGAGTGTCTCGAGAGGGTCAGTCTCTTTATAGGGGAGGACTGTTTAAACACTTCTGTCCTTTCTTCATTATTCCCTCTAGTTTCCCATTCTACTGAGGTAGCCAGGTTGTTAAAGATGTCTGAGGTAAGGTCTAGTGACCTGGAGTCGGGGTTATCTTCGTTTGATGATTGCGTGATCTTAGAGGCTACTTCTCCTTCCACCCCCTATAAAGCCTGGACCATTTCGTGTTCCCTCACAAGAATGGACGAAAAATGGATTAGGGATAGATTTCAGTTCCCTGACTTTGTAAAAATTAGGATCCCGAGTGACGAAGAGAGGGCTTGTCACTCTTATGCTAACAAGGTTTGTTTTTACGAGGCCAATTTTACTAGTGGCCTTCGTTTCCCGACTCATCCCTTTGTTAGGGAAATCTTTTCTTATTGCATCTTATATGGCACAATTAGTGCCCAACTCTTGGCGAATCATTGTCTCTTGCATGGTGGTGTGGATGTCTGCCAACAATGCCGATGTCATTAGGAGGGACGAATTCCTTCATTTTTACCATCTGAGAAAGTCAAAGGACCTCGACTATTATGAGTTTAAGACGTGGGATATGGCTTCTAGGTTAAAACTTGACTACCTGTCTTCTCTTCGAAACTGGAAGCCAAATTTCTTTTTTGTTTCTAGAAATGGTTTGGAGTTCGTCCTTAGTGAGGACCTGGACGAAGCCCCCAAGTTTTTTCGTAGTTGGGGAGTTCTTATGTCTGGTGTGTCTTTCTCGTGTTTCTATTGTTTTTCTTTTCTTTTACGAGTGACAATTGTATGTGACACTTGTGTGTTTGTTTGTAGTTTCCCAACGTCCTCGTCTGAAGAAGAGGTATCAGTGTCGAGCTGAAAGAGTAAAGGAGTATTTGGAGTCCATCAAGGATTTTGACGAGCTTATTTCTCCTCAATCTTTATTTCTTCACTTTTTGGGTCCGGAACCGTCTATTAAGGTTCAGAAAAGTTTGGAAGTTGTAAAAAAGAGTAAGTGCTCCTTTCCTTTTATCTTCTTCTTTCTCTTATTTTATTTTATTTTATTTTCTTCGTCCTTTCAGGAATGTCGACTAGGTTTAGTAAGCAGAAATTGGTTGAGTCCCAAGAGAAGAAGGCCAAGGGTGGCATCGTCAGTGATCTTTTTGTCCAAGAAGCATTCAAAGGTAGGTGACACTTCCAAAGAAGACCAGGTGGTAACTCCTCCACTTGCCCATTCGCACGCCAAGTGCCCTGCCTCTTCCACCTCATCATTGGAGGTGATTACCCCTGATGGAGAGGAGGTTTGGAAGAAGAAGGCTGGTGGTAAGTCTTTTCTTCCTACCTTTTAGGATGATGCTGATGTAGCGACTTTGAAGGCTCAAAAGGTGCTCTCTGTGGATGACTTAAGGCTTCTGATGGCTAAGTCGTCTAGTGAGGTGATGTCGTCTCACATTCAAAAGCTCTTGTAGGTATGATCTGTAGGTTGTCTTTATCTTTCTTCTTTTCCTTTACTTTATTTCGGCTAAAGGAGATTTTTTGTAGGCTTTAGGGGAGTCTTTATTCGTTTCTGGGAAGCTCCTGGATTTGGAGAGGAAGGTGGCCTCGTCCGAGCCTGTGGTCAAGTCCCTTTCTATCGAGAACGAGACACTTAAGAACAAGGTTGCCATCCTTACTATTGAAGCTGAGAATGATAAAGAACGGGTGGCGATCTTGGAGAAAAGCCTACAAGTGGAGAAGGACTTCTACAAGCTAAAGGACAAGCAAATTGGTGACCTGGAGCAAAAACTGCAGAATGTTGGGGCCACGTTGGTAAAGGACTTCAAAGACTCTGACAAGTATTCCGATGAATTGTGCAAGTGCTACGTGGAGGGCTTTGATCTTCTCATGAAGTGGATGGCAAAGCATCACCCTGGCTTGGACCTCTCTGGCTTGGCTGTGGATGACGTTGAGAAGGAACTTATGTTTGATTGTCCTTATGAGGCTACAGCGGAGAATGTGATGGAGGAAGCCACAGACGTTGCTGAAGTAATGGAGGAGGTTGCAATTACAACCCTTGTAGACCCTGTCCCTGATGAGCATTAATCTTTATTTTTTTTTTTTCTTTTTAGTTTTTTTGGGTAATTGAACAATTCCCTTGGGCTGATTGTTTTGGGAAATTAAACAATATCTATGACAATGATAGATAGGTTAGTTGCAGCAAGCAACTCTTTTTATGTTTGGTTGTGTTTGGACAACCTTTTATGACAATGTGCTAAAGCAACTTTTTTATACTTGTATCTGAATAGCTCTCTATCTTTGGCTGTGTTGGAACAATCGTGTTTGAATGACAATTCTAATTGTGTTTAAACAGCTTAGTGTTCTTTAGCTGTGTTTGAACAGCTTTTATTGAGTCATGTTTGAATGATGATCTTTGTTGCGTTAGAACAACTTATTATATTTTAGCTATGTTTGAATAGCTGTCTATTGAGTCATGTTTGAATGACGATGTTAGTTGTATTTGAACAACTTAGTATCTTTTGGCTGTGTTTGAACAGCTAAGTCATATTTGAATGATGATCTTAGTTGTGTTTGAGTAACTTAGTATTTTTTAGCTGTGTTTGAACAGCTGTCTATTAAGCCATGTTTGAATGACGATGTTAGTTGCATTTGAACAACTTAGTATCTTTTAGTTGTGTTTGAATAGCTGAGTCATGTTTGAATGACGATCTTAGTTGTGTTTGAACAACTTAATATTTTTTTAGTTGTGTTTGAATAGCTGAGTCATGTTTGAATGACGATCTTAGTTGTGTTTGAACAACTTAATATTTTTTTAGTTGTGTTTGAACAGCTTCGTATTGAGTCATGTTTGAATGATGATGTTAGTTGTGTTTGAACAACTTAGTATCTTGGTTTTGGAGCGTCTTTATGTTAACCGTTTTTTTTTTTTGGTCTATTTATGCTTGAATGACAATAATGTTGGTTGTGTTTAAACAACTCTGATTTAGTCGACTTTGGTGGCTATGTGTAAACATCTTTTGAGTTGGAATTTTAATGACAGAGGTCCTTGAGAGGTCTCCCAAGGATGACTCCTAAATGTTGCATATATTTTTCTTGGCAAAAGACTCATGAATAATCATTGATAAATATGCATGGATAATGCTTTCATGTATTATTGATCTATGAATGACGAAAGTAATAACTGTTGTACATACTGATATGAAAATTAGGCAACTTGAAATGTAAAGCATTCCTTACTATTAGGCAACTTGAAATGTAAAGCATTCCTTACTGGTAGTATTTCTTCAAGTGATCTATGTTTCATGGTCGAGGCAATTCTTTGCCGTCTAGAGACTTCAGGTAGTAAGAGCCTTCTCTGGAATGACAGATTACTTCGTAGGGGCCTTCCCAGGTTGGTCCCAGTTTTCCTTAGGATGGGTCCTTTGTTGCCTGTGATACCTTTCTAAGGACCTTCTTACCTTAACCTTTCTGTTATAATATCTGGCGATTGCTTCCTTGTGTTTGGCCATTCGCTTCATAACTTCTTCTCTGACTTCATTAATTAGGTCCAGATTGCTATTAAGCTCCTGCTGGTTCTTCTAGTCTTCATAAGTTTTGACTTGGAAGCTCGTCAGTCCTACTTCTACTGGTATGATAGCCTCAGTGACAAATGTCAGTTTGAATGGTGATTCTCCTATTGGGACTCTTGTGGTTGTCCTATATGCCCAAAGAACATTTTGTAGTTCTTTAGGCCATGCCCCTTTTGCCCCCTCAAGCCTAGTTTTGATAATTTTGAGTAAGCTTTGTTTGTCACTTCTGTCTGGCCGTTGGGCTGAGAGTGCCTTGGAGAAGAGTAGTGATTCTTAACTCCTAAGTCTTGGCAAAATTTTCAAAAATTGTGGTTGTCAAATTGCTTTTCATTGTCTGATATTATGACGTGTGGGACTCTAAATCTGCAGATGATGTTCTTCCACACAAAGCTTGTGACTTTAGCCTCTGTTATCGTCGTCACTGGCTCTGCTTCTACCCATTTCATGAAATAGTCAATTGCAACGATCAGAAATCTGAGTTGCTTCTTCCCTAGAGGGAATGGTCCCATAATATCAATTCCCTATTAGGTGAAGGGCCATGGTGAGGATATGGGCGTCATCATCTCTACTAGTCTTGTTTGGACATTTGCGAAGCATTGACACTTTTTGCATGCTTACGATGTCGTATGCATCTTTCTGTAGGGTTGGCCAATTATATCTTGCTCTGAGCGCCTTTCCTGTCAAGGATCTTGCACTAGCGTGATTTTCACAGATTCCTTCGTGTATCTCGCGAAGCACAAAATCTGCTTCTTTTGAGCTGGCGTATCTTAGGTATGGGAGTGAGTATCCTCGTCTGTACAGTACTTCATCAATAATGACGAAGCTAGCTGCTCTGATCTGTATCTTCCTTACTTCTGTCTTATGCTCAGGGAGCCATCCTTCTTTCAAGTAACAGACGATGGGAGCTATCCACTCGTTATGTTCTTTTATCTTCAAAACTTGCCTACCCTCTATGCTTGGCTGCCCCTTTATCTCTATACATAGTTCAAAGGCTGCATTGTAATCATCTGACGAGGCCAATCTTGCTAGGAAGTCAGCTTCTGCACTTTTGGTTCTTGGGATTTGCACAAAGTCTAGGCTGTCAAAGTGTTGTGAGAGTTGTTGGATGATCTTCAAATACTTCTGCATCCTTTCTTCTTTGGCTTCGTAATCTCCCTTCACTTGTCCAATTATTAGTTGAGAATCAACTTAGACGACAAGATTCTTTGCTCCTAGAGCGTTTGCTAGACTTAGCACTGTTAGCAATGCTTCGTACTCTACCTCGTTATTCGTTGCTTTGAATTGCAATCTGACTGCATACTTCAATGTTTCCTTTTCTGGGGAGATGAGCACTACTCTTGCTCCCCCTACTTTCTTCGTGGCAAATCCATCTGTTTGAACCGTCCATGTTTCCATAAGAGGTTCTTCTTCCTTATAGGGGTATGTGAATTCTACAATGAAGTCTGCTAGCACATGGGCTTTGATTTCTGCTCGAGGCCGATATTCAATGTCAAATTGGCCCAATTCAATCGCCCATTGAATGAGTTGTCCTGCTGCATCTATCTTGTTCATTGTCTTTCTTATGGGCTGATCTGACATGACGACAATAGGGTGTGCTTGGAAATAAGGACGGGGCTTTCTGGAGGTGACCAAAAATGCGAAAGCTATCTTTTCCATCCTTGGGTAACTTGCCTCTACTCCTTGAAATGCCTGGCTGGTGTAGTAGACGAGCTTCTATACGTTCCCTTCTTTTCTGATCAATGCCGAACTTACTGCAGTGTTGGATACTACTAAGTAGAGGTATAGCTTCTCTCCCATCACCGAGGGGCTTAACAAAAGTGGCTTTCTTAGGTACTCCTTTAACTTGGCGAGGGCTTCCTCGTATTCGTCGATCCACTGAAAAACTTTTTTCAATACCTTAAAGAATGGCATGCACTTGTCCGTTGCCCTAGAGACGAATCTGTTTAGGGCTGTAACCTTTCTTGTCAAGCTCTGCACCTTTTTCACTATTTTTGGTGATTTGACATCATTTATGGCTTTTACTTTGTCTGGATTTGCCTCTATACCTCGTTAGGACACCATGAATTCCAAGAACTTTCCTAAAGCAACAGCAAAAATGCATTTCCCAGGGTTTAATTTCATATTGTACTTAAGCAGTGTGCCAACAGTTTCTTTTAGATTGTCCAAGTGATTGGCTTTGTCCTTGCTTTTCACCAGCATATCGTCAATGTACACCTCCACATTCCTTTTAATTTGGTGAAAGAACATGCGGTTTACCAACCTTTGGTATGTGGCTCCTGCGTTCTTCAATCCAAATGGCATAACCTTGTAGCAATACAACCCTTGGCTGGTAAGGAACGTAGTCTTCTCTTGATCATCTTCGTCAATAAGAATATGGTTGTAACCAGAGAATCCGTCCATGAAACTCAAGAGTTTATGTCCAGCAGTTAAGTCTACCAATTGGTCAATCCTTGGCAAGGGGAAGCTATCTTTTGGGCAGACTTTGTTCAAGTCTATGAAGTCAATGTGCATCCTTCACTTGCCATTGCTCTTCTTTACCACGGCCACGTTTGTAAGCCAATCTGGATGGAAGACTTCCCTGATGAAATTAGCTTCTAGTAGCTTCTATACTTCTTCAATTATAGCTTTGTTGCGTTTTGGTGCAAATACTCTTCGCTTCTACTGTACAGGTTTGCATTCATGGTTGACGTTAAGACGATGCTCTATGATCTTCCTATCAATTCTGGGCATATCCTTTTGTTTCCAGGCGAAAACATCTTGGTTTGCCCTTAAGAAGGAGATCATTTTCTCTTTCTCTGAAGTTAGGAGTGTTGTTCCAATCTTCAATACCTTCTTCAAATCTCTTGGGATGATCTCAAATTCTTGTGGTGTTTCTGATGGTTCAAGAATGGGCTTTAGTTCATTAATCACTCATCTGTGGTTCTCTCTAGATGCTAAGGTGGCTTGAAAGCACTCTCTTGCTAGAATTTGGTCTCCTCTGATTTCTCCTACCCCATAGGCTATTTGAAACTTCACTTTCAAGTAATATGTTGACGTTGCTGCTCTTAGTCTGTTAAGTGTAGGTCTTCCCAAGATGATGTTGTATGTTGAAGGGCAATCAACTATAAGGAAATCAATTTCCTTGGTGACCTGTGCTGGATAAGTTCCTGCAATTACAGTTACAGTGACGATGCCTCTAAGGACGACTCTATCCCTTGTGAAGCTTACCAGAGGCGAGGTGAAAGGCATGATTCTCTTCTTATCCAGCTTCATTTGTTGAAATGCGAGCAAGTAGATGATATCTGCTGAGCTTCCATTGTCAAGGTGGATGTTAAACTCTTCTATTCTGAGCATGATTACTAGTGGATCGTCATGAGGTTGCCTGATGCCGCGACCTTCTCTCTCTGAGAAGACAATATTAGGCTCATCATTCTTTATCATCTTCATTAGAGGGAGCCGTGAATGGACACTGTTTATTTCTCTTCCCTGTGCTTTTTTCAGGGACTTCAGCGTTTTGCCTACTGTTAGTCCTCTCGAGATCATCTTTATTTCTCCTGCAGGGGGTTTGCTAACCCTTACCTTCAGAGTTTTGCCCTGGTCGTCCTTTCGTTGGTAGCTGCAAGGCCCCGTCTTTCTAACGTACTTCTGTAACTTCCTTTGCCGGATTAAAGTCTTTACTTGGTTTTTCAAATGCCTTCACTCATCAGTATGATGTCCGTGGTCTTGGTGGAATCTACAGTACTTGCTCTTGTCTCTTCTTTCTACTGGAGTGCTAATTGGCTTTGGTCATTATGGGGAAAGATCGTCTCTTATCTGCATAAAGACCTGCTTAATTGGCACTATTAAAGGGGTGAAGTTAGTGAACTTAGGTTTCTTGTTTGGAAGTTCATTCTTTTTCCCTATGGTCTGCCTAACACTTCATGTCTCCTTCTTTTTATCACGATTGCTGCTTGTTCCTTCATTTCCTTTGTGAGCACCGCATCTTTTGCATTCATGTACTTCTAAGCTTTACGGAGCAACTTCACGACTATTTTTGGTGGACTTTTAATGATTGAGAAGAAGAAATTTCCTAGCAGCAACCCTGCTTGGAAGGTTGTCAAGATAACTTGATCTTCAGCTTCGTCTACCTACAGTAGGTCCTTATTGAAATGAGTGACGTATTGTCTTAGTGATTCTCCTTCTGCTTGCTGAATGTTGAGAAGATGGCCAGTTGGTTTTTTGTGTCCTTGCCCCCCAATGAAATGACAAAAAAAACCCTAACGGAGTTGTTTAAAGTCTACAATAGTTCATGGGGATATCTTGCCGAACCATACTCTGGCTGCTCCCTTCAATGTTGTTTGGAATGCCCTACACATCACCTCATCTAGGTTCAACTGCAATAGCATCAGCGTCTTGAATGATTCGATATGATCCAAGGGATCTTCGGAACCGTCATACGACTCCAACTGTGGGAGATAGAATTTTGGTGGGAGGGGACGGTTCAGCACTTCATTGGTGAATGGTGAGTCTGTCCTTCAAATCATCCCATCCAGATTCTCTCCTCCTTTATCCTTAATAGTGCCTTTTAGTTCGTCCATCTCCTTCCTCATATTGCAAAGCTCATTCTCCACCCTGGTATCCTGAAGTTTTGTCTCACCTGTTGGCTTGAGAGTTCGATTATTCTTCATTTTCGTTTTCGCCTGTTCGCTGGTGTTCTGCGTTTTGAGACTTCATTGTCTTTCGTAGCTCTTCATTCTGGCAAGTCAGCTCTTCCACATTAGCCAAGAGGGCTTGGATTTGTTGTTGTTGCATAGCGTCTAGCTGATGTGCAATCTCTGCTTCCATCTCGTACTTCTAGGAACTCTTTTGTCACTGGGAAAGATGGCTTGAACGATTAGCATTTCCCACAGACACCACCAAACTGATGATGCAAAAATTCAACAGTTGAGCTCCTCGTCGTAGCGGATGGACGATGCTATTAATAGGGTCATATCTGTAGATGGAAAACTTGCAAAATGGGCAAGATGGAAGAGTAACACGCTAGTGTGGCATTAGCCAAACTGCCTCCGATGCTTAAGTCAATAAGGGAGAAAGATTTTAGAGAGAAAATGAGTAGAGAGTGATTTCGTAGAGTATTTGTGTGTATCTTTAACTTCTGTTACATTCTCTTTTATAGTTGTGTGCCTCATTAATGAGCAATGATTTATTGTATTTATGCTCAACGGCTAGTACGTTACGAAATCATTTTCTGAAGTTCACAGCTCATTCTGTGACCATTGCTCTGTACATTACGTTTGGTCATCAATGAGCGTAATAAATACGTAACGTCTTCTCGGGTCAATGACGATCTCCGCTTAGTGATGACCATAAATTTCTAACACATCACACATCTTAAGCTAGCTCATCCAATGTATTTTCCTTTTGATTTTTTTCCCACCAAAAACTATATATCATGCAAGCTAGATCCTTACATTATCCTTCAGGTAATAGAAAGCATCTCATGGCATAAGTGTAAATGGAATGTACCATTACTTTTAACTAATATCTCCCTACTAGCTTGTGAAAGAATTTTCTCTTTCTATCTTGGAAGCTTATGCCAAACTCTCTCTGTTATTGTTGTAAAGAGGGGTGTCAATTTGGATTAGCATGTCAGGATAGTGTTGTGTTCAGATAAGGGTATTCAATTAAATGCGTCAACCTGAACTTGATCTATTTAATAATCTTGTCACGACTCTTCAATCCTAACCCAACTTGTTAATGATATAGGTTGACATGACCCAACCCACTTGACATGCTTAATAAATAGTTTGTGTTGGGTTGACACGAATGTGACACAATCCATTTCAACTCGCTTAATATTAATATAACATCCATATAGAAATAAGTTCTTTACACTCCAAAAAAAGTGCATACACTTCAACCTAAATTCAAAATAATATAGTTCAACAAAAATATAACCTTCACAAATCTTGCCAAATGCTAAGTATCAATATTGAAAATGTTGGTGCAAACAGTAGACTGATCATGACTAAGGTTTATAAAGTTTCAATTTTCAATTATATCACTTGTAAGTTTTCTTAATTACTCACTTTTCTTTCTAAGTTTAAAATTTAGGTTGGATATAAAAGGAATTTGACAAATCTAAAATAAAATGAATATTTATTTTTTATAAGAGTTAAACGGGTTGTGTTAAATGGATCATTTTGGGTTGACACAAATAAATTGGCGTGTCAAACGTGTCTATTGAGGGTCACCCTGGTTAACCCGCTTATGGCATGTTTCTTATCGTGTCACTTTCAGGTTGACCCATTTATGATCCAAACTTGTTAATGCATAACTCTAACCTGCAAAAACCAAAGCAGGTATAAAAGAACTTTTGTGTGTTAGACAAAATATTAGACAAAATATCTTTCAATCTATTCACTAGTACCTTCCTTGGAAATGATCTTGTAAAGCACATTACAGTGACTAATTGGCCAATATTGCATACAGAAATGCGAATGTTGTTAATGTTTTAGAAGTATTGAAACAAATTAAAAAGAGAGGATAGCATTAGTCACATCCAAACCTATGATATGCAAGAATTTTTGAAAGAAAATTGCTGACATACCATTAGAACCTAAAGCCTTAGAAGGAAGCAATTGAAATAAAGCAGTTCAGACTTCATCTGGCCAAATGAAAATCCCTAAGAAGCCAATCATTCATTTCCTTAGTGACAACACCTTGAACTTTGTCAAGAACCTATACTATAGCCATGTGGATGTGAAGTAGTAAATAATTCAATAAGGGTTAAACTTGTTACACACAAACTATTACTGAGTTATGAGATGTGCAACACAACTTAGGTGCTCTTTTAAGGCTCTCACCAAGTCCTTTAAGGTTTTATCATATTCTTCGATGCGTGCATAAAGACCTATGCATGAAAATATTTAGTATTGCCGTCATCTTTCCAAAGCCAATTAACTCCTGAATGTTATTTCCAATGTAGCTTCTCTTTCTCAAACAACATATTAATCTCCTTGAGGAAATTGCTGCCTTCTTGAGAAATATATTTTCCTGTATGACTTTCTAAAATTTGTAGCCTATTTCTTTTGACCTAAATTTATCTACATGATATTTAAAAGTCAAAGCGTAACATTTAATTTGTTCACTCTTGTTGAGCCACAACATAGACCACATTACCATTTTTTTTTTATTGATTTGTTCCTTTAATTTTTTAACAATATATTAAACCTCCCAGATATTATTAGGGAAAAAAAACCGTCAAAGATGAATATATATAAAGTAAATTGGATAATATATTTAATATTATCAAAAAATTGAAAGAAAAATCAATTATAAAAAATGGTGATGTGGTTGATGATTCATTCCATTTTGGTCCATTTTGCTACATCTTGGTCCAATTCAGTCCATTTGGTATATTTTGGTCCATTCCCTCCATTTCACTCTACTTTGGTCCATTCCGGTGCTTTTAGTCTATTTCGGTCTAATTTAGTGCACTTATTTAAGAATGAGAAAAGATAGTTTTGGGTTGAAAATACCTATTCTAAATATGAATTTACTAAAAAAATATAGATGACAAAAAGTATTATTATTATTTTTAATTGCTCAATTTAATGATTTGTGATATTATCTTTATTTATGTTCCTTTTTCCCTCCTTAGCTGATATTAATACTTCAGTTCTTGAGTGAATTACACAATTTTAGTGGTTTGATATGATATAATTTGAATTTGAAGAATAATTTCTAAATTAGTTAGAAATTAAGAGATTATTATAACTATAGTTTACATAAGCTTTTAAATGATTCACTTAAATAAATGAAAGTTTTTTTCTAATAGCGTGTGAAACTCATCTTGCAATGTGTAAGTTGTTCAACATACCATGAAAGAAGTTCCTTTATAATAAATTTAGTGTGCTCTCCATTCTCTTACATGAATGATCATTTATATTTTATACAAGCACTTGAAATAGTTAATATGGAAATATAAGGCCGCACGAAGCAAGTTCTGTGTTGATGACTCTATTATGTGGTTGGAAGAGGTGCCAAACATTTTACTAAACAAAATTTAAAAAATTGACACAAGAAATTGTAATTGTCCCACACATTGCAAAATTTTGCAACTAGTTTATCTAAAGTTCCCACTCCAAGACAAAAGCTTTCTATATTCATTACTCTACTAACATGCTTGAAACGTAATACTCCCTTTAACCTATACGACCCATGGTGTAAAGATAGCCTCCTTACAGCCTATCTTGAAAACCTATGCTTCCTTAAAAGTTAATCTTTTTTTTTTAGAAACATTCTAGTGATTTTTATTCAAAAGCTGGTAAATCAGTAGTTACAAAAGAAAGAATGTCTAGTGAAACAGATTCCATCTAGACTAATAGAGGTGAAGATTCTCTAGCACTTTTGGCTAAAGTGTTTGTAACAGAGTTGCCTTACCTAAAGATATGAGAGACGGAAAAAACTCTAAAAAAAGCTTATGTAAGGCAACATGTATGGGCGCAAGCGCCGAAAACGGTTCCTTTTGTTAGGAAGTACCCCTTTGGTAGAGGGGTGGATAATGGAGTTGCCACCTAGATTAAGTCTAGGAACCATATGTATAGTGTTAGGTTCTAAAAGTTTAGAATAATTGGGAAATCGTGAGCACAAACTTGTCTATATATAGATTCCTAAGTCTATAGGTTTGATTAGACAATGCTCAAGTTGATATAGGTCAGTATTCAAGAACTTACAAGTTTCAGAAAGAAGAATTCGAAATCAACTTGGTTCGACCGATTGAAAATCAGATCCGACCGATCGAAAATCACAAAAAATCAGATTCTGTAGAATTTTATTTAAGCCCAACAGTCCATTAGCCCATCAAGTGATTATGGTTTCAAATCTATTTCACATAGTATTTAAAGGAAACCCTAAGGCATGCTTTGTAATGACTTTAGAGGTGCTCTTGTGAGATCTAAAAGGTTCTGTGCTTTCTCTTTTTAAAGTCACTACCAGAAATCATTCTTATACCATTAGAACTGGTAGATCTGAAGTTACTGCTACAAGATCAACAACTACTGATGATCTAAACCTTCAAAAGTGTTCTCGGAGTCACAAAAAGTAGAGAGTTTGTGTTGCTAAACTTTTGAGTGGGATCTCAAAGTCACAAGTGTGGGAACTTGTGTTACAACAAATCCAAGAAGAGAAAGAGTCCGTGGATTCAGAGCTTGCACATGGTTGTGTCAGTAAGTTACTACCAGAGGTAGTAATAGATTTAGGGTTAAATCTTATTGTAAAAATTTTGATTCTCTATTAGTGGATTTGTTTGCCTTGAGGATAGGCCAGGTTAAATCCTCCCCAGGTTTTTATCTTGAGACGGTTCGTTTCATTGGTTTTCCTGAGTGATCATATTCATGTGTTATTTACTTTTCTGGTGTTTGACATGATATGATTTATGCTTGTTTAACCTAGATCTGAATAATAAACCTAATAATCAACTTGGATAATTAATTAGGTTAAACGAATCTAGTTTACAATGGTCTAAACAAAATAAACTCCATCTGACTAGAGCACTATCTAGAGTTTAGGTATAAGGATAGGAAGGTGTTAGGCACCAAACCCGATCTGACCTTTTGGTCGGCCTCCATTCATTATGTTCCACATCGTAATTCCATCAAAGGATCCTCTAATAGGTTATTCTACACACACATAGCCTACCTTAACATGCATTTAACACACAGCATGGCACATATCCTAACATTCATCTAATAGTCCATGCCTTATATATATCCAAGGGCTGCAAACATCAAATGGCAGTAACATCAATAAAGTAGCAAAGTCACAACCATGGCATTAATCAAGAATGTTTAATCATTCAACCGTTTGCATCAAGGCATTCATCATTCAAAGAAACCAATCATCATATCCAAAGATGCATGTTTATGTTCATATGCATGACTTACTTTACTTACCTCATTGCATTATAACACCTATGCATCAATGCATGTTCATGTTCTATACATGTTTATATTATTCACCCAAGGCATAAGCACTAATCAACATTCTAATCTATCTAAGAAAACAAACATGTTATTCAATTGACTTTAAACTTAAACATGTGAAATCTAGACTAGATAGAGCCTAAATATGTAATTAAAACTAAGCTAAACAATAATAAAAAAATAAAAATAAAAATAACCCGAAATGTTTAAAGGAGGAAATTGTGGGATTGCCTCATTTAAAATAGGAAATGTACCTGGAATCGAGTAATCACTAGCGTCAAACATTGACTTATTTGAATTTGAAAATGAACTCGAACTAATGACACCCCCCCCCCCCCCCCCTCCCCCAAAAGATTTCTCAGTTTCCGTACTTGTATGAAACCACCTCAGAGATTTTCCACACCCCTCAGCCACCGTTGATGGAGCCACCACCGTTTTGCTATCCATCTCCCTCGGGCGAACTAACCTATTCTCATAGTAACCTAGGACAAAAATAACATTTTTATAAGACGATAGATATGGAGAGGCTTACAAATTGGGACCATTCTGTTGCTGATCAGGTGTTAGAGACCCTTTACTTCGAATCCATAAATCACAGTCTTTGTTGTCGTGGTTCAAGCAACCACACCAATAACATAAGTTTGGCAAACATTCATATTTGAAAACTACCTAGCTTTTCTCGCCACCTTCTAGAGACACCACCCTCCCTCGGGAAAGGGGAAGTGACGTACCAATAGTAACCCAAACCTAAATAAAACTTCCACCCTCCTCAGTGGCTGCTCCTGAGGACCGTCTGACTTCCCATTAGTCTCACATAGACCTTCGGCCATCTCTTTCATAATAAACCTAATTGGGATGTCATGAACATGTACCGAAAAGGTGGCCTTTGCAAACTTCAAATCACATAACAAAATATCTTTATCATACCTTTCCAAAACCACCAACTGCTTGTCGAAGCTTGATGGATCACTGTGAATGATTCTATCCATGTCAGTAGGATTGCCGAAGACAAAAAGAACTTTGTGGTCTCCTAAATTTCATAACATAAAACCACAAGTAGACCGCCATAATTGTTTGAAGGTTCTTGCTACAACCTTCATGTGTAAAGCTTGAGATTTCAAGAATCGGGCAGCAATAATAGACTCTTTAAACCTCTAAGTTTTGCAAAGGATGAATCCAATGTTTTCCTTCTATGAGAGAGAAAGATTACCCTATGTTTTTGTTAAATCCTCCATGGTCAATACACAAAAAAATGGAACTGTTTCCCTAATATCCCAAAAAAAAAAAAAAAAAAAAAACCCCACAAGCTCAAGAGGCACACTTGTTGCCTCAAGAGAACAAAATTTCCTTCCAAAGAAAGGATGGTAATTCTATAGCCTAAGAGAAGAGGAGAACCCAACTTTCTTTGCGACAAAAAAACTTTTTTTTAGCAATTTTTATTTGTTTAAAGTTGTAACATATCAATGCTTAAGGAAATCGAGTTGATCTAAAAAATTTTTTCCGTAGGCCCAAGGATATAAATACTGAGGTAGTCTAAACATAATGAAGAAATAGAGTTGACAATGTTTGGATAGCAACCCCACGATCTAGTAGCTGATCATAAACCCTTGTGTGGGCTCATTGTGATGCACACGGGCACTGCCCAATGAGTATGCCTTAGTCGTTTGGCCAAAGGAAGAGGGTTTAAGTGTCACACTTGCTTTTGAGGACTAGGAACGAACTTTGACTCCTATGTAAAGGCCTAATGAATCAGAAATTGAGTCAAGAGTTAGGGATATGGGCTTGGGAAGGTGTTAGGCACCCGAGCAATGTGCCGGCCACCACTAGACCATTTTAAATAAAGAAATTAGGATAAATTACAAAATTGGTCCCTATAATTTATACCATATCTCAATTTAGTCTCAAATCTTTCAATTGTGTCAATTTTGTTCTTGACTTTTCAATGTCGTGTGAATTTAATTCATGCCTTTATCTCTTAGATGAAAATTGTTGACATGGTAAACGGCCCAAATAAAAATTGCCACATCAATGGACACTTGTACTGCCACATCGTCTGACAACCAAAATCTCTAACTCAACTCCATCTGCTCTCCCCCTCTCTCGTTAGTCACCACCAACCAACCCATCTCCATCTCCTCTCCCTCATCCTCTAAGAAGTTGCAGACACCAGCAAGTTCAACTTAAGAATAACTGATTGAAATATTTATCTTCTGTTACCTAGAAAAGATACAGAAGTCGTGTCAGTCCTTCCAAAGTGAGAAAGTATGGAACTTTAGAAGTCTGGGACCACATAAGACTTTCACCATATCCTACTATTCCCACCAGATCCTAAAATCAACCATATGTATAACAAATGAAATAAAACCCAAAACACATAACCTAGTGAGTTCAGTAAAAACAAAGGAAGAGTTCCTAAGTCTATAACTATGCATACCGCCACAGCCAAATTTGCTTTATTATTTTGTTTTAATAACAGAATTCTACCGAGTGCTCTGCAGTTAGCTTGTAAGGTAGATTGCCCTTCAGTTGTTCCCTTCTTTGGTTGGTGGAGACTAACGAGAGAGGGTGAAAGGAGATGAAGATGAGTTCGAAATTTTATTAGAGTTTAGGAATTTTGATTGTCATGTTTCAATTTTTTTTTTAATTAAAAAAAACTGATGTGGTGGTACAAGTGTTTGTTGACTTGGGAAATAAATATTTTTTTTTTTTTGGCTGTTTGCCACGTCAAAAATTTTCATCCAATAGATAACGGCAGAGACTAAATTGATAAGACACTAAAAGGTTAGAGACCAAATTGACACAATTGAAATGTCAGGAACCAAATTGAAATATGATGTAAAAGATAGAGACCAACTTTGTAATTTACCCAAGAAATTATTAATGCAGCCCTGCCCCAATCATGCATTTATTCACACTAAATAAAACGCACACAAGGCATATATTCAAATGAGTAAAGCTATAGTTACTAACTATTTTAGAAAATTTTTACAAAATGTTGATGTGGCTAACATCTTATTGGTTTTCATCTAGACCCACCATTAATATCACCTTTTTCATTTACTAATAATTACTCATCATATCAGCAGTTTGTAAAAAATTTTGTAAAATTGTTTGCATTTCTAGCATTATTCTATTCAAAAATCACATCACAGCCACAAAAGGAAATTGATTTGAAATTCAAATTGAATTTGTTAGATTCTAAGAATTAGGAACTAATGTATTAGAACTTTAATTTGTAATGTTGGCAAACCATGATCAAAACATTCTTTAAGTCTTGTGTTAGACTTGCTCAAAGTATGGATTTTTATATAAAGTTGGAATCGAGTTGACTGCAGAATTAATGTGCACTTTCTGCCTGACTCGATCGATCGAGAATTAGACTCGACCGATCGAAAATCGTGCAGAACGTTTTTCTGCAGAATTTTTCCAACTCAGCCCTAGCCCATTTAATGTATAGGGTTTTATGTTTTGCCCTAAGTATATAAGGGAATACCCTAGCCACGTTTTTAGAGTTCTGAATGTTGTGTTTGTGAATCTATTTATTAGATCTAGAGGTGTTTACCTTCACATACACTTAGGGTTTCCAAACTCAAGATTCATGTCAAGAGATTGGTAAATCATACAGTTGCAGAATCAAAAGAGCTTCAAGATATACAAGCAGGTGCGCTTGTGAATTGCTGAAGAATTCAAAGAAAGAAGGAGTCTGTGGATCTCGGAGCTGTCATGTGGTCGTGGTAGTAAGTTTCCTACAGGCAGGTAGCAATAGGATGTTAGTGGTCTAAGTCTTATTGTGTAAACATCGATTCTTTCATAGTGAATTCGGTTTACCTTGAGGATAGCTAGGTTAAATCCTCCCCAGGTTTTTTACCGGTTTGGTTTTCCTGGGTCATCATATCATGTGTTCTTTATTATTCCGCACTTTTACATGATTTGATATATTTGTGTTAACCTAGATTTGTTTAAATTACCTAAGTCAATCACTTGGCTAATTCTCTAGGTTAATCTGTTTGGGTTTAAGGGGTCTAAACGAACTTACAAGTGGTATTAGAGTGGGTAGCTTTTGTTTTTGATCCTTTGATCTTTGAGCTGATCCTTGACCCCTATTGTCATGGAACACGGACATTCTCTTGTTGTTCCACCTCATTTTGATGGGAACAATTATGCTTATTGGAAAGTAAGGATGAAAGCATTCCTGAAATCCATTGATGAGAGAGTCTGGAACTCCGTTGAGTACGGATAGGAGAAGCCCACTACTCCTGTGAGTGAGTGGCAAACTTCTCAAAAGGAGGCAGCTGCTTTCAATAGCAAAGTTATGAATGCTATTTTCAATGCTGTCTCTATGGAGGAATTTAAGAGAATCTCTAATGTTGAGGTTGCTCATACTGCTTGGAATATCCTCCAGACTGTGCATGAAGGCACAAAGGCAGTTAAAATAAATAAATTGCAGCAATTAACTACTTGATTTGAAAGCATTAGAATGAATGATGATGAATCTTTTGATGAGTTCTATGCTAAACTGAATGATATTGTTAATTTTGCATATAATTTGGGTGAAATCTATGATCAACCTAAAATTGTTAGGAAGATTCTTAGATCTTTAACTGAGGATTTTAGACCCAAAGTGACTGCCATCACTGAAAGCAAGGATGTGGACTCCATCCCTGTTGATGAACTTGTAGGATCTCTTCAGTCCTATGAGTTGGACCTACCCAAGACAAACAAATCCAAATCAATGGATCTTAAGTCTGTTGATGATGTTGAGGATGGTGGATTTGATGATGAACTCTCTGCTACAGAGATTTTCTATCTTGCCAAGAACTTTAGAAACTTTCTTAGGAACAATAACAGAAGGGCAAGAGGCAAGAACACAGTTGAACCTAGAAATTTTAGGAGGAATGATCCCACTAAGGTTAATAACACTGAAAAACCTAAAGAGAAAGTAGGTCAACCTTCTAATAATTCTTTGGGACAACAATGTTATGGATGTCAAGGGTATGGTCATATGAAATCTGAATGTCTTACATACTTGAAGTCTAAGGGTAAGCTATGGCTGTAATCCTTAGTGATGATGAAGTTTCTGACAATGAATCCGCTAGTGCTGAGATGGAAACTTCATTGCTTTCACTGCTACTACTGTAGTTAAAGAAAGCATGTCTGTTGAAGAGAACCATTCTGATGGGGAACTCTCTGAAGATGCAAATTTACAGGAAGCCTATAATAAACTTTGCAAAGTTGCTGCAAAGGATGCCATGAATGTTGATTTAGGCTTAAAGAAAATTGCATCCCTTGAACTTGATAAGAGGAATTTACTTGTGAAATTGTTTGATGCAAATGAGCTTTTGAATAATGTGAAAACTGAGAACATGTTTTTACTTGATAAAGTTAAATGTTTGGAACTTGAATTATCTGTTGCTAGAGAACAAACTAATAGGTCTGCAAGCTCCAAACTTGATCACATGTTGAGTGTTCAAAAGTCTCCTTCTGACAAAATTGGCTTAGGTTTTGTGGATAGCATCTCCGTGCTTGAACCTTCTTCCACAAAATTTGTTCCCTCTTCTGAACCTTCTAAGAGTGAGATTGTCAAACCCTTGGTGAGTAAACCTGCTAAATTTGTAGATGTTACTCCACCTAGGAAGATTAGGGTTGATCTTCAAGCTTCTCATTCTAGAGCTTTTACTTCTTCTAAGGGCAAGTTGCATGATAAGCCTGCATGGGTTTGTCATTTTTGTGGAAAGTTTGGACACATTCGTCCAAATTGTTTTAAGTTGCAAGCTGCAAAGCGAGCAAATAAACCTAAAGTACCTGTGCCCCAAGCACATGATCCTATGGTACTTATTGGTGAATTGGTAAAGGCGCTAAACATTTATTCCAATCCTGGAGTTGCTCAGAATTCTAATGTAAATCATCACTCCAATGCAAGAATTGCATCTAAAAAGTTTTGGATGCAAAAGGCTCAACCTAATTGAGTCTATCTGACATGGTCCTTGTGCTTTATTGCTCTATCTTTTGTGGCCTTTGTTTCTAGGATTTGCATTGCATAACATTCATGCATTTTATTCTATGATGTTTATTTATTTTATATATATATATATATATATATATAAATTTTTGCAAATTGTGTTTTTGCTATTTTTTCCTTGAACTTGAAGACAAGGTCGGTCAATCAAATTTTGCATAACATGTTTATGTACCTTGTTTAGCTTTGATGCACTTATTTCTATTGCACTTTACTAGCTGAAGTTTTGTTGTGCATGTTGTGTGGGAAGATGCTATATTTGTTGATCACATGATCTTGATCTTGAAGTCTTATGTCTTTGATTGTCGGACTTGGTCTTATTGAGAAAGGCATAAATAACCATCTCACCACTGTTTATTAGCCAATCATGAACACCTTAGTGCATATCGTAAGATTTTGTGCTCGAGAAAGTGTAGCACATGCACAAAAAGAACATAAGGTGTAGCCTCTAAATAAAATTGGTGTGTACATTATCCCGGCTATTATTAAGTTTCTAATCAATTAAATTGAATATTAATTTTGAGGCAAATCAAGAAACTTACATAATTGCAAGCTTTTATTCCAGGAGATGTGAGAGTTATATGATGTAACTCTTTAAGTAATAGTCTCTTTCAAATTCATGTGGTGGATTTTGTAGAAATTGTGATTGATTACTATGTGCATATCACCTCACATGTTTCTCAAATTTATGCTAGTTGCACACACTACACAAGTTATTCTTTGCTAAACTGTGTACATTTTTTTGTGTGTTTTTGGTCTGACCAACCAAGTTTGAATATTTCTGGAAATTGATGCAGAACATGTTTGCCTGTTTAAATGGTTGAGGGATATTAAGAGAAAATCTTGCTTTGAGAGATCTGGGTTAAAAACATGGGTTTTTGGAAAACATTTCATCTCATACTCATACATTCTATTCATAAAATCTAATGTTTTGAGGAGTTTTTGAGCTAATATGTTTCGTTTTTCAAAAATTCAAATTTTCCAGAATTTCGATCGATCGAGTCTGTTTTTCGATCGGTCGAAATTGTTTTTAAAATCTCAGAAAAGTCTCTGTGTGTTTCGATCGGTCCTCGATTGGTATTGGATCAATCGAAGGATTTTCGACCAATCGAATGTAATTTTCGATCGATCGAAACTCAGGCTGAGTGTTTTTTAAAAAGGATTTTTTCTCACGTGATTCTTCACTTTTTCAAAAAACTTTTCAACTCCTTTTTCACTCTACCAACCGGTCAAAGCAATTTTTGCTGTTTTTGTCGTTTTCGTCCGTTCTTTTTGCATCAATCCTCTCTCCCAAGGCCGGTAAGACACTTTTGCCTCTCCATTTGTTTTTATTTTCATGTTTCATGCATAATTTTCATACATTTTGGGTTATTTTCGGCATTTTAGTGTTTTGGTATTTTTGGCAATGATTTTGGTTACTTTTCTTTCAAATTAATCATGGGTTTTTGCAGGGACACCATTTACAAGTATGCCATGTGGTTTAATTTGATTATTTTGGAGTTTTGTGGACATTTTGAAAATCTAAGGCTTGGAATTTATGAATTTGGGGATTTTGTTCAAATCGATATAAATTGATGAAATTGACTTGTTAGATTGATTAATTTGATCATTATATTGAGTTATACAACTGTTGTGTTGATCAATTTATCAATTAATTGTGTTTTGAAAAATTGGGTTTTTCAAAATTGGGTATTTTTAATTTAAAACTCATGCTCAAGTCAATTTTGTTAATTTGGATTATATTTGAACTTGTCACTGCATTAGTTCATGCATCATTTGCATATTTTGTTCATGTATCATATAGATTTTTTTCTATATTTTATGTTGTGCTAACTTGTAGTCTGCCCTTGGTTTTTTTTTTTTTTTTTTGCTCCTCTTTCTGTGTCTCTCTTTTCTTTCCTTAGCACCATGCCTAGGAAAACTAGAGCCCATAGGACTTCTGACCCTTCACCTTCATTTGATAGTGATCGGTTTTCTCGTGAGAAGAATCAAGAGACCTATGAGACCCTTAATCTTAGGCGTCATATTTGGGCTGAGCGTAGGGTCATTCTAGAAGAGGTTGATCCTGAGGTGAGACGTAACTTTGAGCGTAGGGGTTGGTTATCTTTGCTAGATTTTGAGCATCCTCCTCCTGCTACCTTGATTAGAGAGTTCTATTCGAACCTCTTTATCCACGTCTATGATAACAACACCTTAGTTAAGGTTTGGTTACGAGGTGTGGAGTATCGCATTACCCCTTCGGTAGTGTCTGATGCTCTTGAGGTGCCCATTGTTGATCATCCTGTTTTTCCCTATGAGGAGTCTCCACCTCTAGATGATGTTATGTCATACATCACTGGGTCTTCTATCCAGTGGGGTTCTGATCCTCGGATCACGTCTGCTGAGCTCTCTGAGCTTCGTTACCTTTTCTTTAGGATAGCGTGTCATTCCTTGTGGCCTATTTCTCATCTCCACACTATCCCTCTTGAGCGATGTGTGTTTTTGTATGCACTTGTTACTGATGCCCTTGTCAGTTTTCCTCATTTGTTCCTTCGTTCTTTGAACGAGGTACATCGGTCTAGTTCTACGGCTTATACTTTATTCTTTCCTATTTTTATTCATAGGATTCTCCTTCACCTAGGTTTAGGTGATTTTCCTGCTTCTGAGCCTATACACGTTATTGCTCCTATAGGTGCTACCTTTTTGAGGCAAAGGGCTGCTCAACTTTGAGCCAGCTCTAAGCGTCCTAGGGTAGAGCCTTCTAGTGTCACTCCACCCCCTTCTTCTTCTACAGATGCTCCTGCAGCTGAGTCGTTTGCTGATCCTGCTGCTGCTGCTGTTGATGCTCCTCCACCTTCTCCTTTGGATGTTTCTGATATTCGTCGGACTCTGGACACTGTCATGACCATTCAGGCGGCTCATGGTCAGCTTCTGGTGGATGTCCTTGATGAGCTTCGGACTTTGAGAGCGGATTTGGCGAGTTTTTGTCGTTCTCCTCCACCACCTCCTTTTGATGATGAGTGAGTGCCCTTTGGCAATTCTTCACAAAAAGGGGGAGTGCATTCTATTGAGGAGTTCATGTCTTGTAGAGGAGATTTTTGTCTTAGGGGGAGTTGAGTTTTGTACCTTACTATGACACTGTTGAGCTTGTGGAGTTATTAGATTGTATCTAGGTGCTTCACTTTGTACTTACTTTTTTTGGCTCTTGTTAGAAGATATTTTTGTTTAGATACATTTTTATGTATATGTTTCTTGTTTCACTATGCTACTTTGCTTATTGATTTATATTTATGATGTTATTCATGATATATGTCTTTATTTTGTGTCATGTGAAATCAAGAAGTTATTTTTTATATTCCTTGTATTTTTCACAAATGCGTTTATGTGTTTTTTAAGTGTTACAGGAATATACAGGTTGATTCAGTTGTGCTGCTGTCTACTTTGCAACTGTTAGATAGTAGTTAGGTTGAATTGTTTAGTAGCTTTTTAATTTTGTAATGGGCTGTTTCAATTTGTAAACTTTGAGCTTTTTGTTAAGTCTGTGTTTTGTCACGGATTGCCAAAGGGGGAGTTTGTTAGGTTCTAAGAATTAAGAGCTAATGTATTAGAACTTCAATTTGTAATGTTGGCAAACCATGATCAAAACATTCTTTAAGTCTTGTGTTAGACTTGCTCAAAGTATGGCTTTTTATGTAAAGTTGGAATCGAGTTGACTGCAGAATTAATGTGCACTTTCTGCCTGACTCGATCGATCGAGAATTAGACTCGACCGATCGAAAATCGTACAGAACGTTTTTCTGCAGAATTTTTCCAACTCAGCCCTAGCCCATTTAATGTATAGGGTTTTATGTTTTGCCCTAAGTATATAAGGGAAAACCTTAGCCACGTTTTTAGAGTTCTGAATGCTGTATTTGTGAATCTATTTGTTAGATCTAGATGTGTTTACCTTCACATACACTTAGGGTTTCCAAACTCAAGATTCATGTCAAGAGGTTGGTAAATCATACAGTTGCAGAATCAAAAGAGCTTCAAGATATACAAGCAGGTGCGCTTGTGAATTGCTGAAGAATTCAAAGAAAGAAGGAGTCCGTGGATCTCGGAGCTGTCACGTGGTCGTGGTAGTAAGTTTCCTACAGGCAGGTAGCAATAGGATGTTAGTGGTCTAAGTCTTATTGTGTAAACTTCGATTCTTTCATAGTGAATTCGGTTTACCTTGAGGATAGCTAGGTTAAATCCTCCCCAGGTTTTTTACCGGTTTGGTTTTTCTGGGTCATCATATCATGTGTTCTTTATTATTCCGCACTTTTACATGATTTGATATATTTGTGTTAACCTAGATTTGTTTAAATTACCTAAGTTAATCACTTGGCTAATTCTCTAGGTTAATCTGTTTGGTTTTAAGGGGTTTAAACGAACTTACAGAATTAGATTCAACCAAATTAGAAAACGAGCATTCAAATGAAAGATGTCAGGTTTCATTCTTGACCTATTGTGGAAATGTTTATAAACAAATCATAGAAAATAAGTAATTGTCATTTATTAACTCAATCCTAGAAATTTAAAATCAAACAAGTCCCAGAATCTATAGAAAACAAATAATTTAATAAAGACGCGATGCTCTGCTCATTCTAGGTGTGGGCTGTGTATGCATCCTGCTTACAAAAAAATGAAATCTTACATTTTCATATTGAATTAACTGAAAATGTAACACAAACTATAAAAAATAGAAAATAAAATGAGAAACACTAACGAATAAATATGATGAACTCATGGTCAGATTAACACATTACACATATCAAGAAAGGTCATGATCATCACAAAAATGAAACAAACATTCGAATAAAATACATCAACAAATTCATGCGGATCGCATTTAACAAAGTAAGAATATCGTTGAAGGGAAAACTTACCACGTCTATGGATCACGGGTTTGAAGCTTTTAACCAATCCCTCCGTGCCTACAACAACAAAATGAGATTAAGAATACAAGGAAATGGAAGAGCTCTTTAGATTTTCGCTAATCATTACTCAAGAATAAAAAGATTATTAAAAGAGATTTATGAAAACAAGACTGAAAACCACTTTCTATCTATAGGACTACTCGAGTGGTTTTCAAAGCCTAAAAATGTGCTAGTGTTGTGTGCTAGTGAGATAGATAAGAGAAAAGTAAGAGAGAGATTTAGAAGAATGATAGCCTAAAGTGTGACACCCCAACTCTTCATTGGCAATATATTGTCTTTTTTGGGAGTGACACAAAGTCTTTTCCTCAAGGTTTTAAAAGTCCTCTTGTCAATTAGAGTTCAAGGCTCTCAGATAAGGCTAAAAACCTCTTCTTACATAGGCAGTGTAGGACTAAGTTAAGATTTGGTTTTTCCTCACTTCGCCCCATTTAAAAGGTTATTAAATAAGAAGTAGAATGGAGAAGACATAGATCGAACTCATGACCTCTTGTTCTGATACCATATTAAATTATTAATAGCCCTAAAAGTTTAAACAATTAAGATATGGTAAATTTTAATCATTTAACCATATATACTTCTAACATATATTACTAACTATACTTTTGCACGCCATATATGTACATGCACCATAAAAATGCCTATGAAAAGTTGAAAACAAGCGAGGTGCTTCGAAAACCAAAATAATGCAAAGATAGTAAAGAAGACCCCAAAATTTTGAAGAACCAAAAGAGATAATGAGAGATATATTCCGGACAGTGGAAAGAAAATAAGATAGGCAAAGAAGAAAGAAAAAACAATTAAACTATGAGTGTTGAGTCAGTTAGAGAGAAAAGAAGATGAGGCAAGAAAGAGACAAAAAAAAAAAGGGGGGGGGGGGGGTGGGGTTGGGCACAACTCTATCTCAATTGAAATGGAGAGAACCTATTCACAATAAAGATTTTATTTTCTAAATTCGGCAATGGACAAAGTGTCATGTTATTTCAAAATTTATATTAAATGGCATTGGATACTGTTTTTTCATTTATTTATAATATTTAATTTGAATTATGAAATAAATTCATTTAAAATAAGGATGAGAGAGAGAGAGATTGGTAGTGTACATGTTAGCGGAAAGAAATTAGTCAAAGGGAAGAGGTTAAAAAATATATATTGTTTAGAACTTTTTTGAAATGTTTGGAAACAATTACATGCTAAATATGGTACGCCTCCAGCTCCAACTCACCCAAATGGTACGATGGTGAAAATATTAGTTTATATTGAGATTGTTGGATATTGAAATATATCGTTCTTATAGAGGAATTGAATTAGTGAACTTACTACTAAGAGAGGTTTCCAACTGAGATATCGAAGGTTCAAATCCCTCCTCTTGATTATCGAATTAATAAAAAAAATAATAAAAAAAAATCAGTGAACTTACCATTGAGAAAAGGGCTTGAATCGTTTGATGATAGAACAAAAATGGATGGTGGCTCGCTAGGGCCGGGAAGAAACTCCCACTTACCGGTCCAAAATCTGCATCCAGTGTCATTAGGAAACCAAGAAGTAAAAGCCACACAACCACAGTTGTTCCAGCAAATTGCTCTGCAGTCACTGATGCTAAGACTTGAATTATAGTTGGCTGAAAAATCTCCAGCTACTAAAAACCCAGTTCTAAGATCGAATATGTCACCATGATGCCTACACACTGGCTGCTTCCATCCCTGACACCCTCCATTAGTGTTATAACCATAACAATTATCAGCTCGAGCAATATCTTGTCCTTTTAAATCCTTTAATTGCCCCTTGGTTGTAAGCAACCATTCTGACCTCTGGCTTTGATTGCTATTAACGTAGGTGAAGGAATCTTCATCTTCATTTGAAACAATGATGAAGTCATACATAGATGTTACATCTGGTGAAATATTCTTAAATGTCTTACCTCTCAAGACTCCACTTGTCCAATAAACCACCCCATGTTGCTTAATGATCAATTGGTATCCCTTGGGGTCCCATTCAAGAGCCAAAGGCCCTGGAACTGGGATTTCATCAGTTAACCATGATGTGAGTGACCAAGTTTGGCCAGTTTTGTGCCTGACCCCTAATTTCATTCCAGGCAAAAGTGTGTCGGCAGGATAATCAAAACTTTGCCATAAGACCCTTTTAATTGATCCGTTTGATTGAACTTCTTTTAATATAAAATTGCCTGAATCCAATAGAGTAGCAACTGTATTTTTGGTAGGTCGAGGAGGAGAGTATAAAACTATAGGATCCCCACCTTTTTGTACAATTTTCAATGTTCCATTGTTGTCCAAGGTAAGCATGCCCGAATTGTTAACAATTGGTCTGTCTCGACTGCCAAACCATACAAAAATATTAAAAGGAAGAATTTGATCAGCCTCAGCCATCTCTGATATTGCTAAGTAGGTGTCGGTAGTGGTAGTAGTACTATCGATCCGGTGGAAGAACCCCAAAGCGAATGTCCCTTTTTCAGAAACTATGTAAGTTGAGGAATTGAGCGTATCACCAAGATTAATACTGTCACCTGCAGATGATATACCCGTAGATGATACGTGTACCCACTGTGCATCATGAGGAGTCCACATGCATAGGAAGAAGAGCAAGAAAACTAATTTGAAAAACTGTACGACGTTGGTATCCATGATTAATACCACTGAAGTTTTCACAAGGCTACTACTTGAACATCTAGGAAGACTTGAGGAGTAATTGGATCAATACAGTAGGCAATTTTAAAGAATGAAAGAAAATTTCTCACTGGTGTAATGATGTAATAATGGATAAAATGTACAATAAATTTAGAGTTTATAAGTTGTAAATTAAAGATGATAAAGTGATATCAATAGTGAGTTCAAGATAAGAATCAATAAATATTTGCCAAAATGTTGTCTTTAAAATGTAAACGTTACTCACAATGAGTCGATGATTATGTGTGAAATAATGACCCTTGATGCAATGTTGTGAACGACAGATAATAAACTTGTCAATTCAAGTTTCGCCAGTGAATGGATCTGTTGAGTCGGTGGCTTTATTTGGTCAATATTACTTGAACGTGTCTTGCAAGGAGTCTTAACACCATGTGCTCGACGTGAACGACTTGCAAATAAAGTCCTAGTGGGTTTAGGACTTGTTGTAGCCGACTTAGCCTATTGTATATATACCATGTGATGTGCCGCAATAGTATATCGAGTGAGAAAGAGTTGTATTGCAAGACTAGTGCAAATACAATAAGGTGATTTATTCTTTGTGTGAGAGAGCCAAAAGTCTAGGGTGTATTTGGGGATTGGGTCTTGTGAGAGTGTTCATGTGCTACTATTGGAATCTCTTTATTTTATAGTGGAACTTTTTCTGTCGTTGCCTGTGGATGTAGGCAATTGCTGAATCACGTAAATCCTTGTGTTTATTATTTTTCTTCTCTTCTTTAATCTTGCGTTAGTGGGTGTATTTTCACAACAGGATTAATAATTATGTGTGAAATATGATCTCATTCACTAGGGTATGTTTAGGTAAAGAATTTTTGGGCAAGTTTTGTTCATCTTAGAGCACTCATATCAGTGCTTATATAATAGAAAAATTAGCACATTTTAGTCAATTAAGCACAAAATTCACTCATATCAGGGCATGCAAACTTGTGTAAAAATACATAGTTGCTTTTTAATCTTTATACCAAGAATTTTTGACAGACCCAAAAAGCCCTCTCAAAAAATTTTATTTGCGATGGCAAAATAAAGCCCTCGCAAATACTTGGTAAAATGTAAAACATTTGTGACCCACAAGAAAAGCTGTCGCAATTATGTATTATAGCTGTCACAAATATTAATATTTTGGAGGGAAATTTTCCCTCCATATTATTTGCGAGGGACAATTAAAAATCTCTCGCAAAAAGTGTATTATTTGTGACGGTTAAAAAAAAGCCGTTACTATTACTAAATTATTTGTGAGGGCTAAAATCGACCTTCATAAATAATTATTAAAATGTCAAAATTTTTGGAGGGAAATGTTCCCACCAAATTATTTCCGAGGGACAATAAAAATCCCTTGCAAAATGTTTATTTTTTGTGTGGGTTAAAAATATGCCCTTACTAACACTAAATTATTTGCGAGGGCCACAATTGACCTTCGCAAAAAATCATTAAAATGTTAATTTTTTTTGGAGATAAAAGTTATTCTAAAATTCAAAGAAAAATAAAAAGAAACACATAAACATATAGCACTTTGTATTCTTTAGATGAACTTTTTGTTTACAGCCTAAAAAAAATGTCTTTTATATACATCCTATATATGAAAGGTCTGTTATTATTTTCTAATAAATTTTACCCATAAAAAAAATGATATCACTTCCAACTTCAAAATGGTCCCTAGAAAACAACATTCTAAAGCAATACCAGGACGATAACGTCAAAATAGTCCATGAATAACTGAAAGTTGGAAAGTACATACTACAAGAAAAACAATGGGAAGTGGACTACAGCCAATTAAAGGGTTGCAAGAAGAGAATACACAATGGGTGATACAAGCATTTTGAGAGAATTCAGTCATCCTTTTCAGTCTTGTACATTTTAAGGTGCTATTGAAATTCATGAGTCTGCGATCACCAGAAGCTACATGCCACATCAAATTATAAAATGATTTTGATGTTGTCACACACAAGCATGCCAGTAAAAATCCAATGCCATAGCACATAGTATCACCCATCCACAGAAAGAGAGACATCGTAAGAGAGTGGGGGAGGGTGAACTGTTGCAGATAAGCCTTAAACCATTACTGTTAAAAAGAAATGGTCCACTTTGAATCCTCCATTTCACAAATTGTTTAATTTGAGTACACCTTTATGTGGTGGGGGGTGGGGAGGAGAACTGAAATGCTTGAATACGATGATTTTGCCAATACACACAAAAATACACACATCTTATTCACATTCAGCTGCAAATAAAACAAATGCCAAAAAAAAAAAAAAAGAGTTTCCAAAGGACACCCAGCTAGTAATTACGAAGCAGCAAATGCAGACCGACCAACAATCTTCTTTTTTTTAAGTAAGAGCACGCATTTGCATGTGAAGCCTTGCTCACAAGCAGATCAAATTGACTGCCACACTGGAAATACACACACAGAAATACAAACATCTTATTCACGTTCAATTACGAATAAAAAAAATGCAAAAAATGAAGTTTCTAAAGGTGGCCCAGCTTGAGGTACTTCAAGGCTTGCACTAAGCCTGGAGAATAAAGATGTCCTAGTTGCATTAAAAGCCAAAACACAAAGTACTCATTAAAATAGAAAAACTAATTGTCTGAACATAACTATCATGATAGTGATTCAGATGTCAACTGGACTGCTGAAAATATATAAAGGAGCAAAAAATTCACAGATTTTGTTCCATAAAACATTATTTTAAGCTCTCCCAAAACTGGAAAAAGAAAGATAATAATAGTAAAGAACACTGGTCTACATAACAACCTAAGTCAAAATCTTCCATGCCTATTAACCTGTGATATTCTGAGACTTGTTGAGGATCACACCCTCATATTTTACCTGAAACCATTTCATGGCATCCTCCTTTGTGACCCTGTGCTGGATCCCAATACGAGACTTGCACCTGCGACGACGGCCAACACGGTAACCAGGGCGCTCCAGCACAACAAAGAAGTCCATCCCATAAATAACGGTTGAAGGATCATACCTGAATCATAGTGATAACAAATAAATAACAGGGAAGAATAAGAATAACAAACTATGTGCATCCAAACCAAATAAGTATATCATTCATTTAGATTTAGGACAAGAAGCACTATTCATAACATTGAAAGTAACTCAAAATAACCTACCAGTTTTATACACAATGACTAAAGTGGGTCAATTAAATAAGGAAATGATAATGGGAGTGAAAGACAATACATTATAGTGTTACCAAACATACATGTATAGGAAACATTATGAGTTTAGGATAAGCTTTCTCGAAAATAGATTAGATTTTTTAATGGTTAGTTACCCAATAACCAATTCATTACACCTAAATAAAAATTATTAGTTATTTGATCATCCCATCCCAAGATGATTACATTAGCCCAACAGTGTTGAAAATTAAGTTGGTTTGTCATATACCATATAGAGAAACAGTGCAATAAGCCATTCACTATCCTTGCCCTACCATCTTTGTTGCCTTGCCTTTTTTTTATTATTCTAAAAAAAAAAAAAAACTTTGTTCTTTTACGAACCTCAACACCCAACAACTTAAACATCACAAACTGAAACAGTTACAGTGGCCAGTTAGAAAAAAAGACTCATCTTGTTTAATTTCACCTGGCATTATTCACCTTGGTGGTTCTGGAACACCCAATAGCTATTTAAAAACAGTAAACGTGCGTCTCAGGTTGGGCTAGAGACTCATAAGATGACCAACACATGAAAATAAATATTAAAACTGGAGCACAATGATGCATCAAAAAACAATACAAGGAATCACTACTCTTCTAATGAACAATTTTTTTTAACATGAACGTTACCACAAAAACAATAATATAAGAAAATGTTTTTATGCTTTTTCCGCTAAGTTTTTAGCAAGAGTAAAATAATGATACTAGAGAGAGAGAGAGAGAGATCATTTACTATTAGTCAAGGTTTAAATTAGGCTATTTCAAATCAAACGGATTTGCACCAAGTTGACACACCATTAAACATATGGAAGCCAAATTTCTTAATAAAAAGGCATAAATGAAGTTTCAGGGACATATTAGCTTACTTGATTCCCAAATCAATGTGCTCCTGAATACCAGCAAGTTGGTTTCCAAGAGTGTATGCCAACAAGTTGGTTTCCAAGTGTGTCTAATGGCAACCGTAAGTGCAGTATCATCGTGTTGGTACATGCTCTCCTATTTATCAACATCTACAAGTATGAACATGTAAACATACAGCACATCATCATCTCAATCCTTTGTTCAAAAATTGGCATCCGAAGACTTTTAATACTTGATCACGTGGATGGCTCATTATAGACACATCAAAATTGTAAGGGGGAATGTGAAATGAGTCATGACAAATGGAGCATGCAATTGAAAATAGTTTTGACTACAAACTTTGAACGGATCAAGTCATTGAAATAATCTCAGACTTTTAATACGATCAGATTGTGTGTGTGTGTGTGTGTGTGTGTGTGTGTATTAGTCACATGGTAATACAATAGTATCTAACATGCAATTTTAAGGATAGCTCATAAAAAGTACCTAATTAAGGAACTATCTTTTAGCAAAGAGACAGAGAAATTCAATTTAAATGAAAAGTTAGAAGCACATACACCAAGACCGCTTTTCTTTGGACAGCTCTTGCTGCCAACACAATTCACCCATAGAATGTCACTTCCTGTGTCAATTTGCACATAAAAGTCTTTTGGAGGGGATCCAAGCCCAAGTTTGGCAAAGTACAGCCTACAATAATCAAGTAAACCACATAAGCATCCAAAAGACAAAACGATGAATGTCTTTTTTTTCCTGCTAAGTGATATTATATGTCTGCATTGTGCTAGTAAAATAGTGTGACAGAACACACAAAAATTATATTTTAAAATTTTAAAAAAGAGTCTAGTATTGTATTTTAATATTAGAAACCAAAGATTTTTAGTCAGTTAGGCCTTAAGCAACTACACAGATCAACCATGCCAAATTGTATATTTCTCTCTGCACCACCAATACAGCAGCAAACAAAAGATTTCTTTTGTAACCATTCTTTCAAACAATAAAAGAACCAGTGCATAGACAAAGGACCAGATGCTACCAACTTTCGTTAGTAAAAAAAAAAAAAAAAAACTAGCTTTACCCTTAACTAACAATAGAAATTTACTATTAATGCTTTGAGAAAATACCAATTCCAGTTGAAAACCAATAATTCTAGAGAACAAAAATTAACCAGAAAACAAATAACTAAGAAGAGAGAGATAGAGATTGGATCTCAAAACCAATAGCCTTATCTATCATTATAACATCTTAACTAAAAAGGAAAAAGTACCTAATTACCCCACCAAGACGCCAATTACAACAGGAATTGGCATTAAAGAAAAGAAGAAACAAAGCCCAAATTTGTATATATGCAATTGAATTGTTCACACATTAACCGACCTGTGGGGTTCCAATTCCAACTTCTGCTATTGCTCTGCTGCCGCTGCCCAGCCTCTCACTCTCCCAGGTCTCACTTAGAAAGTTAGGTATTCTTTTTTTCAATTGTCTTGATATTAGTCGCTTTTCTCTTTTGCTTTGTTTTTTTTTTTTTTTTTTTTGGTGTCTTGCCGCGCAGTTGCGTGTGGTCAGTTGGCGTGAGTTGGGAGTGTTAGAGGGAAAGTGAAAAAATTTAGAGGGAAAGGGGAATTGTGTTCCGAGGGAGTTGGGAGTAGGGAGTGTTAGAGGGAAAAGTGAAAAAAAAAATTTGAGGGAAAGGGCAATTGATGGGCATGTGGAGCTAAGGTTTAAAGTTTTATAAGAAATTATATAGTGGTGTTGGGCTTGGAGCTGTCCTTTCGGCCTTAATGGCTCTCTGTGGTGTCTTATTTGGAACTACACTGCACGTAGGGAACGTCCCACCTACTCTAGTGTATGCACTAGTTTACTTAGTATGACTATATTTGGCATTTAATAAAAGATTTCTATCGTTCTGAGCTCAAAAAAAGTTTTATAAGAAATTGTGTTGTAGGAATTTCTTTTTTGTTAATTTAAATTTTAGAATATATGTAGCGGCATGTGATTTGAAGCTTATAAGGTTTAAAGTTTAAACAATTAGTATAATTTTTTATGATAAACAAGAATAAATAGGAGCATGTATATGAAATACATAGTAAGTTAATAAAATAAATTAGATATAATTCATAAATTGAATAGCTCCCCAAAATTAGATAATAAAAAAGATTATATGTCTTATGTTAAAAGAACAATATGAAAATTTTCCACAATGAGCTATATCAAATACTATAAAATAACAATATAGTTCAGCTATCAAATATTAAAACATATGATGAGTTTGCTTATATGTAAAAATGGTTTAATTTGAGCTCGATCTGGTTGTTCAATTGAGCTTAAATTTCATCAGCACCAATATTTTACCATGCTATGCAAATCCAATGGTAAGAATTAGAATCTAAATTTGCGCATGAAAGTTACATGTTGTGTATCCGTACTTTGTCGTATACCCGTGCTTTTCCCATCCAATGGTTGGACTTTGAATTTGGTGTCATTTTCAAAACTGTCAAATTCTAGACCCATGCCCCTGCAAGGCTGGCCTAAGGCCCCCACCACAAAAGGCTCAAAAATTTACTCCTAAGCAAAAAGGCATTGTCCCCTATTATAAAAGGCTCAAAATTTTATAAAATTATATATGTGTGTATGTGTATATGTATGTATGTATGTATGTATGTATATATGTGTAGGTGTGTGTGTGTATAATGGTTGTTTACCATTTTTATTATTATTATTATTAGTGATACTAAGGATAACACAAATTTACTATAGGATTACAAATTGGCATGTTATCTATCACAAAAATGAAATTTAAACATTCATAATTAGGTTGTTGAAGTTTTTCGATCATAATCATTTTCATAATATATTGTGAACATTTTTTAGTACCATTAATGCATTTTTCCTTTTCATTTCTATCAAGACTTCCAAAATACAAGACCAATAGCAACCTAACCCAATTGAAACCCTAAAATGTTTCAAAAAAATGTCAAAAATGTGTTAAATCACCAATTATAGATTAATCTCTCTCTCTCTCTCTCTCTCTCTCTCTCTCTCTCTCTCAAAAACAAGTAATAAAATTAAAAATTAGATTACAATTTTACTTAACAATACATTGACACATATCCAAAATAAAGCATCTTTTTTTAATTGACACATTTTTATTTCTTTTTATTAAAATTTATGGTTCAACTATGATATTAAATTCTCTATATGAAATTAACAAGGTTTAATTTCGTATTATTCTTCAAATTAAGTATTTAATATTGTAACAAATTGACCTTGATTTGATTAGTATTAACTAATTTTATTTAATTACTATTTACATATAAAATGCTTCACATGAATTTTCGTCTTAAGCCCCAAATTATGTTGAGCTGCCTCTGCGACCCTATAACTATCCCCTAGGGAAAAACTTTGACTACCTTGACCAAAAAATCCAATATACATCTGTAGGGGTAAAAGGCCCAATTCTAGATGATGGGTCGTGGGCCTGTCCGAGGAGACCTGTCTGTCTGAGGACAGTATGTCATGAAGAGGGTACCTGGTCTAACTCCTCTCTAAAGTATAACTTATATGAAAGAGGAAGAGAGTGGTCCGAGGAGCACTGCCTGTTCGGAAGATCAAAGGGACGATCTAGATGAATGCCCCAATATTGATCCTAACACTTCCGGAGAATCCCCTGATTCATGTAGGCAAAAAGGACATGTGGCAGCAATGACATATTATGTAAAAGGCTGCAACCACCGAATTTATTATCCTGCAGCTAACCTTATGGCCGCATTAATGGGAAAAAGACATCTGAACAGTGATCCTCATCCTTTACAGCTATCGTATAAGGACTTCAATAGAAGGTTGATGGGACAAGGATCAAGGGAGAATCACCTAACTGGCACGTGAGGCAAATTGGACCATAAATAGAGCAAGAAACAGAGAAAGAGGGCATTGAACAATCGGGAGAAAAAGAGAAGTAACCAAAAAAAAGAGAAAGAAAGAGAGAGATATAAGTACTCAGACAATTACTAAAACTCACTCCTCGGACCAAGCCGAGAAGAACCCTATGCCACTTCAGCACTTCGTTTTCATTAATCTGATCATAACTATACTTGGGCCATCAACAAATTCGCTTTCAATCCAGTTTACTTAGCCCACTCTCTACACATTCATTGCGAGGATACTGTTCACGTCTTGGGCCAAAGTCTATCTCACTTGTAGGCCCATCCTGCAAATTGTGTCCTTACAACATCCTTTAAAATTTTGTTTAAAATCCATTTTTTCCCTTGATTTTTGAAAAATCTCTTCTAACGACAAGATACTAGTAGGAATTCCATGGATCACACATAAGAGTGATAGAGGTAGCCCTTACATGTTGAGATTTTTATTATATCTCAACATTAACCCTCGCTAGTCATAGGTTTTTTGAAAGAATTTAAAGTAAGGACATTTTCCCCCTCTAAAATCAAAACCATTTATATCTAAGCATATGTATTATTCTAAATGCATGTGTAGGGGATTTGGGCCTAGAAGGCCCATGCAGGCCCACTTAATTAGAACCCAAAATAAGGCCCAAGGCGCATTGGAACAATTCGCTATGGCACATGTAGGGGGAGTTGACCCCGAACCTTAACATAGTAAGCCCAACCCTAAGGTCGGGGTGAGGCAAAGGGATACCACCCTGAGGGAGTTTTAGGTGGTCGGCCTAAATATTGACAAGCAATGAAGGAAGTGAGCATAGGGCACGAACATGGTGAGGTCGGTGATCAAGGGCTTGCAGTGTCATTGGGGAAGTTCACCGTCAAGGACTATTTGACGTCTAGAACAAGTACCAAGGGAATCCTTTAAAGACGCGAGGATCCCTTAGGATTTTGATGAACTTGGGAGTATCTGTGAAGTGGGGAGAATAATGATGATTACCTCACTAACAAGAGACTATAAGAGAAAGAAGTGGGTAAAGGATCAGGGTTAGGAAAACATTCTAAGAAAGGAGATATAGAGGGAGTATAATAGGAAACACAAGGGGAAGGGAAAACACGGTGAGGGAGGAGGTGCATTAAGGCCAGGAGAAGGCAAACCAGGCGAAGCTCAGAGCCTAATTGGTAGGAGTGTGACAAAGCCCACATACAAATTAATTGGGGGCCCAAATACCATCGTTTAAGCAGGATTTGGTGCTCACAGCATGTATAAGATCATGGGGCATATGTCCTCAAGATTGGGCAAGTGTCTTGTTTAATCTATGTAGCACACATTTTAAAGGGACAATCAAAATTAGGTCTTGAATATGGTCAGGCCCCTAATGATGAGCAATCGAGCTCTCTTATGGAAGAGTTGGATATACTATTCAACCTAAACGTCATTGAAAACTCTCTTATCTATATATTTTTGTTCTTGACATAATTTTTTAATTTTGTAGCAACCAGAATTGTATATAGCAATTTTGAATTTATTTTCCCTAAAAAAAAAACAATATCGGATTTTATTTCTCATTAAAAATGGGTATTTAATAAATTCTTTTGGGCTTTTAAAATGAATTCTCCTTTAAGTGGGCCAGGCCCAAATGAAAGCCCAATCCTACAAAACTAAAACGTCCATTGTCCCAAGCCTTTCACTAGAGAAAACAATAGAATGCAAAAACAGTGCGCTTTCCTTCTTCTTCTTCTTCTTCTCTGAACCGAAGAGAAACCCTAAAATCACAACTCTGTAATCCAATGGAATATAGATTCAGCCGAATAAGGTACAGAATTTTCTTCAGAATCTAAATTCCAAACATTTACCATTTATAGTTTTTTATTTGCTTAATTCTTAGTTGGGTTTTGTTATAGGCATTTGTGTGTTTTGAATTGTGAAGAAAGAAACAAGTCATCGTAAAATGGGAGACACTGAGAACGGTGAAAAGGAAAGGAAAACGGTTTTTGTAACCGTGGGAACGACTTTATTTGACGCTCTTGTAAGAGCAGTGGATAGTTGGGAAGTTAAGCAAGAGTTGTTGAAAAGAGGGTATACCAATCTTGTCATTCAGATGAGTCGTGGATCCTACACACCCACGAAGGTATTGTATGTGTTGTTGAAACATTGCTTCTTTAGTTTGAAATTGAGTGAGATAAGTGCATGTTAATCTTGAAGATTTTTTTCAGATTGTTTCCATCTGTTATGCTCTGTCACAGATGGCGTGGATCCTATATTAAATATTTTTTAATATATTTTTAAGCATTTATTTTATATATTGTTAGACATATATCAATTTAAAAGCAACAATGGATAATAAAGTGAATCCATAGCCATTAGATGATGTTTAGAATACAAACCAATATCAAGAGAGTAAATAATAGATAACTAGGTAAGTGTTCAACATTGAAATATAAATAAAAATTCTTACAAGTTTGGGCTATCTCGCACTATCGGGGGTTAGTTTAGAACAATATCCAAGTCATATCTCGGGTGTATCCTAGATGTATTGTTAATTTTTTTTAAATGATTGGGTGTGTATCTTAGAGGTATCTAGTATGATACCGGTATAATACGTATTGGATACAGGTATGTGAAAAAAAATGGAGTATCCGTGTATCCTAGCTAACACCAGTAATCACCAGAGATGGGAAGGGGCTACAAGTAATTATAAAAACGAGTATACAGTAAGGTGATTTAGCGTTAAAGAATTAAATTTTGAGTTCAACTTTGAAAAAATAAATTCAAGAAGAAGAAGAAGAAGAAGAAGAAACATATTAACAATAATTTGAGTTCTTGCTGAAGTTGGCTTATTCTCTTCTTGTAAGAACAAGGTGGTGGTTGCTTTAAGTACTTGTCTTCTTTAAGTACAAAAAGAAAGAAGATCGTTACAAGAATGATCCTTCCTTCATTCCTACACCTTTTTGGAAAGAGATGGTGGATAAATGGATGGTGGGAGATTGGGGGGTGAGTATAAATGAAATACATGTCATAAATTCTCTCACTCTCTCTCTAACCATTATTTGTTAATATTTTTATAGAAACTAATGTTCTAGTGTATGAATTATGTGTGCAGGAGAGAAGTTCGACAAATAAGGATAACAGAAATAAGTCTAAAATTTTCTCCACTACAGGTTTTGTACCAATGGCCAAGTACAGATATGAAATGATATATTATATTATCATCAAATAGTTTTACATTTTATTGTTTATTTACATAGTTTAATAACTTTACCAATGTTTTTTTTTTTTTAATATTGCAGTATCTTGAGACGGGCTCTGAGTGTAGCCCCATTGATTGCTTTAAGAAATTTTACACACAGAAGGATGGCAAAGAATGGGCAACTGATCATGCTAAGAAATTATATGTATGCAACTTATACCAAAATTTTAATTTTGTTATCAACTTTAGTTTTTTTGATGTTTTGATTAGCCATATGGTTTTTATTTATGTGTAGGAAAAAATGGATGCCATAAAGGCCAAAGCTGTTTCTGAAGGTACTAAGACAAATGATTATTAGATCTTTTGTGAAGTGGTTGGTGAACCAAGTCATGGTCATATTCTTGGCATGAGAATAGGTATTAAGGCAAAGGATGTGTACGGCTTGACTTCATCTAGTAAAGGTTGTAGCAAACGTTGCAGAGAAGATTTTACAAAAGAAAAAGAAGATTTAGAGGCACATCTTAGAGAGGAAATGGATTCCAAACTTGCAAAAGTTGTGGAGAAGCTTAAGGAGAAGTTTGCACAAAAGTTGCAGTCGATGGGCATACCACAACAATCTAACATAGATCTAGCTACCACGCTACAATCTCAAACTTATGCTTTTGCCTCTTGGATCTTCTACAACTTTCTATTGGTTTGTTGTGGTTTACAGCTTGCAGCTATTATAATATTATATTATTTTATATTTAGTTTTGATAAATGATAATAGGACTATGATACTACTACTGTTTTGATAGCTGTGGTTTTGATTTTAATTTTGTATATCATTTGCGTTTTGTGGTTTACGTTTTTCACAATTGTTATATAATTTTAATTTATATTTAATTTTGATAGTGGTTCAAGTAATCAATTAAGTTATTATTATTGTTAATCTAGTCCATACATGTTTATTGGCTTTATTGCTTTAAGTACTTTTTTTTTTTATTTTTTGGGTGCAAAACAATAGTCACATTTCTGGGAACATGCAAACCATATTGTCTTTTTTATTTGGGGTATGAGTCTTATTGTAAGTATGTGGGTTACCATTTAGTAAAAATCACGCGTGTAGAACTAATAATTGTTTTTGTTTTCTAGGTACAAAACAGTAACATCTATAAGAACCAAACAAAACTTCGTGATTTCTTCCATGTATGGTTTCATTGAAGCTCATGTTTGCCTGGACCATATATGTTTACATTGATTGCTTCTTGTTTTGTTTCTACTAGTAAAACCACAGCTCTGAACCCTTGTCTTCATGCACTGTTAAGGGTCTCTCCCTGATGTTCATGAAGTGCCTTGGTGTTTTTTTTTTCTCTTGCAAGACCATCATAGAAGCATTCTTGTTAGATAATTTGGCCTATCCTATCTTTTAGTTTTAGGACAAAATTACTGCTGACAATAATTAATAGTATTGGCCAAGGTTTGCATTGGGTGAACCTGTTGTAACTAGTGGCTAGGTTTGTACTTGAAGTTTCACTTTTGTTAACTTCAAGGGCCAAGATATATCCATTCTGACTTTAAGCTTTGGATTGTGTGGTGGGCCTTGTTGGCTGTTGCACATACATCCGAAATTGTTATATTATCTTAGTTTATATTTAATTTTGATAGTGGTTTAAGTAATCAAATTAAGTTATTGTTATTGTTAAATTAAAAAAAAAGTTATTACTGTTGTTTATGATATATTATTATATGATTAGATTTGATATGGTATATGTGTACTTATTTATTGAAATATTAATATAATTACAAATTCATTTTAATTGTTTCATTTTAACTCATGTTTAATGTTTTTATTTTTTTATTTTTAAGGATGGTTCTAGCAAAGATGAAGAGGACAACTCAAACAATAACATAAAGGTCGAAAACAGCTTGGAGGGTGACTCAGAGGAACACTAATATAGATCTTGTCACAATTCTAGTTGTTTAAGTTTAAAATAAGGTTTAATTTTAGGATTTCTTTGTATATTTTATATTTTAAAGTTTGAACTTATATGAATTTTTATGTTTCGATGGATCAATTTTTAGTAATTATTGGATTATTGTATTGATTTTTAGTAATTATTGTACTATTGTAACATGATAGTTAAACAAAAATGATATAAATTAAATTATAAATAAATAATAAAATATTACCACTGATGACATAAAAATTTGATCATAAATAACTTTATAGTGACGACAAAGTCCCTCGCAATTTAAAGTCACTATTAATTTCTAACTAATTGTGAGGGGGTTAAAATCCTTTGCAAATAAATTTTAGCAACGTCATTATTTGTTCGTCGTTAATTTAAAATTTGCAAATAACTAATTGTGAGGGTATAAATGTCCTCATAAATAGTTATTAACGACGACTGCTTCCTCTCGCTAAAAATAAGTTACAAAGGGTTAAAAGTCCTCACAAATAATTTTAGCGATGCCATTATTGCGAGGGTATAAATGACCTCACAAATAGTTATTAACGACAACTGCTTCCCCTCGCTAAAAATAAGTTGCGAGGGGTTAAAAGCCCTCGCAAATAAATTTTAGCGATGACATTATTGCGAGGGTATAAAAATTTTCACAAATAGTTATTAACGACGACTGCTTCCCTTCGCTAAAAATAAGTTACGAGGGGTTAAAAGCCCTCACAAATACATTTTAGCGATGCCATATTTTCTCACTGAAAAGTATGTCGTCAAATTGGAATTCGCAAATAACTAATTGCGAGGGTATAAAGGTCCTCACAAATAGTTATTAACGACGACTGTTTTCTCTCGCTAAAAATAAGTCGTCGACTCTTCTCGTCGTTTCGTAATATATATGTGAGGGCGAATTTTTCAATAACGACGATGAATTGCCCTCGTAAATTATTTATTTGCGAAGGTATGGTCGCAAAACCTCTTTTAGCAACAAGAGCAAATACGACGGCCTTCGAGGGCTATATGCCCTCGCTAATAACCTTTTGCGACGATATTTGAATTTTTGCGAGGGTATTTTACCCTCGCTAGTAGACTCTTTTTTTGTAGTGACAGATGAACAATTTTTAAAAATTGATATTTTAATGAAATATAGTCTAGAATAGATAATTTGATGTGGTATGTTTTGAAAAGTAAGTATGTAAAATAAAAATAAATAAAGTATGTTCTTCTGCTAAAATAGACATAAACTTTTTCAAATTCTAATATGACAATTTCATAGATTGGTGAAGGAGATAGATTTTTCAAATTTAAGCTAGGATTTGTGTGGTTCACTGATTTAGCGTCTCTTAGGGTATAGAATTTTTAGGTAGGATTTAGTCAATCTAGGAAATTTCCTGGTTTAGTAAAATGAGAGAGACTTTTTAAATTTAGGCGAAAACCACATTTTCAGGCGATTTCCACTGTGATCCCTATCTTTTATTTTCACCACTTTTAGTTCATATTTAGAAAAAACGTTGTTCATTTTAGTTCTTTCCGTCAGTGCCCTAATGGTAAAAGTCCTAGGTGGTAGACGGAATTATTAAAGTAATAATAAAAAATTTTATTTTGGCATTAAAAAATGCCACATTAACATCTAAAAAAAATTATTTTATTAATTTTAACTAAATAAAAAAAATTAAAAACCAAAAATCACATGAATTAAGATCTAAATGTGTCTTGAACAAGAACACAAACTCAGATCTAAGAACACAAACCCAGAAATTATAAATAAAAAAAAAATAAACAAACAAACCAACAAACAACCATTCAACACCGAATTCTTCAGCAAATCACTAATCCACATGATTTTCACAAAGTCCATAATTGAATAACTAATTAGCCATACAACACTGAATTCTCCAGCAAATCAAACCCATAAACCTAATAAACAAACCAATCTTCAACAAACCCATAAACCTATATTTTCTTAGGAAACAAACACAAAATAAACCCAAAAAATTTAGCTCAAATACAATTCATAAATCCCAAAGCCCCCATTTTCTCAAACCCAACAAAATCATCAAAGACCCATAATAGGCCATACCCAAAATCTGGGTTTGTTTTCACTCACTCTCTCTCTAGCAGCTATGAGTGAGAGAAGTTTTGGTGGGATTTTTTTTTTTTTGGTTCTAGGTTTGATCGGAGGAGGGATGGTGATGGCATAGAATGATCAGGAAGCGAGTGGTACGAAGTCGAAGTCGAAGTTTAGGTGGAAGACTCTGACAGCAGTGGCGATGAATGGCAACGATGCTCCTCCTCCTTCTCCTGTAATGATTGGTGCCTTGCCTAATTCTTGGCTAGCTCTTTCCGATACGGCCGCAGTGGCGACGACAGGAGGAGCAGCCTCAAAGCCTGCTACAGTGGCTCCTCCACCTCCACCTTTGCAGGTTTCCCCCAATTCCCTCAAACTTGTCTGTAGTTCTTCAGCTATTGGTAGTGAAAAAGCTGATTATTTTACTTGTGTTTTTTATTGATAAGTTCACATGCACCCAATGACAAAATGGCAAAGTCTCTAAGTGTGTTTGTGTTCTTAGATTTGAGTTTGTATTCTTGTTGTTCTTGTTTAAGACACGCTTAGATCTCAATTTATATGATTTTTAGTTTTTAATTTTATTTTAAATTTTTTTATTTAGTTAAAATTAATAAATTAATTTTTTTAATTTAGATACTGACGTAACATTTTTTAATACCAAAATAAAATTTATTATTATTATTCCACCCAATGAGGCATCATTCCCAATTTCAAACAAACTGCACGTCTACCAACACCATCACACTGATTTTTGAAATTTAAGCCAGGATTTGTGGTTCACTGATTTAGCGTCTCTTAGGGAATTGAATTTTTAGGCAGGATTTAGTCAATCTTGGAAATTTCTTGGTTTAGGAGAATGAGAGACTTTTTAAATTTAATCAGGATTTGTGGGCTCCAAATCCCAATTAATTACTCCTCCCATTGAGGCATCATTTCCCAATTTCAAACAAACAGCATGAGACTACCAACACCATTGCACTGGGTTCCAATCTCCCTTTCATCATAGAAAATGATTGACAAAAATCTGTGAACTGAGTTTCAAAGAAGAAACGATTTGTGGGGCTTTTGAGTTTTGCGGTCTGCTAGGAGGCCGTAATCGTCAACTTCATGGAAATGACTTTGGACTATAAATGCATGTCGGTCCCATACTCCCATGGAAGCGCTGCAAGTGGGATTGTATTGTCTTCCGTATTGACTTCGACTTTGCAAGCTATTCCGTCACATCATGGGTTCTATTGCAAATTTGTTTGTGTTGGGTTCTTTTTTTGCAGGAAAAATGAAAAGTTGCAAATTTTTGATAAAAAATGCTAATGAATGCTCTTAGAGTACTGTTTAATAATGCATTTAAAAAAAATTTTTATGGAGAAAGAAAGAAAAGCAATTAATGTTTTGACAATTTTTTTCATTTCTCATAAAAGTGAAGTTAAAACTTTCTTAAAATAGTTAAAACTTTCCTAAAATGGATCCTTAACGAATGCCTAGGGCACTCATTAGCATGACCCATTTTTGTTTTTCTATTGTCTTGATCAAGAGAGATTAGGGGATGTTTGGCACTGTTGTTTAAACAACAGTTTCAGTGTTTAAACAACAATAACTTGTTTTATACGTATTTCTATAACACTCAAATACATATTTTCACAACAATGAAATCTGAATAACATCACTTAAACATTGCTCTCAAATGGGCCCACTGCTTTGAGATTTCTGGCTAATAATCAAGTGAGAACTTTGCCAACGTCTATTATGGCTAGGCTGTGGTAAAAGTGACATGACATGAATGCTTCATAACCCTTGATATTTGACACAAATTACTTATTGCTGGGTCAATTAGCGTATCCCTTCAACAGCTTGAGATAAATCCCATGCTTGAAGAAAAGTTTAGGGTCAATTAGAATGTTTGAAACACACACGATCAAAATATACATAATCCACAGTTGAGGCTTTCTTGATGTACATATTCTACTAGATTGAGAGCATGGACAGCATATTGGAAGTTGTTTCCTCTTCTGCTAATGATTTCAAGTATTAATGAAATGTGATTATGCACAAAAATCGTCAGTGAGTTGATTGTTCACACATGTGCCAATGGGTGTATCAGAAAAACAAAAGAGAATAACCAATCAGAAAGCATTGGTGGGGTGCCGGCCAAAGACCATTCAAAGGTTAAGTCAGTGATAAAAGAATCTCCAAGAACTTAAGAGTGCAAAAGTTAGGGAGAATTCACATACCTCAAGAATGTTTGGGTTTGTGGTTTATATAGCAGTGGAGAGTTGACCTGAATCCCTTGATACGGGATTTATTTATAGTTATAGATAATTATTTTATAGATTAGTTAGAGATAATAGATAATAATAATAGAATTTCGTTTTATTATAACGAGTATTTAATTTGTTTTGTCTTTTTTATTATCATATTATATTGGATCTATCAAAATTTAGAAATCCAATAAAATAAAAACTTTCGCGGGCGAAAATTTACTCTTTCCATATCTATTTCAGTTGTAGGGTTATCCTATGACATGGCCTCTCAGAATAAAAGTGGATTGATCCCAAGATATTTGGGATCACCTTCCCATATATAACAGATCTGATTGTGCGTTAGGATCTTTGGTTGTGATGTGCCAGTAATTTCCATGTAAGGACATATGAGTGGACCCCATGCAAGTTCCATGTTAAACCCTAAGGTGATGGTGTTAGGAAATATATATGTTTGCATCACATACAAAACATATGCAGCGGAAAATAAACGGATCTACTTCATTCGCAATTGATAACACGCACTATGTAGGTTTCAGAATATAAGAACAAGATAGTGTACCTTGATGCGGTGAAATTCAAAACCAAGTGATGAAGTACTCGGGAAGACTTTCAATCTTCACTCCAATTCCACTTGATGCCCAAGATGTGTGGTCTCTCAATCAGTTCTATGTTTTCTAGAGAGAATATGAAAGAGTATCTCTCTCCCTTATTTTCATCACCTTACACATACAAACTATTTCATTCTATATAAAATTCTGTATGTTTCTCTCCACATAACTGATTATCTAATTGGGCTAACCTTTTGGGCCTTCCCAATTGGGCTTTAGTGTGTGGCTTGGAGTGGGACCAAAAGGGAACAAATAAGACACTAGCTCCAATGGGCCTTGGGCTTTTCTGTCAACTCTTGACAAGTCCAAAGTTACCATTAATTATATTTAATACCACTATATAAATATAATTGCACTCTAGGCCTCATTAATAAATTATATCCCAAGACTTTATTATACATGCAACCCCTTCATAAAATATTCGTAGTAAGACAAAGTCATGAATATAGACTGCCACTTTGTAAATTACTACATCTTAATCCTTGAGTACCCGGTTTAATCCTTTTGAGTTATTCACCATATATTTATAAAATCCAATTTCTTAAATATATACTTTAGTCTTACTAAAGTGGTTAGGCCTAACTCTCTGAATAACTGAACCCATTAAACTTATCTCAAGGGAATATTCTATATCTCCGTTAAGAGACTATGAATTCCATCTTGAGAATATATGTTCCATCAACACCAAATGTGACTGCCCAACATACTGAGGTTTTGACCGTTACTTTAGATCTCACTCCTGATATATCAAAGTAACCTACATTTCATGATCAGGTCCATTATTCTCTCAGGATTAAGAGTTCATGTGAATACAAGTCGTGAGATTTATTATTCAATTGACAGTCGTTAGGAGAATAATAAATCTCACAGCGGTCAAGTTCAATATGTATTAACTCTTAAAACATATCAACATATTAACTAGAAGTCACCACTTCCATGATCAAGACAAATCATCGTAGTTAATATGTTATAGTCTTCACAGATGAAATGCCCAATTTCATCACCGACTACGAACCAAAATTCCGAGTTTACAAAGAACTTGTGATCTATATCTTCTGTGACTAAATCACATAAATCACATACTATGCATCTCATGGATTATTTGATAATGTCTGAATATTCATGTTACCATTATTTTAGATAACAATAAAACAATTTTATTAAACACAATATTAAGTCATACATCATTTCTCACATAATGTCATACATAATATCATACATAGCATCATACAATAGGATTTAAGGGCACATATCCTAACAATCTCCCACTTGCCCTAAAGTCTATTGTGCACTAATCTAACTCCCATTCCCTCCAAATGTGACTCGAAGGTCCTTTGAGGCAAGACTTTGATAAAGGGATCTGCTAGATTATTTGCACTTTCAATCTTTGCTACCACCACATCTCCACGAGCAACAATGTTTCGAATGATGTGATACTTTCTCTCAATGTGCTTTCCTTTCTTGTGATTCCTTGGATCTTTGGATTGTGCAACCGCTCCACTATTGTCACAAAAAAATGTGATTGGAACTTGCTCCATTCTCACTACACCAAGATCAGAAAGGAATTTCTTGAGTCAAACAGCTTCCTTTGCCGCCTCACAAGCAGCAACATATTCAGCTTCCATGGTGGAGTCCGCAATACAAGATTGCTTAACACTCCTCCAATTTATGGCTCCACCTCCCAAGGTGAAAACACATCCTGATGTGGACTTTCTGAAATCTAGATCCGATTGAAAATCTGAATCTGTATAGCCAATGAGAATCAAATCCTCACAACGGTAAATAAGCATATAATCTCTCGTTCTCCGTAGATACTTGAGAATATGCTTTACAGCTTGCCAATGTTGTGGTCCTGGATTTGATTGATATCGGCTGACCATGCCAACTGAAAAACAGATATCCGGTCTAGTACAAAGCATGGCATACATGAGACTTCCTACTGCAGAAGCATAAGGAACTTGTCTCATCATATCTTCTTCCTTTTGAGTCTTAGGCCTTTGGTCATTAGACAGAGAAACTCCATGTCTGAAAGGAAGTAATCCTTTCTTGGAGTTTTGCATGCTAAACCGTTCTAGTACCTTATCTATATATCCAGCTTGTGATAAGCCTAACATCTTATTCTTACGATCTCGCCAAAGCTTGATCCCTAGAATAAAGTTAGCCTCGGCCAAGTCCTTCATATCAAATTGGCTTGACAACCAAACTTTTACTGATGAAATTACACCTACATCATTTCTAATAAGTAAAATATCATCAACATAAAGCACTAGGAACATTACTACTTTGTCTTGATGTCTTTTGTACACACATGGTTCATCAAGATTTTGTTCAAAACCAAATGATTTGATTGCTTGATCAAATCTGATGTTCCATGACTTAGATGCTTGCTTAAGTCCATAAATGGACCTATTCAACTTGCATACCATATGCTCTTGGTTCTTTGCTATGAAACCTTCTGGTTGCTTCATATAGATTTCCTCTTCAAGATTGCCATTAAGAAATGCAGTCTTGACATCCATTTGCCAAATCTCATAATCATAATGAGCAGCAATGGATAAGAGAATTCTGATAGATTCAAGCATTGCTACTGGTAAAAAGGTTTCCTCATAATCAATACCTTCTTTTTTAGTATACATTTTTGCTACTAGCCTTGCTTTAAAGGTTTCAACCTTTCCATCTATCCCTCTCTTCCTTTTGTAAACCCATTTGCAACCGACAGGTTTAATGCTGTTAGGCGCCTTTATAAGATCCCAAACTTGATTGGAATACATGGAATCTAATTCTGATTTCATAGCTTGGACCCAATGATGTGCATCTATATCATTCATTGCTTCTTCATAAGTGTAAGGATTAGTTTCGGCCTCCTCTGAGATAGCCTCATAAGTCTCTCCAAGACCTATGAATCTTATAGGTGGCCTAACATTCCTCCCACTACGACGAGGCAACTGTGTACTAGATATCTCATGAGTAGTATCTTGTGGTGTATCCAATACAGCCACATCATCCCTAGTTTCAACCATTGGTTGTTCAATTACAGGTTCATTCATTTCAGCCAAGACAACTCTACTTCTAGGGTTAAAATTATTCACATAATCTTGTTCCAAAAATTTGACATGAGTGCTAACAAACACTTTGTTATCCTTATGATTATAGAATAAATAACCTTTGGCTTCCTTTGAATACCCTAAAAACATGCATACTTCCATTTTAGCTTCCAACTTATCAGACTTCCCTTTCAACACATGTGCTGGACATCCCCAAATGTGGAGATATTTCATACTAGGCTTGCGCCCACTCCACAATTCCATAGGTGTGTTGGGAACAAATTTTGATGGAACTAAATTCAAAATATGCATTACAGTTTTTAGTGCATATCCCCAAAAGGAAACTGGTAAAGTTGAGTAACTCATCATGGACCTAACCATTTCTAAAAGAGTCATATTCCTTCTTTATGCTACACCATTTTGTTGGGGAGTTCCAGGTGCAGTCAATTGGGATACAATCTCATTTTGAGTTAAGTAATCCTTGAAATCCCCAAGAAGGTATTCGCCACCACGATCAGATCGAATGGCCTTTATGTGTTTACCCAATTGATTCTCAACTTCAGCCCTAAACTCTTTGAATTTTCCAAAGGTTTCAGACTTCCGTCTCATTAGGTACACATAACCAAATCTAGAGTAATCATCGGTGAAAGTGATGAAGTACTCATAACCTCCTTTTGCTTGGGTTGACATAGGACCACAAACATCCGTATGAACTAATTCTAGTAACTCTTGGGCTCTTCTACCTTTTACATTAAAGGTCGTTTGGTCATTTTTCCTTCCAAACAAGATTCACAAACTGGAAATTCATCAAAGTCCAATGGCTCTAAGAGACCATCTTTGATCAGTCTTTGAATTCTGTTTGGATTAATATGACCCAAACGCAAGTGCCAAAGATATGCATCATTAGTAGAAGGAAACTTTCTCTTTAATGATTTTACATGAGAGTTATTATCTAATTCAAAATTATATAATTCATGTTTATCAGGAGTTAAAATATAAAGACCATCCACAATATTGCCAGAACAGATAAATGTTTTACCCTTCTTTATTACAACATTGTCTTTAAGGATAACACAATATCCACTTTTATCTAAATAAGTTGCAGAAATTAAATTCCTACAAACATTAGGTACATATAGACAGTCATTTAATATTAAAACTCTTGATTCAAAACATAAATTAAACACTCCAATAGCTACAACTGGAATCCTACTCCCAACAGCCAAGGTCAGAAACAACTTTCATTCTTTAAGTCTTTTGGTCTCCTAGAACCCCTACAAAGAATTGCAGATATGATTAGTACAACCTGAATCCACACACCAGGAATTCGTGGGATTTTGTACCAAACATATTTCAAGAAGGAATGAAATTTTCATACCCTTATTGGCAGCCTTGAACTTTGGACAATTCCTCTTCCAATGTCCTTTCTCACCACAATGGAAACATTTTCCTTTCAGCTTCTTTCCTTTGTCGGCAACCCCTAAGACAATTTGTTTACCCTCCTACTTAGTGAAGTCCTTCTTCTTCTTCTTCTTACCCTTGCCTTTCGACTTAGGTTGAGAAGTAGAAGCTTCACCCACATTGGCTTCAACATTAGAAGTACCAAGGATGCCTTCCGCCGCTACCAACTCATTCATTAATTCAGACAAAGAATAAATCTTTTTGTTCATGTTATAATTAAGTCTGAATTCCTTGAATGATTCCGGTAGTGACTGGAGTATCATATCCACTTGGGATTCTCCAACAATGTCGGCACCCAAAACTTCCAATGTATTCAGATTAGAGATCATTGTAAGACAATGTTCTCTCACTGAACTACCTTCAGCCATTTTGGTAATATAAATTTGCCTCATGGTTTCTTGCCTTGCAGAATGGCCTTGCTCACCAAACATCTCCTTCAGACTTAGCATAATGTCCGAAGCTAGTTTTACATCCTGCATTTGATGCTGTAGAACATTTGAGATGGACGCTAGGATGTAGCACTTGGCCATTTCATTAGATTTCTGCCAACGATCATATCGTTGTTTTTCCTCAGGAGGAGCATCTAATGAAGGAAAGCTAGGACATGGTTGAGTAAGCACATATTTGTGCTCTTCAGCTGTGAGAACTATGTCCAAATTTCTTTTCCAGTCAACATAATTGATTCCAATCAGTTTGTTTTGCTTAAGAATGCTAACAAGTGGGCTAAATGATGCCATGTTCAAATCTGAAATAATAAACATGAATATAATAAGTAAACTGGACATTATCAATTTAGCATATAAGCATATAATATGGAACCTTAATAAAACCATAAAATAATATATGCAACGACAACACAATCTATGTCTATAATTCCTTGGTAGCAAGTTTATTATAAACACATCAATCAGTTGAGAACTATTCTCATTATTAGTGCCATCATGATAACTCTTATCAAACACTAATAATATGCCATATTATCTTTAGCCTCTAAGTAATAATGACATAGCTCCTTTGGGAGGTTAACATTAAACTTAGTCTAGTGTACACCATTATCTAGAATCATGTGTAGCCACATTTCATCTTCCTTTATGGTGTTTAAACTTGTAGTACCATAGAACAAAACACCCTCCTTTGGGATCGTAAGGCATATACGCCAAGACGAGGTGCTTGTCTACACTACTTTAAACGGGTAAGTTCAATCCTGTAGTACTATGAAGTAAACACCCTCCTTTGGGATCGCGAGGCATATACCCCAAGACGAGGTGCTTAGCTCACACTACTATGAACCGATAATGGAGGCCGTGAGATGCAACCCTTGTATCTCTCTCCCACTAGATGTTTTAAATTAAAGGTTTTTATCTTTAAACATGCATAAACTAATTATACACAGCCTTGCACTTTATACTAAGCACTTTTTCTTACGAAAAAGGCATAAGAAAGAATAGTGAAAACACAAATTTAATCACACACTTTTTAAGTTTGAAAACACTTAGAAAAATTTAGATTTTCTTTCTTTCGATCGATCGAATGTGCCCCTCGATTGGTCGAAAAAATTAAACAATTCGAACTTGACCTTCTGACTTGTTCGATTGATGCTCGATCGCTTCTCGATCGATCGAAAAGAAAATTCAATCGATCGACTAGCAATCGAATATCAATCGATTCAAAAAGATTGGTCACTGTTTTACTCGATCGATCGAAAGTAAATTCGATCGATCGAAACTCGTAAAACTCGAATTTTCAGAAATTCTTCTAAGGCAGTTTTCAACGGTTTTGCATGAATAAACAACCATCATACGAAAATGATAGACAGAGATTGATATCAAAACTGAAATCTATTGACGCTATAGCCTTAAAGATCAATTTAACATTCTTAAATTCATTTTAAACAACATCATAACATCAATATCAGTTTTTATCAAATCATAGTTTTAACAACCATGAAGAAAATTAAATGTATAATCCTCTATCAACTTGAAACTATTATCTTTAATTCCAAAACGCTCAAAACATGTTATACAGATTCGAAATGAAGACCGCTCTGATACCAATGTTAGGAAATATATATGTTTGCATCACATACAAAACATACGCAGCGGAAAATAAACGGAAATACTTCATTCGCAATTGATAACACGCACTATGTAGGTTTCAGAATATAAGAACAAGAGAGTGTACCTTGATGCGGTGAAATTCAAAACCAAATGATGAAGTACTCGGGAAGACTTTCAATCTTCACTCCAATTCCACTTGATGCCCAAGATGTGTGGCCTCTCAATCAGTTCTATGTTTTCTAGAGAGAATAAGAAAAAGTATCTCTCTCCCTTATTTTCATCACCTTACACATATAAACCATTTCATTCTATATAAAATTCTGTATGTTTCTCTCCACATAACTAATTATCTAATTGGGCTAGCCTTTTGGGCCTTCCCAATTGGGCTTTAGTGTATGGCTTGGAGTGGGACCAAAAGGGAACAAATAAGACACTAGCTCCAATGGGCCTTGGGCTTTTCTGTCAACTCTTGACAAGTCCAAAGTTACCATTAATTATATTTAATACCACTATATAAATATAATTGCACTCTAGGCCTTATTAATAAATTATATCTCAAGACTTTATTATACATGCAACCCCTTCATAAAATATTCGTAGTAAGACAAAGTCATGAATATAGACTGCCACTTTGTAAATTACTACATCTTAATCCTTGAGTACCCGGTTTAATCCTTTTGAGTTATTCACCATATATTTATAAAATCCAATTTCTTAAATATATACTTTAGTCTTACTAAAGTGGTTAGGCCTAACTCTCTGAATAACTGAACCCATTAAACTTATCTCAAGGGAATATTCTATATCTCCGTTAAAAGATTATGAATTCCATCTTGAGAATATATGTTCCATCAACACCAAATGTGACTGCCCAACATACTGAGGTTTTGACCGTTACTTTAGATCTCACTCCTGATATATCAAAACAACCTACATTTCATGATCAGGTCCATTATTCTCTCAGGATTAAGAGTTCATGTGAATACAAGTCGTGAGATTTATTATTCAATTGACAGTCGTTAGGAGAATAATAAATCTCACAGCGGTCCAGTTCAATATGTCTTAACTCTTAAAACATATCAACATATTAACTAGAAGTCACCACTTCCATGATCAAGACAAATCATCGTAGTTAATATGTTATAGTCTTCGCAGATGAAATGCCCATTTTCATCACCGACTACGAACCAAAATTCTGAGTTTACAAAGAACTTGTGATCTATATCTTCTGTGACTAAATCACATAAATCACATACTATGCATCTCATGGACTGTTTGATAATGTCCGAATATTCATGTTACCATTATTTTAGATAAGAATAAAACAACTTTATTAAACATAATATTAAGTCATACATCATTTCTCACATAATGTCATACATAATATCATACATAGCATCATACAATAGGATTTAAATGCACATATCCTAACAGATGGGTCATTGAGATTGGGGGTTGGATCATCAACCCGACCTGACGGCCCATGGGGTAGGTCATCCCTTTAAGATCAATTTGAGTGTAAGGCCGATGTTTAGACAAGGAAGGCTTGGCACACGACGAAGGTTCGACACCCCGTGTTAATCAATAAAAAATTTCCTCATCAGCTGCCCCATACTCCATGAGTCGTCGGGGTTGGGTGAAACGACGAGTGATCATACAAAGTTAGTCCATAGGGGTTCGAATGACGACTTGTCTAGTCATTCTAGGCTTGAGTCTATGTCAGAGGATTCCTTGGTTTCTAATAAGGAGTCAGAGTCTGATCCTCTTTCTGAGGAAGCTAGTCCCTCGGGGTGATGTCCTATCGAGGTTGTCCTTCCTGAAGATTGGTCAATTCATGATTTTCTAGCCAATATGAGTGACAAAGTTTTTAGTAGGTTGAGGCCTCGATTCCAAATCCTCGACGATGTGCCCATTAGGAAGGGCAATATAGGGGAGAAGTGTTACACTGTGCGGTCATCGAATGTGGGCTTTTATGAGACTGCCTTCATTGCCAAGCTTAGTCTGCCCTTATCTTCCTTGCATCGTCGATTGGTCACTTACATGGGCATATTTGTTAGTCAGATTGCCTCTAATGCTTGAAGGATATTTATTGTGGTCAAGTTGCTATGGGGTCAGCTTAGTGGGGTTCATCGGTCCCTAACTTTACAGAAGTTCTTCTATTGTTACAAACCCCAAGAGATTCCTCGATCTAAGGGCTTTTACAATTTCGTGTGTCATCGAGCTACCCTAAGATTGATATATGATATGCCCAATTCCAATCATCAGTGGAAGGCTAGGTTTTTCTTTGTGCAAAGGGTCAACTAGGTGTGTTGTCCCGACGAGTGGGATAGCATAGGGACTTTTTACGATCACTTCTAGGGGCATTTGAACAAGTTAGGTGAGTCGTTGGCAGTGATTGGGTTTATGCTTTCTATTTTACTGACATAACTTTTTGTTTGTTTCAACCACAGTTAGCCTGATGATCCTTTCTGAGCAAGAGGCCTTTTTTGAAAGGGTTTTTAATATACCCTTTAAGGAGAGTCTTGGAAGAATCTCGTCAATTTGGACACTCTTCAAGCATATTACGGTGGACCAGTCCCTTCTGAGGAAGCTTGACAACTAGATCGAGTTTTAAGAGTTTGTAAGTGCTTTTGCTTGTCACTTTTAATTTGTTTTAGTTTGAAGCTCCCACTTTCTAACCTATTCATCGGTTTCAGAGATGGATTCCTTGAAGAAAAAACAAGCTGCAAAAAACACGCAGGAAGAGATTAAGAAGGCTGCTATATTGAGGGCTTAAGGTGGGGGATCGTTGTCCCTAGCCCCTCATACATCTAAAAAGAGGAAGTTCTCTTCCGATCTTCAATCATTAGGCAAAGGTGCTAGTGGTTCCACCACTTGTCTGGAGATACGCGAGGTTGTTGCTGACGCTCCTTGCCATGGGGTTGAGAAAGGTTTTATGACTTCCCAAGGCCCCGTCACCCCTTTTCCTCTTCCTTTGTTGGTGACAGATAAGGAGTATGCAATGGACACTGCCCGTTCCATCTTCCGAGATTCTGATTTGGACGAATTCTTAGAGCATGAGACTAACCCTTTAGGTGACTCTGGTCTCCATGACATGATGAGGGTATGTTGTATTTTCATTCCATTCGTCCCCTTTTCAAGTACTTTCATCCCTTTCTGGCCCTTTTATTTTATTCGTCTCTTTTTGACAACAATTCGTCCCTTTTCTATCAGGGTTTAGTAAGGATGCGAGCTTTGCAAATCCACTATGCTTCTCGTGAGGCGTCAAGCAAGCGCCTAAAGGATCGTCTGGAGTCCGACGAAGATGCTTAGAAGAAGTTCAAGGAATCTTCTCAAACCTGCGGCCAAGAGGTGATTGATCTAAAGGCCAAGCTTAGTGGGATGATTCACTAGACTGACAAGCTGATGAAAGAGAATGACAATCTAAAGTCTGAGATGGTTGTGCTTCATGAGCACATGGAAAAAGTGAAGGAGAAGGCCATTGAAGAGTACCAAGTGTCCCAACCATATATCAATAAAATAAGGGGTTACTATGGGGAAGGCTTCGAGGACTTCCGCAAGCAAGCTGTCCTTATGTTCCTAGATTTGGGCTTTTCTCAGATCTAGATCAAGCTTAGTGCCCCCAATGACTCTAGCTACCGAGCCTATTCTCGATGATGTGGAGACTAATGATGAGTTACTGGTGACTGATGGACCTAACGATGTGGCCGACGGCCCCATAAACCCTCAAGAGCAAGCCAATAAATCCCCGACAAATCCTTAGAAAAAATTTGTTTTCCTGTATTTTTTCTTCTTTTTTAGTCTTCGGTTTGTAACTTAAAAACAATGATGGTGCCCTGTTTTGGGCATAAGTTACATTTTCCCTTTGTTTTAGTTTGACACTTGCATCTTTCAATAATTTCATAACATGTTCTGTTTGCTTTGTAGTGATTTTTCTTTTGCATTTTGTATGCAAGTGTTCATATTTGTTGATTTTCCTTATATCAAATTAGTGTTTGTTTACAAGTCGATTTGGAGGGGTTATCTTAGAGTATTGAGCACTTAAGAAAGTCATGATTCGTTGGTTACTCCAATCCAACCCTCCTTCATTTGAGTCGTCGGTTTACCATTTGGGTAAGGTTTAGAACTTACACAGATCAGGTGTCTGTGGACTTCCTTGATCGTCAGTTTTATCCTTTGGGTAGGACTTTGAGTTTTGATAAGGATCAGATGCTTGAGGGTATCCTTGATTGTCGGTCTATCCCGTAGGTAGGACTTAGGATTTGAAAGTCGCGACTCTTCCATTTAGGCTCTATACCTCTTTGACGTTCTTCGGAGGGCTCATCTCTAGGATTGCTTGGATCTTATCGAGGTTGGCTTTGACACCCCGTTGGGATACCATGAAGCCAAGGAACTTTCTCAATGATACTTCGAACACACATTTGTTGGGATTAAGCTTCATACCATAGAGGCGAAGAGTTTCGAACGTCTCCCTAAGATCATTCAGGTAGTGTTCCTCTTCCTTAATTTTTACTAACATATCATACACATATACCTCGACATTCTATTCGATCTGTCAGAAGAACATCTTGTTTACGAGCCTTTAGTATGTTGCCCTTGCATTCTTCAATCAGAATTGCATGACCTTGTAGTAGAAAATGCCTTGGCTTGTGACGAATGACATCTTTTCTTGATTGGACTCCTCAAGCTTGATCTGGTTACAACCAGAGAAAGCATCTATGAAGCTCAACAATTATTTTTAGCCGAAGAGTCTACAAGGAGGTTGATCTGTGGGAGGGGGTAGCTGTCCTCCAGACAAGCTTTGTTTAGGTCGGTGAAGTCCACGCACATCCTCCACTTTGCATTTGCCTTCTTAACCATTAACATGTTGGCCAACCATTCAGGGTAGTAGACCTTTCTAATGAAGCTAGCGTCCAACAACTTATGAACTTCTTTGGTTATAGCCTTGTCCCTTTCTTGTGCAAAGACCCTCTTTCTTTGTCCTATGAGTGGAAAGGATGGGGAGATGTTGAGCTGATGGACTATGATCTTTGGATCGATCCTGGGCATATCCTCATGACTCCAGATGAAGATGTCCAGGTTGTCCCTTAGAAAAAAGATCAGCCCATTTCAAACCAAAGGGCTTGCTTGCGTGCCGATTCGAGTGATCCTAACTGCATGTTCTTCATCCAAGGAGACGGTTTCCAATCCCTCCGTTGGTTCTACATTCACTCATCGGGTATTGAAGTCTGCATGTCGGCTGAGCTTCCGTTGTCCACTAGGACTCGTCGGGTATTGAAGTTTGCTATGGTAAGATTGATTACCAAGGCACCATCATGGGGGTGGTGGAGTTGTTTGACATCCTCCTCAGTGAAGCTAATCACCGATTCATCCATCTGAGTAAGCTTGGGAGGACGACCGGTGAGCTGGACATTTTGCACCAGCCGTAGGTACTTCTTCCTCACCTTCCTTGAGGACCCGACCATTGTGCTCCCCCCTAAGATCACTCTTATTTCTCCAAGTGAGGCCCTGGGTCATTCCTCGACTCATGTTCAGCTCTTGGTCCTTGGTAGGTTTTCTCCTACTCCTTCTCGCCCTTCGAATTGTTGCAATTCTCCTTATCTAATGAGGGCTTTTATCTGTTGCTTTAGGTCATAGTAATTGGAGATTTCGTGCCCATGGTTATGGTGGAAGCGATAGTACTTATTCCTCAGCTGATTAGGTCACTTTTTAATTTATCGGGTCAAGTCAAGGCGAGGTCGTCCCTAATCTGCATCAGAACTTGATCGAGTGGAGCATTAAGTGGAGTGAAGTTGGTGATTCGTCTCGGCGGGGGCCTTGACCTTCAGTCATCCCTCCTATCACTCGTTTGGGCTGCCTTTCTTCCCCTGTCCGAACGAGGATCGTCTTAATTTTCCTTCTTCTTTAGCCCACCTCTTTTGGCGATCATGGCATCCTCAGCGTTCATGTACTTCATAGCTTGTTATAGCATGTCAACCATGGTCTTCAGATCCTTCTTATAAACAGAGAATAAGAACTTTCCAGATCAGAATCCATTGGTAAAGGCTGTGACTAAGACTTTATCGTCAGCTTTGTCGATCAGTAGTGCCTTCTTATTGAACCGAGTAACATACGACCTCAAGCTCTTGTCATTCCACTGTTTGACATTCAGGAGGCTTGCCGAGGACCTCTTGTATCCCTGATCCCCAATGAAATGTGTAATGAAGAGCCCACTTAATTCCTTGAAGGTTAAGACGAAATTGGGGGCTATCTTGCTGAACCACACTCTCGGGATGGTCCTTTGAGTGTAGTGGGAAAGGTTCTGCACATGATTTTGTCCAGGATCCCTTACAGGTTGCATAAGGGTTTTGAACGACTTCAGGTGGTCGAGGGGGTCTTTAGACCCATCTTATTCTTCCACTAGTGGCATTTTGAACTTGGCTAGAAAGGGAAAGGATGTTGAATGTTCAAATAGCATGTAAAACACCTTGAACATTTAGACCCCCAATTACAAATTACCAATTCAAGCTTACTATTAAACAATGTATATGCAGAATATGAAAATAAGCTAAAACAGAATTGATAGAACAATCTAAACCAAATAAAATCACAACCACAGTAGAAATTAAATGGCAAAGATTAAGGGAAGAGAGATGCAAACAAAAAGACAACACAGTGATGTGTTATCAAAGAGGAAACCGAAGTCCTAGGCATAAAACCTCTCCGCCGTCCTTCAAGCGGTTAATAATCCACTAGAGAATGAAGTTGGGATACATGACAGCAGATTACCTTCTAAGCCTAATCTATCTAGTGTACCTAAGCCCTCCAAGCTTCTTGCTCCAATGAGGTTACGTCAAACTTTTGTCTTTTCTAGCTTACCGAATTTCGTTATAGCCTATAGCATCAGCCAATATCAATTGGTCCTTTCCTAACTGCTTCCCAAGCACCAAATAGCCTTCTCACAGATATGGGTATGTTGAGGAAAGTATTTGGCTAAATGTACCTCTCAAGGATGTAACAATGGAGAGGGTGAGAGTAAAGGAATTTGAAGAGTCAAGGATGAAGATTGTAGATGAGTCAATCTTGATTTTCTCTTGTGTTTCTCTCTCAAAATTCTCTCTGGAAGCTCTCTACAATACGTGGGTATAAGAGGTATTTATTCTAGTGTGTGTTTGGAATGCGAAAGGTCAGTTTTTCCTAAATAGAATGGTCTGGCGACTTGACCTCGCGACTTGACTGAGTCGCGAGTCTGAGTCGCGAGCTAACTGCGTGGCCAGATTGGAAGTTTTGTCCTATAGTACTCCAGCTGGTGTGCCTCTTCAGCTCCTCTGCATGCTTCACACGTGTGCCTCCTTTGGCGACTTGCTAGCCGCAAGCCAATTGCGAAATCCAGTCGCGAGGCCTTTCTTGAGTGCACACTCTTGAACTTTTCTTCACACTCTCTCACACACTACCCTTACATGATTCCCACCTAAATACAGGGTTTCTAAATGCTAAATTACAAGAAAATTGGTACGGAATAAAGCCAACAAAATGATTGAATAAATTCAACCTTACAATCTCCCCCTTTGGCTATTCTGTGACAAAACCCTAAAACAAACTCTAGACTTAACATGTGAGTTGGGAACAGTTGAACAAAACTCACTTACACCTAACTCTAGAATTTGTGAAGCTCTTGAACCATACGTACAAGTATTTCCTGAAAAACAATAACACAATATGAACATTGTAAGTAGAAAACTTGAAATGCATATGGAGCAAGCACAATGAGATCAAGCAAAAAGAATGAAGCAATAAAGCATGGCTTGACCAAAAAATAACAATCACTATAAATAGTGACCACAATGATCATTCACTCAAGGAATGAACATCTGGACATGCAAGCTAATAAGCTCAATGCAAAGTATCATTTTCATGTCCAACACTCAGCGAATACAAAAACTCAAAGTAATTGTATCAAGGATAAAGAATCCAACAAAGGCACAAGAGTGATGTACTTAAAGAAATGCATAACATTAACTAAATGTACTAAGCTACAAAGCATGGGTACAAAACACAGAGTACTGAATAGAAACAGAAATATATAAACCAAAATACCAAATGCTTTAAACAGTCACAAAGTAAATATACCAAGAGTTATAAAAACTATAAACAAATAAGCTAAAAACAAGACAAGCCAAAAGTATATGTGAATCAGTATTAATGGGTGTATGGATCAGTATTCCTTTTCTTGAGCTCACACAGCTCTCCCTTTCATTATGCACACTACCCATTCTTGTGTTGCTCTCCCCCTTATTGTATGCTATCTCTCCCCTTTTTTGGCATTAATAGCTAAAGGCTTTCCTCCAGCTTTAGTTGAATAGCATCTAACTGTGTCTCAATTACAGTGAGGTGCATTTGAACTTGGTTATTGGTGGAGTAGAGAATCCTTTCAAATCTGGAAATACGCTGATACAGACCCTCAATCAAGGTGCTCATTCTGTCAGCTTGAGAGTTAGGAGGTGTAGGCTAAGTGCTAGTCGTTTGCAACTCAGGAGGGTGAGAAGATGCAATCTCTAGAGTGGTTGAGCTATGACCAGAAGAGGTAGCATGAAGGAAAGATTCACTCTTAGGTGCTTTAGAAGAGTGACTCCTACTTGCTTGAAGAGATATCATGGATAATGGTCAAAGACGTGGCAGAATTTTTCCATCTGTTGGGGGATGAACATCTTCAAGAACCATGATTTTCATGAGGAGAATATGAAAAGGAAGACTTGTTCGTGCTGCTGATCGAGTTGCTGTTTTCCCAATGGTCTAAAAAATGTGGGCTCAAATGTCAAGCGGAACTTTAGTGATGAGATCACATAGGAATTGTGCTCTTCCAAGGTTGATGAATGCAATGTTCGAGAGTGGGTAAAGATTGGAGAACATGATCAATTTTAGAGTCGTCAGATCAGGTGCAAACTTTGCTGTTCCAATGACGTGCCTTTGGATGAAATCTCATGATCTGGCCCAAGAATTTGAAGAATGTCTTGTACCTTAGGAAGTCTATCATCGTATGGAGTGAGGTCTACATTTTGCCGGTCTATTGATTCAAAGAACCTTCACAATGTAGTCTGGATTGATGCTGAACTCCTTTCCTCATACCCAACACTTCAACTCTACTCCGATGTATCTAGCATTTGAATAGAACTCCTTAACCAACTCATCAATCGGGTCCTCGAAGTTCCCAAACAAATCAGCCCAATCTTTGGCTTCAAAGATCCTAGGGATGAATGTTGTTCTCAAGGTATCAAATTTTACAACCCTTTCTACCATAGTAGGAGCATCTTTAAAAATGCTTGAGAATGTCTGTGAATCGAGGGGAGTCCTAAATCTCTCACTGTTAAAAGCTTGAGATGAATGTCAAGTCCATTTTGAAACAGGGGATGATGGAACATCAGTTACAGGCTCTTTTCCTCAAGAGGAACAATAAGACATTTGCAAAATAACATATACACAGTAGAGAACCAAGTGCAAAACCACAAGACACAAACATAAACTTGATTAGTTCCAAGTTACTCAATGAAATAAACACACATTGTTATTAGAAAGGCATATCGCTCAAACATGGTAAATGAACCAAGTATGCAGCAGTTAAGCAAATATTTAAGCATGAGCAACTCTGGTGTGTGTGATGTGCAAAAGAGATGAGTGTTCAAGCACAACTAAGCACAATGTAATCAATGAAATCCACAGAAACACAAGTAATCGTAGTTGAGACAATTTACTATGAGCATGAAATGAACAACACAGTACAATCATGATATACTGCACAAACATGAGAAACATACACGAAAACAAGTATATCAAGCAACATATTATCAATGTCACCGATAACCAATTAAAAAACTCAAACAAAAATACCCAAACCATCTTCGAACATCATATTTTCAAAACTTAACAATAACTCAAAATCCAAGAAATCAAGTCTATAAACATGAAATACTTAGTGAAAGATAGAAAACCCATACCTTTTCTTGAAGATTGAAGTTGAGATGATGAAGAAAAATGGAGGTTTTTGATAGAGAAACACGGTGAGTTTGTGAGAGAGAAGAACAGACAAGACAATGAACAGTCAAAAATGTTTGAGGGAAAAAAAATTGAAAAGTTTTAAAAACTGTCCTTAAAGCGCAAAACACGTGTTTTTCGTGACTATATTGAGTCGCGAACAAGTCGCCAAATCAAGCCGCCAAAAACTCGTGTGACAATTTGCCCAAGTGTTTTTCGCGACTGGAAGTTTCACCCGCGAGTAAGTCGCGAGGGGAGTCACGAAACATTCTGAGTAACTTTCGCGACTGAAGCTTCCACTAGCGAATAAGTCGCCAAAATGAGTTGCGAGAAAACTAAAAACCAGATTTTTGAAAAGTTTTCTAAGTTTTTTTTGCAACTGGTGCCATGACTCACCAGAGAGTCACCAGGAGCTTCTGAGTAGGCTCGCAACTGGGGTCTCGCAACTTGCTTGACCCGCGAATCAAGTCGCCAAAACAGGGTTGCATAGATTTTGAAATTTTTGAGATTTTTTAAAACAAAAATACTTTCCAAAACAAGTAAAACACTCAAAAATCTTTTAATGTTTGATCAACATATAATTGACCACGTGCAACATATTTAATCTAGTACAATCATACAAATGAATAAGGCATTCATTGAACATAGACATGTGTGATGTGTGAGGGTACCAAAAATGAGATAGTCCTTAGTTTAATGTGAAGCTTCAATGATCAATTCAACCAAGACATACACAATTAGCACTAGGAAAAGTGACCTATCTCAATTATAGAAATATGCATATATGACCTCCCACAAAAACTTGATTATATAATTTTGAAGCTTTTCATTTGGCTCTATGTACATCATAACATTTGATCTTTTTGAATCAATACATCTTATTTAAAGATTGATGCCTGAAATTTTTGATATTTCAAATTGATGAGCAAGCCTTTGGCTTTTTGGGCATCATACATTTTTCACAAAAGTCGCTTTCCCTTTTTCCTAGTCAAATACTAGTATATGTGAAGGCTTTTATAGCTCATTATCTCTTTTTATTTTGAGATTTACATTTGTTGAGCTCCTTAAACAAAAGAGAATAAATGGTGGGAAGATATATTGACACAATTCTATGAAAGTTTCAAGATCAACAAAACCATTGACTAATCATTCATGACAAGTTTGAAGATCTATTTACAACAGTCACATAGACATCTAGATTTTTGCCACAATGATATGAGTGCATAGAGAACAAGCTACGCTTTTAAATGCACAAAGCCATTAGTACAAAGGGACAAGGTAAAATATGTTTGTGACAGAACACAATAATATCGATTAAACTTTTTGGATTTTCTACTTTTTATGTGTTTTTGGATTTTTGATATAAAAGTAAGAAAAGATTGATCAAAAGCAAACAAACAAATAGTTTTCAAAACATATTGGAGAAATTAAATAAGTTACACACACTAACAAAGTCACAAAGAATAGGAAGAATTAATACATGGATATGTTATAGTGTTTATGCATGAGTACCCCTCTTCATCCACACGGCACTTGCGTTTAGGGTGAAATCCCTAGAGGATTGGGTACCATTGTTCTGACTTTCAAACCTTCTAGTGAAGCTTGTCAAATAGGTGGTGAAAGCGTTAATCATCTTCATTACATCCCTCATTCCGGGATCACCTTCTTGACATTTTGATTGCTCAGCAGTCCAGTTTCCTTTGCCATGTCTTGGTCGACCTTTGAGCACTTGAATTCTTCAATGCTTGAAGCTTATAACAGTTTGGTCTGGTGTGACCATGAATTCCACAGTGATGGCAGAAATGTTGGGTTCTTGGACCTCTTTGTGATTTTGAGAGTGATTTCCCTTTACCCTTAGGTTTAACCACTGATTGCTTAGAAGGCTTAGTCATAAATCGTTGGTCAGTCACATTTCTCTTCTTCTCTAGCTTCACTTTCTCAACATTCGTGGTAGCTACCATTGGTTCTTTAGCTTTCACAAACTTCACTTCCTTGGATATATTAGCACTCGAACTGCTCTCTCCAGTGTATCCCAATCCACTTCTGTCGGAGAATGGTTTTTGATCAGCAAGTACATCGTCACGCTTCTTGGAAGAAACCTACTTTACTTTAGCGTTCACTTGAATCACCTCAAGCTCAAGAAATTTTATCTTTGAGTAGGCTTCGGTCAACTCTCCATTCAGTGTCTCGACTTCACACTTAGTCTCTTTGTATCAAACTAAGAGACGCTTATAGTCTTGCTCTGCTCTCTTCATTTTCTTAATGGCTACTTTAGCCACTTTTACATATTCATCGGTCTTCTCAATGAGGGAATTGTAGGTCTCTTGCAGTCTCACTGTTCCTTCAACTTCCTCATCATCAGATTCCTCAACTATCTCAATTGACTCCAATTCAGTGCGCTCACCAAGCTCTTCCACTAGCGCGCCCAAATCATCCGAAGAATTTACTGGAGCAACGGTTATGAATGCAGAGAAGTTTCCCTCTCCATCACAACTTTCATCTAAATCTGAATCAGAGGAGTCGGAATCACTAAGAGTAGTGGCATACACCTACCCTTCCCTCTTAAATAATTAGGTCACTCGTTCTTGAGATGTCCATGTCCATTGCATTCAAAGCATGTGATTCCTTGAGAGAGTTGAGACTCCTTCCCATCTTTCCTTTTGAAGTCCTTTTTCTCCTTTCCAAAACTTAGGAATTTTCCATTTTCAGCAACTTTTCTATTCTTCTTGAACTTCAAGAACTTTCAGAAATTCTTCACAAGATATGCCACATCTTTATCGACCTCATCCTCATCCAATGAGTCCTGAGCTTCCACCCTCTCATTAATTGTCTTAAGAGTAAGGGATTTTCTCTTTCTTTGTGATGGCAATGACAGCTCATATGTTTGAATTGAGCCAATTAGTTCTTGAACCTTGATATCATCAAGATCCTTACTCTCTCCAATTGTTGTAACTTTTGCACATAAGCTCTCCAGTAATGATTGAAGGATTTTCCTCACTATCTTTGAGTCCTCCGTTTTCTCACCCAAGTTGAACTTGCCAATAACCACCTCATTCAGTTTGCCATAGAATGAGTCAAAAGACTTGTCTTCACTCATTTTCAGCTCTTCAAATTGAGTGGTCAGCATCTGCAACTTAGTATCTTTCACCTTCTTGGTGCCTTTATACGTGGTCTCCAATATTTTCCATGCCTCCTTGGCAATAGTAACATGAGATATCCTGTGAAACTCATCTGGAGATACATCACAAAATTTTGCATTTAAAGCTTTACTGTTAGCGTTAGCTGCCGCAAGAGTTGCCTTATCCCAAGTGGATTTAGCTGCCTCTGGCCAAGTCCATCCTACATCTATTGCATCCCAAAAAGTTTCATCAATTGAACACAAGAATGCCCTCATCCGGACTTTCCAAAAGGCATAGTTGCTACCATCAAAATATGGTGGAGCATTTAGAGATTGAGATCGATCCATCTCAAATGGGGTCAAGGATCGTACTAAGGTAATTAAATCATAACAAGTGCACCTGCTCTAATAGTGTGTAAAACAGCTTGAATGTTTAGACCCCCAAATTACAAATTACCTATTCAAGCTTATTATCAAACAATGTACGTGCAGAATATGAAAATAAGCTAAAACAGAGTTGATAGAACAATCTAAACCAAATAAAATCACAACCACAGCAAAATTAAATGGCAAAGATTAAGGAAAGAGAGATGCTAACACAAAGACAACACAGAGATGTGTTATCGAATAGAAAACCAAAGTCCTCGGCGTAAAACCTCACCGCTGCCTTCCAAGCAATCAATAATCCACTAGAGAATGAAGTTGAGATACATGAATAGGAGAAGACCCTCTAAGCCTAATCTACCAAGTGTACCTAAGCCCTCCAAGCTTCTTGCTCCAACGAGGTTACGTCGAACCTTTGTCTTCTCTAGCTTACCGGATTCCGCTATAGCCCATAGCATCAACCAATATCAATTGGTCCTTTTCTAACTGCTTTCGAAGCACCAAATAACCTTCTCACAGATATGGGTATGGTGAGAAAAGGATTTGGCTAAATGTACCTCTCAAGGGTGTAACAATGGAGAGGGTGAGAGTAAAGGAATTTGAAGAGTCAAGGATGAAGATTGTGGATGAGTCAATCTTGTTTTTCTCTAAGGTTTCTCTCTCAAAATTCTCTCTAGAAGCTCTCTACAATATGTGGGTATAAGGAGTATTTATACTGGTGTGTGTTTGGAATGCGAAAGGTCAGTTTTTCCCAAACAGAGTGGTCTGGTGACTTAACCTCGCGACTTGACTGAGTCGCGAGCTAACTGCCTAGCTAGACTGGAAGTTTTGTCCTATAGTGCTCCAGCTGGCGTGACTCTTCAACTCATCTGCATGCTTCACATGTGTGCCTCCTTTGGCGACTTGCCAACTGCAAGCCAGTCGGGAGATCCAGTCACAAAGCCCTTCTTGAGTGCACACTCTTAAGCTTTTCTTCACACTCTCTCGCACACTACCCTTACATGATTCCCACCTAAATACAATATTTTTAAATGCAAAATTATAAGCAAATTGGCATAGAATAAAGCCAACAAAATGACTGAATAAATTCAACCTTACAGATATGACCGGTGTAGTGAAGGGAGAATCGGTACAATGGACTAGTTCATCCAAGCTAGTGGACACTTGACCCTTTAGGGCACCCATCATCATTTCCATCTTCTCTTTCATCATCTGCATCTCTTGCGGCATGTGCATCGCGCCGACTTCCAGCTCAGAAGGACGACTGGTATCCTGCTGGTCCTATTTGCTGATGGCATTACTTTCTTCTTGGTCATCCCTTTCTTGGTGATCATTCGTCGGGGGATGATTGTTGTCGCATTCGTCCCTATCTTGTTCGTCATTCTGATCGTTCGGCTTCGGATCATTTCGCTGCTCCAACTGTTGTTCCAACTCATGGTTTCGCTGAGTGAGCCATTCAACTGCTACAGCGAGGGTTTGCACTTGCCTTTCCAATGCGTTAGGCGAGTTTCCAATCTCTTGGTTGGTGGTGGCCATTGATCGTGTCAGGACTATACAGCTCTTTGTCCTTGAAACGGCAATATGACTTATCACTCGTTCCTACAGATGGCTTCAACTGATGATGCACAAAAATTGTCAATGAGTTAATCGTCCACATATGTGCCAATGGGTGTACCTGTAGAATAAAAGAGAAAAACCAATCAGAGAGCACCAATGGGGTGCCGGCCAAAGACCCTCCAAAGGTTAAATCAGTGATAGAAGAATCTCCAAGAACTTAAGAGTGCAAGGGCTAGGGAGAATTCACGTATCCTAAGAATGTTTGGGTTTATGGTTTATATAGTAGTAGAGAGCTGACCCAATTCCCTTGATACAAGGAAGTTCCTTATAGAGAAAAGGATCCTAAGATATTTGAGATCACCTTCTCATAGATAAGAGATCTAATTGTGCGGTGGGATCTTTGGTCATGATGTGCAAGTAATTTCTATGGAAGGACATAAGGTGATGGGTTATCAAGATTGGGGGCTGGATCGTCAACCCCACCTGACTGCCCATGAGGTCAGTCATCCCTTTAGGCTGATGATTAGACGGGGAAGGTTCAACACATGATGAAGGTTCGATACCTCGTGTCAATCAATCAAAATTATCCTCATCAAAATGTTTGGTTGGGTTGATTCTGGGGAGGATGGAAAAAGATGAGTGGAAAGTATGTGAGAAAATAGGTGGGAGGGGTGTTTGGTTGGAAGAGAGAAAGAGAAAAATGGTAAGGCCCATTGTTTTCACTCTAACTCACCAAAACTCATTCTCCTCAAAATAAATAAAAGTAAAAGTAGGACTAAAAATTTTGGTCTAAAATGCTCATATCCGCCAACATGACAATGTTTCTTTTTTCTTTTCTTTTTTCCCTCCCAGTTGTTTCTTTATTTTGCCCCTGCCAATGTGACCAACCTCATTGAGGTACTTATCCTCATCGTCCGAAAGATCAACTTCTTCACCTTCAGATTGTACACCAAGTTCATCAACCAAATTGCTTAAATCATCCTTAGAATCAACTGTGGTAATTGCCATGAAAGCTAAATAGTTTCCATCACTATCACATTCTCCTTCCGCATTGGAGTTTGAGCTCTCCGAGTTACTAAGGGTAGTAGCAAGCTCTTTGCTCTTTCCTCTCAAATAGTTTGGACATTCTTTATTTAAATGCCCATGGCCATTGCATTTATAGCACATGATTTCTTGGGTTGATGATGAGTCTTTCCCATCCTTCTTCTTGAAGTCTCTCTTGTCATTTTTGGAGGATGAGAATTTTCTTTTGCCAAACAACTACCCATTGTTCTTCATCTTGAGAAATTTATAGAAGTTCTTTACAAGGAATGCCACCTCTTTTTCAACCTCATCTTCATCGGAGGAATCACCGGTTCTCTCATTTATGGTTTTGAGAGCAAGTGATTTGCTAGACTTGTGAGAGGGCAGTCTGAGCTTATAGCTTTGAAGAAAGCCAACAAGCTCTTAAATCTTGATCTCGTCCAAATCTTTGCTCTCCTCAATGGTGATGACCTTAGCCCAGAAACTTTCAGGTAAGGATCTTAAAATCTTCCTCACCACTTTGGCGTCTTCAATCTACTCTCCAAGATTGAGCTTGGCAATCCAATCTCATTAAGTCTCCCATAAAATGAATCAAATGATTTATCGTCACTCATTTTCACTTTCTCAAATCGAGTAGTGAGCATTTGAAGCTTAGCGTCCTTAATTTTCTTAGTTTCCTCACCACTTTGGCGTCTTCAATTTACTATCCAAAATTGAGCTTGGCAATCCAATCTCATTAAGTCTCCCATAAAATGAATCAAATGACTCATCGTCACTCATTTCACTTTCTTAAATCGAGTAGTGAGCATTTGATGCTTAGCGTCCTTAACCTTCTTGGTTCCTTTGTAGGTGATCTCAAGAATGGTTCATGCCTCTTTGGCGGTCTTCACATGAGAAATCCTGTGGAATGCATCAATAGAAACACCACAAAAAATAGCATTAATAGCTTTGTTATTGGCGTTTGCCAAAGCAAGAGCAACCCTATTCCATTCGGCTTTGGCTATTGTGGGTCTCACCCACCCATTCTCAACGGAATCCCAAACGGTCTTATCAATAGCGTACAAGCTTAAATTTGTGTGAAAACACAAGAGCTGTTTAGACCCCCAAATTAAAAATTACGGCTCGATTGATTTTACTCTAACTTAAACTAAGTGTGGAATAGAGTAAATGCGAGTGAACAAACAATATAACTACCCTAAGACATATTCATCAAACATTTAACAATAAAATGAAATCTAAAAGAGTAGGGAAGAAGAATGCAAACACAAGATAACACCCCAATTTGTTATCGAAGAGAAAACCAAAGAACTCAACAAAAAACCTCTCCGCCGCCCTCTAAGCGGTAAATAAATCCACTAGAGAATGAGTTGGAGTACACGAATAGCAAAAGACCCTCCAAGCCTAGTCTACCCCATGTACTTGAGCCCTCCAAGCTCCTGCTAGCAACTGACTCGACAAAGCCTTGTCTTCTCTAGCTCTTCGGATCACGCAATTCAGCCTGATTGCATCCACCAAACAAATGGCTTCTTCCAATACTTTCCAGCAGCACAAAAACCTCACTTTAGACTCAGGATGGGGGTGGTAAGTGTTTGGGTTATCAACCTCTCAAGGATTTAAATATGGAAAGGTAGGAGTTGAGGAAAACCACAAAAGATTGTGTAAAGGATTTTTGGTATGACAATCTCTAACTCTCAAGGGTAATGGCTAGGGTTTTCTCTCTGAAAAGCACTTCTCTTAATATATGGATAATGTGGGTATATATAGTGTGGGTAAAGACATGGTGTATCAGATATGACAAAATAGCAAAACAGAATGTTTCGTGAGTATCTCGCGGGAAGGCCTTACCCTCGAAATACTCACGCAAACCAGCTGTCACCATCTGTCATAACTTCTCGCATTCTAATCATGTACTAAGCATATGTCTTCACTTCGCGGGAAGTCTTCTCGCGAGCTACCCTCGAAAACTCCTTTGATCTTCAAATTTGTCTTGAGTCTTCACACTCTCTCTCACACACAACCCATACAACGAAATCCCACATAAAATACAAGGTACATAAGATTGAACAAAATTACAATAAAATTTGGCACAGAATTACAGCCAATACAAAATAGTTGTAAATCATAACCTTACAATCTCCCCCTTTGGCTATTCCGTGAAAAATCCCCTAAAATAGACTCTAGACTTAAACGTGAGTTTGAGAACAGTGGTAAAACTCACTCACACCTAATCTAGAAGCTATGAAGCACTTGCACGTATTCACCTGTAACCTAAAACACTCACACACAAACAAAACTTTCATTAAGCTTATGAAAAGTTGAATACACAGTTTTCTCCCCCTTTTTGACCGAAATGGTCAAAGAGGCTAGAACTGCTCAGATTTCGAATCAGATCCTTCTTGTTGCTGTCTTCAATCTGAGACAATAGTGCAGTAATTTGGCCTTCATCTTATGTAAACTGATCCGAGGTGTGCTGCACATGGGATTCCTGCATACCATACATCTGTTCAACCCTTGCAATGAGACAATTAAGACGATCGAGTCCCCATACTTGTGCTTGAGAGGATGGTTGTGCAGAGCCCTCCGGGGCTAATGTGAACCTGTCAATCTATTCCTCCGTGTCCCAACCTTCTTCCTCAACATCATCCCTTGGGATTTAAGAAATGTCGGTTTTTGGTCTGGTGATGTGGGCTTTGCTTCGAGTCACCATTTGAGCACCAATCGGATAGTCCCTTTGCACGATGGTAAGACCGCTTGGAATCTTCAGCCTTGTCTTTGCTATGAGAGCCATAATGAGATTTAGGAATGGCAAGATTGTTCTTGAGTTCCTCTTGGTGATGCTTTTGGTCAGGAGGTAGTATATGTGACCGCATATGTCGATCTCCTTATGTGTGAAGAGATCATACAGAAACATAGTTCTTGGTTCGGACAATGTTGTCAAGTTCGTCACTGGGTAGAGGTTGTGGATCATTATATAGGTCAATGTCCTCATCTCTGCAGTGAAAGGAATTGTGTTTATTGACTTCTTTTGAGAGAACCACCGAGGAGATCTACCATTGGCTCAAAAAAGTCCAATCTATCATCATATTGTATAGAGATTTGTTGAGACGTTGGACAAACTTCTAATACCACTTGAATGGACTCCCTTATGATAATGAATTCTCTTTGCCACACCCAACAATTGATGCGCTCCTCTTCCACAAGGGCATTTGCAAAGAATTCTCTTATGATTTAGGCAAAGACATTCCCACTAGGGTTCAGCAACCTTGTATATGTCCTCTCCTTGAATACCTCAGGAATGGAAGTGTTTTCAAGGGTCTCTATTCTTACAACCCTTTCCATGATGATCGTTGCCTTTTTGTAGAAGTCAATGTAGGCCATATCTGCCTTAATGCTTCTGAAGTCATTGTAGAAGTCATCGATTAATTAGCCAAGTTTATTAATTAATCAAATTAACATGCAAGATGCGTGGTAGCACAAATAAATCACCAATTAAACTAAGTATGCAGCGGAAAATAAATTGACATGGTGATTTGTTTACTAATAGGGAAAACCTAAATAGCAAAAACCCTACAAGGTGATTTTAAGGTCACCACTCTCGAGAATCCACTATTATCATAACAAGTGGTTACAAGTAAAGGAATCCCAGTACCTTATACCAACCTACAGTTGAACCCTTACCCTAATACCCAATTGGACTTGTTCTATAGTGACAATCTCTCCTTTTATTGCATGGCTCCTAGTCCATGACTAACCAATTACGCGGATTCTAGTACGCGACTTGATTCACCAGCTAGAGAAGGATGTTGGCTGCAAAGTTCTTCAGTTTATCACACGATGAAGACCGCCTCGGTCACAAAACCTTACGGTGTACAAATACAGCGACTTTTTCAAGAGAAAGATAAACTAGGGCAAATTTAGTCTCTGATCACAATTTGCATGAACAAACATTTCCACATGCATGAGCCACCTTTGATGGCCCTTAAAACAATCTTTATATATGTTTAGGGTTGTGAGAAAAGAAAACCAAAACATACAATCACGGACTGAATGAAAACAGTCCTGAAAAACTAAACTTCATAAATCTCGACAGATACCCTATCTGTTGAGCTGCTGTTAAGCTACAGGTTTCAACAGCTCTACAAATCTTGATAGATAGCTAGCTGTCGAACTTTAATGAACAACACTTTTCACATTTGAATCTTGGACAAACTTGCATGGCTTTAAAACTTGATCTTGAAACAACGTTTCTTGAAGCATTAACCACATCCTAGATCTACCCAATTACAAGTAAAGTGCGTTTTATCAAAGGATTAGCCAATTACATAAAATAGTGACATATGTTCCTAACATGTGAATCACATATGTCCTAACAATTGGGATAGAGAGAGGCTCGAGGGAGGCAAAGTGAGGGAAAAACAATTGAGTTTGAAAAACTATCTGTAAGGTCGAAATTTATCAACCATTTTATTGGCTTTATTCCGTGTCAATTTGTTTGTAATTCAGTACTTAGAAACCCTGTTTTTAGGTGGGAATCATGTAAGGGTAGTGCGTGAGAGAGTGTGAAGAAATGCTCAAGATTATGCAGTGAAGTAGGGACTCGCGACTGGATCTTGCGGGTAGCTCGCGACTGGCAAGCCGCTAAAAGATGCACACGAGTGAAGCATGCAAAGAAGCTGAACAATCACGCCAACTGGAGCACTACAGGACAAAAAATCTAGCTCGTCCATTCAGTTAGCTCGCGGCTTGAACTCGCAACTCAGTCAAGTCGCGAGGTCAAGTCGCCAACCAGCTTTGTTTTGGAAAAACTGACTCTTCGCATTCCATTCTCACCACAGTATAAATACTTCTTATACCCACGAAATGTAGAGAGCTTTCATAGAGAATTTTAGAGAGAAACCCTAGAGAAAAATAAGATTGACTCATCCACAATCTTTACATAGTGACTTTTCAAATTCTTCTACTCTCATCCTCTCCATTGTTACATCCTTGAGAGGTTCTTTAGCCAAATCCTTTTCTCACCATACTCATATCTGTGAAAATGCTTTTTGGTGCTTTGGGAAGCAGTTAAGAAGTGACTAATTGATATTGGTTGATGCTATGGGCTATTGCGGAATCCGGTAAGCTAAAGAAGACAAAGGTTCGGCGCAACCGCGTTGGAGTAAAAAGCTTGGAGGGCTTAGGTACACTGGGTAGATTAGGCTTGGAGGGTCTTCTACTATTCATGTATCCTAACTTCATTCTTTAGTGGATTATTCACCGCTTAGAGGGCAGCGGAGAGGCTTTATGCCGAGGACTTTGGTTTCCTCTTTGATAACATATCGTTGTGTTGTCCTTGTGTTTGCATCTCTCTTCCCTTAATTTTTGCCATTTAATTTCTGCTGTGGATGTGATTTTATTTGGTTTAGATTGTCTATCAATTCTGTTATAAGCTTATGTTCATTTTTCGCACATACATTTTTTGATATTAAGCTTAAATTTGTAATTTTAAATTTGGGGGTCTAAACGTTTAAGGTGTTTTTCACACTTTTTGAACATTCACTGTCTACATCAGCTCTTTAAAACTGAAAACAAGGGTTTTTCGCGGGTTAGCATCTCGTGAAGTTACTCGCGAAAAATGCCTCTGAAGTACAAAAAAGCTTCGCGGGTAGTCTTTACTCGCGAAATAGTCACGAGATACTTTCGCGGGAAGAGCTTACTCGCGAGCTTCTCGCAAAAATGCCCCTGAAGGAGTTTTTGATGAAAAACATGAAAAATTAAATTTGAACAAAAACTCAAAACATGAAAGCATAAAAACACTTTCAAAGACATATAAAATACTCAAAAATATTTTTGGGTTTGATCGACAAGTAATTGAGTATATACAACACATTTGAACATGTACAATCACACAAATGAAATAAGCATTCATTGAACAAAAGTCTTGCGTGTGTGTGTGTGTGTGTGTGTATCAAATGTGGAATAGTTCTTAGTCTAGAGTGAAGTTTCAATGATCAATTCAATCAAGTCATAAACAACTAGTACTAAGTCAAGTAGTCTATCTCAATTATAGAAATGAATATATATGACCTCCCACAAAAAAATGATTACATATCTTGGAAGCTTTACTTTTGGCTTCTTTCAACTCATAACTTTTTGATCATTTATGAACAATACATCTCATTTTGAGATCGATGCCTGAAATTTTTTATATTTCATTTTTGAGAATAAGCCTTTGGCTTTTTGGGCACCATACATTTTAATATAAGTCGCTTTCCCTTTTTCCTAGTCAAATACTAGTATATGCGACGGCTTTTGCAGCTCATTATCTCTTTCGAGATTTGACATTTGTTGAGCTATAAAGCAAAAACATAAAGGCGAGGGAAGATATATAGGCACAAGTTTATGCATGTATCAAAACCATCAAGACCATTGACTAATTATCCATGACAAGCTTGAAAATCGATTTACAACAGTCACACATAGATGTTAAAATTTTTTCCACAAAGATAGATGTGCATACATGACAAGTTTAGCTCGAAAATGCACTACGCCATTAGAACGAAGGTACTAGGACAAACTCACATGTGAAATACACAATACAAGCAATCAAACTTTTTAGAGATTTTTCAATTTTTATGGGTTTTTGAATTTTTCAACACACTCAAAAACAAAATATGAAAAGTAAGATCAACAAAAACAACAAGTACAAAACAAACTTGAAAAGAAATATGCTAAAATGAGAAACATAAGCAAACAACCAACCAAAGCCACATCATATAGGAAGAATTGATGCATGGACATGGTCTAATGCTTATGCATGTGTACCCTTCTTCACCTACACGACACGTGCGTTTGGGGTGATATCCTTAGAGGATTGGGAACTAAAGCTGTGATGCTCAAACCTTTGGCTGAAACTTGTCAAACAAGAAGTGATGGTATATATTATCTTCATCACATCACCAAAATTGGAATTAGCTTCTCGCCCTTTTGATTATTTGGCGTTCCAATTCCCCATTCCTTATCCTCTTAGCCTTTGAGAATTTGCTTTCTTCAATGCGTGAAGTTTATAGCAGTTAGGTCTTGTGTGTCCTCGAACTCCACAATGGTGGCAGAAGTGTTGAACTTGAGGACCTCTTTGAGGCTTTGGGAGAGACTTCCCTTTAGCCTTAGGTTTGGCCACAAATGGATTTTGAGGTTTTGTTAAAATCTTTTGAGTAGTTCCATTTGGCTTCTTCTCCATTTTTACATTCTCAACACTTGGAGTCACTACCATTGGTTCCTTAGCTTTAACAAATTTCATTGCCTTGGACACATTGGCACTTGAACTACTCTCTCCGGAATATCCTAAGCCACTTTTGTCAGAAAAAGGCTTTTGATGTGCTAGCACTTTGTCAAGTTTATTAGAGGCAACGTGCTCCACTTTGGCATTAGCTTGAATCACTTCAAGCTCAAGAAACTTGAGCTTAGAGTAGGCCTCGGTTAGTTCTCCATTCAGTGCCTCAACTTCGCACTTCTTTTCTTTGTACCTCATGAGTATACTCTTGTAGTCTTGTTCAGCTTTCTTCATTTTTCTGATGGCTGCCTTAGCCACTCTAGCATACTTTCCCGTTTTCTCAAGAAGAGATTTATAGGATTCTTACAATTTCTTGGTTCTTTCATCTTCATCATCGAATTCTTCCCAAATTCCCATAGACTCTACTTCGGTGTGCTAACTGAGTTCATCCACTAGAAGGCTCAAATCTTCCGATGAGTCCACAGGTGCAATGGCCATAAATGTGGAGTAATTTCCTTCTCCGTCACAACTTTCTGCTGAATCAAAATTGGAGTCATCTAAGTCACTAAGGGTGGTTGCAAAGACTTTACCCTTTGCTTTCAAATATATGAGGCATTCTTTCTTCACATGCCCATGCCCTTTGCATTCAAAGCACATGATCATTTGAGACAGTGAGGAATCTTTTGAATCTTTCTTCTTGAAGTCTTTCTTGTTCTTCTTGAAATTTGATCTCTCTTGAACTTTAGGAACTTACGGAAGTTCTTAGCAAGGTACACCACATCCTTTTCAACCTCATCCTCATCCGAGTAGTCTTGAGCTTCCAATCTCTCATTGTTTGTCTTGAGAGCAAGAGATTTTCTCTTACTTTAAGATAGTAGAGATAGCTCATAGAAATGAAGAGAACCGATGAGTTCTTGAATTTTAATCTCATCAAGGTCTTTGCTCTCTTCGATGGCAATGACCTTTGCACGAAAACTCTCCGGCAATGATTGTAGAATCTTCCTCACAATCTTGGAGTCCTCCGTCTTTTCTCCTAAGTTGAATTTTCCAATCACCATTTCATTTAGCTTCCCATAAAATGAGTTGAATGACTCGTCTTCACTCATCTTCAGCTCCTCGAAGCGTGTGGTAAGCATTTGCAACTTGGTGTCCTTCACCTTTTTGGTGCCTTTATAAGTCGTCTCCAAGATTTGCCACGCCTCCTTGGAAATTGTAACATGAGAGATCCTGTGAAATTCGTCAGGAGAAATACCGCAGAAAATAGCATTTAAAGCCTTGCTATTAGCATTAGCTGCCGCAAGAGCTACCTTATCCCATGTGGATTTGGCGGCCTCTAGCCTAGTCCATCCTATCTCGATAGCGTTCAAAACACTATCATCAATGGAACATAAAAATGCCCTCATACGGACTTTCTAAAAAGCGTAATTACTACCATCAAAGTAATAAGGAGCATTAAGTGATTGAGATCAACCCATCTCAAAAAGAGTCTAGGGTCACACTTTGGTAATGAAACTGCAGCAAGTGCACCCGCTCTGATTTTAATTAAAAGCTCGAATTTGTGTGAAAACAGAAGAACTGTTTAGACCCCTAAATTAAAAATTATGACTCGATTGATTTTACTCTAACTTAAACTAAGTACGGAATAGAGTAAATGCGAGTGAACAAAAAATATAACTACTCTAAGCCATATTCATCAAACATCAATAATAAAATGAAAGCTAAAAAAGTAGGGAAGAAGAACGCAAACACAAGATAACACCCCGATGTGTTATCGAAGAGGAAACTGAATAACTCGGCTAAAAACCTCTCCGCTGCCCTCCAAACGGTAAATTGATCCACTAAAGAATGAGTTGAAGTACACGAATAACAAAAAACCCTCCAAGCCTAGTTTACCCCATGTACTTGATTCCTCCAAGCCCCTACTACCAACTGACTTGAGGAAGCCTTGTCTTCTCTAGCTCTTTGGATCACGCAATTCAGCCCAATTGCATCTACCAAACAAATGGCTTCTTCTTATGCTTCCTAGCAGCACCAAAACCACACTTTACACTTAGGATGGTTGTGGTAAGTGTTTGAGCTATCAACCTTGTTAGGTTCTAAAGATTAGGAACTAATGTATTTAGAACTTCAATTTGTATGTTGGCAAACCATGATCAAAACAATGTTTAGTCGTGTGTTAGACTTGCTCAAAGTATGGGTCTTATTGTAAAGTTGGAATCGAGTTTTTATGCAAAAGTACTGTTCACTTTCTGTATGACTCGATCGATCGAAAATAAGACTCGATCGATCAAAAATCGTGCAAAACGTTTTTCTGCAGAAAATTCCAACTCAGCCCTAGCTCATTTAATGTATAGGGTTTTATGTTTTGCCCTAAGTATATAAGGAAAAACCCTAGCCACGTTTTTTATAGTTCTGTTTTCTCAGAGTTCTATTCTTTAGAGTTCTGTTTTGCTGTGTTTTGTGAATCTCTCTGTGAGATCTAGAGGTGTTTACCTTCACATACACTTAGGGTTTACAAACTTGAGATTTATGTCAAGAGTTGTGTAGATCAATACAGTTGCAGAATCAATAGAGCACAAAGATATACAAGCAGGTGCGCTTGTGGATTTGCTGAAGAATTCAAGAAAGAAGGAGTCCGTGGATCTCGGAGCTATCATGGGGTCATGGTAGTAAGTTTCCTACACTTGGGTAGCAATAAGATGTTAGTGGTCTAAGTCTTGTTGTGTAAACTTCGATTCTTTCATAGTGGATTCAGTTTACCTTGAGGATAGCTAGGTCAAATGCTCCCCAGGTTTTTACCGGTGTGATTTCCTGGGTCATCATATCTTTGTGTTATTTATTTTCCCGCTGCTTTGTTATTTTTGCTTAATTGTGTTAACCTAGTTTTAATTAAATTACCTAAGTTAATCACTTGGCTAATTCACTAGGTTAATCTGTTGGGTTTAAGGGGTCTAAACGAACTGACAAACCTCTCAAAGATTTGGATATAAAGAGGTAGGAGTTGAGGAAAACTATAAAAGATTGTGTAGAGGATTATGGGTATGAAAATCTCTAACTCTCAAGGGTAATGCTTAGGGCTTTCTCTCTAAAAAGCACTCCTCTCAATATGTGGGTAATGTGGGTATATATAGTGTGTGAAAAGACATGGTGTATCAGATATGACAAAATAGAAAAACATAATGTTTCGCTGGTATCTCGTGGGAAGGCCCTACTCCCGAAATACTTACGAAAACTAGCTGTCACCATCTGTCATGACTCTTCGCATTCTAGTCATGTGCTGAGCACATGACTTCACTTCGCGGGAAGTCTTCTTGCTAGCTACCCACGAAAACTCCTTTGATCTTCAATTTTGTCTTGAGTCTTTATACTCTCTCTCACACACAACACATACAATGAAATCCCACATAAAATATAGGGTACATAAGATTGAACAAAATTACAAACAAATTTGGCACGGAATTACAGCCAACACAAAATAGTTGTAAATCGCAACTTTACATAGCGCATAGAAAAGCATGCATACGTACTTTTCAAAAAGCATACTTACTCCCATCAAAGTAGGGAGGAGCATTGAGAGATTGAGATCTATCCATCTCAAATGGGGTCGTAGATCACACAAGGATATTGAAATCCGTCAAGTGTACCCTCTCTGATTCCAATTGAAAGCTAAGATTTGTGTGAAAACACATGAGCTTGTTTTGACCCCTAATTAAAAATTACGGCTAGATTGCATTTACTCTAACTTAAATAAGTGCGAAACAAGAGTAAATATGAGCAATGAACCGATAACTCTAATCTAACCCATATCCAACCACAATAAACAATAAATAGCAAGCTTAAAGAGTAGGAAAAAGAGATGCAAACACATGAGAACACTAAGATGTGTTATCGAAGAGGAAACTGAAGAATTTGACGAGAAACCTCTCCACGACCCTTCAAGTCGAAATCGATCCCCTAGAGAATAAAGTTGGAGTACACGAATAATAAAAGACTCTCCAAGCTTAGTCTACCACATGTACTTGAGCCCTCCAAGCTCTTGCTACCAATGGACTTCACAGAGTCTTGCCTTCTCTAACTTTCCAGATCTCGAAATTCAGCCTGATTGCATCCGCAACTAAATGGCTCCTTCCAATGCTTCTCAACAGCACCAAAATTTCACTTAACACTCAGACTAGGTGTGGTAAGTATTTGGGCTAAGAACCTCTCAAGGATCTAGAGATGGAGAGGTAGGAGTAGAGGAAAACCGCAAGGAAATGTGTAGATGATTTTGGGTATAACAATCTCTAACTCTCAAGCGTATTTGCTAGGGCTTTCTCTTTGAAAAACACTCCATACAATTCGTGGGTAATAAAAGTATATATAGTTTTGATAAAATAATTTGGCAAAGCACTTTTTCTTTTTTCAAAAAAGAGAGTTTCACGGGTACCTCACGGGATGGCCCTTCTCGCGAAACACTCGCAAACTTGATAGTCTGGCGTGACTCTTCAGCTTCCAGTCATATGTTTCACACGTGACCTTTTTGTGGGTTACTCTTCTCGCGAGCTTCTTGTGAGCTAGTCACGAGCTGCACTGATTCATCTTTGAAGCTTGATTCTTCACCAATCTCTCATACTCATCCCTTACAAATAAACCGACCGAAATACTGGGACATGATTGAAGAAATTACAATCAAGTTTGGCACGGAATTAAAGCCAACAAAGACTAGTTGGAAATCACAACTTTACAAAGGTAAAAACCTAGAAAGGATTTGACCTAACAATCTTCAAGGTAAAACAAATCCATCATAGAGAATCGAAATTTTTACAATCAAATTTAACTCTAAATCTATTGCTACCTCCAGTAGTAACTTTCGGACACAACCACGTGCAAGATCCGAATCCATGGACTCCTTCTTTCTTGGATTTGTACCACATAAACACTCACACTTATGACTTTAAGATCTCACTCAAAGTTTAGCAACACAAACTATCCAGTTTATGACTCCTAGACCACCCTTCAAGATTTAGATTATCAGCAGTTATTGATCTTGTTGCAGCAACTTCAAATCTACTAGTTCTAATGATATGAGAATGATTTCGATAGTGACTTTGAAAGAGGAAGACACAATACCTTTTAGATCTCATAAGAGCACCTCCAAAGTCTTTTCAAAAGGTGGCTTAGGGTTTCCTTTATATACTAGGAGAATTAGATCTAAAGCCCTAATAACTTAATGGGCTAAATGAGCTATTGGGCTTAATTAAAATTTTACAGAATCTGATTTTTTGCCATTTTCGATCGGTCAGATCTAATTTTCGATTAGTCAAGCTTCACAAAATTTGAACTCTCCTTTTTGCAACTTGAATGTTCTTGTATTCTGACTTGTGTTACCTTGAAAATTGTTTAAAAAACTTTATAGACTCTAAGATTAGACAAGTTTGTGTTTGTAAAGTTGTGATTTACAACTATGTTTTATGTTGGCTTTATTCCATGACAAAAAGTGTTGTATTTGCTTTAATTTTGTTCCTTGTATCTTATGGGATTTTATTGTATTGAGTTTAGTATTAAGTTGGTGAAGAATCAAGCATGAAATGAAGATCAGTGCATTTCGCGACTAGCTCGCGAGATGTTTACGAGAAGAGTTCCCGCAAAAAGGGCATGTGAGAAGCACATGACTAGAAGCTGAAGAGTCGTGCCAGGCTATCAATTTTGCGAGTATTTCGTGGGTAAGGCCTTCCCGCGAGACTCTCTTCTTGGAGGATTTTTAATGTGACTTTCTTAACCTTCACCCATACTATATATACCCTCATTACCCATAGAAATTGCAAGGAGGCCATTTAGAGAGAAAAACCCTAGATAGATTTTCTTCAACACACACACACCCATCTTGTAAAGAGAGAGCTACTCATCCTTAGTGAGAAATCATTCTAGCCTCTTCTTATTCCCTCTCCCATTATCATACCTTAAGAGGAGATTTGTACCCAAACACAACCCACACATTTTCAGAGTGTAGAGAGTGTTTTGGATCTGGGAAGCATTGGGGATTTGCCAAAAGAAGCCGGTGAGGCTTAGCGGATGCAATCGGGCATATTGTGGGATCTGGAGAGTTAGAGAAGACAAGGCTTAGCGAAGTCAGTTGGTAGCAAGAGCTTGGAGGGCTCAAGTACATTGGGTAGACTAGGCTTGGAGGATCTTTTGTTATTCGTGTACTCCAACTTTATTCTTTAGTAGATCGATTTTCGCTTGGAGGGCAGCAGAAATGTTTTTCGCCGAGATCTTCGGTTTCCTCTTCGATAACACATCGTGGTGTTATCTTGTGTTTGCATCTCTCCTCCCTTACTCTTGTGCTTTACTTTTATTGTTTGTTATTCATGTTTATGCACTAGAGTAATTGTCGGTTTATTACGCTTCATTTACTCTTATTCCGCACTTAGATAAGTTAGAGTAAAAGCAATCTAGCCATAATATTTTAATTGGGGGTCTAAACAAGCTCTTGTGTTTTTAACACATTTTCGAGCTTTCATTGTTCACTGTTTGCCAATTGTTCTAAACTTTTAGAACCAAACAGGCCCAGAGAACTCATTGATACCAATGCCAAATATTTTGAGATTTGGAAGAGTAAGGTCTATATTGGCTGGAAGAGTGCCATTAAATTGGTTTTGTGAAATTGAGATGATAGTGAGTGATGACATATTATAAAGGGAGGGAGGAACCATCCCAGTCAATTTATTTGAAGAGGTTGTGAAGATTGATAAGCTTTTCAGGCGACCTATTTCATCTGGAATTGTTCCTACAATATTTTTATAGGCTACTAATAAAGCTATGAGTGATGAAAGATTCCTCAAGTAAGGCGGTATTCCTTCAGTCACCAATAAGAATGTATACTGTGAAGTCGACAATCCTGAGTTCAGAGCAGCAGCTCAAGTTGACTAGAATTTCTCCTCCTAACTTGTTACGAGTAAGGTTGAGATGTTGCAGTCGAAACAAACGACCAACTTTCTGTGGTATGTTACCAGTGAAGCCGTTGTTTTGAAGGTAAATGAACCTTAGAAAGGTTAGGTTGCCAATGTAAGGTGATACCGACCCACCTAAGTTATTCCATTTTAGGTTCAAGGTGGTGACTCGTTGATGACTTAGGCTGCATGTAACACCATGCCAGTTGCAGAAGTGAATTGAGTCATTCCATGAGCTCATAACTTCATGTGGATCATTCATTAGTGATTCTTTAATTTTGAGCAAAGCCAAGTGATTAGTCTCATTTCCTAATGCACTGGCAACAGTAGTAGGTTGGAACCATAATAGGTTCATGGAAAGGAGAAGAATCAGAAGATAGTTTTTGCACCAAAGTTCACAAAGATTGGTGTTTTGAAGATTCATTTGGTTAAGTAGTGGGTGAAATATTTGGGGAAAGCAAGGATTGAATTCAAAATATAATATATATATATATATATATATATATTTATACACACTATGAATGATGCCAATTAGGTGTGTTAGGTTCTAAGACTTTAGGAACTAAATGTATTAGAACTTCAATTTGTAATGTGTTGGCTTTAGGCTGCTCAAAGTGTGTTTAATTGTAAAGTTAGAATCGAGCGATTGCAGGATTTATTGGTCTAAATCTACAAGGCTCGATCGATCAAAAATTAGGCTTGATCAATTGAACCTCATGCATATTAATTTTCTGCATAATTTTTCAACTCAGCCCAAACCCGGTTTGACGTGTAGGGTTTTATGTTTTACTCCAAGTATAAAAGGAAAAAGCCTGGCTACGTTTTAGAAATCTTTGATATGCTGTGTGTTAAATCTCTTATGAGATCTAGAGATGTTTACCTTCATACACACTTAGGGTTATTAAGATCAAGATTTATGTCAAGAACTTGGTGATCGTTTCAGTTGCTGCATAAAGAACTTAAAGAAGATCTGAAACCTTTGAGTAGAGTCTCAAAGTTACAAGTAGGAGAACTTGTGGTTGTTGTGGATCAAAGAAAGAAGTAGTCCGTAAACTCAAAGCTATCGTGTGGTCGTGGTAGTAAGTTTTCTACTTGAGGTAGCAATAGGATGTTAGTGGTCTAAGTTCTATTGTACATACTTCAATTCTTTCATAGTGGATCTGTTTTACCTTGAAAATAGTTAGGTTAAATCCTCCCCAGATTTTTTACCGGTTTGGTTTTCCTGGGTCATCAAATTTTTGTGTTCTTTATGTTTTCCGCATTACTTACATGATATGATTTGATTGTGTTAACCTAGATCTGAATAATTTATCTAAGTAATCACTTGGCTAAATAACTAGGTTTTACAACTTGTGTTTTAAGGGGTCTAAAAACTTTACAAGGTGTGAATACATTAGTTGTTTAAAGTCAAATTTTTTTGTTTCCTCTTCAGTGCGTGTTCGGCAATAACCACAATGTTTTTTTAAATGCCAAGCACACATTGTCTTTCCCTTGACATTCAAGCAACCTGGGCTTTCAAGAAATTGGAAGATTTTTTAAATTTTATTAGATAATTTCTGTCTTACAAATGAGTTCTAACAAAAAAAATGTTGTGGTACTTCTTTTCTTAGGTTATGTGCTAGATTGGTCGAAGGTCTAAAATAGAACACGGATCATGTTACTAATAATATCATTTTAGTATTAATCTGGGATCAGGATCACAATGATCACAATGCATAATATCATTCTTTCAAACGTTTCGATTCAATACCAGATGTTTACATTTCTATGTGATGCAGTGTTCCTTTCTACCCACCGCTGCAAACTTTTTAATGCGTATATTATATGGTATAAAAGACATTATCTTAGCTAGCAAAGCTTGACTGCCTAACATAATTATCATTATTTCAAAAGATGGACATGTCACATGTAAACTGAAAATGAAGCTGCTGGTTTCATTGAGAAGGACATGACATCACAGTTTGGACTATGACGGTATGACCTCTAATAAATTCCACTAGAATTTGAAATCAACAATGACATTGATGAAAATGTTTTTATAAAAAAAAAACTTTTGTACTCAGCCAAGGAAATCTAGCTCAAGTGCATTAGTTTGTGCAAAATATCTTAAGGGAAAAATTTGCCCAACCATCCCAAAAACCACCTACGTCAGTTTATGTAAAATTATGTAAAACCTATCCAAGCTACAATAACCATGGAAGTAACCATGGAAATATACACGGGCACTATTCATTTGCATGGTTTTTTATTCATTATTTACCTATCCTAAAGATGAATAAAGATAGTAAATAATGGTTGTGGAATGTGAAGAGAGAGAAACAATTTTAAAAAATCAAAAAATTTTGATATTTTAATAAAATAAAGTTTAGCATAGATAATTTGATGTAAATGCTTTTTAAAAGTGATTAGGTAAAATAAAAAAAGTAGATTCTTGTGCTAAAATAAATATGAATTTTTGCATGAGCTGATGTAAATACTTAATGGGAACTACTAGTTCATATGAATACTTAGCTATTTCTTTGTTATCACTAAATTCTATGTTAACTAAAATTTTTTCGTTATCACTGTTGTAAGACAGTTTTCCCATATAAACATCTTATTGTTCATGAGATCAAACAAGAACTATATGAGTTTTTGTGAGTATTGTTTTGTTATTGCAAGTGTAATCTTGTGGTGAGTACACAAGGTAAGAAGGTGAGTTACGTGATAGATTCCACAAACCTATCTATATAATATCTAAAAGCAGAAGTATAGCATTTATTGTCGCTACACTCCAGTTAAACCACATTAATGTAATATTTCGTCCATTTCAGCCTACTTCAATTCACTTTGGTCCATTTCGATCTACTTTGATATATTCGGTAAACTTCAGTTTATTTGGTCACTTTGGTCCATTTTGGTTTATTCGATCCATTTCGATACACTTCTATCCATTCGGTCTATTTTGGTCCATTTCAGTCAATTTCAATCCAGTTCGATCCATTTGGTCCACTTTAAACTACTTCAATCTATTTTGATCCATTTAGTGATGTTTTAGGAAGAGATATTTAAGTAAAAAGAGGAGATGTTTCATTGACAAGTATGTCACATTCTTAAGGTAATATTAATAGGTTCTTGATAAAATTACATTTTTATTATACTATTAAAGTTGTAGGGACACAATTTCGTAGATCCGGCCTAAAGATGGTTGGATTCGCCCAAAAGGGCCCCTATACAATGAATTTGTAGAGAGTAGGTTGAGAAGGGCTGGGCTAGGAAAGATTGAGATTATCAATAGGTTGGACCTAGATCGTTCACCACGATGAAACTACAGTCTCAGACTTATGGTGCTCTTTTTGTTCTACGTCCGAAGATCACTCTCCCTTGTAAGTTCTCCTCTCCTTTTCTTTTATATTTCCTCCCACTCTCTCTTAACCATCCACGTGTGGATTTTCTCCTTCGTATTCGGACACCTGTCCTCCCAGCTTTTTTCAGAACTCACTTCATAGAAACGATGGGACTATTAGCCACTGTTCAGATGTCCTCTCCACATAAATGCGGCCAGGGGGTTAGTTGTGGGGCATTCAATGCGGGCTTGGCAGCCTTCCTCCTTGATATTTTAGGATATTTTCTGGGTGTATGGATCTACTACGTCCGTTTAAGCCAGTAGAACCTTCTGGGGTACTTTTCTGACCGGCAGATTTCCAAGGTTTATTCCTGCCTCGACCGTCCGAGGTGTTAACATTCTCGGACGGGCGGCCGACCTCTCCCAAGTCTTGTTTAGATTCCCCTCCGTTTATCTTGGTCATTATAGATCAGACTAGGTAGTCCTCGGCCGGGCCATGATCCTCGGCGCGCATTTTGGGTCCAACATACGGGCCTATGATTCTTGTTATTTGGGCTCAACGCACAGGCCCATCATTTTTGCTGATGTTTTTGCCCCCACAAAAGTCTTTTATTTTATTTGTCTAATATAAGTGATGAATTTTATAGATAGAGAGAGTGATGCAATTTATTTTAGGATATATTATTATTATTATTATTATTATTATAAAACCAAAATTTTTGAAACTTTCACAATTTTTCACGTCAGCACATTATTTAAATAAAATTATCATATATAAAACTGAAACCTCTAAAACCCTCACAATTTTTCACGTCAGCACAATATTTAAATAAAATTATTATTTTATTTAAATAAAATTATTTAATGAAACTCTATCTCTCTAACAAATCTAACTTAAACTCAAACTCGTCATTTTTTAAATAAAATTATTTTTGTTTAATCCAAAGTTAACAAGGAGTGAAACTCTATCTCTTTAACAAATCTAACTCAAACTCAAACTGAAGCCCTTGTAACTCTCACAAATTTCCATGTTAGCACAATATTTAAATAAAATTATCATTTTATTTAAATAAAAATTATATGTTAGTTCAACTTAAACTTAAATTCAAACTGAAGCCTCTGAAACTTTCACAATTTTCTATGTCAGCGCAATATATAAATAAAATTTTTATTTTATTTGAATAAAATTATATTTGTTTAGTCCAAATTTAACAAGGAGTGAAACTCTATATCTCTAGCCAATCCAATTTAAACTCAAACTCATCATTTTTTTAAACAAAATTATTTTTGTTTAATCTAAATTTAACAAAGAGTGAAACTCTATCTCTCTAACAAGTCCAACTTAAACTCAAACTTAAACGTTGATAATTTATCTCCAAATTTGCGAGGTTAATCATGAATACCAAAAAAGCAATGCAAACCCCAATACATATATTTTTTTAAGCCGAGTAGAGGTATGAGCTTTTCTTATATTATTTTATTCTCCCCTACTTTGTTATATAGATATATAAATATATATATATATATATATATTATTTTATGGTATTCCATTTTTAAAAAATAATTTTCTTATATAAACTACCAAACTCTCTTTAGCCATTTTTTACCAGATAAAAAAGTTTGCAATAATTGAAATTATTCTTTTGAATGTAACCCATATTTCTTTTATATTTCTCTATTATTTAGTCATATATATTTTGTTTTGTTTTAATAATTTCTAAGCAATGAATCATCTGATTTTTTAATATTTTTTGGTCTCCTAGAAGTTTGAATATCTGAATTTTGAGTTATTTTTTTGTAGTATCTGAAATTGTTTGACAAATTTTTTATAAATCATTGCACGTTTAAACATTGATTCTTCATCAAATTGTAACACAAATTGATGTTATACAATAGCAAATTATGCAATGGTGTAGTTTCTTAATCAATTTAAGATTTTATAAAATTATTTAGTCAACCTCACAAATAGGTAGGTTTCCATGCATAGCATGGGTTAGCGACTAGTATATATATATATATATATATATATATATAACTGAAGTTTTTGAAACTCTCACAATTTTTCACGCCAGCACAATATTTAATTAAAACATAACGTGATAAAATTACTTAAATAAAATTATTTTTATTTAGTCCAAGGTTAACAAAGAATGAAACTCTATCTCTCTAACAAGTCTAACTTAAACTTAAACTCATCATTTTTTTAAACAAATTTATTTTTGTCTAATCCAAACTTAACAATGAGTGAAACTCTATCTCTTTAATAAGTCCAACTTTAACTCAAACTCAAATGTTGATATTATTATTATTATTATTATTATTATTATTATTATTATTATTATTATCTCTCTACTTCACTAACGTGATATTTTATGATAGGGTGCAAACTTATAGACATGGATTATTCTTTTGAATATAATCCAATCTTTTTCTTATATTTTTCTATTTTTTTGTCATATATATATATATATATATTAATAATTTCTAAGCCGTAAATGATTTGATTCTTTTATATTTTTTGGTCTTTCAAAAGTTTTATTATCTGAATTTTTAAGTTATTTTTTACAATATCTGAAATTGTCTGACAAATTTTTTGTTAGTCATTGCACGTTCAAATAATGGTTTCTTCATCAAATTGTAACACAAATTAAAGTCATATAAGAGCAAATCATGTGATGGTGTAGTTTTTTAATCAATTTAAGATTTTATAAAATTATTTTAATCTACTTCACAAATAGGTAGATTCCCGTACATAACATGAATTAGCGACTAGTTATTATTATTTTGGTTTATATACCACCCTTAAAGTTGGTGCGTGAGAAAAGATGAAAAGATTATAATCTATTGTTAATTGAGATTTTAGATGCGCCCACTACTAGGTGATTGGGTACTATACATATTAGCTAGCCCGATACTGAACAAACAAATGTAGAGACGTGCTCCAGCTATATAGCGGCCCAAGTTTTGGAAAGAGACGATTCCAGGCCCCTTTACTTGTAATCTTTTGTTGGTCTAACTCATAGATGCTTCTATTATCCAGATTAAATAATTGGAAAGAGGTGTAAAATGCCTAAATAATAATAGGAATAGTGAGTTTTAGAGAGAGAGAGAGAGAGAGAGAGAGTGCGCAAAAGAGGAAAAGAGAAATTAAAAAAAAAATAGAGAAGTAACCGATGGTATTTGTACGATAAAGTTCATATTATATGGTCGTTAGTGCTTCCTAATTGAAGACAATTACTTAAAATATGAGCGTATTATTCGCCAAATGCATGTTAATCCAGTCTTATTATAAGATAATTTAGTTTTAACCCTAAAGAATTGATCTATTAGACTAATGGTACTTATAGTTTCAAGAAAATCCATATGGTTCTGCATATAATGGATAATACACACTCAAGGAATAATTAGGTCCATTAAGAATTGCACACGTCTATTAGGGAAAGAAAGAAAAATCTAATTTAACATACGATTAACCTCTACATTAATCATTTACTACCATTTTCATTTTTATTCCTTAGTACACGAAGGGCATTCTTGTGAGCAAATTGAACAGTAAGAATCAATGAAACTCAAATATCTTGATGCATATTATCTTTTTAAAAAAGGTGTTGACGTAACGAAACCCAACATGTAAGTAATGACAGCCCATATTCAGTGTCTCCTTCTTACACAAAGCATATGACACTTTAACCTAGCTAGGGCAACACATATACTTTACTTTTAGTTTTCTTATTTATTTATTTATGAAAAGTTAGAACACATATACTTTACTTTAATTAATTACCAACAGGAAACAAATTCCCTGTACTTAAAAGTAATAAGATATATGTGTAAAGGAGACATGCATCCAGAAAGAAGATTGATAAAGTTAACCTTAAGGATTAAGGAAAGATAATATTATTAAAAAAATAAAATAAAATAAAAAAAAAAAAAAAAGAAAAGAGGGAATCATTGACTGTGTAACCTGCACGAACAAAAGCGAAGAAGAAGAATATAAAAGATGTGTAGATATTCACCCTTTCTTGCAAGAAGACAACTTTTCTTTCAAGAAAAACAAACAGAGGGAATCGAGTTTTGCTTCTGAAATACATTTGTGATTTGTCTCCAATAAAGATTTTATAATAGGAAAATGGTCAACGTCAAAATATGTCACATGCTTCGATTATGTTTTTACCAAAACTGTTCTGGATAGTCGAGAGTGTCTTTTTTCATGTTATTCACAGATGATATGTTGTTATTTGGTAAAACTATAACTCAGTTTACAATAACAATAAAGTAATAGCTCAAATATTTAGAGTTGCTAGGAATTCTCAACAAACAAACTAATAATGTCATTCATATAATTTCTTTTATATATATATATATATCAATTTGTTAGGACATGTGATTCTATGTTAGGAATATATGTCACTATTTTATGTAATTGGTTAATTCTTTGACAAAACACACTTTACTTGTAATTGGGTAGATCTAGGATGTATTTAATATTTCAAGGAACAAGGTTTCAAGGTCAAGTGTTAAAACCATGCAAGTCTGTCTAAGAATCAAGTGAAAAAGTACTGGATTTTGAAACTCGACAGCTAGCATCTATCGAGATTTAAAAGCTGCTGAAACCCGTGGCTCAACAACTAGCTCGATAGATGACTATCTATTGAGGTTTATGAAACTCAGTTTTTCAGAGCTGTTTTTCATCCAATCCGTGAGTGTATATTTGGGCTTTCTTCTCTCACAACCCTAAACATATATAAGGATTGTTTTAAGGCGGTCATAGCTGCCGCAACTTTATGCAAAAGTTTTTCGCAAGCATATTGTGAACTGGAGAGATATGCCCTAGTTCATCTTTCTCTTGAAGAACTGCTATGTTTGTACACTGTAGGGTTTTGTAACAAAGCAACTTCGTGATCTTCATCGTGTGATGAACTGAAGAACTTTGCAGCCAATATCCTTCTCAAGTTGGTGATCAAGTCGCGTACTAAGATTCGCACAATTAGTTAGTCACGAACTGGGAGTCATGCATTCAAAAGGAGAGATTGTCACTACAAAACAAGTCTAATTGGGTATTGAGGTAAGGGTTCAACTGCAGGTCGGTATAAGGTACTGAAATTCTTTTACTTGTAACTGCTTGTTTTGATAATAGTGGATTCTTGGGAGTGGTGACCTTAAAATCATCCGGTGGGATTTTTGCCGTGTAGGTTTTCTCCATTCGTAAACAAATCACCATGTTAATTTATTTTCCGCTGCATATTTTAGATAATTGGTGATTTGTTTGTGCTATCACGTGCTTTGCATGTTAATTTGATTAATTAATAAACTTGGCTAATTAATAAATTAATATATCACAAGGGGTCAATACATTATTGACCTATCACAATTTACTATTTATAATCAAGAAAATTGCACTGATCTCTTTCGAAGTTTTTCTGTTATTAACTTATTATACCCACAATCCCTCTAGTATTGAATAAGACATTTATCTCTCTTAAAATGTAAACTATTTACAATGAACTCTCTTGAAAGATTGAAAACAAGCTTTAAAAAATCTTGAGCTTTTTATTCACTTGAACTGTCAAGCTCACATCTAAATAAAAATTTTGAGATTTTTTAAAGCATTTTTAGTTCATTTAAGGTCAGTATAAATAACTTGCATTTTAAATGGTAAGTATTGAGGGGGGGGGGGGTGTGCTGCTGGGGTTGCTAAAAATACTTCTTTTACTGGAACCAAGCATAAAAATATTGTGACCATCTCAGCATTGCCGGGGGAATGGGCAGAATAATCATGTGAGGGAGGACAATATAGTAAGTTAACAATAAAAATTTTTTATTAAGTAAAGTAGCATCTCGAGTTTTAGAAACTCGAGATCCAAATTAAAACTCGAGTCTCAAATACTCGCTTTGCAAGCGTTTGGGCTGATGAGGTGGGCAGAAAATGCCACGTAGATCTCGAGTCTAAGAGACTCGATTTCTAAAAAACTTGAGGAACTGAAGAACTGGAAGAACTGAAACTGAAGAACTGGAAGAAACAATGATCTGAGGACGATCGGGATCGCAAACTGGATCCAATGATCGGGATCGCGAACTGAAAAACCAATGATCGGGATTGCGAACTGAAGAACCAATGATCGGGATCGCGATCTGGATTGGGATCGCGATCTGGATCGGGATCCCGATCTCCCGATCGCGATCTGGATCCAGTTCGCGATCGGGATCGCGAACCCAGATCGCGATCCCGATCCAGATCGCGATCGGGATCGCGAACCCAGATCGCGATCGGGATCGCATCGGGTTCGCGAACCCAGATCGCGATCGCGATCCAGATCTTCTTCTTTTATTTTTCTTCGCGATCCGGATCTTCTTCTTTTCTTCTTCTTTTCTTTTTCTTCCCTGTGGACCTCTTTGTGTTTTTGCTCTGGAACTCGAGTCTTAGAGACTCGAGTTCCACGTGGAGTTTTTCTCCACATCACTCCGTCAAAATTCTGGAACTCGAGTTTTTAAAACTCGATTTGCAATTGAACTCGAGTTTTAAAAACTCGAGATGCTAGTTTCCCACTTTCTTTTGCATCTTGTCAAATAACAAAATTTTTTTAATAATAAAGTTAAATGGAAAAAAAATTCCAGCATTGCCCATACAGGCACTGCAATATCAGCAGGAAAATCAGGCTGTATGGCAGGATTGTCATGTTTGAATAATTCGCCTAAGACAAGATGTTGAGATATTCAATGCCTTTTATTTATTTATTTGGGTTGTCCGTTAAGCACACTTTTCTTGAGACAATTTTTGTCCTTTTTTTTTTTTTTTTTTAATTTATGTCATATTTTCAGTTTTGTAAGTATTATATCAAATTTTTTTGACTTTTTTTGACAAATTTTTTGTAGTCTTTTCTGCACTTAACCAGCACTAAGCGGTGCTGGTTAACATTCTCGTATTTATTTTTAATGAAGTTTTTGTCCCTTTTTATCTTTTGGCCATATATATATATATATATATAGGGAAATGTTAACAAGCGGTGCTTGTTGACGTTTCCCAAATTGGGTCCTGATAAATAAGAGAAGGATTTGAAATAAGAGAAGGATCCCCCCACGAAAATATGACATAAATTATTTCATATAAAGACAAATCACAGATAGAGTATCCAAAGGCCAATAGTCCAAGACTCAATAATTCAGTGATTTTAACGACATTGTGCACAATTCACAAGTAAACAGTAACAGAGAAGGGTTAAATTAATACATTAGAAAGTACATATTTTTATATAAGCCATATGTTGCTTACATGATTAATACTCGAAACATAGAAGGATTCAAATTTTACACGTAACTGATATGTTTCTAGCTGGCCTACACCTAATACCGAAAAAAAAAAAAATACTTAAAACTCATCTCATAAAACCGAGCATACCCATCTTTTGGGCCATTGTTTTTTTCGTCAATGTTGCCTATAAACAAAGAAAGATTATCAGTTAACTTTAATGATAAAGTTGGTTGTCATTGAATAAGAAATTTGAGATTTGAAGTCCAAACCTTGTAAATACTAAAATTAATTTGTATCTTGGTCAAATGATAAAGATGAATTATTATGAGATGAACATTATATACAGGAAAATGTTAACAAGCGGTGCTTGTTAACGTTTCCCAAATTGGGTCTTGATAAATAAGAGAAGTATCCCCACACTAGAATATGACATAAATTATTTCATATAAAGACAAATCACAGATAGAGTATCCAAAGGCCAATAGTCCAAGACTCAATAATTCAGTGATTTTAACGACATTGTGCACAATTCACAAGTAAAATGTTAACAAGCGGTGCTTGTTAATGTTTCCCAAATTGGATCTTGATAAATAAGAGAAGGATTTGAAATAAGAGAAGGATCCCCACACGAGAATATGACATAAATTATTTCATATAAAGACAAATCACAGATAGAGTATCCAAAGGCCAATAGTCCAAGACTCAATAATTCAGTGATTTTAACGACATTGTGCACAATTCACAAGTAAACAGTAACAGAGAAGGGTTAAATTAATACATTAGAGAGTACATATTTTTATATAAGCCATATGTTGCTTACATGATTAATACTCGAAACATAGAAGGATTCAAATTTTACACGTAACTGATATGTTTCTAGCTGGCCTACACCTAATACCAAAAAAAAAAAAAAAAAAACTACTTAAAACTCATCTCATAAAACCGAGCATACCCATCTTTTGGGCCATTGTTTTTTTCGTCAATGTTGCCTATAAACAAAGAAAGATTATCAGTTAACTTTAATGGTAAAGTTGGTTGTCATTTAATAAGAAATGTGAGATTTGAAGTTCAAACCTCGTAAATACCAAAATTAATTTGTATCTTGGTCAAATAATAAAGATGAATTATTATGAGATGAACATTATATATTTGAATTCTATTGTATCCATAAAATATATTCAAATATTCATTGTCAATCACATTCATTTTTGAGGTGGTTGAAGTCTACTAATGACATTCATTGTCAAGTTAGTTTATTAAGTTTTATGTAATAAAAATTATAATAACTTTATCATTTTTCATATGGTAATACATCCGTTGAATAACAACCAGAAATTTAGGCTGAGTAAGCTTTCATTCTAGTCTGGTGGCCATTTTATTGTAGGGAGGTAGTCTTTCATGGACCAAATTATACAATTGTTCAATATATATATATATATATATATATATATATATTGTGCGACCAAATGAGGGCTTATTAGGCTAGGCACTTGCTTGAGCTCAACTTATTTGTGAAGTGGGTTTTGTGTTTCCTACAATGGGTTGCTCAATACGCTGAGGCCCAACATTTACTCTCTTACTTCTCGGCTAATTCATTCTCCTCTGATTAATTTTCTCTCCCTCTCTCTCTCTCCTCTCTTCTCTCTTCCCTCTTTCTTTTTTCCAACCCCCTTCTTCTTCATAGCCCTCTCTTATTTATAGCCCCCACTGGATGGAGGGATTATGACTGCTCTGGATGATAATGGAAAAGAGGGTCCAATGTCGTCGTTGTTAAGTGGGAATTTGGTAGTTGAGTGGCAAAAGTGGCATTGGAACTTGCTCATCATTGCTGTAGTCTGTTCGGCAATGACTTCACGAGTGATTTGCCGGCCAAGTTGGACACCATGCTCCCCCGTGAACAAATACCCACGGAAACATTTACTACTGAACTACGGGCGGTCCAAACAGCCGACCGTGCGAGAATGAAGGAATTTGTGGGCAACAAAGTTCCCGCCAATTATGTCAAAACCCATCTTTGGGCGTCTAATAATGTCCGGCCCAGCCCGGATTAAGGTGGACTGATCGGGCTCATGGGCTGCGCAGCGAAACGTTATACCTGAGGCCCAATAAAGGATTGGACCCTGACCATACATATATATATATATATATATATATATATATATATGAGAGGATGCATTTTACATGTACACGTTGAATAACTCCCATAATTTTTTTTGAGAAGAAAACCCATAAATTTAGGCTGTGAGTAAGCTTCCATTCTAGTCAGATGGCTACTTTTGAAGGGAGGTAGTATCTCATGAACCAATTGATACAACCGTTCAACAATTTTGTCTCGGGAGGGAATGTAGAATATAGATCACCTCAAGGGCTTATTTTTAAGCATTAAAAAGTGTTTTCCTTGCCATCTTTACATCATCTCGAAATAATATTTATTAGGTATAATGACCATTTTGCTATTTAAAACACATATACAGAAAACATTATATAAATTCTGTAGATGGTGAGCGTATGCAGCTTTTTATCACTTGAACTCTTATTTAATCCCTCGTTAATTTTCAAAAGGTTTAGCTTACTTTCAGTACTTTTTTTTTTTTTTAGATAGTTTCAACCTATAACGTTTGCTTCTAATAATAACTCTTTATCATCAAACCCATACGCCAATCAGCTTTTGGTGTAGGCGGAGATTGAATCCCAGATCTCTTATCCATCTATCAGAGATTTTACCAGTTGAGCTAACTGGAACCCACACCTCCAGTACTTTTCTAACTGAACATATCTTTTGTTTTAATATACAATAACAAGTGGTAGTGGGTTTTAATCTCTACCTTTTATTTAGTTAATGGGTGACGTGACAGTCTCTCATTAAAACAAAATAAGATTTCAATTAAAAAAGAACTTGAGGTAAGCCAAACTCATTTTCAAACATCCAATATTCCTACCCATATATATACAAACATTATTCTTAAAAATTTGATTTACCGAAGGGTGTAAAAGGGAGGTTTTACAATAAATATTTTGAAGTGAAACTACAGGATATTCATGCATTGCAAACATGCCATAACTATTTAAGTACAGGATCTATTTCAAACTACAACCACACGCATTGCAAATTAACATGCCAAATAGCTATTATACATGAACATCCATTTAATTGCAGGACCTATTACAACATACCAAACATGCCATAAGAGTGATACTTAGATGAAATCTCAACTTATTCTCACCTTTTGAAGTGGATCAATTCTATAGTTTCTAGGGAAATTTCCATATTAAACCCTATAGTTTAGGGTTAGTCCAAATTAAACCTTTTAATTTCAAAGTTAATAAATTAAACATTGAAATTTTAAAAGGTAAAATATTAAACTTTGATTCTAAGGTTTAATTTGGATTACAATTATAGGGTTTAAAGTTGAAATTTCCATAGTTTCTATAATTTATTTATTACTAATTTAATAGGCTGTTAACCTTTACAGTCTTTTAATAGGCAATTAAATAATTAGGTTCATAAAGAATTGCACATACCTTCATAAGGTGAATAAATGTTATTTAATAGGAAATTAATCTTTACAATTGTTTAAACCATTTTAACTTTTGTTCCTTTGCAAATGAAGCGCATTCTTTTTCTTTTTTTTCTTTTTCTTTTTTTTTTGATACAAGATATAATTCCTAATGTAGCATGATCTAAGTGTATATGTATGAAGCTTTCTCCTAAAGACTTGAACCCCGACCCTTGCTCTTTATACCCCACAAGCATTTATACTTGTGGAGTGACCACAACACTAAAGGTGCAAGATAGTGCAAATGAAGCACATTTTATTATAAGAAATTTGAAAATGACGAATGAATGAAACTCAAATGTTGACGTAATACTTTCTCAACCAAAAAAAAAAAAAAAATGTTTTGACGTAATAAAACCCAGCATATAAGCAATGACTCAGCCCATATTCAGTGCCTCATTCTTAAACAAAGAATATGATACTTTTTTTTCCTATTATTATTATTATTGTTGTTGCTGCTGCTGCTGCTGCTGCTGTTGCTGTTGTTATTTCTGAATAAGCATATTGACCTAGGACAACACATACGTTACCTTTCGATATATGATGACAATGATATGCACTAAGAGAAATAATTTTTTTAAAATAAAATAAAAAAGAAAAGAAAATAGGGAATCATTGACCGTATAGCCTGCACGTATAAAAGAAAAAACGAAAAAAGAAGAATCAAAGATATGTAGATATATCAAAATGCATGTCTCTTCAACCACAATTTTTCTCTCAAGGAAAAGAATAGAGGGAATCTTTTTTTATCTTCTAAAGTAGATTTGTGATCTGTCAAAAAGAAAGAATTTATGATAATATATAATAGGATAATGGTCAACGTCAAAATTTATCTTATGATTCACATTCACATTTTGGAGAATTTTCCCCTATCTGTCAAAAAGGAAAGAATTTAAAATAATATATAATAGATTAATGATCAACGTCAAAATTTATCACATGATTCACATTCACATTTCGGAGATTTTTCCCCTATCCATTGGTTATAGATGAATTCGCAAAAGTCTATTCCGGATAGCGTCTTTGTACATGTTATTTACATATGATATTTTCAAACAAAGCAATGCGAAGAACAATTATTAATAAAATTTCTTGATATAAATTTAACAATACATTATTATTTATGTTTTTATAATTTTATTCCAACAAAACACATGTAATTTTTTGTTTTTGATTTTGTTTTTGTTTTTGTTTTTTTTTTTTTTTTTGGGGGGGGGTTGTTAAATGTGTTATTATGCATTTGAAATAATATTTTACTCATTTCAAATTTAAAATCTTTATAAACCTCAAAATCCATTTATAACTTTTATAAATAGAGAAAGAGAGATTTAAAAAAAAAAGTAAGAAGGTAATTGAGGTTGTGTTAAACTTGCATTTGCACCCTGACTTGCTCGAAAGTGTCACTATATTCCATACTATATTACTCCAACATGCATCACAATTTTTCGTCGATGAAGATGACACAATGATAGAATCTTCCTCTCCAAATTACAGGACTCGCCTAGAAACATTCCAAGACTCTCAAGATCCATATGACATATGACAGACAAGACGATAGACCAGATATGATGACAAAATCATAGCTCTCTCAGGCAAACCCTCCAAAGAAAATTTTGACAGATCACTATTCACTAGCATGCATGAATAGCTTCCAGACAGATCATCCAGATAGAACTAGAAAGATCAGACAAATTTTTTTGACAGATTACAATTCATCTGCATGCGTGAATAGTACTCTGACAGATTCCCAAACTGATTCATCCGAAGTCACTTTATGAAAGACTACTGTTCGTCAATAGTATTTTCCACAATATTCTACAAGTTTCCACCGTCAGATTAACTTGAGTTAACTATACTAACTTAGATTACTTTTGAAGACTTATCATGGTTTATCTCATCTATAAAAAGACAGACTTCAACGTCAAAATTTATTACATGATTCACATTCACATTTTGGAGATTTTTCCCCTATCCATTGGCTATAGATGAATTCACGAAAAAACTATTTTGGATAGTGTCTTCGTTCATGTTATTTACATATGATATTTTGAAACAAAGCAATGCGAAGGACAATTATTAATAAAATTTCTTGATATAAATTTAACAATACATTATTATTTATGTTTATATAATTTTATTCCAACAAAACACATGTAATTTTTTGTTTTGTTTTGTTTTTTTGGGTTGTTAAATGTGTTATTATGCATGGCCAAATCAGCCAAATACCATTAATTTGAAAAATATTTTGCAAAAAAACACTGTTTCGGAACTATATGGTAATCTACCACTTTTTTGGATACTCGACTTTCATGTTCACGAGTTCCCCGTTTTATATTCCACGCTGGCACTGGCTGACATGGCACCGGGCACTAAAAAAATATAAATTGGTACTCGAGTTTCTCAGACTCGAGTACTGTCAACATGATACCCGAGACCAGCAAACTCGGGTATCAATTTGTATTGGCGCCCCTTTTTTGAAATACCTGCTCGAGTGATACTCGAGTCTGGGGAGCTCGGGTACTGTTTTAGCAGTACCCGAGTCCACCAAACTCGGGTATCCACTAAATTCTGCTATCATCTCACACTTAACACCCTTTCTCAAACTCACTTTCACACTTTCTCAAACTCACTCTCATCACTCTCACTTTCTCCGTCTCACTCTCTCAATCTCGCCATCTTCTCACTCTAAACTCTCCCACACGCTCTCAATCTCCCTCTCGGGCTTGCTCTGGCTCTCATTCGTAGTCTCCCTCTTGCTCTCATTCTCTATCTTGCTCTCTGTCTCAGTTCGGTCTCGGTTTCCATCTCGGTCCGTAGTGTCCCAGCTCACGCTCTGTCTCGTTCTGCATCTTGAGTTTGGAATCAGAAGGTATGTCTCCATATCCGAGCCATATTTGAGCATTGGGGGGTTAGGGTTATTGTGGGGTTAGGGTTATTTGTGGGTATTTTGGGTGTTAAGTTCATCTCTCCGAAAGCAACAAAAATCACATTTTGGAATATGGGTTTCATGAATTTCAACTTGTCTTGCTTTTTTCATTGTTGTATTTGTCTGATTTTACTTCCATATTTTGTTTGGTTGCTGAGAAAGCCAAAAAAGAAGAAGAAGAAGAAGAAGGGTGTTTTGGGGTCTTAACATTGAAGATTGAATTGAATATCTTGATTCTTTTTCTTGTGTTGCTTTGTATATGGACTTTAAGATGATATGTTTTCTGTTGAAGGTTTTGTATATGGCTTTGTATTTGTCTGATATGTTTTCTGTCGAAGGTTTTGGGGTCTGTGAGAGATTTTGAGTTTGTCTGGGTTGATGTGCCAGCATGATGCTTGTATATGGACTTTAAGATGATATGTTTTCTGTCGAAGGTTTTGTTGAATTTGAATGACTATAGAGAATGTTTGGTTAGGAAGAAATTGCAAGAAAAGAAAGTAAAAGGACTTTTAAGCTTTGAATTTTTCGTTGTATGTGGAGTGCATAATGTACTCAATTGAGCAATGCAAACTACAGTCCTGCTTAGGTGATGTGTACTAGAATAGCAAGACAATACAAGAAATTAAAGCATAGAACCCAAGATGTTGCTACTTTTGCACGTACATGTTCTTAGTGACAAAATAGATCTGTAGAATGTCTCAATTTTTTGGATTTTGAATTTTTACCATATATAAACTCTGTTAATCTTCTTCAACAATTATTTTATAGAACATTCTATGTGCATGGAAAGGAGTTTGAGAGCTTGGAATTTGGAGTGGCAAATGCGATTTGTATTGGTTTTTTGGTTTTTGATATTTCAACGATCCATCGAACATTCTAGAGATAGATAGATATAAAACATTTATATAGTTTACTACTACTACTTTTTATTTTTGTAAAGAAAAAAAAAAGATTGGCATTTAGTTTTGGTAGGCTTTCTAGGTAGATGCTCTACTCATACATAATGGCATTTTGTGGTGTCTTTAAGCCTCAACCATGCGCATCATGTGAGAATCGTTTACTCTTTTTATCTGGACAAGATTTTAATGATGATTGTGTTAGAGGCACTAGCCATGAGGTGGCGTTACATATGTCATGTATCTATTCAGAAAAAATGGGCATTTGTCCTTATTTGCATATTGTGTAGCAAAATGTCTATATTTTAAAGCTATTGCCACATTATATTCAAACAAGCCCCAAGTATTTAGGATAGGGTTCCCACTACAATATATCTCTACTTAAGTTTTTCCCACAAGTAGCTATAAATTAAGAAGCCATAGTTTCACAATGGTAAGAACAAGTCTTGCATTGAGCAATTTGATGGGTTTGGACTTTGGAATTAAAAATGCTGTGGACAAAGTAATAGTATGTTTTGAGAAGTTTTTTGTTACGGGGCTGAATAGTCCATGCCAGCCTTGAAATTGGCTTGGCTGCAACTGATCAGCATGAGGAGTGAGGAGTGCCTCCACCCAAACTAAAACAATGCTGACATATTACTTGATAAGGAATGATATTGATTAATTTTCTTTTTCATTTTTTAACAATGCTGACATATTATTTCTTTTAACTAAATTCAAAAAGAAAGAAAAAAAGTATTGTCAATTCTATGATAAAACCTCATTTAAGTATGGCATTTATGCAAACATACTTTGTTTCACAGTATCAACATTTCTATATAAACCTACATAAGATTTATCGTCATATGTTTGATAGATTCCTTATATAGTAATTGCTAAATACACATTGTTAGCTTTAGAGTTCATTCTACAATACACACATTTTCTTTTGTATTTGTCTATGCGATTAAGTGCTTTGGTTTAAGGCTATTGTGTTTCATCTGTGGTGTTGTTTTGCTTTTTTGTTTGAATTTGAGCATTTAGGATGAGAATGATGTGGTCTCATCTATGTGGTCTCATTAATCACCTTTACTTTATGCCAGATATGGACCCACATCAACAGGGACCCTCTATACAGGATGTCTTGAGGAGGCAGCCTATGCATCGTTCAAGTTTGCTTTGGGATGCTCCTTTGGAGGGCGAGGTATGCACTTGTCCAAAATTGTAGTCAATATATGTAGTAGAAAGATTTTTGGCATTTAAGTTTGAAGCGTAATTATTACATGCTTAGTGAATTCTATTATTAATACTAAGCTATTTTGTTTGCAGGAAGTGCCAGGTGTATTGAAATGTCGTCACCGAGAGAAAGGTCTGCTTGAAGGTGGGGTAGATCGACGGATTGCCGCTTATATCACAGATGCGGGGTTAGATGGGCTACTTCGGGTCCCAAATATAGACATTGACCATGCACTGATCACGGCGTTGGTGGAGAGATGGCGGCCGGAGACTCACACATTCCACTTGCCCCACAGTGAGATGACCATCACGCTGCAAGACATGGAGGTTATAATGGGGGTACTTGTAGTTGGCTTGCCGGTGGTGGGTCTTACTCGTATGGATTGGAGCACCCTCTGCGCCGAATTGCTCGGGCATAGGCCGCCGGACAGAGTAGTCGGCCGTGGTCCGAACACCGCAGTGATGGAAGGGCCGAGGGTAAAAGCCAAATGGCTTGAGGAGCAGTTTAGCAATCCTCTCCCGGCTGACGCCACTGACGTGCTTGTGCAGCAGTATGCTCGGTTTTACATACTGGAGATGTTGGCTGGTATGCTGTTTATGGACAAGTCTGGCGAACGGCACTCAATTATGTATCTGCAATTTTTCAATCCAATTAGAAATGGAAAGAATTATAGTTGGGATAGTGCAGCACTAAGTTGGCTATATAGACACCTCTGTAACGCATCAGAGAAGACAGCCAAGCAGATTGGTTGTGCCGTGCTATTGGTGCAGTTGTGGGCATGGTTGAGGTTTTCACACATATGTCCTGTGATGAGGCATCCACACCAGGCACTGCCCCCAGGTCCACTTGCTATCAAGTATGTACGATCTTAGATAGTTATCGTTTTACATTTTTTGCCTTATCTCTTTCACATGGGAATTTTGTAAGTAAGTAATATGAAGGTTATGTCTGTGTTGTTTGCTAGATGGAAAGGGGCTAAGATAACAATTGAACATGCAACACACGTCCTATGCGCCTATCGTATGTCGCTTGCTTCGCTACGACCAAATCAGGTATTGTGCCTTACAAGTGGGAACTGCTTTGACATGTACTTGTTGTACTTACAATTTGCTTTGACATTTTTTTTTTTTCAGAGTTCAACATTGTTGCTATGTATTGTTCACATTTGTTACACATTTTTTCTAATTATATTGTTAATATGATTGTTTGCATCTGTTGGATCATTGTAGATTGTCTGGGAGCCATACAGAAATTATTTGGGTTCCCTGCCCGCATATTGTACTGCAGGCCAACACATATGGAGATCTATCGTGCCACTCATACATTTTTGGGTGGTTGAAGGCCATCAACCCGAACGTGTTCTTCGACAGTTTGGGATGATGCAAGGCATACCAGACGGCGTTGATACTTCAATTGAACTTCACAAGATAACACTCCAGGGCAAGCAGGATAAAAACTGGGCTGAAGAACATGCTGCACATATTGCTGGATGGGCTGCGCATGCCATTATTGCCGATGCACCGCCCTTTCATGGGGAGATGAGCTACAATGATGAGTATATGGTGTGGTTTTGTCCCCGCACTGTTCGCCATATTACAAAAGTGACCTCGTACTGGGACACTTTGGTAAGTTTACAAAGACTGCTATGTTATAAATGTACGTCGCTTCGCATGGTTTAGTTCAATCTACTAACAGTACTCTTATATACTTGTGACAGGTTGAGATTTAGGATATGGGCACAATGTTCCCAGCAATATAATTAATTACAATTATAAAATACCACAGGTATTTCCAAAATAAATGGCTTCCCCAAGCATTAAATGACAAATACTCAAGGTTATAACTAATAGAAAAGAAAACCTCTATGATTCCTAGGATTTCTTCTCTATAAGCATTAAGACTAGTATTGTTAGAAAAGCAATTTACAAAAAAACTTCCAAAATGTTCCCAAAAGCTGCCTCCTTTACAAAATAAATGATTTCGCCTACAAAAGAAAAATAATATTTAACAAACAATATATTACTACCAAATACAAGGCCAAATATAAAGGGCAGCAAATTTATAATAGTAAAGAGGCCAAAGGTAGTAACATACCAAGTCAGTTATCAATCTTCAACACTAATTATGGGTCGTTTGCCTAAGCTAGAACCCAAATTGGAGCTGGTAATTGCTGATGCACCTGATGATGATTGTTGATTTAAAACTAGGAAAGAAAAGGAAATAAATACAACATATTAAATTTTGTTTGAACATGAGACATTCAAAAATAATTAATAGACTACAAGTTCCATAATTTAAACATATTATCCAAATCATGAAATTCCTCCTCTAATGCCTCAACCTCATGCCTTGATTGGCGATAAGAAATTGGTACTGTGGCTTGAAGCCAGTTTTGTGCACATACAAGGTTTTGAACCATGAGAGGAGAGAGAGAACTTAGAAATGGATCAACAATCCGGCTTCTAGTGCTAAATGCTGACTCAGATGCAACAGTTGAAACTAGTACAGCCAGCACATCCTTAGCCACTTTGGACAACATTGGGTATCTACTAGAATTGTCCTTCCACCACCCCAATACCTCAAAATTCACATCCCTTCTACCATCGCAATTTTCAGCCAAATACTTTTCAACCTCATTATTACAACCTACAGACTTCTCGGCTTCTAAGAAAAGCTCATATCGAGAGTGAACCATCACATACGGATCACTAGCATCACCTACAATTTGTGTCCTCTCACACCCACTTGGTTCTTGCACATTTGGGGAGTTAATAGAACAGTAAAAAGTATACAACTTCATCAAAAGATCTTTCACCTTATCAACCATCACTTTCCCCACTTCATTCTCATAAATTTCAGAAAAAGAAAACTTCAAAAACCTCAATTTTTTTTGTGGATCAAGAACTACAACCACATACAAAAGAGGATTAATTTTATCACCTTCCCCCCAATACTTCTCAAATTTAGTTTGCATGTTTGTGGCTGTGTTTTTCAAGAGGGTGCTTTGGGATTTAACTAAATGAGAAATACTCTCCTGAATAACAAAGCGGAGAACTTCTTTGTTGCATTGTAAAAAAGCCTCAAGAAAGTCACAAATGCCCTACAATTTTGGAAATCACTCATACAAGGAGATCCCAAACCACCACTATCTACCTTGCTCCTAAAGTATGATGAATAACCATCATCTTCAAAGTCCATCCTAAGAAATACTTTCTCGAATTTTTCAGTAGTTTCTAACATAAGGTAAGTTGAGTTCCACCTAGTAGGTACATCTAGACAAAGAAGACTCTTGAACTCCATACCTAACCTCTTCATAAAATTCCTAAAAGTTTGATTTCTATTGGGTGAGGACTTCACATACCTCACAGCCTCACGCACCCTAGCAACAGATACATCAATTTCTTTCAAACCCTCCCCAATAATGAGATTTAGGATATGGGCACAACACCTCATGTGCATGAATTGATTTTCTAAAACTGTCACATTCCAATCTTTTGTTACCCTTTGAAAAAATTTAATTGTGGTTAAATTGGAGCTAGCATTATCCACTGTCAAAGTGAATATGTCATCTATACCCTACTCATGCAAAGACATCTCAGTCTTTCTACCTATAGTCTCCCCCTTATGATCTTCAACTTGACAAAAATTTAAAATTTTCTTGTGCAACTTCCAAGCATCATCAATAAAGTGACATGTGAGACACATATAATTCAAATTTTGTATAGAAGTCCATGTGTTCGTAGTAAGACACACCCTACAACCCTTCAAGGATTTCCTTAGCTTCTCTCTCTCACTATTATAAATTCCAATCACATCTCTAGCCACAGTTTGACAAGATGGAATGTCCTTTAGACGGAGCTTAGGTTGTAAGGTAGTTACATATTTCTTAAACCCATACCCCTCAACACACCTATAAGGCAACTCATCAATTATAATCATTTCAGCTAGTGCCTTTCTAGAAGCCTCAACAGAAAAAGTTGTTGACACAAGTGTGAAACCTTCATCTCCATCATTTTTGGGTTCAAAAACTAAGGTTTTCTGCCCTTTATCTTCTCTATTAGGGTTCTTGGGACAGATTGTCACATGAGCTAACAAATTACTAGTACCACAACTCTTACTATCAACATGATATGGTTTTTTACAATAATTACATACAGCCATAGTGATACCCTCATCTACCTTTACTTTTTCAAAGTGATTCCAAGCTAAAGACTTTTTCCTACCAGTACCAGTCTTACTCACTATGCTAGGTAGAACTGGGGGCAACTCACCATCAGTAGCTTCAGCTTGGGTTGCAACAACAACCTTTTGGGTGGCAGTAGCACCATCAGCTTGGGTGGCAGTAGCACTATCAGCTTGTGTTGAAACAGGGGGAGCATTAGTGGAGGGATCCATGACCTGAAAAAATCAAATATAGATATTAGCAAACTAGAACAACAACAACAATCAATAATAATAATCACACAAACCAAAAAGGAAAATCTATGATGCTTGAAACTAGATAACAGTATCCTACATAAAACATAAAACTTTGACATAAAACATAAAACTCTAACATAAAACATAAAACAACATCCTACATAAGTTATTTCAGATGCTCAAATTTTATTAAACAAAGACAGCAAAATGACAACTACCACCGCCACAACAGCATAAGTTATTCATCAACTCTAACAAAAAAAAAAAAAAAAAGATCAAAGTCCCAACTTTTAACACAAAACACAAAGGGAAACAAAAATCATACCTTAAAGAAACCAGGGGTGTTGGAGTTTTGAATTTGTAGACTGAAAACCCCACTTGGACAACCTTCAATTCTTGAGTAAAATTAATATAGGAATAGAATTAATCAAACAAATAAACAAAGAACAAAAAAAGTAAAATGGTTAGGGTTTCAATTTTTTTTAGTTAGTGTTTCAAATTATAAAACTTGGGAGTTTATTTGATTTTTAACAGTATAAAATTTACTAAATAATAAAAGCAAAAACATTGTACACATCCACAAAAAACAAAGGGAAACAAAAATCATACCTTAAAAAACCGTGGCTGTTAATTTCAAGTTTGAAGATTTTCACCCCACTTGTACAACTTTCAATTCTTGAATAAAATTTAAATAGAAACAAAATTAATCAAACAAATGAACAAAAAACAAAAAACAAAAGTAAATGGTTAAAGGTTCAACTTTTTCTTGTTAGGGTTTCAAATTTAACAGTAGATTTTCATAACATATACAATCAATGAGAGACTGAAAAAAAGAGAGGTGAGAAAAGGAGAACACATACCCTAGGTTCAACCCATATGTTCGGCAGCAGGGAGAGGAGTGGGTGCTGGTGGTGGCGGTGGCAGCGGCGGCTAGGTATGAAGAACTTTTAGTGAGAAGCTAGGGTTTGGACCTTGGAGTAGAGAGAGGCGAAGTGAGAACTGAGAGTTTGAGAGTGTGGTTTGTTCATTGGTGAGAAGACCGAAGATAAAGCCTTTAAAGAGTGAAGATTGAAGACTGATGAAGATTTCATATGGAATTGGTGAAGAGATTACAGAGACAGAGAGGGAGAAAGTGTCTGTGTTTGAGAGATTTTAGGTTGAGATAGAGATTAGAGAGAGCGGATGAGACTATGAGGTTGAGAGTGAGAGATATGAGATTTGTTGATTAGGTGATTAGGTGAAGTGGTGAACTAGTGATTCGGTGAAGACTAAACTCTGAAGAGAGATTAAGGCTGTTGATCATTAACTTGAAGCCATTGGATTCAGTGAACTTCAAACTTTGAAGCCGTTGGATTAGAGAGAGAGAAAGCGTGTGAGACTTTGAACTTTGAAGCTGTTGGATTGTGGATTGGGATATGAGATTCAAGCTTCAGAGATTCAGTAAGTGAGAGATCTAATCAATTATATTATGGTAATATTAGTTTGTAGAGTGACCGTTGGATTGTAATATGAGATTTAATCTTAACCGTTGATTTTTAATTTCTTTGAATAAGTGATAAGATGTTTCTGAGCTAGGGCTGTCTAGAGGAGTATGCAGAGTTTAATCCTAACCGTTGAATTTGAATCTTAAATTGGTTTAGACGGCTAGATTTAGAATTGGGGACTTGTGCCCAAAAATGGCTGATCAGATTGGTTCCCTCTCCTCCACTATACGTTACCCAATAACCAAAGGCAAAGTACATGATGTGACTTCTATGATGTGAGTGGATTCTGTGGAAGACTAGTATGGTTGGGTTATTGGCAAAGTACCCAATAAACTTTATTTTACCAAATATTCGGGTGGGTCGGGTTGTTCGAATTTTTTATTGTGTAATCTGAAACCCGAACTGAATAATCGGTTTTTATTAAAGCAAGACCTGTGACCGACCCAGACCTGCATTCGGATTCGCTCGTGGACCTTCGGGTTGGGCGGGTACGGTCGAGCGGGTCGGATATTCTGGGTCACTGGACAGCCCTACCAAGTAGGCCTATCATGTAACTTGCCCTTAGGACGGGTGGGAGTCTTAGGTTTAGACTTTTGAAGATCAACCCTAATTTTCCTATGAGGTGTAACTTCTGCCAGTTTGACAATCTCGCTCACAAGAGGCTTAGAAGAAGAAACAATTTTTGTGGAGTGAGTTTCAAGCACAAAGATGCTTTCTACAAAACCTAAACCAGTTTTGTTTAAGGGAGACTTTGGAACACTTTGCATGTGATCAAGTTTGGAACTAGCAGACCTATTTTTTTTTTCTCTAGCAACGGGTAATTCAAGTTCTAAATTCTTAACTTTATCAAGCAAAAGCATGTTCTCAGTTTTCACATTATTTAACAATTCATTAGCATCAAACAGTTTCACAAGCAAATTTTTCTTATCAAGTTCAAGAGATGCAATTTTCTTTAAGAATAAATTAACACTCATAGCATCCTTTGCAGCAACTTTACAATGTTTGTTATAGGCTTCTTGTAAATCTGCCTCCTCAAAGAGTTCCCCATCAGAAAGGTTATCTTTAACAGCAACACTTTCATCAACTACAGCAGTAGCAATGGAAACAATGAAGTTTCCATCCTTATCACTACCAGACTCATTGTCAGAAACTTCATCATCAATAAGGGTTACAGCCATAGCCTTACCCTTAGACTTCAAGAATGTAGGACATTCAAATTTCACATGACCATACCCTTGACAACCAAAACATTGTTGACCCATAGATTTAGAAGGTTGACCTACTTACTCTTTAGGTTTTTCAGAGTTATTCACCATAGTGGGATCATTCCTCCTAAAATTTCTAGGTTCAGCATTATTTTTACCTCTTGTCCTTCTGTAGCAAAGAGCTCATCATCAAATCCACTTACATCAACATCATCAATAGACTTAAGAGCCATTGATTTGGATTTACTTGTTTTAGGCAGGTCCAACTCATAGGACTGAAGAGATCTTACAAGTTCATCAACAGGGATGGAGTTCACATCCTTACTTTCAGTGATGGCAGTCACTTTGGGTCTAAAATCCTCAGTCAAAGATCTAAGAATTTTCCTAACAATTTTAGGTTGATCATAGATTTCACCCAAATTATAAGCAGAGTTAACAATATCATTCAGTTTAGCATAGAATTCATCAAAACTTTCATCATCAGACATTCTAATACTTTCAAACCTAGTAGTTAACTGCTGTAGTTTGATGATTTTAACTGCCTTTGTGCCTTCATGCACAATTTAGAGAATATTTCATGCAGTATGAGCAACCTCAACATTTGAGATTCTCTTGAATTCCTCCATAGAAACAGCATTAAGAATAACATTCATGGCTTTGTTATTAAAAGCGGCTGCTTCTTTCTGAGAAGTTTGCCACTCACTAACAAGAGTAGTGGGCTTCTCCTACCCGTATTCAACGGAGTTCCAGACTCTTTCATCAATAAATTTCAAGAAAGTTTTCATTCTTACTTTCCAGTAGGCATAATTATTCCCATCAAAGTGGAGTGGGATCACAAGAGAGTGTCCATGTTCCATGACAACAGAGGTCAAGGATCAACTCTTAGATCAAAAGATCTAGAATAAAAGTGCTAACTTGCTTTGATACCACTTGTACGTTTTTAGACCCCTTAAAACACAACCAGATTAATCTAGTTATTTAGCCAAGTGATTAACTTAGGTAAATTATGCAGATCTAGGTTAACACAGATAAATCATACTATTGACATAGTGTGGAAAAATAAAGAACACAATGATATGATAACCCAGGAAAACCAAACCGGTAAAAAGCTGGAGAAGATTTAACCTAGCTATCCTCAAGATAAAACAGATCCACTATGAAATAATTGAATTTTACATAATAGCGACTTAGACCGCTAACATCCTATTGCTATCTCGAGTAGGAAACTTACTACCATGACCACGTGACAGCTCCGACTTCACAGACTACTTCTTTCTTGGATTCACAGCATCTACAAGTACTCCCACTTGTGTATCTTTAAACTCTTTATATAACAGCTGAATCGATCATCAAGCTCTTGACATAATCTCGATTCTTGATAACCCTAAGTATATGTGAAGGCAATCACCTCGAGATCTCACAAGAGATTCACATACACAGCATAAACTACAACTGCAACAACCATAAAAATGTAGCTAGGGTTTTTTCTTTTATACTTAAGGCAAAACATAAAACCCTACACGTCAAACGGGCTTGGGCTAAGTTAGTAAATTTTGCAGAAAAATAATCTGCACGAGCTTCGATTGATCGAGTCTAATTTTTGTTCGATCAAGCTAGGTAGATTTACACAGTAAATCCTACAGTTTACTTGATTCCAACTTTACACATTAAACATACTTTGAGCAAGTCTAAAACAAGACTAAATGTTTTGATCATGGTTTGCCAACATTACAAAATGAAGTTCTAATACATTTAAACTTAAAGTCTTATAATCCAACATTTATAAACCTCGAAATCCATTTATAAATTTTATAGAGAGAGAGAGAGAGAGAGAGAAGAAGAAGAAGAAGAAGAAGAAGAAGAAGAAGTAAGAAGGTAATTGAGGTTGTGTTAAACTTGCATTTGCACCCTGACTTGCTTGAAAGTGTAGACACTATATTCCACACTATATTATTCTAAAATGTTAAACTGACACAAGAAACAAGTCGGCAGTGCATTTTAATTTTTTTATAGATAGATACTGCTAGATGAAGTGGGGAGTGAAAGTTAAACCAATTGATAAAATATCTTGTAGTTCAATAAAAAATTTGATGTTTGAACCCTACTTAATTGCGTTTAAAATTAATTGATATTTTGATCTAATTATACAAAAAAATTATCATGTAATGGATATCATAAATTAAAATTTCTATCATATATATTTAGTTTTTTTTTTTAAAGGAGGAGGATGACAAATCGCAATTATGTAGCATCAGAAGCAATGGAATAGGTCCAAAGTTGCTGTCGAAAGCTGCAGGATATATTATTTCATAGCTATAGCAAGGAATTATCATACTAGCCAGTGCTCTTTTTCTTTTTTTTCTTTTTCTTTTTTCGAGCAAAAGGTGAGGACTAGCCAGTGCTTTTTTGGGCTAAAAACACAACTTTTATTTAAACCAAGAACAAAGTAAACAGACTATAGAAAACCATCTCAGCATTGACCATACACTATACAGTCACTGCATCAGCAGGAAAAGGAAAAGTAGACAGTTATAGTAGGATAAAACTTGTCGTGTTTTGTCGTGTTTAAAATAATTTGCGCACCAAGATGTTAAGATAGTCAATGTCTATTACTTTTTTCTTTTTTTAATGAAGGTTTATCGCTTTTAATCTTTTGGTCATATATACATACGGTAACAAAATTTGAGATAAGAGAAGGATATATATCCCCACCCGCCAGAACTCAAAAGTCAATGATCAATTCAAATTCAGTGGTTTTATAACGACATTGTGCTGCACAACTGATAAAACAGAGGAGTAAATTAATATATTAAAAAGTACATTGTTTTTTATATAAGCCAATGGGTTGCATAGAGTTAACAATTTCACAATAATTCTTAAATTAGTCTATTGCTTCACTCACGATTCAGGAGCCCATCCCAATGTGCTATTAGAAAATTTTCTAATATTAATTTGAAGATGTTGTGAAAGTATTATAAATTTTTGTAGCATGCCTATCATGACTCATACTCGCAATAAAGAACGATTCAGATTACACAATAAACGAATTTGTGTCTACATGGCCTACACCTAATACTGAAAAATTACTTTTAAAGGCTATAAACACTAAAAATGGAGAATAGCCTTCTTCTTCTTCTTCCTTTTTTGTTTTTTGCTTCTGTTTTTGTTTCTGTTTGTTTGTTTGTTTTTTTTTTTTTTTTTTTTTTTTTTTTTTTTTTTAACGTTCAGATAAGAGAGAGGGAATATGCCAATGTTGCCTATAAAGTATAAACAAATATGCTGTAAGTCATCCTCCTTCCTTCTTCTTCTTTTTATTTTTTATTTTTTTTAGGACATAAAGTAATTGTCCAATCTAGTCAGGTACTTTTTTGGAGGGAGGTAAGGTAATATCTCATGAAGCGATTGATACAGCTGTTCATTAATTTTTTTTTTTTTTGGAGGCATATTTTTGAACATTAAAAGGTGTTTTCGTACCCATCACTCATTAACAATATCTATTAGGTACAAATACAGTGGCCATTTTACTATTTTTAAACTCATTTAAACAACATTATGTGAATTATTTGGAGGGTATACCTATTCAGATTTTAATCACTTTGACACTTCAATTTCTCATTTCTTTCCAAATTGGTTGTCCAAAAAAGTTATTAGTCTAAACTGGTTGTCCCAAAAAGTTAAACTATTAGAAGTTAGTGAATTTAATTATTTAGTGTAACATTCGATTAAGAATGGTGGAGATAAGGTTTGAACTTAAGATCTCCTGCTCTTAATCTTCTAATACAATAACATTTTATCTATTTTCCAAAAAAACCAAAAGCTATTAGAGTAGTAAATTTAATAATTTGATCTAAGAATCAAAATACAAATATTCTTCTTAAAAAATATATTTATTGGTGAGTTAAAAGGGAGATTTTGAACTAAAATTTTATTGATTGGTTCTCATCTCTCTATATTTTTTATCTTCTTTTTTTAAAAATATATATAATTTCGAGAGTATCATATTTGGTTTCCATTTGAAATAGCTAAATTGCATAGTAACAATTTATTCTATTATATTTTTTTTTTATGGGAAACCTCACCGAAGCAGTTTCCTGGATACATCCATGGGATGCAAACAAATGGATAAACATCCCATCCGCCAGAAACCCAAAATATCTGAATCTATGTATAATTCATTCCAAGCCCCCAATTAGGGATGGCAATGTGGTGGGGCGAGGCATAGCCGAAGGATGAGGTTTTCGTCTTAACCCCGTCTCGCATGACAGGAAAAACTTTCTCACCCTATCCCTGCCCCTTAGGGTCCCGCAAAGTCCCACTCCACCCCGAAAAACTCTTCTTTTTGTTAATTTTTCCTACAACTAGTACAATTTTTTAATGAAACCTATTTCATTAATAAGAATATATTTTGAAATTATAACTAAATTTATCCCATTAAATCAAATCAATTTTTAGAAAAAAAAAATTGAATAATATATCAAAGTGTTTAACAAGACAATAACAAAAAAAAAAAAAAAAACCACATTGGGTAGAATAAAATAGGCTAATATTGATAAATTTATTTAAATATTAGGGTTTTAGAGTATGATAAATTTACAATTATAACCCCTTAGCAACACGGGGCGGGATGGGGACGAGGACGGGCGGGGCGGGTCTAAAAAGTCTAAACCCATCCCTACCCTATCTCGTGGTGCGGGTTAAAATCTTGCGCCATCCCCGCCCTACCACTTTTGCAAGGCGGGGTGGGGAGGGGCAGGGCAAAATTGCCATCCCTACTTCTAATCACTAGGTTACACCCTAAAGGGTGTATAGATATGATAGTTACCATTATTACTCGATTAAAACTATATTTGGTTACACATCATTTCAATTAGGCAGACCTCCCTCAAGAGAAGAATGTCCAAATCCAACTAGTCAGGGGCGGAGCCAAAGTTATGGGGGCTAGCTGGCTAAAATTGGAAATTAACAACGTTTGCCAAACAATATAATTAATAGGCACTATTACAAAACTATATTTTTTGCTGACATCTTGAGTTTAAAAGACTCGATTTTGAGCTTATAAATCGAGTCTCAAAGACTCTATTTCAGTGTTCTGATTTGGTGTATTTTCCATGTGGCGTTCACCTGGAAATCGAGTCTCTAAGACTCGATTTATAAGCAAAAAAAAAAAAAAAAAAAAAAAAAAAATTTAAGTCTAAGTCTCTCATCTACAAGCCGTTTCAAAAATATCCCAAAAAAAAAAAAAAAAAAAATTAAGAAATCAACACAATAATCCTAGCATAATGAAACCTCCTTACACACATGTTTAGCTCTCTCACCATCACCATTCACCACAAACATCAACAACCACCAGAACCCACATTTTGCCTATCCCACATCAAGATTCACCCACCACCATGGTGTTTGTAGAAGATCATGACTGGCAAAACCCACCACAAAAAAAAAAAAATAAATAAATAAACCAAGGCGAGCAAGCCTAGATCCACGGCAAGGAAAACCCAAATCCACGGCGGCAAATCTATGACGAGCAAAACCCCTATGGTGGCAAACCCAAAAATGATCTAGCCACCACTTCGTCCACCACTCCGTCTACCACTCCTAACCCAGCCACCGATTTCATCTAAGCCCAGCCAGCCACCACTCCCAACCTACCTACCCAAAACCAAAACCCACCCATCACCCCACTGATTAGCAACCATCAAAACCCACCCAGCTACCCACCCATCAAAACCACTGATCAGCAACCACTACCGCCTGGATCCATCACCACCATCACCTACATGCAATCTACAAACCCAGATTTAAAAAAAAAAAAAAAAAGGATTGTAGATCAGGTGAGAGAGGAGAGGGGGAGAACAGTGAAAAGGAAAGAAAAGAGAGAGCAATGAGAGAGGACATGATTTGTAAACATTTTACTTGATTTTTAAATGGTTGACTTATAAATCGAGTCTTAGCGACTCGATTTCCAAGTAGACGTCACGTGGAAAAAATGCCACATCAGACATGATCAGACCATGAAAATCAAGTATTTGAGACTGGATTTATAGGCCTAAATCGAGTCTTAAAGACTCGAGATGTTAGTAAAAAATATAGTTTGAAAACAGTGCCTACTAATTATATTGTTTGAAAAACATTGTTAATTTCCAATTTTGGCTAGGCTAGCTTTGTTGTTGGTTGTGTGTAGTGGCTCTAGCTTCCGACTCAGTTGCTTAACAGCTAATGGTTTTTTTTTTTTTTTTGTGTGTTTTTTATGTGCTCATCCAAGTTTGAACAAAATTATTTTGTTTAAAATTTTTGAAAGGGTCGGGTTATTTGTTTTGGGTAAAATTGGTTGATTGACCTTAATTGTTTTTAGCTTTATATTGATAATTTTTGTTGTTGAATAATTTTTTTGGGCTTGTTTAATTTGCTTTAGATTTTAGATCTAGCATTTAAAAGGAGGAATATGCTAAAATTACATACTTTTTTTTTATTATAAATTATTAATATGGTGAGTAGTTATTAGTAAGTAAAAATGCAATGTAAATGATGGGCTCAAAGATGCAAACCAATAAAATTTTACTACTTCAACAGTTTGTAAAAATGTTATAAAAAAAATGTTGTATCTAGAGTAGTATTCTTAAAAAAAATCAATGATAATGTTAAGGGGAGTAAAGTGTGATTTTATAGAATAAGATTGCTAAAATTGGTGCCTATGTATATATTAATTAAAAAATATATATTAGAGGGGCCATTCCCCCCTAGTCCAAGTCTCCCTCCGTCTTTGCACCAATCAGGGTGTGCCCATCCTTTTCAACGTTTGCCAATCGCCTTCCAGTATCAAAGAAATAACTTAGGTTCTCCGGGAGCAATGCTTCCTCCTCTCACATGAGGGGTGGACCCCACATGTGGGTCCCACCATGGAGCCCACCCCTCATGTGAGAGAAGGGAGCATTGATTTGGAGCATGTAAGAATTACCCCAGTATCAGACCGCCCCATGAAAGTTCAAGCTGAAATAAAATATCCCAGCGTGGCAAATCGAACCAGAATCAAGTGCAAACGAAACACAGAAAACATAGATAACGCGTATATAGATTAACGACAAAATCATTAAATTTCTCAATAAAAAAAATACATTGACAATAATATATGTCCTTTAGCTATGTGTATGGTGCTATTCATAATAATTATGGGTGTCCCGCATGGGTTTCAATTTACGTAACAGTAATAATAATGTAGAAACAATCAAGGAATAGCAAAAGTTGTGGCTGCAATTTTGCCAGTCAATTTGTATCCCCCACCCGCGCACTAGCTAGATCTATATACACTCATCAAACTCGTCTCTTTCCTTCGGCCAAAATAGGAAATTAGGCCCAATTTCAGAACTATTTAGTTAGTAGGCAAAATTTTCAAACTATATTTTTTACTAGGATCTCGAGTCTAAGAGACTGGATTTTAGGCTTATAAATCGAGTTTTTGATGCTCGATTTTTATGGTCCGGTGAGTCTGACATGGCATATGGACTGACGTGGCGAACACATGAAAATCGAGTCTTAGAGACTTGATTTTCAAACAAAAAAAAAATACAACCCATTCACAGAAATACCAAAAAAAAAAAAAAAAAAAAAAAACAAGAAACCTAGAAACACATTCGCTAAAAAGGATGAAGAACTACACAGCACCCAGCAACCCAGGCCGCGCTGCACCCAGGCAGCACACGAGCCCAGGCTGCGTGCGAGCTCCGACCGCTCGCGGGTCTTCCTTTTCCGCTTCGTCTTCCTCCTCTGTTTTGTGTCTTTTTTTTTTTTTTTTTTTTTTTGTCTTTGTTTTGTGTCTTTGTTTCTTGTTTCTTGTGGGCTTAAATTTTTTTGTTTTTTTTTTTTTTGTTTTGAGTATTCTGGAAATCGAGTCTTAGAGACTCGATTTCCAAGTGTTCGCCATGTCAGATCAAATGCCACATCAGACTCACCGAGCCATGAAAATCAAGCATCAAAAACTCGATTTATAAGCTCAAAATCGAGTCTCTTAGACTCGAAATGCTAGTAAAAAATATAGTTTGAAAACAGTTCCTACTAATTATATTGTTTAAAAAATTATGATAATTTCCCATTTTGGCCCTTTCCTTCTTTCTTTCTTTTTTTCTTTCTCTCTCTCGTGCAAGCTGCATAGAGACTTATGGTTCTTTCATGTCTAAAAAGACTAAAATCCCCCATATGCATGAAAGGAAATTGGTTTCCATCAAAAAAGAAAAAGAAACTCAGCAAAGAAAGTGGGGAACTATAATAATATTTGATCATGTGAAACAGAGAAGTACAGACAGAAAAAGAGAAAAATCTAGCCACCCAAATTCAAATGGACTTTTTTATTATAATAAAAAAAATCAAATGCAGTTTATTCTAGTTAATCATAAATGGATTACATACGAGGAGCGATCCGATTTCAACTTTGAAGTTTAAAGCATGCTAGTAATGAAATGCGAATGCTTTTTGCAGATTTCATTTAAAAAAAATAAAAAATATTTGCAGTTATATTGTGCATTTATTAGAGATTTTCTTTTGAATAAGTATGTACACTATTTTTTTTAGTCAAAAAATATTTACACTTCAAACTATTATTTCATGCATATAATATATATATATATATATGTGTGTGTGTGTTACACTTCAAACTATTATTTCATGCATAATATATATATATATATATATATGTGTGTGTGTGTGTGTGTGTGTGTGTGTGTGTGCGCGCGCGCGCGCGCGCGCGCGTATATTAATATATAGTATCTTTCTTTTACAACATATAAGTCACACACAATTGTGAAATTCATTTATTGTTACAAATACTAGATGTATGAGATAACTTTTCGTAAACTTCATATTCAATAACTAAAAAAAGAAAAAAAAGCAAACAAAGTAAATTTTTTTTCTTCTTTGTTTGGATAGATGGTTATAATATGGCACACACACACACACACACACACACACACACACATATATATATATATATTACTGAATGTTGTAACATTACTTAGAGTTACACAGTGTAGTCTTAAGCAATATTGCACAACTTAGTAAATTTTTATTTTATTAATATATTAAAAAATTCCATTGTTTGATTATATTTTCTCAAATCTCAATGTTCTTAACATGTACCAAGTTTTATGTGAATTAGATGTGATTTTTATTCAATCTAAAAGCTCATCTTTTACGAACATTTTCAATGAAAAACTCAAAATCTAAACATGTAACGATGATATAGTTATTGATCTTAGATTATCTTGACAACTTTCAACTATGTAAAATATAAGGAAAAAAAAATCTAATTTAACGGTGAATTTATTAAAACTCGCATCCAATTAAAAAATATTGAGTAATGTATGATATTTTAAAGTTACACATACATAAGAAAGAAGCAATTTAGAGGAAATCTTATAAAGTTTCCTTTGTTGGTTGAATTGGATAGGGGAAATGTTTCTAAATACCAACTATCAAGTGTACTAGATTCAAATCTTCAATGGGACATTGAAGTGCATGGATTGGAGATTTACATTGCAGCAATTTACTATCGGAGATATATGGGATTCAAAGCTCAGTTTGGTAATACTAGTTATATTTACTACGAACAGGGTTATTCTGCCTGTAAATCTCTATCTTATAGTGAAATTGTTTTCCTTGGGATTGATAAGGTCAAGCCCCCCTAGGTTTTTCCTTTGGAATGATTTGTTTCATTAGGTTTAATTTCCTAAGCCATCGTATCTTGTCTAATTTATATTTCCGTACTTTGATGATTATGATGATTATGTGTTTAGCCTAAAGTTTGCATAAAAGAACTAATAATCAACTTAAATTTAATTTGGTTAAATATAGTGTTTATCTGGGGTCTAAAACTAACATCCTCTTTAATAAGTGGAGCCTAACAAGTGAGATTTTTAATATTTTAAATGGAAAGAAGAGTGAAGAAAATGAATGAATTCAAGATCTCTTGCTCTGATACAATTATTCCAAAAGTTCACGCCATTTGGAAATGATAAATTTAATCACTAACCATAAAAACAATGATAAATTACCAATTGTTCTAAAATCTTAAGTTGTTAAGAAATTGTGAATTTAACCAATTATAACCATACTTCTAACAGCTTGATTGATTTTTTTAATATATTTTTTTTTGTCATTTTCATTAGGTTTTAGTACTAAGTTATAAGAATTGGATGAAATATTATTGATGAAACTTCTGTTGGCAAGAGGCTTATATATAGCTCAATTGACACATATTCTAGTGTTTGCAATAAATATGTTTATGGTTTAATTCTTTATCCTTCATTGTAATTATCAAATTATTAAAAAGAAAAAAAAGGTTAAATAAGCTTGTTCATCCTAAATCCACCGAATGTATAATATCATAACCACAAAATGGTGTGATTTTGGAAAGGATACAAGGCTTCATGTCTGCTCCTAGTCCTTGCATTCATTTTAATCTCGTAGACCAACTTCCCTAAGTTGCACCACTAGTGAAGTTCCTTCCTTATAGTTAAAATTTATATGGGACTTTGTTAAACCTTTTTTTAAAAGTGTACTACATTGCACTTAGTTGTAGTACTCTTATTTTCGTACGTTTATTGTACTACTTACTTAATTTGTACTTAGAACATGTACTATCATTCATGGGTAAGGGTGGCATTGTTCAGGGTTAATATTCCTATATAAGTTTTTGGGAAAAACCTAATTGAGGTGGGCATTGATCAGTTCCCTCTTCCTTTCTCTTCTTCTTCTTCTTTTTTTTTTTTTTTTTTTTTAATTTTTTAATTTTTAATTTTTAATTCAATAGCTAAGAGATGGAGAATTTAAATTCTAAAGATCTTTCTTGGAAATATCATAAAGCGTTAGTTGAGTTACAAAACTTGTTTTGAAAGTTGTTAGTTTGTAAATATTTGTTTCAAACGTGATGAGACGAATACAAATGTCTCTATTTTTTGTTTTCAAAGGAGGACAACCCACTTCATCAACAAGATTTAATTTTTCACGAATATCCAGGTACTGCAATGACTTCTTACTTTTTTATTTTTATTTTTGGTAATAGAGTGATTATGTGTGTAGCTTTCACGGTTGAGTGGAGGTACCTCTAGTGATTGGCCTCTTAATGATAAAGTGGACTCCTTACGGTTGTGAGGATTGAGCTTTTAGTATATATGATACTTTTATTAAAGTTTAAGGCTACCGTTTGAAAGGATGGAATCTCGATGCGATCATCGTGAGGGATATCACAAATGAGGAGATATTATTATGGTGCACTACGTGCATACCTCCATGGAAATCTTTATATATTAACTAAAGGTCTATTTTCATTATAAAAATAAAAAGAAAGAAAACTAAAATGATATTATTTATTTATTTATTTAAATTAGGTTTCATTAGTTATTTAGATTCTTGGTTTTTTATTTGGGTATATTTAAACTAAGCATAAGAATTATTACAAATATTAACATAATGCGTCGAATACGAGTTCAACATACCAAAATCTAAGAGTGTTTTTTAGTTGCATCCAAATTTTTTTTTTTTAGGAAATCAGCTACTTGATTTTCTTTACAATAAGAAATCAGCAACTCTTAACAGGATATTGCACTCTCTAATAACAGAAGAATAATAGTTGTAACGTGTAAATCAAAAAGTGTAAAACTAGTTTAGCATTAATTTTATTTATTAAATTATATGAGTTCTAATTAACTTAATTAGTAAAGTCTCAAATTTTTAAATAAAAAATGTTTAAAATCTGAATCTTGCATACACCAAACATTAATTAAAATCCGATAATAAAAATTATTTTCTTTTTCTCACACAAAAAAAATCAATGCTCCACATGCTCAATGATTTAACACTAACACCGACAATTTGGAAAACTTCGTGGCTACATCTGATTTATATTTTCAAAACATTATTGCGCGAACATACGCATGTGCTTCACATGTCTCTACAGAATTTTTGCTCATACTTATCTTCTCCCTTTGATCTTGCAATTGATTAGTTTTTTCTTTTTCTTTTAAACTTTTATATATTCTTTGTTTCCACACAACGGTCGATCTATGGCTGAGATATTTTTAATTAATTAAGATTCAAAAAAGTTGGAAGGGCATTCCTACACATGGACCAAACAAGCCATCATATGTCCTACCAGATTTTGTTTTTCCTTTTCGACATAAAAATAATTCATCAAATTAAATTTTGGAACATAGTGGCGTGCATTTTCATTGGTCCCAAATTCAGTGTGTTCTCCTTTCTCAAAAAAAAAAAAAAAAAAAAAAAAAAAAAAAAATCTGTGTTCTCACCTCTTTTTATTTTTATTTTTTTGGGACATGAAAATATCGCCATTATTGAGATTGTTTTTATGTACAAGAAGACACTGTCAGATATATAATTTTTTTTCCCTCAGACTTGACCCAAACTTTGAAACATCCTATAAATAGATGAGCATTCTTATAATGAAAATCCATACGTGGTGCCTGTCTACATCACTTAGTTCAATTTCAGAGCTCTCAGAATTTCAAACATGGTTGAGACTCAACAATGTAGAAGAATTTTTATTTCTTTGCTGGCCTTCTGTATCTTTTATTCAATCAATGTTCTAATCGTTGAGGCAAAAACTCACTATCACGTCTGGGACGTGAAGTATACCTATAAATTTCCAGATTGCTACAAGAAGCTAGCTATAACAATCAACGGGGAGTCTCCAGGGCCTACAATCTATGCACAACAAGGAGATACAGTTGTTGTTAATCTTACGAACACTATGTTAACTGAGAATGTTGCAGTGCATTGGCATGGAATCCGACAGGTATTGTCATTATTTCCATTGTGCTTTTCATATTACTAAACCCCGCTGTTGAAAACAAAGGAACAGAAAAAAAAAAGTTAGGACCGAACTGTTCTTAATTATCGAGATTTTGATTTCTATTTTTGATTTTTATTTTTATTGCAACTTTGTTTGTGCTTGCTTGGCTACAGTATGGAACACCTTGGCACGATGGAACTGATGGGGTAACTCAATGTGCAATTATGCCCGGAGAAACCTTGGATTACAAGTTTGTAGTTGATAGAGTAAGTCTCAAACTAGCAAACATTGCAAGAAGATCCATTCAGATTTTCAGTGCCAAAATTTTGTTTTTTCCTTTTCCTTTTTTTTTTTTTTTTCTTTTTTTTTTCTACCACTATGTTTTTGAAAATGTAGGCTGGGACATATCTTTACCATGCGCATTATGGAATGCAAATATCAGCAGGGCTGTATGGATTCATTATTGTAAAACTACCTGATGGAGTTTCTGAGCCCTTTGCCTATGATCATGACCATACCATTCTTCTTAAAGATTGGTATCACGGTAGTACTTACGAAGAAGCCGTAGGCTTATCTTCCATTCCCTTTAAATGGGTAGGAGAACCACAGGTACAGATTTCATCATACTACATTTAAAAATAGAAATGTGGTTTCACATAAAACCATAACAATATTTCTTAATCTACTTTTCAGTCACTCTTGATAAATGGAAGAGGAAGGTTCAACTGCTCTGCTGCAGACACAGCTTCCGGTGTTTGTAATGCAACAAATTCAGATTGCTCTCCCTATTCTTTGACAGTAGTCCCTGGAAAAACGTATAGACTAAGGATTGCCAGCTTGACTTCTCTATCGGCATTGAGCTTTGAAATTGAGGTAATTTTTGATATCTTGGATTATCTCCATTTGATTACATAATGGTCTATTTGGATTAAACGGGTGTAGAGTAGAGTAGAGTGGAATTCGTGCAAAATTAACCTATTTTCAGCCACCTTTACTCTACTCCCCTCCATTTCTCCTCCCTTCTGCTTAATCCAACTTCTGCTTAATCCAAACGGGCCTTTAAGTGTTTGTTATTTTGTCATGTGTTGGGTTTTACGTCAGATAATTATTAAGCTGAGTTAGGCTATATAAGTGATTACGAGGAACTCTGATTATAACTTGATTTGTTCTTTTGGAGTAAAATGCCATATGTGACTAGTGTATTTTTCGGTTGCCACATAATTAATGTCATAAAGTTTCATAACATACTTTCTGATCTATGCTGCAGGGCCATAACATGACTGTGGTTGAAGCGGATGGAAGCTTTGTTGAGCCATTTGTAACAAAGAACCTATACATAAATTCTGGTGAGACATACTCAGTGATAGTAAAAGCAGACCAAGACACTAAAAGAAACTATTGGATCACTACTAATGTTGTTGGCCGAAAACCTTCAACTCCAACTGGTCTAGGCATTTTCAATTACTATCCAAATCATCCCTACAAATACCCAACAACAGAACCAACCACTGGTCCTTTTTGGAATGACACGGCTTCAAAATTAGCTCAAAGCCGTGCCATCAAAGCTCACCATGACTATGTCACAGCACCACCTCCTACATCAGATAGGGTCATTGTTCTTCTCAACACACAAAATTTGGTCAATGGTATTTACCGCTGGTCTTTAAATAATATATCACTTAGCCTTCCACTTACTCCTTTCCTTGTTTCACTAAAACATAATTTCACTGATACATTTGATCAAAACCCACCTCCGGATACTTATGATGTTGAAAATTATGACATATACAGTGTAGCTGAGAATAAAAATGCCACTTCTAGCAATCCCATTTATAGGATAGACTTCAATACCACAGTGGATTTTATACTTCAAAATGCAAACACTATGGCCAATGCTACGAGTGAGACACATCCGTGGCATTTGCATGGCCATGACTTTTGGATACTAGGCTACGGAGACGGTAAGTTTAATATTACAAAGGACCCAAAAAGCTATAACCTCGCAAATCCAATCATGAGGAATACTGTGCCACTGTATCCGTATGGATGGACTGCTTTGAGATTTCGGGCTGATAATCCTGGAGTTTGGTTGTTCCATTGTCATATTGAGTCTCACTTCTATATGGGCATGGGAGTTGTGTTTGAAGCTGGAATAGACAAAGTGGGTACTTTGCCAAAGTATATTATGGGCTGTGGTAAAACTAAACACATGATCAATCCTTGAGTTTTGAAGATGAGATGAGTAAATATTTTGTATTAACTAATGTGGATTAATTAAGCCCATTTTCCTTAAACAAGCCTGTATTGTTATTCCTTCTGTGTTGTATGGTACATCCGATATTCAATTTTGGGAGGTCCAAAACATTGTCTATTTTAATTTATCTGTTTTATTGGAAAAGAATTGAGTGTGTTTGTACTTTTGCAGTATTGCCAGTTTTGTACGACTTTAAAAGCTTTTTACTCAACTATGCCAACATTTACTTGGGCCGGAAATCACTTGATCTCAAAGTTGGGCCAACGTTCAATCCGGACTTGTGCCTCCGATTGGATACTGTTTGAAAGCTCAACTGACTGTGTTTGTCTCAAGCGTATGTGATGATGTGGACAGTAACACCCCAAGCCTTTTTCTTAAGAAAATTTTAGATGTGCATAATATCTCAAGTGAATTTTATTTTTTCTTTAAGGTGGTTAATTATTTTTGCAGAGGTCGTTTGAATATCTAAAGCATATAATGGCATTTATGTGGCATTTATGTGATTTGTGGTAATGAACTTAGTGAAAATTAAAGAAGTGAAGAAACCTAAGGGTAGAGTGGTTAATGTCTCCTCAAGATATTTGTAGTTAATGGTCCACAATCAACAGCCCCCTCCTTAGATCCACACGGTTTTCTCCCTCTTCTTGTGTTCTTCTCTAGCTTCTTCTTCTCTTCTTGTTTTCTCCACCCCATGGCCGACCCATTGCAAGCTTCCTCTACTCACAACCACCCATTATCACCACTTAAAGCAACCTAAACCACTCAAGCACCGCTCCATGTTAATGGAGGCAGCAAGTGTTCTCCTTGAGTTGCTGAAACAGTGGTGTAAAGGTGAAATTTTCTTGGATCCACTTCCTTATTGTCTTGGTTATGGTCTAAAGTTTGTGTAGAGTCAATCTCTTAGGTGGGGATAATATTTTGATATGTGTATTTCTCGTTGGGGATGTTTAAAAAGTGGGTAATGCAAGCTTCAGAAATGGGTTGTGTGAGGTGTTTCTTTTAGTTTTGTACGATTTATGGTTTTGTATGAGTTTTGCTAAACTTTGTTTTGTTGTCACTTGTTGTGTTAATTTCTTAAAATTCTGGTGTTTATGTATAGTACTAATGATAAAACGGTTTGTTGAGGATGAACATATGATATTTCTTGAAAGGAGATATGAAGTTTGGTGTTCAAAAAGACAATTTGACCATACTTAATACTTAATTTGTTTTCTGTAGAAACTCTGCACACATTGTATTCAAAAGTTCATAATAACTACCATAGATTGAATTTGGAAGCCTAAGATGGCTATAATGAAAGCTAATACATGGATCTTTTACCTGATTCGAGTCTCAAAGCATTTTGGCTAGTATAATAATTATAATGATTTTTCTTTTGGGACTGTAAATCTGTCCCTGACAAATTTGAGTAAGCTGAATTATGTGATTTTTAATAAATTATAGAAAAATCATTTTAAGTTGAACTTTTGGTGGTACATACTAGACACATAAAGGCTTCTCTCTATTTAATTTTAAGCTTTTTGGATAACACTAAGCGGACCAAATGAATTTTATAAAAAGGGCTGACCTGTTGGAAGTTATTTGAAAGTGTGATTAGGATGCTAAGACTTTAAGGAATTTACTCCAAGCTTTTGTTGTGTAGTTTAACTTGTAAGTTCATATGTGCTTTCTATGACAAGTGTTTTACTTGGCTAATTTTATCATAGTTTGGTAGTGACATGCGTTGTATGAAGTTGGTAAATGCACATTGTTTGTTGAAGGAAAACTAAAGACTTTAGTTGTGTTGTAGTCCTATGAGTTTCTTGTATGCTTGTTTGGTTCCCTTTTGGGTAGGGGTACTTGTTTTGGGATGGTTAAGCTAGGCTTTATGTTAGGAATGCTATAAGCATATGGATAATAGTTGTTGTATTGAAATTTAGTTAGTTAGTTAGTTAGTTACAATTCTAAGCATGTTAATCACATTTAGCACATGTTGAAATTATTAATGCGCATGTTAGAATTATTAATGCACATGGGGAATAATAGAACCAATAGGATGAGGCCATGTGGGCCAATGAGATTAGAGCTAGTCTCCTATAAATATATGATTGTAATCTAACTTGAGATATCAATTGAAGAATAATCCAATTTGTTAGTGCATTAGTGCACCTCTCTCTCTTAATTTCTTTCTTTCTCTATGGAGGGTGACTACCTCGAATTAAGTCAATTTCCATCAATTCCCCTATAATTCCTATCAATCTCCATTAGGAACCACCGGGTTCCGAACATTTGGTATCAGAGCTGTCGATCTTAAGACGGGTGAATATGACCGACAAGAAATCTTGAAAATGGTGATTGAAGTTTTAGAGAAGGTTAAGGCCTTGACAGAATCTAACAAGGCTATTTCAAAGAAATTCAAGGCCTTGGCTGAATATAACAAGGCCATGAATGAAGATCTCTCAAGATTGCAAGATGATCTTGAGAACATGACGGAAGAGGACTTACAATCTCTTGGTTCAATGGAATTCGAAGAACAAATCAAGTTCCAAGAATCTACTATTGTTATTGCAAGCCAGAATGTTAATTTTTGTGTCAAAGGGGATGATGATATACATGAAGACGCAGCCCTTGAAGTTCAGTCCAAAGAACCAACAAAGAAGAAGATGATGATTTTCCAAGAACCAATTCTTGATGCACCAATGGAGGCTTCCATTTAAGAGTCTATGATTCAAGAATTGGCAATCCAAGTGTCGGTGATCCAAGAATCCAAGATATAAGCGCCAAAATTTTAATGGTTCTAGAATCAAATGAGGTATTGAGGATACAAGAACATTCCAAAGTTCAAAGAACCAATGAGACTTTGAAGATTGAAGAACCATTAAAGGCTCAAGAATTCGAGCAAAGTTTGAAGATCTACGAAGAAGAAACCTTCATGTGCACGAGACTGCTTGTCAAAGAGAAATGCATGAATATGGTGATCAAAATGTCACTACGGTATTGGTCCATTGCAAGATCTCCTTTTATGAAGATGCTATCTCATAACACCTTGTGGGCAAGGTGTTTTCAAGGGGAGGGAAATGTTAAGAATGCTATAAGCATATAAATAATAATTGTTGTATTAAGATTTAGTTTGTTAGTTAGTTACAATTCCAAGCATGTTAATCACATTTAGCACATGTTAGAATTATTAATGTACATGGGGAATAATAGAACCAATAGGATGAGGCCATGCGGGCTAATGAGATTAGAGCTAGTCTCCTATAAATACATGATTGTAATCCAACATGAGATATCAATTGAAGCATAAACCAATTTGTTAGTGTATTAGTGCATCTCTCTCTCTCTCTCTCTTAATCTCTTTCTTTCTCTATGGAGGGTGACTACTTTGAATTAAGTCAATTTCCCTACAATTCCCTATAATTCCCCTATAATTCCTATCAATCTCCTTTAGGAACCATCGGGTTCTTAACACTTTAGGGCCTTAGGTTAAGGTAAATTTGGATTGGACTGCTGAGGTAAGTAGTTTTTTAATGGGATTTTTGGAAATTAACCATGTTGCATAAAGCATTGTTTCTGGGTTAAACATATTTTTGGAAATTGTTTATGGAAACTATGTGTTCCTAGAAAGCTTTATGTTGTAACTTTAATGTATGTGATTATTTGTGAAAAGTGCATCATATTTGGCAATGCAAATGGGGAAATGCATAATTTGTTAGCTTGGAAAAGATAAGCATCTTTTATAAAATTCTTGATGTTAGGTTCTAAGGAATTAGAAACTAATGTATTAGAACTTCATTTTATAAGGTTGGCAAACCATGATTAAAACAATTTTAGTCTTGTTTAGACTTGCTCAAAGTATGTGCTTTTTGTGCAAAGTTGGAATTGAGTTACTGCAGAAGTTACTGTGCAAATCTGCCAGGCTCGATCGATCGAGAATTAGACTCGATCGATTGAAAGTCGTACATATTGTTTTTTCTACAGAATTTCCAACTCAGCCCAAGCCCGTTTGACGTGCAGAGTTTTATGTTTTGCCCTAAGTTTAAAAGGGAAAACCCTAGCCATATTTTCAAAGTTCTGAATGCTGTGTGTGTGAATCTTTTTGTGAGATCAAGAGGTGTTTGCTTTCACATACACTTAGGGTTTTCAAACTCAAGATTGATGTCAAGAGCCTGGTGATCGTTCAGTTGCAAATTCAAAAACTTCAAGATATACAAGCAAGAGTGCTTGTGCTTTGTTGTGAATTTAAGGAAAGAAGTAGTCCGTGGACTCGAAATTGTCACGTAGTCATGGTAGTAAGTTTCCTACTCGAGGTAGCAATAGGATGTTAGTGGTCTAAGTCGCTATTGTGTAAACTTCAATTCTTTCATAGTGAATTCTGTTTTACCTTGAGGATAGCTAGGTTAAATCCTCCCCAGGTTTTTAACCAGTTTGGTTTTCCTGGGTTATCATATCGTGTTTTTTTTTTATTTTCTGCACTTTACATGATATGATATATTTGTGTTAACCTAGAATTGCTTAATTTACCTAAGTTAATTACTTAGCTAAATATCTAGGTTAATCTGTTTAAGTTTAAGGGGGTCTAAACTTCTTACAAGTGGTATCAGAGCGGGTAGCTTTTTTTTTGTGTAGATCCTTTGATCTAAAAGCTGACCCTTGACTCCTGTTGTCATGGATTCTCTTAAAATCTTCTTATCAGTATGCCACATTGTCTACTTGGTGTGTTTGTCTATTGCCATTTTTGTTAAATCTTTTCTTGAATGTCTTGGTATAGTCACATATGATGATAATTATTTGTGTTATACTGCTTTAACCACCTTAAAGGCACTTGATTCTTGTCTTTGGTATTTGGATAGTGGTTGTTCAGGAAATATCCCTATTGAACGTCAGAATGCTGACATTTTCACCAAACCACTTGATAGAAGTAAGTTTGAGACTCTTCGTCAAGTTATTGGTGTAATTCTTTGTCCCTAGTCATCCTTGACTTTCATGGTCCTTGTCCTTCATTGCTTTATCTCTTGTGACCATTTTTTTTTCTAGGATTTGCATTGCATAACATTCATGCATTTCATTCTAGGTTGTTTTTACTTTTTACAAAAAAAAAAAAAAAAAAAGGGTAACAAGATTGTGTTTTGCAAAATGTGTTTTGTAGTATTTTTCTTGAATTTGAACACAAGGTTGGTCAATCTAATTTTTACATAACATGTTTATGTACTTCGTTTAACTTGGATGAGCTCATTTTATTGCACTTTACTAGTTTGAGCTTTGTAGTGCATGTTGTGTGGGAAAGATGTTTATAGTTTTTGATCATATGATCTTGATCTTAAAGTCACATGCCTTTGATTGTCGGACTTGAACTTTTTGAGAAAGGCATAAATAACCATCTCACCACTGTTTATTAGCCAATCATAAACACCTTAGTATATATCATAAGATTTTGTGCTCGAGAAAGTGTAGCATATGTACAAAAAGATCATAAGGTGTAGCCTCGGATTAAATGCTAAAATTGGTGTACATTATTGGGCTATAATGAATTCCAATTAAATAAAATTGGTGTGTATATTATGAGGCAAATCAAGAAACTTACATGATTGCAAGCTTTTATTCTAGGAGATGTGAGAGTTATATGATGTAACTCTTTAGGTGATAGTCTCTTTCAAATTTATGTGATGAATTTTGTAGAAGTTATGATTGATTTCTATTCACATGTCACCTCACATGTTTCTCAAGCTTTTGTTAGTTGCACACACTACACAAGTCACTCTTTGCTAAACTTTGTACATGTTACTGTGTGTTTTTGGTCTGACCAACCAAGTTTGACAATTTCTTGAAATTAATGCAAAGCATACTTGATGTTTGAGATTTTGAGGAGAATTGAGTGAAAATCTTAATTTTGGAAAATTGGGATCTAAACAAGTGTTTTTGAAAAGAATTTCATTTCATACTCATACATTTTATTCATAAAATTTAATGCTTTGAGGTGTTTTTGCACAAAAATTGCTTTGTTTTTCAAAAAACTGTTTTTCCAGAATTTCGATCGATCGAACTTGTTTTTCAACCGATCGAAATTGCAATTAATTCCTTTGGTCAGCTTTTGTCTATTTCGATCGGTGCTCGGTTAGTTTTGGATCAATCAAAGTATTTTCGATCGATCGAATCTAATTTTTGATCGATCGAAAATCATGATGAGTGTTTTTAAAAAGATTTTTTCTTCATGTGTTCTTCATTATTTTAAAACTTTTCAAAATCCTTTTTTCTCTCTCACCAACCAGTCAAGCCTCCAAAGTAATTTTTTGTCGTTTTCCTCCGAACTTTTTGCAAGGATTCACTCCTCTTGAATCGGTAAGACCCTTATACCTTTCCTTTTGCATTTATTTTCAATTTACATGCATTAAATCATGCATTTTCTTTGAAATTTTCGGACCTATTCAAATTTGGGGTTTTTGATGTTGCAAGTTTTTTCTTTGTGAATTGAACATTGGGTTTTTGTTGGGACACTATATACAACTGATCCATATGGTTTAATTTGATCAATTTCATGATTCGTGAGAAATTGAAAATTCTAGGGCTTGAAAAATACCAAATTTGGGGTTTTTGTTCATTTTGCCTTAAATTGATGAAATTGCATTGTTAGATTGACTTAATTGATCATTATATTGTGTTTTCTAACTTGTGTATTGATCAATTTCTCAATTTGTTGGTTATTGTGAAAATAGGTTTTTCAATTTTGGGAATTTTTGATATAAAATTCTTGCTCAAGCCAATTTTGTGAATTTAGAAAAAATTGATCTGTTTTCATTGCATTAGACCATGGATCATTTGGATATTTTGTTCATGCATCATATAGAATTGTTATTTCTATATTGTTTTTGGTGCTAATATTGCAATTTGCCCTTGGTTTTTCTTTTGTCTCTTTTCTTTCTGTATCTTTCTATCTGGTCTGTAGCATCATGCCTAGGAAAACTAGAGCTCATAGGACCTCTTCCTCTTCACCATCCTTCGGTAGTGATAGGTTTCTGAGTGAGAAACATCAGGAGACCTATGAGACACTTAACCTTAGGAGGAACATTTGGGGTGAGTGTAGGGTTCTTCTAGATGAGTTAGATGATGAGGTGAGGCGTAACTTTGAGCGTCGGGGTTGGTTACCTTTACTAGACATAGATCATCTGCCACTAGCTACCCTGATTAGAGAGTTCTACTCGAACCTCTCTATCCATGTCTATGATTCCAACACTTTAGTAAAGAGTTGGATACGAGGTGTAGAGTATCGCATTACTCCTTCAGTAGTGTCTGATACTCTTGGTGTAGAGTATCGCACGTCTGCTGAGCTTTCTGAGATCCACTATCTTTTCTTTATGATTGCCTGTCATTCCTTGTGGCCTATCTCTCATCTACACACTATCCCTATTGAGCAATGTGTGTTTTTTTATGCTTTTATCACTGATGCGCCTATCAGTTTTCCTCATCTTTTTCTTCATTCTTTGAACGAAGTGCATTGGAGTAGTTCTACTGCACATGCTTTTTTTTCCCCATTTTTATTCATAGGATTCTTCTTCATTTAGGGTTAGGTGTTTTCCCTACTTCTGAGTCTGTTCATATCATTGCTCCCTTAGGTGCCACCTTTCTTAGGTAAAGGGATGCTCAGCTTCGAGCTAGCTCTAAGCGTTCTAGGGTTGAATTTTCCGATGTCATTCCTCCTCCTCCCTCTTCTACAGGTGCTCCTTCGGCAGAGTCGTCTGTTGATCCGACTGCTGCTGCTGCTGCTGCTGCTCCTCCACCTTCACTTACGGATGATTCGGACATTCGTCGAATGTTGGACACTGTCATGACCATCCAGGCAGCTTACGGTCAGCTTCTGGTGGATATGCTTGATGAGATTAGAGCATTGTGGGCAGATTTGGAGAGTTTTCACTGTTCTTCTCTGCCACCTCCTTTTGATGATGAGTGAGTGCTCTTTGGCAATTCGTCACAAAAAGGGGGAGCACATTGTAGTGGAGATTGTACATTGTAGTAGAGGAGTTTTTTGTCTTAGGGGGAGATTTTGCTTTCTGTTGTGATTCCGTGGAGCTGTGGAGCTTTTAGAATGTATCTAGGTGCTTCATTGTGTTTTTTTTTGGCTCATGATAAGGGGAGATATTTTAGATACATTTTTTTGTATATGTTTCTTGTTTCACTGTGCTACATTGTTTATTGTTTTATATTTATGAGGTTATTCCTGATATATGTCCTTATTTTGTGTTATGTGAAATCAAGAAGTTATTTTCTATGTTGATTGTATTTTCCACACATGCGTTTATGTGTTTGTTAAGTGTTACAGGAATATACAGGTTGATTCAGTCGTGCTGTTGTCTACACTTGCAATTGATAGATAGTAGTTAGGTTTAATTTGTTTAGTTGGGCTATTGTTTTGTTCTGGGTTGTTCTTTCTGTAAACTTTGAGTTTTATGTTAAGTTTGTGTTTTGTCACGGATTGCCAAAGGGGGAGTTTTTTAGGTTCTAAGGAATTAGGAACTAATGTATTAGAACTTCATATTGTATGGTCGACAAACCATGATCAAAACAGTTTAAGTCTTGTTTAGACTTGCTCAATGTATGTGCTTTTTATGTAAAGTTGGAATCGAGTTACTGCAAAAGTTACTATACAAATCTACCAGGCTCGATCGATTGATCGAGAATTAGACTCGACTGATCGAAAGTCATGCAGATTGTTTTTTCTGCAAAATTTCCAACTCAGCCCAAGCTCGTTTGATGAGTAGGGTTTTATGATTTGCCCTAAGTTTAAAAGGGAAAACCCTAGCCATGTTTTTAGAGTTCTGAATGCTGTGTGTGTGAATCTTTTTGTGAGATCTAGAGGTTTTTTCCTTCACATACACTTAGGGTTTCTAAACTCAACATTGATGTCAAGAGCATGGTGATCGTTCAGTTGCAGATTCAAGAACTTCAAGATATACAAGCAGGAGTGCTTGTGATTTGTTGTGAATTCAAGAAAAGAAGTAGTCCGTGGACTCGAAGTTGTCACGTGGTCGTGGTAGTAAGTTTCCTACTTGAGGTAGCAATAGGATGTTAGTGGTCTAAGTCGCTATTGTGTAAACTTTAATTTTTTCATAGTGAATTCTGTTTTACCTTGAGGATAGCTAGGTTAAATTCTCCCAAGGTTTTTACCGGTTTGGTTTTCCTAGGTTATCATATCGTGTGTTCTTTATTTTTCGCACTTTGCATGATATGATATATTTGTGTTAACCTAAAATTGTTGAATTTACCTAAGTTAATCACTTGGCTAAATATCTAGGTTAATCTGTTTGGGTTTAAGGGGTCTAAACTTCTTACACTTGGCAATGGATTTTATGAATTTATTTCATTATTTGCAAATTCTAAAGATGCTTTATCTTAGCTTGTATTATTTGGAAAATTTATGCAAAATACTTGTGACAAGAAATGGTTTTGAGGACCTTGAGAATAATATGGATATTTGATTATTGAAATATTTTATGAAACTACTTGGAAGTGAACTGTATATTTCAAATACATTAACTTGTGAGCTTTTGAAGTGGATTTGTCATTGTGCCATGATATTGGTGATTACCCCGTCTGTGTGATGACTTTTCTGGGTGACGACCATGTCTGTGTGACGATCCCATCTGTGTGATGACCCCGTCTGCGTGATAATCTTGTCTTGTGACTTTGGGTGAGGTTTCTGGTTTTGATATGGTATTGGATATACTTATGGCTCACATTGACTAATATGTAGTTTCATAGTTACCTTGGGAAGCTTGGTGCTACAATATATCTATCATTCTTGTCATGATATTAAGGAAATTTAATTTGTAGAATTCAAATGGAAATCCCCAAAATTATAACATGTTTGTAAAATGTTCATTATCATGAACTTGCATTTTCCCTACCTCCATTAATTATGCTACTTACTGAGCTTTAGCTTATCCCACTCTCCAACAGCTTTTCAGATAAATTTGCTATACCTCGGGCATGGTGCTTGTTTTATTGGTGGTGATTGGAGCATTATGCTAATTGAGAGATTTATGCTATGATTGGTCGGTGGCTCAACTTGCTAAACTTATCGAGGCCATAGCTATTTCAATCGAAGGTTGGGCTCTTGAGATTTGTTAGCCGTGGGCATAGTAGGCCTAGATTCTGTCGTTGAGGTTGCCTATCCTAGGAAGAATTGTGATTATATGTTGATCCATTTGGAGTTTTGGAATTTCATGTATATTTGGAGGCATCATTTGTTATTTGTATTATTTGTAAATGTCTCATAGAGCTCTGAGTTATATTGTGGAGAGTTCAATATATTTATTTACTTTATCATTGGAAAGAAAGAAAAAATCCCTACAATATTTAAGGCTCGGTTTTTCATGTTTTGGACCCTTTCGGGTTTGGGGCGTGACATGGACAATCGAATTATTTTAGAATAAGTAAATGACTTGTGTGGGATCTACAAATAGAAAAAAAAAAATTAAATAAATAAATATGTAATTCACGTGGAGCTCATAAAAAATAGGAAAAATAATTAATAAGGAGGTAAATTATATATCAACTACTACAATGGAACAATTACAAATGAGAGCAAAAAGTTGGTAAATGATGGAGTAGCTAAATTTGATAAGTTCTTAGGATCACATTAATTAATCGTTGGAAGTTGATGGGCCTTTAAAGCTTAAACCATTATCACACCACTCATAATAAAAGAGGCAACACTCTATGAACAAACAACTTAGAATGGAAAAGAAGAGGCTTTCACTCTAGGATCACAATTAGATGGAAAAGACTCACATTCTTAAATTAGGGAAGATAGAATGGAGAGGTAATAGGAAGAGAACTCTTATTCTTTTTTCCTTAATGCTTTGTGATAAGCCAAGAATGTATTGACCCCTTTGGTAACTTAATCAATTAATTAGCCAAATGAATTAATTAGATTCAATTACATCAATAAGCGTGATAGTACAAACAAATCACCAATTAAGTTAAATGCAATGGAAAATAAATTTGACATAGGTGATTTGTTTACGAATGGGGAAAACCACCAAGGCAAAACCCCACCAGGAGAATTTAAGGTCACTACTCCCAAGAATCCACTATTATCAAAACAAGCAGTTACAAGTAAAAGGAATCCCAATACTTAATACCAACCTATAGTTGAACCCTTGCCCCAATAACCAATTAGACTTGTAATGTAGCGGCAATCTCTCCATTCAATGCATGGCTCCCAGTATGTGACTAACCAATGATGCATAGATCCTAGTATGTGACTAACACACCAACTTGAGGAAGATGTTGGCTACAAAGTTCTTCAGTTCATCCAACAATGAAGATCAAGAGGCTCCTTGGTTACAAAACCCTTGGCGCAAAGATGCATTAGCTTTTACAAAGAATATGATAATTAGTGCAAATTGTCTCCAGTCACAATATGCATGTATTATCACTTTGCATCAAGTTGCATCATCATGTGACGACTCTTAAAATAATCCTTATATATGTCTAGGGTTGTGAAAAAAGAAACCCTACACAAATACACATGGATATGCGTGAAATTAGATCTAGAAATTCTAATTTCGTAATTTTCGACAGATACAGCTACTGTCGAGCTTCTGTCGAACTTCAACATTAAATCTCGATAGATATGATTCTGTCGAGATATTTGTCAAGCTTTAATGAACAACACTCCTTCACTTGTTTCTTAGACAAATTTGCATGACTTCAATACTAAACTTGGACACTTGTGTTTTGAAGTACTAAATCCATCCTAAATCTACCCAATTACAAGTAAAGTGCGTTTTGTCAAAGGATTAACCAATTTACATCACATATGTTTCTAACACTTTCTACATATGTCCTAACAATCTTCCCCTGTGGCAATTCGTAACAAAACCACAACAAACAAATGAATCATGAAAGAAGTCTTAAATCACTAAACTCATAATCACTTGTTGAGTTACAAAAAAATCTAACCCTAACACAAACTCTTGAAAAACTTTGAAAGAAGAAAGTTCATGGCATGATAGATTTTCACAACCTGTCTTTTTGAAACACCTTAAACAAAACTCATCAAGGCATCTTAGTGTGAAATAGAATTAAAGATTTCATACGTAAAGAAACATATGTATAAAGAGAGAAAAGAAGCAACACATGGAAAGATAGGTGAAAAAAAAACATACATCATCATATATATATATATGAAAAAAAAATACAATGTATGTCATAAATAAATGGTCACAAGACCGGTGTACAAGAGGAAAGTGTAACCAAAAAGAAAGAAAAGAAAAGTTCATAAAATCCTCACTACATTCCTCAAGAATATATAGACACTCCCCCTAACAAAAATATCCTATGCTAACTCTCCCCTTAAATACAAGACTACTCTCATCCAAAACTACTTCCCCTTTTTATCACGAATGACAAAGGGTAAGTCACCGAGAGGGCGTCATCTCATCATCATTGGAAGAGCTAGCATCCTCATCCTCATCATCATCGTCAGCACCATCATCGCCATTCTCATTTGCTGAAGCCTCTAGAGAAAGAGAGGGAGAAGCGGCGAAATCACAAAGGCGAGCCTATCGTCGTGCAATATGACCAACATGAGTGTTCACCTGACATAACTTATCACTGAGATTGTCAAGGCGAGTATCCATGCACTGAAGCTATGCCATGATGGTCTCAAAAGTCATACCACCATCTAAGGAAGAAGAAGCGGAGGTGGAAGGAACAACAGGAGTTGCAAGATTAGTTGTCTCTGTTCATGGCCGCTTCGGTCGAAGCTGGACCTCGCTCCGCCGAACAGAAGCTGCGCTGATGGCACCCATAAGGTGTAATAAGGAGAATCAGGAATAGGGATAGAAAAATGGCGAAGAATCCGCGTGATAGCCAAAGGAAAAATGAGCTTATCACGGGTTTCCATATCCTGATAAACATTAATGATGGAAGTGATGAAGTGAGAAGGGTAGTTAATAGAAAGATCGTCTAAGAGGGACAACAAAAATCGAGCACGAGGCTCTGTGATAGAGTTATAGTGAGACAGTGGGTAAGAACAAATGTAATCATCATATTAAGGAATCTCGGACCTTTTACAAAGCATGATCATGGGGTTTTTTAACGCTCACCCTATACAGAAGGTGTCTCACAGAAATGAGACAGAAGCTTGTCTTTGGATGCGATACTCTCGAGACATGTAGTATCTCGGATATAAGATCTGAAGTGACTACGATATGTGTACCTCTAAATATCGTGGCAAACTGAGGTACAGAGGTATCGATACCGTGTATATTGGAGTAAACTCCTGTATAAACATGATAGGGCACCTTAAGGGTATCTCATAAAGAGATTCTCATCCCCGAGTCTGAACAGGTAGAGGAGTGTTAGAAAAGTCTGACAGAATGACATGGCGCTTTAGATGAATGCCATATTTCTGAAAGTTCTCATGGAAGTCTTGCTAGGCCCTCCCATCACGGAACCGAATGTGAAGAGGGGTAATGGGATTAGAAGAAGAAGACCCAGAACCAAGAGAGTTTCGAGTCGGAGTAGATTTGCACTTAGGTGCCATGCGCAATTTATCCGAGAGAGAGAGAGAGAGAGAGAGAGAGAGAGAGAGAGAGAACATAGTCACCATCCAAAAATAGGAATGAAAGAGCACGTATGCATGAAATATGCATGAAAATGTGACATGCTAAAAATAAATTGCATCATGGGTTGAAACCCAATCCAAACCTACCAGCACACAATTTTCAATAGTCAAGCACACATCTAAATGCATGAAACATTGTTAAAATGCTAGTGGAATGTAATGCTTGAGCATATTACACCAAAAAAACACAACCCAACCCACAAATTTCACAAAATTCTCAAAAAACCCAAAAATTTCAAAAACCTCAAAAGGTAGGTCTAAAAAGCATGAATGCATGAAAAATGAAGATTTTAGGAAACTTACCAAGTGATTTGATCTTGGAAAAGGCTGAAAATGCAGTGGGTAAGGAGATTTGAGTGAGGAAGAAGTGTTTGGGGTGAGGGAAAAGTGAAACTGTTGAGAGAGAGAAGTGAAAATGAAATCTGATTTCGCACTTAGCCCTTAAATAGAAATCATAGCTTGATGGATCGAAGAATATGTCAAGATTTATTGAGCACTAATTCTTGATAGAAATGAATCTATCGAGGTGCTGTCGAGGATCTGTCGACGGCAAAAACACTTAAATGGATCAAGAAGCTGTTGAGAATTTATCGGCCAGACAGAAAGTTTCTCAATGGATCGAGAAGTTGTCGAGAATTTATCGAGAAGAAGTCCAGAAACCTCGATGGATCGAGATTGCGATAACTTCTATCGAGAAAAAAAGAAAGAGGGGCTATATAGAAACGAATCTGTCGAGGAACTGTCGAGCTTGAAGAAAAAGGAGTTTTTCAAAGAGGAAAAACACAAAGAGATGAATGCAACAAGCAAGCTACTCAAACATAGAACCAATCAACATATTAAGCACTCAAAACATCTCTCAACATATATACAAAGCATTCAAGATCCAAAACACACACACACACACACACACACACACACACTAAACAAGTCTAACCAATATTATATTTCAAAAACAAGTTAAGACAGTTTAGTGAGCATATATTAACTCATGTATTCCTTGTGATGACCAAATCACATTGTACCTGCACATGTATCAAAAGTAACAAAGAATTTGTGTGTTGTGTGTGAAAACATAGCAAGATTTCATATAATGACAATTTGAGATATGAGAAAATCAAATACACTCACACACAATCATAACTGTTTGATGGAGACTATCACTTTCAAGATACATCCTATAACTCCCACATCTCCTATAAACGCGCTTGCAACCATATTTAAAATTATTTTGATTCTTTTTGCTTTTGATTTCTTTGCATATTCTTTTTCTTTTTGAGCATATCATGCATGAGAGAGAGAGAGAGAGAGAGAGAGAGAGAGAGAGAGAGAGAGAGAGAGAGAGAGAGAATGAAATACCCAATTATGTTAAGCCAAAACCATCACAATTTTGCTATGCCGAAGCACACAGATGTTATACATGATTGGTGGGCTTTAGTGGTGAGATGGATATTTATGTCTTTTTCTTAGGATTTTTTAGTCATTCCCGTCAAAAAGAGTGATATGAGTGTTAAGTATAAGAGATTACTTAATCGTACTCATCACAAACACGAGCCACAAAGCTCACTTGCTTAGTTGTGCATTGAGATGGTTATCTAACCTACAAAAGATACAAAGTTTAGAAAATTTTGTGTAAATGGCCATCCAAGGTACATAAGTACCAATATACACAAATACACACTGCTTTTTGTATTTTTCTATTTTTTCAAAATTTTTTTAATTTTTATGATAAAAAAAATTTAACAAAACTGAAAACAAACAAATAAAAACATGTTAAACAAAACAAAGCATAAAACTATACTGACTCAAAAACAAGAAAGCAAAACAGACAAGTAATGCATAACCATAAGGGGAGAGAAAGAAAAGGTGACCAAATCACTTAGACCATTTTTCCTTCTACACCTTAGAAGAACCTTTCCTTTTAGTGAACCTTTAATTCGGTGGTGAGGGGGAAGAAATGAAACCGCTCACGTTCGAAAGGAATATGAGGGCCTTGAGAAGATCTCCAAGAGAAGCAAACTGGGATTGTAACTGTTTCTGGTTTTCGAATGAGAGCATACTACTGCTTTGTTGAGTGACTAACCACTTGTAGCAATTTGGACGAGTATGTCCTGAAGCTTCACAATGATGACAAAAATGCGGCTTCTTTGGTTGAGACTTTTTGTTGTTAACTTTCTTAGTCCTAGGGTTTCTAGTCGCATTCTTTTCAACCTTAGGGGGTGCTCCTAAAATAGATTTGCCTTTATCTATGTTCTCACTAGCTATTTCAGTTTTAAATTCATTGTTCTCAGAATTAACATTATCAGTAGGTGAGGCAAACATAGTTGTACTAGAAGAGGTAATATTTGGAGAAGAGAAATCATATCCCAACCCGGTTCTATCAGAAGTGGCTTTCTGAAAGCTTAGCATCTCATCAAGCTTTGCAGTGGAAGTCCTCTCCAATTGAGCTCTAACCTAGAACAGTTCTGCTTCAAGCTTCTCTGTCCTTTCAGCAAGGAAGTTGTTTTCAAACCGCAGTGCACCAATGGTTTGATTGGCTTTATCAACCTTGGTAGAGAGTTCCTCTCGATCTAGCCCAACATCACTTAGCTTCTTGGTGGCCAGCCTATACAATTTCTCATGCTTCTTAAAAACCTTGTACAATTTGGCATTGGCTGTATGTATGTCATCTTGATCGTCCATTTTCTCAAACTTAGAATCCACCAAGTCCTCCTTATCATCTACTGTTTCTATAATCCCCTCAGTAGGATCTGTTTGAAAAATACATGTTTGTATCACATACAAAACATACACAGTGAAAAAATAACGGATCTACTTCATTCGCAATTGATAACATGTACTATGTAAGTTTTAGAACTTAAGAACAAGGAAGTGTACCTTGGTGCAGTGAAATTCAAAACAAAAGATTAGAAGCACTTGGGAACACTTTTAATCTTCACACTAATTCTACTCAATGCCCAAGAAGTGTGGTCTCTCAATCAGTTTCCAAGGAGAGAATAAGAGAGTGTCCAACACTTACATATAAACCATTTCATGTTCTTGTAAGATCTTAATGAAAACACTTATGAAAAGACTTATGAAATTCTGTATGTTTCTCTCCTGATATATATATATATATATATAACTGATTATCTAATTGGGATAGCCTTTTAGGTCATTCCAATTGGGCTCTAGTATGTGGCTTGGAGTGAGACCAAAAGGGAACAAATAAGGCTGTAGCCCCAATGGGCCTTAGGCTTTTCTATCAACTCTTGACAAGTCCAAAGTTACCATTAATTATATTCAATACTACTATATGAATATAATTGCACCCTAGGCCATATTAATAAATTATATCCTAAAACTTTATTATACATGCAACCCATTCATTAAAAATATTCGTAGTAATACAAAGTCATGAATATAGACTGCCACTTTGAAGATTACTACATCTTAATCCTTGAGTACCCAGTTTAATCCTTTATGTTATTAATTATATATTTATGAAATCCAATTCCATAAATATATACCTTAGTAACTCCTTACTAAAGTGGTTGGGCCCAACACTCTGAATAACCAAACCCATTAAAATTATATCAAAGGAATATTTTATATCTCCGTTATGAGATTATGAATTCCATCTTGAGAATATATGTTCCATTAACACTAAATGTGGCTACCCAACAAACTGAGGTTTTGATAATAACTTATAGAACTCACTCCTGATATATCAAAGCAACCTACATCTCATGATCAGGTCTATTATTCTCTCAATATTGAGAGTTGATATAAATAGAAGTCATGAAATTTATTATTCATTTGATAGTCGTTAGGAGAATAATAAATCTCACAGCGGTCCAGTTCAATATGTTTTAACTTTTAAAATCTATCAACATATCAACTAGAAGTCTCCACTTCCATGATTAAGACAAATCATCTTAGTTGATATGTTATAGTCTTCGTAGATGAAAAGCCCAATTTCATCACTAACTACGAACTAAAATTTTGAGTTTACAAAGAATTTGTGATTTATATCTTCTGTGACTTTTCACATAAATCACATACTATGCATCTGATGGACTAAGATAATGTCCCATTAGTTTATTTATAAATAGTCTCATATAATTAAACAATTTAATTATTTATGACATGTCAATAAATTGGATTTTAGGGCATAAACCCCAACAATCTCCCACTTGCCCTCAAAGACAATTTACCCTATATCTAACACTTATCTCCCTTTAGGGTAATTCATAGTCACTCTAAGGCAAGGTTTGGAAACAAGTTTCAGCCAGATTTATTGCATAAATTATCTTGTCTACTACTACTTTTCACGTATTCATATCTCTCTAATGTGATATTACTTATACTTAATGTGTATCTTCACCACCTAGAATGAACACATATCTTGAAGTCCAACTTCATGAATCACAATCAAACTACAAGTTAGTATTTATACATCTAGTAACAATCAAAGCCTCACTTTGGTGGACAAGCACATAATCCCTCATTATCCTAAGATATTTGAGTATATGCTTTACTCCCACTAAATTAATTGAACTTTGATTCAATTGATATTTGCTTACCATGCCCACCGCAGAATAGATATTTAGCCTAGCATATAGCATAGCATAAAGACTTCCTATTGATAAATGGTATAAGAAACTGACTTAATATGCTCTTCCTTTTATATGTCTTAGGACTATAGGCCTATATAAAGGAACCTCAAACTTAAAAGGAAAGAATCCCTTCTTGAAGTATTACATGCTATACTTGGCTAAAATCTAATCTATTTAAGCAGTTTGAGATAGACCCAACATCCTAATTTTTTGAATTTTAACAAAGTTTAATTCTTAGGATGTGACTAGTCTTTCCCAAGTACTTTATATCAAACTAGATTAGACAACAAAAAACTACATTGATGACAATAACTCTACATCATTCTAAATGATTAGAATGTCATCAACATACATTAAGAAATTTATTATTCTATATAGCTTTTACACACATAATGCCTTTTGATACTTGATCAAAACCAAACAATTTGATTCCTTGATCAAAGATGGTATTTTATGATTCAGATGCTTGCTTTAATCCTTAAATGGAATTTAAGCAACTTGCATACTAAACACTATTGTTTCTTTACTATGCACAAGTCTAGTTACATCACATAGATGTCTTCCTCAAGATTGCTACTAAAAGAAGCTTTCTTGATATTCATTGCCATATTTCATCCAAATGAAATATAATGAATTAGAGAATCTAGATAGAGTCAAACTTGACTATTGGTGAAAAAAATCTTTTCATAATCGAACCATTTCTTTCTGAATAAATATTTTTGCCACTAGTTTTGACTTTGAAGGTTTGTACCTTCAAATCTATCAATTTCATTTACTTGTAGACCTATTTGAAAGCAATACGTTTAATGCCTTTAGGCGCCTCTACAAATTCTAGACTTTAAATAAAATCCAATTTTATTCACATAATCTTGATCCAGTAATTCATATTCATATCATCTATTGCTCTTACGTAGGATCGAGGATCAAATTCATATCCTTGTGGAATGACTTCGAAAGTTTATTCCAAAAGTATGAATTTATTTGGTTATTGATAATCCTCACACTATAATATTGTACCGGTGTACTAGCTATACATTTAGAATAATGCCTTGTGGTGTATCTAATACAACCATCTCAATTCTAAATGTATTTTATAGTTATCTTTCAACAAATTCTAATATCTTTCTTCTAGAACAATAATACGTTTAGCTTTAAGATTATTCACATAGTCATAATCAAGAACTTTGTATTTGTACTTCACAAACATCTTGTCTCCTTTATGACTGCCAAAACAATCTTTTGCAATTCCTTTTGGATACCCATCATAACCACACATTTTTCTACCTTTGATTTCAATTTGTCAGACTTCTTTCTAGCACAAGTGCTGGACATCTCCAAAAGTGGAAGTATCATATACTAGGTTTTCACCCAATCCACGATTTGACAAATGTCCTAGGAACAAAATTTTGAAATTAATTTTAGAAAATGTATAGTAATACATAGAGTATATCTCCAAAAGAAATAAGCAAATAGAAATATCTATCATGTATCTTACTATTTCTAAAAGAGTCTTATTCCTCCTTCATGTATGCACTGACTTAAAGAAGTCATTGGAACTTTATTCCTTTACAATAAAGGAACCCTAGATCATATCATCTCATAAATAAAATTCATAGATTTGGAATATAACAAAATAATGGTTCTAAAAGCCTATCTTTCACCAATCTTGAATATCATTTAGATTAATAAAATCTAGACATAAGTACCAAAACATACAATAACAAAGGATGGAAACTTTCTCTTTAATAAGTAAAACATGTAAATTTCTATCTAGAAAATAATCATGGACAATGCTTAGTTTTACCAAAATGGAAAGACTTTCCTTTTGGTCATGCTTTTGAGTCCGATTTCCTTTTGGCAACTACTATGGCAACTTGCTTGTCCAACTGTTTGATATTTTAATTCCTCTTCTTACCACCCTTACCTTTCGGTTCAGGCTTAGAATTTTGAATTAAATCATATTGATCCTAGCCTTAGCTTTTAGGATGTCTTCTGTTACGTAGAACTCACTCATCAATTAAGATAACATAAAAAGAATTTATTTTCAAAATAATCTGAATTGATCAAATGATTCTAACAAGGACTTGTGGATCATATCCAAATGAGATTAACATTTAATCTCTACATCCAAAAATTCCAATTCATTTTAAAATTAAAATATTTTCATAAAATGATATAGAATTGGAACTCTTTAAGCCTTTCTTAGCACCCAATATGATTCACACAAACATCTCATTTAGCTCTTGCATCTCATGCTATAGCACAATTGAGATAGAAGCCAATGTAACATTTAAGCATTTCAATGGAAACTATGATCATATCATAAGCTATCTTCCATAAATGCATCATGTATAGGACATCTGACAATGCTGAATCAAAACATATTTATGAACTTCAGCTCCTTTAAGCACCCTGTCCAAAATTATTTCTTAGTTAATGTGATTCTATTAAAATAGTAGTTAGAGAACAAAAATTTATGACAACTTTATTTTGAGACTATGAACATAATTACAAGGACATTATATTTTGCATCCATAACCATATAATATGGAACCCATAAAAAACATATTATATTAGGTGCAACGACAACTTAATCTCGCAATTAATATTCCTCGGAAGCGAGGTCATACCAATCACTATGATCAGGCGAGAAATATTCTCATTATTAATGCTATCATGGTAACTCTTACCAAACAAAAATAATTTGCCGCTTTAACTTTAGCCTCTAAGTAATAATAGCAAGAACTTAGCATAGAGGATACTATCAAACTTAATCTAGTGTACACCATTGCCTAGACCCATGTGTTGCCACATAACTCTACCCTTGTAAGGTTTAATCTTGTAGTACCATGTTGCTAAACTCCCTCCACATGGAATGCAAGGCTCGAGGCCAAGACGAGGTGCTTGCCCACACCACTATAAACTAGGAAGTTCAATCTTGTAGTACCATGAAATAAATATCCTCCGCATGGAACGCAAGGCTCGAGGCCAAGACGTGATGTTTACCCCACACCACTATGAACAGACAATGGAGGCCATGAGATCCAACTCTTGTATCTCTCTCCCACTAGAAATTTTAAAACAAGTAGATTGTTATGAAATCATTGTGATCTAATCACAATTTTAACCCTACATATCAAATGTGTTTAATTTTTTAAATTCAATGTGATGTTACTAAGTCACGTCACAATAGCATAATGAGCATTCGCGCAATCACAAAGAAGTTTAACCTTGTAATCCGAGAAGTAAATACCCTTCGCATGGAATGCAAGACTCGAAGTCAAGACAAGGTATCTATTCACATTACAATAAACTTAACAAAAGGGTTATTTTAGCACTCCCACTCATTATTTGGGTTTTTCAGTAAATAATTGTGATCCCATCACAACTAATAACCTTGCACTTGGTAAAGACTCTAATTTTATTGAAATCACTAACTAAAATAGAAGTCCTAAACTATTTAGGATTCCTTAAACACTAATGAATAAAAAATTAGTTATATAGAACTCTATCCTTAACATATTTGATTAAGAATTCTAATCTCATTAGAAACTATATATACCTTTTAATTAAGCTTTAATCTCATTAAAACTTCTAATTAAAATAAATTAAAGACTTTCAATCATACAACAATTCCAATCTCATTAGAATGTTTCTTAAAAGACAAGTCCTAAACTATTTAGGATTAAGAAATCTATTTAACTAATATCTTTGATCTCATTAGGTCTTTTATTTAGAATCATGTGTAATCTCACCACACACAGTCTTGCTCTTTATACAATTGAAAACACTTAGAAAATATTCAAAATTCACTTTAGATGCATTTTCACGAGAATCTCACAAATAAGCTCTTCCCATGAAAATGGGTTAAGGCAAAATAGTGAAAACACAAAATTCAAACAGAAACTTTCACGATTATCTCATGACTGATTTGCGAGTAAAGCTTACCTGTGAAACAGTTTTGTGCTTCAGAGGCATTTTTCGTGGGTTACCTTCTCGCGAAGTTACTCGCGAAAAACGCGTGATTTTAGTTTTTAAAAGGTAGATGTTGATAGTTTTCAACGGTTTTTCATGAACAGAAAACCACCATATGAACATGATAGACAGAATTTGATATCAAATCTGAATTCCATTGATGCTAAGTCAGTATTGGAAAAATCCAAAAGGATGACTTGGCGTTTCAAATGAATGCTGCGTCGAGAAAAGTACTCAGAAAAGACCTGATGAGCTTTATCATGATAGAACCTGACATGAAAAGGAGAGGGTTCTGGGATGGAGCAGACTTGCACTTGGCTGCCATACGTAGACTAACTGAGAGAGAGAGAGAGAGAGAGAGAGAGAGAGAGAGAGAGACAAGCAGAAGAGTACCAAACAATATCAATATCAAAATGATAGAAAAGAGAGGCACGTATGCATGAAAAATGCATGAACATGTGACATGCAATCAATAAAAAAATCACGGGCACAGCCCAATCCAATCCTACAAGCACAAAATATTTCAACATAGAAAACACACATCTATAATGCATGAAACATTGTGAAAATGCAAATGTGATGCAATGCATGAGCATATAGGATCATTTAAACAAAACCCAAACCAAAAATTTCACAAAAACTTCATCAATTTTGAAAAAAACTAAAAGTTTTCAAAAACCCCAAAAACATAGGTCAAAAAGTATGAAATGCATGATTAATGTGAGAAAAGAGATCATACCAGAGGGAAAATACAAGGATTAAGCCGAAAGCCAAGTGGGGAAGATGAAGAGTTTGAGTGAGAAGTGTTTGGAAGAGAGAAAGGTGTGTTTCTATCGAGAGAGATCGGATAAAATGAGAGAAAAATTGCATTGAGGCTATATATAGAAAACACGAAGCTCGATGGATCGAGGGGTATCGAGCACTAATTCTCGACATATTTATCTGTTGAGGTGCTATCGAGAGCTGTCCACAGCAAAGACACCTCGATGGATTGAATAGCTATTGAGTAGACAGAAAGTTTCTCGATGGATCGAGAATCTATCGAGAAGCTATCGAGACAAATTCTCAAATGCTTTGATGGATTGAGATTGCATTAACTTCGGTCGAGAAAGGAAGATCAAAGATCTCAATAGATAGCCTAGCTGTTAATAGCTGTCGAAAAGCTATTAAGGTGTGCAAAAACAGTTTTTCAAAGAAGACAAAAACACAGAAATGAATGCAATCAAGCATGCAACTCAGCCAAAGATCTAAACAACATTTTAAGCTCTCAAAAACATCTCTCAACAAGGAAAATGTCAAGCATTTAGATCCAAAACACACACACACACACACACACACACACACACACACACACACACACACACACATTAAACAAGTCTAACCAATTTTCTATTTCAAAAACAAGTCAAGACAGTTTAGTGAGCATATATCAACACATGTATTCCTTGTGATGGTCAAATCACATTGTGCTTACACAAGTATCAAAAGTAGCAAAGAATTTGCATGTTGTGTGTGAAAAACATCGCAAGATTACATAAGTGTCAACATGTTATGACGATTTGAGATATGAGAAAATCAATTTAACTCACACACAATCATAACTTCTTGATGAGGATTATCACCTTCGAGGTACATCTTATAACTCCCACATCTCCTAGAAGACACGCTTGCAATCATATAAAGCATTTTGATTCTTTTTGCTTTTATCTTCTTTGCATATTTTTCTTTTGTTAAGCATATCATGCATGGGCATATAAGAGAGAGAAAAGAAATACCTAATTATGTTAAGCTTATGACATTGCACTTTTGCTATGTCGAAGCATACAAATGTTATTTCATGATTGACAGGCAACAGTGATGAGATAATTATTTATGCCTTTCTCTTAGGATTTTTTAGTCCTTCCCATAAAAAAGAGTGATACAAGTGTTAAGTACAAGAAACTATTTAATCTTACTCATCACAAACATGAGCCACAAAGCTCATTTGCTTAGTTATGCATTGAGATGCTCATAAGCTACAAAAGATACAAAGTTTAGAAAACTTCAAGGTACACAAGTACCAATGTACACAAGACTTCGTTTTTGTATTTTTCTGAATTTTCATTTTTTTATATGAAAAAACAAAATAAAATAAAACTAAAAACAAACAAACAAAAACATGTTAAATAAAGCAAAGCATACAAACTAGACTGACTTAAAAACAAGAAAGCAACACACACAAGTAATGCATAACCAAAAAGATAGGGAGAAAGAGAATAAGTGACTGAATCACTTAGAGCCTTTTTTTTTTTTTTTTGACACCTTGGAAGAACCTTTCCATTTATCAAACCCTTGATCCAGTGGTGAGGGGGAAGAATTGAAACCGTTTAAGTTCGAAAGGAACATGAGGGCTTTAGGAAGATCTCCAAGAAGAGCAAAAAAATGAAGGAAAATGATTTTGGTTTTTGGAAGAGATCATACTATTGCTTTGTTGAGTGGCTAACCACTTATAGCAATTTGGTCGAGTATGTCCAGTAGCTCCACAGTGATGACAGAGATGCTGCTTCTTCTATTTAGGCTTTTGGTTATTGCCCTTCTTAGCCCTAGGGTTTTTAGTCTCTTTCTTATCAAGCTTAGAGGGTGCTTCTAAGATAGATTTACCCTTGTCTATGTTCTCATTAGTTGAAACAATTTTCACATCATTGTTCTCAGATTCAACATTATTAGTAGAAGAGATAAACTCAATAGTACTAGAAGAAGTAATATTAATGGAAGAGGAATCATACCCTAAATCGATGAGATCAGAAGTAGATTTCTAAAGGCTGAGCATCTTATCAAGCTTTGCATTTGAAGTCCTTTCCAGCTGAGCTCTGACTTGAAACAACTCCGCTTTAAGCTTCTTGGTCTTCTCAGCCAAGAATTGTTCTCACATCCCAGTGCTTCAATGGTCTGATTGGCTTCATCAAACTTCATGGTGGCCAACCTATACAATTTCTCATGATTTTCGGAGACCTTGTACAATTTAGCATAGGCTGTATGAATGTCATCTTGTTCATCCATCTTTTCAAATTTAGACTCCACCAAGTCCTCTTTTTCATCTATTTCTTCAATAATCCCCTCAGTAGGATTTATAGTGGCAGTAAAGGCATTCAGGATTCCATCATCCTCATTATCTAAATCATCCCCAGGCTCGGTGTCACTCATGGTAGCAGCAATGGCCTTTCTTTTCCCAATGGTCTTGAGATACGTTGGGCACTCTTGTTTCATGTGTCCAAAGCCTTGGCATCCGAAGCACTTTGGTCTGGAGGGGATAGTGTACTGACCGCTTTTTCAAGCATCCTTCTATTCTTTATCTTGGCTTTTGAATTATGAAGAACTAGATTGCTTTTGGTCATTGTCAAATCCTTTACCATTGGCATTCTTCATGAATTTTTTTGAACTGCCTTGTGATATAGGATTTCATCTTAGTCTCTTAATCATCTAAAGACTCATCGGTATCACTGCTTTTGGCCTTCAGAACTATGATCTTGCTCTTGCTTGATTTTCAGATCCTAGACAAACCTAATTCATAGGTTTGCAAATTGCCAACCAACCCTATCAAAGGCATTTTGTCAGTGTCCTTTGATTCCTCAATAGCGGTGATCTTGGCATGAAATCTCCCTGGAAGAGATTTGAGCACCTTTCTAATAATCTTGGGTTCAGGAATGGTTTCCCCAAAATTAAAGGCTGAGTTCCTTATGTCATTGAGCTTAGTATAGAACTCATCGAACAACTCATCCTCCTCCATCTTAATCTCTTCAAAGCTTGTGGTAAGCCTCCAAAGCTTTGAGTCCTTGACAGCCTTGGTTCCTTTATAGGTTGTCTCGAGAATGGTCCATGCTACCTTCGTAATTTTAGTCGAGGATATCTTCTTAAACTCCTCATTCATGACAGCACTGAATAAGGCATTCAATGCCCTGCTATTGAAGTTAGCCGCCTTGATCTTAGCATCATCCCAATCAGCTGGCGCTTCCTTTGGCTTGATCCAGCCTATCTCCACAGCTTGCCACACTTTTTCATCTAATGACTGCAAGAAAGCTTTCATGCGTACTTTCCAGTATGCATAATTAGTGCCATTAAATAAATGAGGTATAATTAATGATTGTCCTCTATCCATGATAACAGGGGTCAACGGATCACATAGCAATGATTAACCCTAATCAGAGTGTGCCTGCTTTGATACCACTTGATAGGCCAAGAATGTATTGACTCCTTGTGATAAATTAACCAATTAATTAGCCAAATTAATTAATTAATTAAATTAACATGCAATAACGCGTGGTAGCAGAAACAAATCACCAAATAACTAAATGCATTAGAAATTAAATTTGACACGGTGATTTGTTTATGATTGGGGAAAACCTCCAAGGCAAAAACCCCATTGGATAAAATTAAGGTCACCATTCCCGAGAATCCACTATTATCAAAACAAGCGGTTACAAATAAATGAATTCCAATACCTTATACCAACCTACAGTTGAACCTTTACCCCAATACCCAATTGGACTTGTTCTGTAGTGACAATCTCTCCTTTTCAATGAACGGCTCCCAGTACGTGACTAACCAATCGATGCACGGATCCAAGTACATGACTAACACACCCACTTGAGAAGGATGTTGACTGCAAAGTTCTTCAGTTCATCTATACAATGAAGATCAAGAAGCTCATTGGTTACAAAACCCTACGGCGTACAAACAAAGTAGCTTCTTCAATAGGAAGATGAACTAGAGTATATGTCTTCGGTTACAATATGCTTGCAACAACAAGTGCAACAACCTTTGCATCTACTTGCATAAAGTGTGACAACCCCTAAAATAATCCTTATATATGTTTAGGGTTATGAGAAAAGAAGACCAAAACACATACACATGGATATGCTTGAAATCAGATCTTTAAAACTAATTTTCGTAATTCTTAATAGATACAGCTGTCGAGCTTATCTGTTGAGCTTTACATTTTAAATCTCGTTAGATACATCTGTCGAGCTTTAAAATACAACCTTCTTCTTTTGATTCTTGAACAGATTTGCATGGCTTTAATACTTGAACTTGAGTTCTTGTTCTTGAAGTATTAAACACATCCTAGATCTATCCAATTACAAGTAAAGTGCATTTTGTCAAAAGATTAGCCAATTCTAAATGACATATATTCTTAACATGATCCACATATGTCCTAACAAAATGATATCATTAGAGTCTTGAGATATAATTTTTTAATAAGGCCTAGAGTGCAATTATATTTGTATAGTAGTATTAAATATAATTAATGGTAACTTTGGACTTGTTAAGAGTTGACAGATAAGTTCAAGGCCCATTGGAGCTAGAGTCTTATTTGTTCCTTTGGTCCCATCTCAAGCCACAAACTAAAGCCCAATTGGGCTAGCCCAAAAGGCTAACCCAATTAGATAATCAGCTATTTATTTAATAAGATTTATTAAATAAAGTAACTACCAAGGTAGTTAGTATGTACGTATGATGAAAAGAAAAGAAAACAGTTTTTCTTTACAATGAGAAGAAGAAGAAATTTCTTTGAGAATCAACGTACATAAAGACCAATTGAGAGACCACTCTTCTAGGGCACCATGTGGAATTGGGATGTTGATTAGAGGTATTCTCAAGTCTTGTTTTTGAATTTCAATGCATCAAGATACGCTTTCTATTCTTCGTTCTAGAATTCAAGGTTGCATGTTATCTCTCATGAATGAAGTGGATTCATGTTTGTTGCTTCCGCTGTGTGTTTTGTATGAGATAAAAAACAGGTTTTCCAACAGGTACAACCAACATAACTCTCAAACCTCGGGGTGATGCTATCTAGGCATGATGAGATGTTCTTTAGCATTTCCATGACATCTCCAATAAGTTGACTGATAAGAATGCAAATTATCATATTTTTCTTCCTTAATGTTTAGTCTTTTATACTTATTTGGTGCCTAATGTACTCATTATTCTTATATTTTGATTTAGGATGCAAATGGAGACATTAAGTGCAAAACATAGTATAAAACTAAGTTAGATACTCTCCGTGGGAACGATCCTTACTCACACTACTACATATATTTTTAGGAGTATAGGTTTTATTTTTGGTTGCCTGCGACAGCACACCAAATTTTGGCACCGTTGCTGGGGAGTGATTCTGGTTGATTTTTTTGCTTCCTGTGATCCTTATTTCATTCTTGAAATTTTCAAAAAAAAAAAAAAATGTTAGTTTTCGACGGTTACGGTTTTGGTAGAATTTTGATTGCAGTAGAACTAGGCCTTGATAGTATATTTTTTTGAAGGTAAATGATGTTCTGACCAAGACTAGTTAATCCTTTGGGTTACTGGCCTCACCCTCTTGAGGCCAGATTCCACTGTTTTCCAGGGTTTTTAGGCGTTTTTTGTGTTTGGCATAGATTTTTTTTTTTCATTACTCTAGATTTTTCCTGATTTGTTTTTCATGGTTTATTCGAGTTTCCTTAATTGTTTATGACTGTAACTAAATCTTTTAATCAAGGTGTTTTCCAGTACGACTTAGAAATAGAGAGAACTTTGCGTAGGTTAAGGAGAAAAGTTCGGAGAAATTCTGAAGAGCACAGCTTTTGATTCCTTCTTTGCTAGTGATTCTAATTTAGAAGAGGAGGAAGTCATGGCTAGAAATCAAACTTTGAAAGAGCTTGCTGTCCCTAATTTGAATCAACAACCCTTATGCATAGCATTCCCTACTTTAGATGCTACTACTACTTTTGAATTAAAATTTGGACTAATACATCTCTTGCCCACTTTTCATGGCCTTGCAGGTGAAGATCCTCACAAGCATCTAAAGGAGTTTCATGTGGTGTGCACAAGTATGAAACCCATGGGGGTGACTAAAGATCAAATTAAATTAAGAGCCTTTCCGTTTTCTTTGAAGGATTCAGCTAAGGATTGGCTCTATTATCTACCCTCCGGGAGTATTAAAACATGGAACGAGATGAAAAGGTTCTTTTTGGAGAAATATTTCCCAGCTTCAAGGGCAACCAACATTTGAAAAGAAATTTGTGGAGTAAGGCAGCACAACAGAGAGTCCCTACATGAATATTGGGAATGTTTCCAGAAATTATGTACAAGTTGCTCCCATCATCAAATTAGTGAGCAGCTACTTATCCAATATTTCTATGAGGGTTTTCTACCCATTGATAGGAGCATAATTGATGCAGCTAGTGGAGGAGCTTTGGTAGGTAAAACTCCCGAGGCCATGAGAAACTTGATTGCAAATATGGTGGCCAATTCTTAACAATTTGGCACTAGGCTTGACCCTTCATCTAAGCATGTTAATGAGGTAAATATTTCCTCAAACAAAAAATTACGAGTCTAACTTTTCTTGTTTGTCAAATGGCTATAGGTAATATGCAAACAGCGAATGCTTGTGGGATATGTTCAGTAGCAGGGCATCCAACCGATATGTGCCCAACTCTTCAAGAGGAGCCCATTGAGCAAGTGAATGCGGCAGGTGGTTTTCCTGGACAACCGCAAAGGAAGTATGATCCCTATTCGAGCACGTATAACCCGGGATGGAGGGATCACCCTAATCTTAGCTATGGGAATCCACAAGTAAATCAGCTCGCGACTCAAAACCGCTAAAGTTGCCAGCAATATAAGCAACCATACCTCTTTAGACAACAACCGAGCCAAACTTCTAATTCTGGTATGTCTTTAGAAGATATTGTTAAGTCTCTTGCCACTAATACTTTGCAATTTCAATTGGAAAGGAAAAAATTTCAACAAGAGGCAAAGGCCAATATTCAAAGTTTGGACAATCAGATGGGCTAGATGGCAATCGCAATTAGTCGACTAGAGGTGCAAAGTTTGGGGAAATTACCCTCTCAAATGATAGTAAATCCAAGTGAAAATGCAAGTGCAATCATTTTGAGAAGTGGTAAAGAGGTTAAGATTCCAGTAAAGGCAGCCCCTGCATCGTCGAAGCAAGAAAAGGAGAAAAACGCCATTGTAGACAAGAGCAATCCCAATGACGATGAGGTACCTAAGCGTAAGTTTCTACCTCTTTTTGATTATAAACCAGTACCTCCTTTTCCTCAGGCTTTAGAAAAATCTAGAAAAGATGAGAAAAATAAAGATTTATATGAGAATTTTCGTAGATGCAAGGTAAATATTCCACTTTTAGATGCTATTAAACGAGTACCTCATTATGCTAAATTCCTGAAAGAACTTTGTACAATTAAGAGGAAATAGAAACTCAAAGGATGTGAGAAGGTGTAAGTAGGGGAGAATGTTTCTGCAGTTATTCAAAGAAAACTCCCTGCGAAGTGCAAATATCCAAATTTGTTTACTATCCCTTGTACAATTGGTAACACTCAACTTGAGAAGGCTATGCTAGATTTAGGAGCTTCTATCAATGTCATGCCATATTCTATATATGCTTCTTTGAAACTTGGACCTTTGAATAAAAACTGGTGCCATGATTCAATTGGCCGATAGATCTATTGCCTATCCTAAGGGTGTAGTTGAGGATGTTCTTGTGCAAGTTAATGATTTGGCTTTCCTTGCTAATTTCTATGTGCTTGATATGGAGAATGGTGATCAAACTACTCCTATTTTGTTAGGAAGACCATTCTTAAGGACGTCCAAGACTAAGATAGATGTTCATAGTGGCATACTTACCATGGAATTTGATGGTGAAATTGTTAAGTTTAATATTTATGATGCCATGAAATATCCTGATGATGATAATACTGTTTATTCTATTGATGTGATTGATTCTTTAGCACATGAAGTTTTTGAACTTGATGGAAAAGATGGAATGAAATTTGCCATAAGTAAGCATCTTGAGAAAGAACATGAGGAGTTAGCCTTAAGTACTGATTTGCAGGAAACTGCTGTAGCATTGAATGATTTTCCGAAGTTACAGCAGTCAGGTAACATTCCTTATGTTGCGTTACTAGTTTCTAACGAGAGGCCTTTACCCTCTGTTTTGCAGACTCCTATTCCAGATTTTAAGCCTCTCCCCAGTCCCCTTAAGTACTTGTTCCTTGGAGATGGAGGAACGTTACTACTGATCATTTCCAGTAAACTTAGTGCACTGCTAGAAGAAAAGCTTGTGCAGGTCTTTAAGGAGCATAAGACACCCATTGGTATGTCACCTTATCGGTTGGTGTTTGGGAAACCATGCCACCTTCTAGTTAAGTTATAACACAAGGATTATTGGGGGCTATCAAGAGTTTCAACGTGAAGATGGATGAAAGTGGAGAACACAAGAAGTTGCAACTACAAGAGTTAGAGGAAATTCGCAATGATGCCTATAAGAGTGCAAGGATTTACAAGGAAAAGATGAACGTCTTTCATGACAAGATGATCTCTAGGAAGGAGTTTAAAGTTGGTCAAAAAGTCCTTCTATACCATCCACGACTTCGTTTGTTTCCAGGTAAGTTGTGTTCTTGTTGGATTGGACCTTTTGTTGTTACTAATATTTTTCCCCATGGTGCAGTTGAAATTCAAAGTTTAGCAACTTCCAAAGTGTTCAAGGTGAATGGCCATAGGCTTAAGCCTTTCTATGAAGGTTTACAAGTAGAGAATGTGGCAAAATTGGACCTTGAGGATCCAATTTATACTGATTAAAGAGGGAAGCATTGAGTCGAGCCAACGACAATAAACAAAGGCGTTGCTTGGGAGGCAACCCAAGGGGAGTTCTTTTTCCTGTCTTTTTATTTTTGCATTTATATTTCGGGGTTTTTTTTTTTTTTTCGCCTATTCTTCGTATTTCACCTTACATTGGGGACAATGTAAGTTTTAAGTGTAGGGGAGGGGATTTATGTTAAGTTTTAATTTTGTATTTAAAAAAAAATTGCTCTTTGTTTTTGTGGATTTCAAAGATTTTTGGTTGTGTATGTCACGAGCAAAATTCAATTAAGCTTGAAAAATTCATAACATGATTGAATATGTGATCTTCCAGCTTAGAATTAATTGGTCTAGTTATTTTCCTTGAGAATGGTAGTCACTAAATTTAGTAGACAAAAGCTGGTAAGATTTTGAGCCTTTAGACTGACACATCCATATCAGTCTCATTATTCTTTCATGTGAGATATTCTTCCATGGATTGTTTCTCTAGAACTTGCCTTGATTCTTTTCGAGGTCATATTGACACATGCATGATTAAGGCCCTTTTTGTTATAAGCTACATAAGCTGAATAGCCTACCTTGTAATTAACTATTCCCTTTGTTGAACCCTTTTGAGCTTTATTGTTTTTTTTTTTCCATTATTGTGAACCCACATTACAAGCTTTAAACCTGAAAAACAATGCCTTTCCCTAAGCTGTGGAGCTAGTGGAGCATTGTTCATCATTATGATAAGTATGGGTGTGCAAGAAATAAGTGTGGGGGTGTTTGGATTTGTGGTATGGCTATGATTGGTGAAATGGAACATGTCTTCATTCTCAATTTGTTAGTTCCATTGTTGATATAATTCTGGAAAAAAAAAAAGTGAAGGAGGAAATTAATTTTAATATTACAAACTATCTATGTTCATAATTCCTCCTAAAATTCCAAGAAAGGGGTCTGCTATATACCAAGGTGGAAGCTGCTGAATGGAGTGATTGGTTTTACATGTCTTATATATTCGAGCTTGAGTTGATTCATTTTTGCTCCACTAGTTTCGATGGCTTTTGAGCTACATTCCCAAATATTTCCCACCTTGATCTAAACCCCGTTACAACCCTTGAAAAGTCCTTATGATTCATGCTATGCATGTGATCCTAGTGGTGGAGAATGAGAAGATATGCAAGCCTATGGTAGATCATTTCCATTGGAATTAATATGAGCGAAACACATACCTTTCAAACACATGAGAGTCAAGTGTTTATTTCCGTGAAGGTCTACATATTTAGTTTACTCCATCTTTGAGTGAAAATGCTTACTAAGTAATTGTAAGTTGTTTAAGAATGTTTGTTTATGATATGTCATGAGTTCTGAAGAGCTTGGTTGTTCTTTGTTGATGGTGTTGCAACCTTGGTGTTTTTGGGAAAGTGAATTTGAGTTTTTCCCAAGGATGAGCAAAAGTTAAGTGTGGGGGAATTTGTTAGGAATACAAATTGCCATATATTTCTCCCTTAATGTTTAGTCTTTTATACTTATTTGGTGCCTAAATGTACTCATTATTCTTATATTTTGATTTAGAATGAAAATGGAGGCATTAAGTGCAAAACATAGCATAAAACTAGGCTAGATACTCTCCGTGGGAACGATCCTTACTCGTGCTACTACATACATTTTTAGGAGGATAGGTTTTATTTTTGGATGCCTACGACAGCACACCATTGACCATCATTTTCTCCATTAGCTTGCTTTCCTCTTGGCATTCTTCTTTCATTTCCTTAAGCATGCAAAGAATCAGCCATCTTGAGAGCGTGAAGCAATTTGGTCTTGTGTGCCCTCGAATAGCGCAATGGTGACAAAAAAGCTTCACTTGAGGTCCCCTTTGACTCTTAGGCAATGACTCTCCTTTTGCCTTTGATTTTAGCTCAATTGCCTTCTTTTCAATGGTAGGGATCTCAATCTTGGGCTTTTCCACAACTTTGGCTTATATGAACTTCATCTCCCTTCTCGGTTCTTCACTTGAACTTCCTTCACCGGTGTAACCTAGTCCAATTTTGTATGAAAAAACTTTTTGAGATGAAAGAACATTATCAAGCTTTTTGGTTTTGATGCGTTGTTCTTCAAGTTTTAGAAATTTGATCTTTGAGTAAGCACTCAGCAGCTCCTCTTTCAAGTCTTCGACATCACATTTGGCATCCTTGAGTTATGCAAGAGTAGATTTATGGTCTTCTTCAATTCTCTTCATCTTCTTGATTGTACTCTTAGAAACTTTGGCATACTTGCCACAATCCTCAAGCAATGCCTCATAAATATCTTGAATTTTCTTATCACCTTCATTAAGGTACACTTCCTCATCATCGGAAACTTTATCTTCTTCAATATCGGTGTGTTCATCGAGTTCCTCAACCAATTTTCTCAATTCTTCTTTTGAATCAACCGAGGTAATTTCCATAAGCCCAGAGTAATAATCGTCACCATTACATCCTTCCTCAGAATCTGAGTTTGAGCACTTCGAATTACTAAGGGTGGTTGCTATCACATTACCCTTCCCTCTCAAATAGTTTGGGACCTCCTTCAAGTTCCCATACCCATTACATTCATAGCAAACAATGCATTGGGGTGTTGATGACTCTCTTACATCTTTCTTCTTGAATTTTTTCTTGTCATTCTTGAAGGATGAGACCTTTGCCAAATGACTTCCCATTGTTCTTCATCTCCAAAAATTTGTAGAAGTTCTTTACAAGATAAGCCACCTCTTTCTCAACATCATCCTTATCCGAGGAATCACCAGTTCTCTCATTTATAGTATTGAGAGCAAGAGATTTGCTAGACTTGTGAGAAGGCAAACCGAGCTCATAAGTTTGAAGAGAGCCAATAAGCTCTTAGATCTTGAGACTTTCCTTACAACTTTGGCATCCACAATATTTTCACCAAGATTGAACTTGGCAATGACAATCTCATTAAGTCTACCATAGAATGAGTCGAGTAACTCATCTTCACTCATCTTCACTTCCTTAAACTGAGTAGTGAGCATTTGTAATCTGGTGTCCTTGACTTTCTTGGTTCCCTCGTAGGTGGCCTCGAGAATTTTTCACACCTCTTTAGCGGTTATCACACCTGTGAAATTCGTTAGTTGAAATACAACAGAAAATTGCATTAATAGCTTTGCTATTGGCATTTGCCAAAGCAAGGGCAGCCTTGTCCCACTCGGCCTTGGGTGTTGTTGGTCTCACCTAGCCATTCTCAACAGAGTCCCAAATGGTCTCATCTATAGCACATAGAATAGCACGCCTATGTACTTTCCAAAATGCATAGTTGCTACCATCAAAGAAAGGAGGTGTGTTGAGGGATTGAGATCTATCCATCTTAAATGGGGTCTAGTATCTTACAAGGATAATGAAATCCAAAAAGTGTACACACTCTGATACCAATTGAAAGCTCAAAGAGTGTGAAACACTATAGCCAATTTAGACCCCTAATTTTAAATTACTGCTTAGTTTCTTTTACTCTAACTTAACTAAGTGTAGAACAAGAGTAAATGATATGCAATAAAATCGAAACACTACTCTAAGGTATAAGCAAGTACAATAAACAATAAGTGTAACGCTTAAAGAGTAGGGAAGAGAGATGTAAACCCAAGATAACACCGAGATGTGTTATCGAAGAGGAAACCAAAGTACTTGGCGAAAACCAAGCCGCGACCCTCCAAGCCTAAATCGCTCCACCAGTGAATAAAGTTGGAGTACATGAATAACGAAGAGACCATCCAAGCCTAATCTACCCAATGTACTTGAATCCTCCAAGTTCCTGTTACCAACGGGCTTCATGGAGCCATGTGTTCACTAGTTGTTCGAATCCCGCAGTTAGCTCTAAATTGCATCCGCCACTTAATGGCTTCTTCCAATGCTCCCCATATGCACCAAAACTTCTCTCAGCACTTAGAATGGGTGAGGTAAGTGTTTGGGCTAAGAAACTCTCAAGGATGTGTAGATGGAGAGGTAGAAGTAAAGGAAACTTTAGAGAAATGGTGTAGATAATTATGGGTAAACAATCTCTAACTCTCAAGTGTTTGGCTAGGGCTTTCTCTCTCAAAAGTTTCTCGGAAAAAACTCCTTGTTACGATTTCGTGGGTAATGGGAGCTATATAGTATTAGTGAAGGTATGTGGAAAGGAACACTCAAAATCATCCAGGCAGAGAGTTTTGCAGGTCACTCGCGACTTGGACTGAGTCGCGAATGACTCGCGAAATCTAGCCTGGCAAAGAGACTCTTCAAATTCCAGCATGTGTTTCTCACGTGGCCTTTCGCGGGTTGGCACTCATGAGCCAGTCGTGAGCTAGTCGTGAATTCTTCATCTTCTTAGAATCTTCACCAAACTCTCACACACAGCCTTTACAATTAATCCCACAAAAAAACAAGCAAATGATTGAACAGAAATACAACCAAATTTGACATGGAATTAAAGCCAAAATAAAAACATAGTTGTAAATCACAACTTTACAATTGCCATCTGATCTGCTCCTCTGCCTCATCTCTTCTTTGCAACATTATTTTCTAAAGGCTAGCATACTTTTTTATTCTTCAAATACTGTTTTGGTTTTTTGAAACTTCTCACCATTGCTTTTCCTTTTCAAATTAGCATATTAAATCTCCAATATGTATATGTTTTTAGTTTTAAAGCCGGATGTTTATACTACTGGAGTTACCATCTTCCCTTTTCAGTATATCTGTATTTCAAAAATTTTCCCTTACCAAATTGTCTAGGGTTCTTCTATAACTCTTTTTGAAATATGGATGGGTTTATTCTCTTTGTACGGAAAAAATATAATTTCCGGTTTTAATTATTGGTAACATAAGGGATTTTGTCCTTAATTTTAATAGCCAAATTTCAACTTGGATGGTTTAAAATTTGAAAGTTTAGAGAGTATAGTGATGGTTTATGATATCTAGCATTTTTTCCCCACTTGTGTTTATGAGATTTGAGTTGTGATAGTAGCAGATTATTTATTACAAATTTGGGTATCCTGTGTTAGTATCTATTTAATTGTTAGTATCTATCTTTCATATTGTTGAATACTTTTTTTTGTTGAGTTATTTTGGAACTCTATGCATCCATCTTAATTTCACTAATTTTTGCATATAGGCTTAAGCTGTTGTTTTTCCTATTAAATAAGTAGTGTTGTACTCAAAGTTGTTGGTTTGTAAGTGAATGGTTTGATTCAAGTGCTAATTTAAAGATTTTATCGATTAAGGTAGAACAAGATCTTTTTTCATATTCAGGTGTGGGTAGACTCATTACATGAATTTGAGTGTCCATATGTAGAATTAGCAACATGTGTGCACCTTGAGGCAATATCTTTACACGAGATAACATAGGAGAAGAAGACTAAGACTTGGTGACATTTGCTAGTTGTATTAATGGCGTGGAGGATTCTCTTATATTATTTTTAAATGTATTTGAACAATGGTAATTTGCACCATCTGTTTAGTGCACATATTTTATAACCTAGGTTTTTTTTTTCTCCTCTCTTTCTTTCTTACATGCTTGCTTTTTGTTTCCTTTAAAGGGTTGGATGGAATGCCATGTTGTCTTTTATTTATTTATTTATTTATTTTTATGGAATGTCATGTTGTCTTTGGCAAGATGCTATATGGGAAGGATGTTGTCTACAAGAGTGATGTAGAAGGACATATTTAGTTATTGTTTTGGAATTTTATTCTATTTGGTAAAATATTTATAAATTTTACCATTTATCTAGAGATGGTGTCTTTTGGAAAAGTCTTCAAAAATATTATTGACAGTCCATCTGTTTCTAAGTAATTTTTTTAGAACAATGCTTATTCCTAAATCCGTGTATATTTATTCTTTATTCTTAATACGCAGAGTATTAAGAAATTCAATAATTTAACATTAGAATATGTTTTGAACCAGCTTGGTCTTGGTGCCCCATGAGCATTCAATGGTACTATGAGATTAATCTAGCACATTATTTCAATTCAAAGTAGATTACAACTTCAATCTATTTTCTAAAATTTATGAAACCTTGTTAGGTTCTAAGACTTTAGGAACTAAATGTATTAGAACTTTAATTTGTAATGTGTTGGCAAACCATGATCAAAACTTAAAGTATTTAAAATATAGATTTAGGCTGCTCAAAGTGTGTTTATTTGTAAAGTTGGAATCGAGTGAATTGTAGAATTTATTGAATAAATCTGCAAGGCTCAATCGATCGAACCTCGTGTAGATTATTTTTCTACAGAATTTTTCAACTCAGCCTAAGCCCAGTTTGACGTGTAGGGCTTTATGTTTTACTCATAGTATAAAAGGAAAAACCCTAGCTATGTTTTAGAGGTCTTTGATGTGCTATGTGTTGAATCTCTTGTGAGATCTAGAGGTGTTTACCTTCATATACAGTTAGGGTTATCAAGATCAAGCTTCATGTCAAGAACTTGGTGATTGCTTCAGTTGCTGCATAAAGAACTTAAAGAAGATCTGAAACCTTTGAGTGGAGTCTCAAAGTCACAAGTAGGAGAACTTGTGGTTGCAGTAGATCAAAGAAAGAAGTAATCTGTAAACTCAGAGCTGTCATGTGGTCGTGGTAGTAAGTTTTCTACTCGAGGTAGAAATAGGATGTTAGTGGTCTAAGTCTTATTGAAAAAACTTCAATTCTTTCATAGTTAACCGGTTTTACGTTGGGGTTAGTTAGGTTAAATCCTCCCCAGGATTTTTACCGATTTGGTTTTCCTAGGTTATCAAATCATGTGTTATTTACTTTTCCGCGTTAGTTACGTGATATGACTTTCTTGTGTTAACCTAGATCTGAACAATTTATCTAAGTAATCACTTGGTTAAATAACTAGGTTAAACAATCTAGTCTACTGAGATCTAAAAACATAAAAGTGGTATCAGAGCAGGTAGCTCTCATGTAAGATCTTTTGATCTAAGAGTTGATCCTTGATCCCTGCTATCATGGATAATTTGAAGTGTCTTTCTGCTAATGTTTGTGATAATTTAAATAAAGAAGATTCTATTGCTTTCGTTGATCTTATTGATGCTTGTGAAACTCTTCGTAAGAAATTATTTAAATCATTGAAAATATCTAAGAAATTCAAGGAAGAGTTAAAATTGGCTAATCATGAAAAAGAGAAATTGGTTGTTAGATTAGATGAATCTAATTAAAAGAATGAATTTTGAGAAATCAAATTTCCTCTTAAAGTGAGAAGATGAAAAGCTTGGAACAAGAGTTAGTAGAATCTAAAGCTAAAATTGAAAATTTGACTAGTACCAAGCCTGTTGTTGATAACAAAAGTATTTCTGTTTCTCTTAAGCCTAAAACTGAGAAAGTTTATATCCCTCCTTTCAAGAGGAATAATAAAGAAAAGGCTTATTTTGCTAGGTTAGACAAAGGTAAAAGTTCTGATGTAGACGCTGAAGTTTCTAAACTTATGTCTAAACCTACTATTAGAGAGCATAATAAATTTTTTTTTGTGCCTACTTGTCACCTTTGTAGTGTTGTTGGTCATATTAGACGAAATTGTTCTTTGTTGAGGCAAAACCCAAATCTGAGACTAGATTTGTTGATAGGAATACTGATGTTCCTAAATTTGTACTTATTTGTCACTTTTGTGGTGTCTCCGGTCACATTCATCCTAATTGTTATAAATTAAAATTTAAAAATTCTATATTTCAATCTAGGATATGTGATGATATTTCACCTGCCATAAGTTCATAAAAATTGTTTCATATTTTTTTGAAAAATTTAAGCTTGTTGGCTTGTGAAAGGAAATTGCAGGATTTTAGTCTTTCTCAGAAGATTGGTGTAATCCCTCAAACACACTCATCTTCTCATGGATTTTCATCTACAAAGCTGAAGACTATTGCTATATGGGTGAGAAAAGATTCTTTAAGGTGAGTGTTGTTTACTTGTTCTTGATTTAATTCTTTCAATTAATTGTGGACATGTTTTCTTTTAGTTTTTGGTTGTTTATTTTCTTAGATTGTTTTGATTTAAAAAAAATCCAAAAACATTGAAAATTTTCAAAAACACAAAAATATTTTATTTTGTGTCTTGTTTTATTTGTTTTGAGGATTACATGAGTTATAATATCTCTCTCTTAATTTAGAACATGCTTGACATTGTGGAGAAACTTGAATAGTATAATCATATCATATACTATATATAATAGCAGAAGCTTTTAACCAGGTGCTGCCACGTTAGGAAAAACGCCCCCTTAAATTGCTGACGTGTGTACACTAAAAACCTTTAAAAAAATCGCACGGCGCGATTGTTTCAGACACCAACACGCCTATTCAAAAAATAAAAAACGCGTGCAATAGATTCAGACACCAACCCGCTTTATTAAAAAACAAAAGAGAAGGAAAAAACAACAGAAAAACGCAGTACCGTATAAAACACCAAGCCGCTTCCCAGAAAAACAAAGGCAAACCCTAAAACCCAGATTGGGATTCTTTGCTGCACTTCTGACTGAAAATCGCGATTCTTTGCTGCACTTCTACATACATACAGATCGGGCTACTGTGTTCCAACCCATCAAACAGACGGAAAAGAAAAAAAAAAAAGAGAAAAACTCCAGCGGTTCAAACATCTGTTCGTCCTTTGCAACCGTTAAAACCAGAAATTCTCTGTTCATCCTCTGCAATGACAGCCGATTCAACAATAAGCAATTCAGAAGGTTGGTATTTTATCCCTTTTTTGGTTTCTATTCAATTACCGTTTCTAGGGTTTTTTTTAAAAAAAAGGGTTTTTGAGAAGGAAGCCTTTTTTTATTCCCTTTTTTTCCATTCAATTAGCGTTTCAAACAGACAGAATGTCAGTTCGTTTAGATCCCTTAAACCCAACAAATTAACCTAGTGAATTAGCCAAGTGATTAACTTAGGTAATTTAATTAAATCTAGGTTAACACAAAATAAACAAAAACAACAAAGCAGCGAAAATATAAAGAACAAAAAGATCCGATGACCCAGGAAACCACACTGGTAAAAACCTGGGGAGGATTTAACCTAGCTATCCTCAAGGTAAACTGAATCCACTATGAAAGAATCGAAGTTTACACAATAAGACTTAGACCACTAACATCCTATTGCTACCCAAGTGTAGGAAACTTACTACCACGACCACATGATAGCTCCGAGATCCACGGACTCCTTCTTTCTTGAATTCTTCAGCAAATCCACAAGCGCACCTGCTTGTATATCTTTATATTCTTTTGATTCTGCAACTGTATTGATTTACACAACTCTTGACATGAATCTCAAGTTTGTAAACCCTAAGTGTATGTGAAGGTAAACACCTCTAGATCTCACAATGAGATTCACAAACACAGCATTCAGAACAATAAAAACGTGGCTAGGATTTTCCCTTATATACTTAGGGCAAAACATAAAACCCTATACATTAAATGGACTAGGGCTGAGTTGGAAAATTCTGCAGAAAAACGATCTGCCCGATTTTCGATCGATCGAGCCTAATTTTCGATCGATCGAGCTATACAGAAAGTGAACAGTAATTCTGCAAAACAACTCGATTCCAACTTTACATTAAGACCCATACTTTGAGCAAGTCTAACACAAGACTAAACATTGTTTTGATCATGTTTGGCAGATTTTAGGGTTTTGAAATTGCTCTAAAGTGTAGATTTATTTAATGATTTCTCTCAAACTGAAATCGTTTTGGTTCTGGAGAACATAGATTGATGTGTTGCCGAAAAAAAAGTTCCGTGATTTCATTTATCTTATTTTTCTTTTTTTTTTTTTCTGAAATATTTCCCCTTTAATATTTTCGTTTCCCCAAGTCTCTTCTCTGTCATTGTTGTAAAGGTTTTTGCAGTACATATTCAAAGTGTTTCTTTTGTTTTTATAATGTACCATTTCTGTTTTGGGCCTTTTTCATGTTGTTTTTCCAGTGATGAATGTGTTGTCTACTCTGTTATGCATGTTCAATTTTTCGTTTTTTAAATTAGTTTCTGTTATGTTTTCATGGAGAGGTTTAAGTTTTGTTGTAATTGGTTTTTCTTAAAAAAAGTGATTTCAACTTAGTCATTAAAGGTAGAAGATCTAATAACCTGAAATGGTCCATTAGAGAGATTATATAAGTCATTCAAATATTGAATGTTGGAGGCAGAGAATCTTTATTAGTTTTGTAGATAACTATGATTAAATTCAACATAAGAAAATGTTTGGGCATGAGATTCTTTAAAGCAAATTGTGATGCTTGCTATTGTGTAAGACAAGTATTCTAAGGCCATTTCTGCAAGTGATCATCATAGTTAGTCTATATTCTGTGGCGGGTTAGTCTATTGGTTTTGTGGGTGACAAGTTAAATAAATCTTCTAGGTGTTTCAAAAAAATCATGATTTGTGTCAACTGTTCCAAGTCTCCTTCCTTCCAAACAATTTGGTTTGCAATGCCTATATTCTTTGTTATTATATCTTAGGAACCAGTAAATTACTTATAAAAAGAAGCCAATGTTGTCTATAAAAGATTTCAAGCTCAAATAGTGTTTTAGTTGATAATTAGCAATATGGCGGGTAGCATTAATAAAAATGAGAGAGTGAAGGGACTCGGTGATGAAACATGGTCATTGGAGCAGGTGAAAAAACTCAAGAAAGAGGAGAGGCTAATACCAACATTTGCAAAGGGAGTTAAAGTTTTATTGACCACATTAAATATTTTATATTGCATAGTGAGAATTGAGGATTTAGTGTTATTTATGTTCTTCAAGACAGCATGTTTATACAATGCATTAAAGATATATTTGGTGTAGTATCTAACAAATGGCTTTAGCAAGCGTGGTTTAGATTGAGGCAATTAGAAGAAATTCTTATGCTTTATTTGATAAGGTGAAGTTGTAACTAACTTATATCTCTTGCTTGAAGTATTTGGTGCTTTGTGTGGAGCTAACTTACTAAAAGCAAGGTGAAGTTGTAAATTCTTTGTTGTTTCATATGTGATTTTGTTAGAATTGGGATTTTGAACTCAAATATTTCCTTTCTCCAATTTTATATATGAGCATTTGGAGAATGCGGAATGGATTAAATGGCCTTAGCTGATAACCAAGGTCATTGCTGTGGCAGAGATCATTTGGACAGCCAGAATCCATGCCTTCTAAAACCATGCTTAAAAAATTACTCTTGCGTATTTAGTTTGCTTTGCACTTATGGTAGTGTATATATATTGCATTTTTAGCTTCCTTTGTAGGCAGTGCATATATATTGCACATTTTTTATACGAAATATTGCACATTTTTATATTGCATATATATGATCAAACATGTTTGGATTATGGGTCATCTTTGTTTGTGATAGGTTTCGTTCCTCCACAACGCATGTCAGTACCATGTAGAGTTCATAAATGCCACTGAGATTGTCCCCATTGTAGTTAAGTTTTTTGCAGACTCAATTAGTACAGTGGGTGACAATAGTGTGAATTTGAGTGGAAGGGGCATCCAAACCATGTATAGGTTGAATGTAGGAGGTGCTGAGATTAAATCCACTCATGATTCAAATATTTGGAGAACATGGGAAGTGGATTCCACTCCACTTTCCCTCCTTTTCCCCTCCATCCAAATGGGCTAAGGGGTCCATTTCCAACAACATGTGTAAGTGGTGCAACACGTTCTAAAGTGTTAGTAGCAACTTGCAATGTAAGTTCAAACCTGAAGTTATGAAACAGAAGAAGATGCTACAACAAAATACATTATCTGGGGCAGAGGAACAAAAAAAGGTTTTAGAAATACCAAATTGCAACTGTTAAATGCTGATTGATTTTGAATAACTTTTATGATATGGATCTGAATGATTATTGTGTAGTAATTATTATTATTGTTAATGTATGCTTAGCCATCCCAGAAGACATTCATGATTAAGAAGAAGCTGGCTAAGAAGATGAGGCAAAATAGGCCTATCCCTCACTAGATTCGCATGAGGACTAACAATACCATCAGGTTCTCTCTATTTCCTGCTTCTTCGTCTCTAATTCTCTGTTTAACTCTCACTGTTCCTATTGGTTATGTTTGTTTTTTGTTTCAGGTACAATGCAAAGCGCAGGCAATGGCCCTGTACGAAGCTTGGATTTTGACTGAGGAGTTTTTCGTTGTTTTATTGTCATTGCTTCTTTAACATACTTTCAAAAACAATGTGTTTGCAAACATGTTTATTTATTGTTTTATAGAGTGGGATTTCATGTTTTCCATTTCCTTTTTATGGAATTCATAAGAGTCCTTGCCCTTCCTAGATCTTTATTTATTGTTTTTGACTAGATAGGAATAAGACTGTGAAACTAAATCCATGCAAGCTGTTGTTTTGTAGTATTTTAGGAAGTGAAATTCTAGCATGTCATGCACTGTAAAACTAATACATTACATGTAGAGTATAAAACTGATGCAAGTCTAATTCAATACATGGAAGATATTGACATGGAACGAGGGAGTGACATGGCACATGACCAGCCAAGCTTCAGGGCTGTATTTCATATGTCTCATGTGATTATTGTAGCTATATTCAAATGTGCCAAGTTGGAGGGAAAATTAGTTTGAGGCACATGCACAGGCCAGATTTTAGGAAGTTGTTAAGTCCAGCCCATGAAAGGATAAGTTTGGAGGTTTTTAAGTTGGTTTTGGAATTTTATATTAGCTAGAAGAATAATAAGGAGCTCAAAGAATAATGAGGAGCAATAGGCCTTATAATAGAGGTATGAAGTTTTTCTGCTATTATTAAAGGGTTTTCCGCTTTGATTATATTATATTCCATATATGATGCAATCTTATTATGAATTTACTTTTTTTACATGTTTGATGTAATTTGGGACCTTATTCAAAGGGCCCTAAATTCACTATTGTAGGCCGTTGATGCTTAATATTATTTTTCTCTTTAGTTTAACATACTTTTACAAGCAAGATAAACAAATAGACGTACTAGATTACCCTATGAATTTTAAAGTATTTCATTGTATTAAGTTTTTTTTTTTTTTTTTTTTTTTTTTTTTTTTTTTTTTTTATAGAAGAGCAAACTAAATGTATTATTAAGTTATTGTATGTCATTTTCTTTGTACATATTGCCATGAATTTTAGTGAAGGGTTATCAATTGGTTTAGTTTTAGAATTTAAGCTTCCCATCTGCTATTGATAATGCATTTTATATGTGACAGGTAGAATTTTGTATTGATTATATATTGTGGGTTGGGGTGTTTTTTTTTTAATAGATTTTATGTGTATCATTGCAGTTTTTTTGGAATTGTGGATTTGGGATGCGTTATAGCTTTTTCTTTTTTCTTTTACGATTAAAAAGTTCAATTCAATGTCCCTTTTAAGGGTTATGTATTGTTTTGGCTTTAGAATTTGAAATTCCCATGTACTTTTAATTATGCATTATTATTTGACTAATATTTTCCTGACTTGCTATTTGAAGTTGTCATGTAAGTTTTAATTGTTCAAAGTCAGATTCACAATGGGTTCATGTCTCGCTGCAATTGGCATAGTGCTAAGTTACACACCTTTATTCTCCATTGGTGTTTTGAACTACTCCTTGCAGACAAGGCAAACAGAGTCGACACATGGTTGCCCCATACAGTAAATTCAGGCATACAAAGAATTCAACTTGAACTTTTTGGAACTGAACACTTTGCCTTGCCACAATTTATTCTTAGTTGTAAATCCATGGGTTTTCTCTCGATCAAGACCAACAACAGCATTCTCAAATTACCGCTTACGTCATCAGCTGGTTGTGGCATCAATACTACTCTACATAATTGAATCTTACAAGAATAAACAAAATAAAGAGAATATCATTAGTTGGTTAGCCATTATTTTCTTTTAAACATTTTCGTTGTAAAATTGAAATTGTCTTGCAAGTTTTAGTTCGGTGTGATTCATTGTGGCTCCTAGGAATAGCAAATTTGCTATTTGAAATTGTCAAAAGCTAGAATTTTTTTTTTGTCTCATAGCAGGGAACGTAAGAAGTAATTTGAAGAAACAAATTTTTAAAATTTTTAGGGGATATTGGACACTACATGCTTAAATATACTACGTTATTAAAGCAAAGCTCATTTAAATGTAAAACGACCCCGCGCATTGCGCGGGTTAAACACTAGTTTATATAAATGCTAAGCTATTTATGATTTTGTATGAGTATGTACTAGTTTGTACATGTACTCATGGGTTAATTAAGAAATTGATATTTCTTGTTTGTATACCCTTTATGGCTTAGTTTAGCACTGTCATGCATTGTTTTTACATTTTATTCATTAAGCATAATGTGTGCTTTTAGTTTTGGTCATAAATTTTTTTTTTAAAACAAAAAGATTTTTTATTTCTTTTGTATTACACATCATAAATATGTAATTGAGGTTGACCATATTATCTTTGCATAACATGCCTGTGTACCTTGTTTAGCTTGGATGAGCTTATTTTACTGCAATTTGCTAGTTTTAGCTATGTAGTGCATGTTGTGTGGGAATTGTTTATAGTTTTTGATCACATAATCTTAATTTTGAAGTCACATGCTTTTGATTGTTTAGAGTTGAACTTAATGAGAAAGGCACAAATAACCATCTCACCACTATTTACTAGCCAATCATGAACACCTTAGTGCATATCATAAGATTTTGTGCTCGAAAAAGTGTAGCACATGCACAAAAAGAACATAAGTTGTAGCCTTAGATTAAAGCTAAAATTGGTGTGTACAATATTGGGCTATAAAAATTTCACAATGAAATAAAAATGGTGTGTACATTATGAGGCTGAAAAGAAACTTATATGATTGCAAGCTTGTTTTCTAGGAGATGTGAGAGTTATATGATGTAACTCTTTAGGTGATAGTCACTTTCAAATTTATGTGATGAATAATGTAGAAATTGTGATTAATTACTATCTACATATCACCTCACATGTATCTCATGCTGTTACTAGTTGCATATACTTCATAAGCTATTCTTTTCTAAACTTAGTACATGAAATTGTGTGTAAATTTGGTTTGGCCATCCAAGATTATGTTTTTTATGGTGTTTGATGCAAACTATGTTTAAGGGTTGGCAAAAATTGTTTTTTTGATTATTAAAAACCTTGTTTTGAAGTTCTGGGTTGAAAACTCATGTTTTTGAAAAATATTTAAACTCATTCTCATGCATTTCATTCATGAAATTACTTGGGTTGAGTTGTTTCTGCATAATCTTCTGCAGTTTTTCAAAAAATTCAAATTTTTAGAATTTCGATCGACTGAATGTGTTTTTCGATCGATCGAAAATCCCTTGATTTTTAACCATCGCTCTCTACCTAACTCGATTGGTATTCGATTGATGCTTGACCAATCAAAACTGGAAAATTTTCAGTTTCTTAGTTTTTGACCATTTTTTTTTCATGCATCATTTATGTTTAGGATTCACATGCATTGCATTGTTTTTTGTATTCATCTTGCAGTTTTGCAGTCATATCTTTCATTGTTTTCACACATAACATGCATACACTTTGCCAAATTAGGTACTCAACTTGATCTAAAAATTGATTGATTAATTTTTGAGTTCTGTACACTTTGCCAAATATGTGCAAATATTTTCTCTACTCATGCATTTGTTTATGGGTCACATAGTGTTAAGTTTGTATTTATTGAAAGAGAGAATATTTTTCTTCATGTGTATCCTCAACTTAGTTTTTAAGTTTGGTTTGTGTGTGTTTATTTTCCTCACCTCCTAAATTTTTTCCAAAACTATTTTTCCAAAACATGTTTTATTTTTCCTATTTTTATAGGGGGAGAAGCTTGTTTTTAATCTTTGTTGTTCATAAGGGGAGTTGCCTCTTTTCTCTATAGAGCTGGATTCATTTCTTTGCTTGATTCTCTATTTTCTCTTGACTTTTGTTGCGTGTGTTTTCTGTTTACTCTTTGTTTGAGTTATCTTTGTCAGTACATGACAAAAATGGGGAGATTTAGATGAAATGTGGGAATATGTGGGAATCCTGTTTGTTTTGTTAGGGGGAGTTGGGGAGTTGAAATTGTTTTTGAAGAAGGGAGAATATAAATAAAATTTTTGATGTATCTAACTTAGGGGGAGAGTTAGTTTGCATATTTGTTATTTTCTTTAGTTTATTTATTTTGTTTTACTTGTATTTTCACACATGCGTTTATGTGTTTGTTGAGTGTTTTAGGAATATATAGGTTTATTTAGTCGTGTTGCTGTCTACACTGGCAACTGATAGATAGTAGTTAGGTTGAATTGTTTTTGGGCATGTTAATTGTTTAAAGGGCTATTTGTAACTTTGAGCATTACAGTTTTGTAATGTGTTTTGTCACGAATTGTCAAAAGGGGAGCTTGTTAGGTTTTAAGACTTTAGGAACTAAATGTATTAGAACTTTAATTTGTAATGTGTTGGCAAACCATGATTAAAACTTAAAGTATTTAAAGTATAGATTTAGGCTGCTCAAAGTGTGTTTATTTGTAAAGTTGGAATTGAGTGAATTGCAAGATTTATTGGCTAAATCTATAAGGTTCGATCGATCAAAAATTAGGCTCGATCGATCGAACCTCGTGCAAATTATTTTTCTGCGGAATTTTCCAACTCAACCCAAGCCCAGTTTGATGTGTAGGGTTTTATGTTTTACTCCTAGTATAAAAGGAAAAACCCTAGCTACGTTTTAGAGGTCTTTGATGTGTTGTGTGTTGAATCTCTTGTGAGATCTAAAGGTGTTTACCGTCATACACACTTAGGGTTATCAAGATCGAGATTCATGTCAAGAACTTGGTGATTGCTTCTATTGCTGCATAAAGAACTTAAAGAAGATCTGAAACCTTTGAGTAGAGTCTCAAAGTCACAAGTAGGAGAACTTGTGGTTTCAGTAGATCAAAGAAAGAAGAAGTGCATGGACTTGGAGCTATCACGTGGTCGTGGTAGTAAGTTTTCTATTCGAGGTAGCAATGGGATGTTAGTGGTCTAAGTCTTATTGTAAAAACTTCAATTCTTTCATAGTGGATCTGTTTTACCTTGAGGATAGCTAGGTTAAATCCTCCCCAGGTTTTTTACAGGTTTGGTTTTCCTGGGTTATCATATCGTGTGTTATTTACTTTTCCGCATTATTTACATGATATGATTTTCTTGTGTTAACCTAAATCTGAGTAATTTATCTAAGTAATTACTTAGCTAAATAACTAGGTTAAACAATCTAGTTTATAGGAATCTAAAAACGTACAAACCTCATTTTCCTGTCCTTTTGTTGAAGCACAAATTTATAGAGTTCTCTTTTAGATAAGAAATTTGGGTGGTTTGTAAGAAGAGTTACTGAAACAAACTGAAAGGTTAGGATAGCCTGATTTTTCCTCTATTTATCTCATATTTTTGGTTAAATTTTTTCAATTGATGTATTTAGGTTTGAATTGGTTTTTGTTCTGGATTCATTTTACCTATAACACTATTATGTTTCCATTAAACTTTTTCAATCTTCTTCCGATAGCCAAATAGATGGTTAGCGTTCTCTTTGATTTTTTTTTTGTCTACTATGTTTTATAATCAAGTTGGATTATTTGTGTTTGTGAGGTTTTCCAATTCGGTCTAACTCAATGATTACATTGTCTTGCTTTTGAGGGTTTTGAGTTCTATTAGTGATATTCTATAAGTATTGAAAATGCATGATATTTGCATTACGGAAAAATTTAGTAATTCCCAAACATGAAGTGCTGTTTATACCTAAATTTTATGTCTAGAAGTTCAATTTACAGAAATAATTAAAAAAAGACAATACTTATGAGCTTATGATCGCTAAATGCTATAATTACTGGATTACCATATTTTGAACTCATGATTTTGGTACATTTAATTATGGTAGAGACCATTTTCAATTCTTAACACTCAATTTGGTTTGTGACTATGTTTTAATTATAAAAAAATATCTTTGGCTTCCCATCGGTCACTTATCTTTTAAATTTTGTAATACATTTCTAGGAGTCAATATGAAGGAAAATGGATAATAAACATTGAAGTACAGTCGAATCTACTCTTTCCAACAAGTGTAGCAATATTATGTTTGTCATATTTGCTAACTGCAACATAAGAACATGCTAGAACACATTGAATTCAGTTACTTTTGGAGTTATATATTGGAAAGCCTTTTAATTCTCCATTATTGTGGAATTTTGCCAATTGAAAATGTTTCAGCTTTAATGTTTTTTAAAAAATAAAAAGTTATTTGACACAGTCTCTTTGAGAGAACCTTTAGATCCTTTATTATTGGTAAGATTTGTAGATTGTACATACGTGTTTTATTGTGGTTAAAAAAAGATTAATTGAAGCATTTTCTTAGAGATTATTATTATTATTGTAAATGTTTAAATGGAGAAGCGCATGAACATTGACTGAGCCCTACTGAATTATTATAGCAATGTTAACTATTGTCTGTCCGATTTTATCCATAGTCTCTAATTTCAAAATTTTCTCTATTGTACATTTTTCCTTATATGTGGATCAAATATGCCAATTGAAGAGTGGTTAATAGTATTGCTAACATATAATTGATAATATTTCCAATTAAAAATCAACATTTAAAAGAAAATTTGACTATGATGAGAACTATTTTACAACGATCACACATGTTTGGATTGTGGGTCATCTTTGTTTACTATAGGTTTCGTTCCTCCACAATGCACGTTTGTACCATGTAAAATATTTTTTACATCATTTTGCAGTTGTGAGCAAATTTAGGACTCCAACGATATTGAAATTCTTAAGATACCCTATGATGCCAAAGTAGGTATCTTAATTCTTTAACTTTTAGGTGAAAGTTCTTATTAAGTTGGCTTCATGTCAAAATGATTGGATATGGAATTTTATAGTTGTTTTTTTTCTTTAATTCATTCATCAAGATAATGTTCAGTTTTATTTTAATTGTATAACCATATATACTCTTTTTCTTTGACTTCATTATTCCACTCTAATATGAATGGGCTTCATTATAACCACTATGTTCCATTTTATTAATCACATATATGTTGGAGTTTATGCCATAAAATCCAATTTATTGGCATGTTATAAATAATTAAATTGTTTAATTATATGTGACTATCTATAAATGAACTAATGAGACATTATCTTAGTCCATGAGATGTACAGTATGTGATTTATGTGATTTAGTCACAGAAGATATAAACAACAAGTTCTTTGTAAACTCAGAATTTTAGTTCATAGTCGGTGATGAAATTGGGCATTTCATCTGCGAAGACTATAACATATCAACTAAGATGATTTGTTTTGATCATGGAAGTGGAGACTTCTAGTTGATATGTTGATATGTTTTAAGAGTTAAGACATATTAAACTGGACCGCTGTAAGATTTATTATTCCTCTAACGATTGTTAAATGAATAATAAATCTCATGACTTCTATTTACATCAATTCTAAATCCTGAAAGAATAATGGACCTGATCATGAAGTGTAGGTTGCTTTGATATATCAGGATTGAGATCTATAAGGCACGATCAAAATCTCAATATGTTAGGCAGCCACATTTAGTGTTGATGAACATATATTCTCAAGATGGAATTCATAATCTCTTAACGGAGATATAAAATATTCCCTTGAGATAAGTTTAATGGGTTTGGTTATTTAGAGTGTTGGGCCCAACCACTTTAGTAAGGAGTTGCTAAAGTATATATTTATGGAATTGGATTTTATAAATATATGCTGAATAACATAAGGATTAAATTGGGTATTCAAGGATTAAGATGTAGTAATCTTCAAAGTGGAAGTCTATATTCATGACTTTGTATTACTACGGATATTTTATTGAAGGGATTAAATGTATAATAAAGTCTTGGGATATAATTTATTAATAAGGCCTAGAGTGCAATTATATTCATATAGTGGTATTGAATATAATTAATGGTAACTTTGGACTTGTCAAGAGTTGACAGAAAAGCTCAAGGCCTATTGGAGCTATAGTCTTATTTGTTCTCCTTTGATCCCACTCCAAGCCACACACTAGAGCCCAATTGGAATGGTCCAAAAGGTTAGCCCAATTAGATAATCAGTTATATTTAAGGAAAGAAACATACAGAATTTTATATGACTTTTCATAAGTGCTTTTTGACATGAGAGTTTTCTGTGTGGTTTTCATTATTATCACATGAAAACATGAAATGGTTTGTATGTGAGTGTTGGACACTCTCTTATTCTCTCCTTGAAAACTGATTGAGAGACCACACTTCTTGGGTATTAAGTGGAATTGGAGTGAAGATTAAAGGTGTTCCCAAGTGTTTCTAATCTTTTGTTTTGAATTTCACCACACCAAGGTACGCTTTCTTGTTCTTAAATTCTGAAACTTACATAGTACATGTTATCAATTGCGAATGAAGTAGATCCGTTAATTTTTCGTTGTGTATGTTTTGTATGTGATACAAACACCTATTTTCTCCAACAATATCTACAAAACAAAACAAAAAATATTAAATTAAATAGTTAAATTGAGTTTGGTGTTAATAAAAGTTCACAAGTGTTTTTACGGTTCATTTGTTTAAACATAATAAGCTTTTACGGACTTTAGATAATTATAATTGTTAAGATGGTATTCAGACATGAAATGAAATTCAGTTTCTACAACCTCATCCATTCTAAATAACTTTTTCTTTCCACATGTTTTTGTAAAAAAATATAGGCAGATAATATAGACTATGATTTCTACAAAACAAATAAAAGGTCATTCATTGTAATAGTCACTTCAGCTATTGTGAAAACTTATAAAAGTAACATTTCGCTAAAAAATTTAAAAAGTATATAATGCCTCAACATCAATAATCCTAATACAGTTTTTTAAAATCTTTCGTAGGTGACTATCAACTAATTACGAAATAGAAAATTAGTTGCTGAAATAGAAGACTTGAAATGAAACTTGGAGACAAAGGTATCAATTGCACTTATACAACTTAAATTTACCATAATTGGAAAGTGTTTATCTGTTTTAAAAAATTTCTTTTTTATTGCATGACATATTGATGACATGCAAAGTCAAAATTTTTAACATCAACAACAAATATAGGGTATTATGTTGCATGTCTTATATGGAGGACAAAGGCCAAACCTATCAAAGGATTTTTATGGTGAGTGTTATAAACCTGAGCCTAAATCATAAAATGACCCTGTATATTATTCGGGTTAAACAATAGTTTAATTAAAAGAAGAAGAGCTTGTGAGTTTTATGTGAGTGGTTAAAAGTGGTCCAAAGAAATTGTTAGATAGAATTTTTTGCCTTTTTTTTTTTTGTTAAATAAAAATTTATGGGTTTCCTCAAAGCGAAAAAAAAAAAAAAATTATGGGGAGGCCATGTTCGTTGTATTTGTGTCTTGTAGACCTCTTTCTTGTGCCATAGTGATATGAGAAAATCTTTTCTAGGATAATTCGTAAGAAACATAATTATATATAAAATCTAACAAAATAGAACTTGAATTTATGGACTTAAAAAGAAGACGCAAATATGTAAATTTAATAGTATATTTCTTCTAAAAAATGAATAAATAAATAAAAAACCAATAAGAGAAAAAATGTGAATTGAAAATCCTACGAGTAATAAAGTGATAGTCTAAAATGACAAGAGAGAGAGAGAGAGAGAGAGAGAGAGAGAGAGAGAGAGAGAGAGAGAGAGAGAGAGAGAGAGAGAGAGCAACGAATGATACTAGTAGCGAGTGCGAGTCCAGTTGCCTAGAAAAATAGAAATACTGCTTTTACATAGTTAGGATAAGAGTAGAGCTATCAATGCCACCGAGGAAAAATCATGATCATAGTATCTCTCTTAGTACTTTTTTAGGAAAATGAAATTAACATTATTTTTTTGAAATGGGTTTAACGAATTACGAGTACAAAATAATTGAGTTTTTTTTTTCTAAATTATTTTTTGTTAAATATTTTGTTCATTTGATGTTGCTTGGTCTAATCTTGTTATTATTTGGGTTAATTTTTGCCATTATTTGGACTAATATTTGTTGTTATTGTTCAACATTAGTTGATGCAACATTTGAAAACCACAGTATATAGCTAACTTGGGTAATAATCACATTGATGTTGAGTAACTATTTTGCCAAAAATACGTTGAGCAGGTCATGACTTCAAATTGTAACTTAAAAAAGCTAAAAAAGTGGACAAAAGTTTTGCTATAACAATAACGACTAGTGCACACCATGGTTATTAAACCCGGACCGGACCGGGCGGTCCGACCGGGAAAACCGGGAACCGGGTAGAATTCCGGTTTTTTAAGCTTGAGAACCAGGCATTGTTAGCTTTTCAGTGAACCGGAAGAACCGGGGTTCAACCGGAAAAACCGGCTGAACCGCAGGCCGGTTCAACCGGTCAAGAAATAGAGAAAAATTGAGGAAAATGCAGCTGCCAGGATTAGAACTTGACTTCTCACCGGTTCAGCCGGTCAAGAAATAGAGAAAAATTGAGGAAAATGCAGATGCCAGGATTAGAACTTGACTTCTCACACACTAAAAGCAAGACTGAAGATGTGACCAACAGACCAAGTGCTCTTCTTGAGAACTAATATGCAATATTATTAAATTTATATTAAATTTACATAATTTATAGTTTCTAAACTTCAATGTTATCTTTCTCAACATATTAAATATTACTAAATTAACTTTTTATTTAAGGATAATACTTATGCAATTTATGAATTTATTTTAAAAGTCATTTTTAGTTAATTGAAATGATTTTTCTTAAAGGATTATTATAAAAATTTCTTTTTATACTTATTTATGTTGTACTATTTTTTATTAACGTTATAATATACTATTTTATGTATTTTGTTTCAATTTTTAAGATATTTTTAGTAAATTTTGCTTATATTTACAAATTTAATATATTTATTTATATTTAAATAATTATTTAATTAATTATGACGTCATCACGGTTCAACCCCGGTTCGACCTCGGTCGGACCTCAAAAACCTTGAACCTCTCCCTTTTACGGTTCAATGAACGGTCCGGGTTTGAAAACCTTGGTGCACACTGCATGCTACCTGTTACACACAACAAGCAATTCGTAAAAAACACTAATGTGCATATATATATCCACACACTAAAATAACTTACTTTGACCACCCTTATAAAAATGTTGAGCACCCTGACTTGAGAATTAAAAGAATTTACATTAAAAAAAATAGGAATGCTACATCAACAACATTTTCAGTATAATTTCATAAGAAATTTTTTGTGGTAAGCTGTTACTAATTCTAATTTAGACCCAATACTTACATCATTTTTTTACCCATTAATAATAGCTCGTCTTATAAAATTTGTTGTAAAAATGCCGTGAAGGTAACTTTACTCCAAAAATAATTTTGGCACCAAAACATAATCCTTAACCCCTTAAAAAAAAAACTTAAATAAAAACAATAAAAATTAACCAAGATAACAACAAAAATATCCCCAAACAAAAACAAGACTAGACCAAACAACAACAAACTAACAAATTATTAAACAAAAGGCCTATTCAAAACAAAAAATTAAAAATCCCTAATAATTCAGATTTGTAACTAGTTCAACACATCATATAAAAATAATCTCTAATTCCGTTTTTCCTTAAAAAAAAAAAAATATCAAGCAAAATACTATGGCTATGCATTCTTGTCAGTTACTAGCAATTATATTCTCTTTGGTTTTGCAATCAACAATTTTGCATGCTCTTCATAGTGATTTGGCTCGCAGTTGCAGTCTACATCTCTCTCGTTCTCTCTCTCTCTCTCTCTCTCTCTCTCTCTCTCTAAATGTAAATTGCACCCTCAAAGTTTGACTGAAATTGATTTAAGTCTTTTAACTTTATTTTCGTTCAATTGAGTTCTCTAACTTAATTCATTCAATTAAGACTTTTAGTGTAATTCGATTAGAAAAATTTCAATAAGAATACAATTAACTAATAAAAAAGGATATTTTGAAAAAATAAATCTCACATAAAAATATAAAATAATTTTTATTAATTATATTTTTTTTCATGTGATAAAAATATTTTTTTAACAAAAATTTTTAAGGAAATGCTACATTGAATAAATTTGAAATTTAAAGGACTCAAATAGAGAGTGTAATTTTCATTTTAGCTATAAATAAAGAAAAGAAAAAAAAAAAAAAAAAAAAAAAAACGGTACATCATACTATGAGAGGTTGTTGCAGAAGAGTCTTTGCAAAGCCAGCCACTTCTCTCATGCTCACAGCTCATCTCCACCTCCAACTTAATTTCCAACTCAACAGAAGTCTTTCACAATATTTCCTATATGTCATTTTCCTCGCAAGGAAGGTGTGTGGACTTATGAATGTGGTGTACTTTCCTAAACTGTCAAATATAAGCAGAAAGAAAACAGAACCACTAGGAAGAGAAGATACCCACACGCATGCCATAGCATTTTTGCACATGGGAGTGCGACATTCTTATCCAAATCAACCCCATTTTCTAACCTTTTAGTTCTCACTCATAGTCAAGCTTTAGAGTATTTGCTTAATTTTGATGAGATTGATCAACCTAGCGAAATATCAGGTCAGATTACGAAGAATAAACTGTTTTATAAGGTAGTAGTAGGATCATGCACTGGGCAAATAAGGGTCACTACCATCTCCAACAAAGCGAAGGAAATCAAGTCAAAGGCATGCTGTAATTTTGATACATTTTTCAATTCTTTGTAAATTCTTTTTGACCATGCTAAAGATGATTCACTCACTGGCTAGAGTGATGCAGGAACAAAGCCAAAATTATTTTAGATTTTATATTTTCAGATTTTTGTACTTATCTTATAGGAAAATGGATAATTGTAGACTTTTATTCGGATAGGGATTAGATTTGAGATGAGATAGGGATTAGTATTTGAGTTCAATTAGGATTAGTTTTGGTATGTTGTTATCTTTATCTCTTTATTTTCCAGTTCTAGCTCTATATAAGAGACTCATTTATTTGTATTTTGGAAGAGATGCGACTAAAGAAATTCAGACTAGATATTTTTTCCAATTGTTAGGTGCTGACTCCTAACGCCTTAGGTGTTGATTCCCAAGGGTTTAGCTTGGTTCTGATTCCAAGCGACCTAAGTGCTGATTCTTAGGTTTATTTTTTAATTTTCATGTTCTTTTTTTTTTGTCATGCATCATAGAGGTACTGCATTGGCTACAATTTGGTAATTATCTTCATTTCCTTGCTACAATTGGATCAACAATTTTACTACCATTCACAGTTAGCATGATTAATACCAAAATTGCTAAATTTGACAAACTTTTCGTTTGACGCATGGAAGGTAGACCTAAATCATTTTTACGTTACTTTCAAACTATCAAAATAACTTCAATTACCTTTTATAAATATGTCAAGCTCATCATTGGGACCAGTTGACGTGGGTGGCTTGAATTGCCACTAGAGCCCAAGACTTTTCTTCCAAGTCGGTCAAGGATCCAAGTACAACTAGGAAACTCCTAGTGTTGCCGACTTATATATAATATATATATATATATATATATATATTAGCTTTGAGATGTAGGGCAGCTGTGTGTGAGAAATTTATTCCTAAAAACCTAGTAGCAGCCGCATAAGAAGAAGAGTAGTATTATCTTGTCTTGTGAGTGAGAGAGAGCTATGGTGTAATTGGGATTTGGGTTTCTTGAGAGTGTTCTTGTGCACTATTGTATCTCCCTATTTTTATAGTGAAATTTCTTCATCGTCCCCGTGGAGGTAGGCAGTTTGCCGAACCACGTAAATTCTTGTGTTCTTTGTGTGTGCTTGTTATTTAATTTCCGCTTATTTACTGTAATTGATTTGAGTCCTGTGGTGCTATCTGCACAACAAGTGGTATCAGAGCTAGGTTAGGATTCAATCCTTTGAATATAGTACAGATGTCAAGCACAAAGTATGATGTAGAGAAGTTTTGTGGTAAGGGAGATTTTTCACTTTGGCAAAGGCGGATGAAGGATCTCCTAATTCAACAAGGAGTTCACAAGGCCTTGCTTGGGAAGGAGAAGAAACCGGAAACATTGAAGGATGAAGAATGGGTAGAGATGGATGAGAAAGAAGCTAGCGCTATTCGTCTCAACCTAGGTGATGAAGTCATTCACAACATCCTAGAAGCAAAGACCGCAAAGGAGGTTTGGGAAAAACTAGAAGGTCTTTATATGAGAAAGAATCTGACGAACAAGTTGTATGTGAAGAAGCAACTCTATAGTTTGCATATGAAGGACGGTTCAGATCTATTGGAGCATCTCAACACGTTTAACATGTTGAACACCCAACTGTCAAGTTTTGGGGTGAATTATGAGGACGAAAACAAAGCGTTACTCTTATTAGCGTCGCTTCCTACTTCTTTTGATCATCTAGTGACTACGTTGATGTACGGAAGAGAGACTATAGTACTCGAGGAGGTGACTAGTGCTCTCTTGTCACACATATAGATGAAGCAAGATGGTGATGGTTCTCAGGCTGATGGACTTATTGTAAAGTCTGAGTCGAGCAATAGGGGTAGAAGTAGGTCAAGAGGACGGAACTCCAATAGGAACAGATCACAGTCTAAATCGCGTGCAAAGAAAGATGTAGAGTGCTTTTATTGTCACAAGAAAGGGCACTACAAGAATCAGTGTAAAGAGTTGAAAGAGCATTTAGAGGAGAAGAAGAATGGAAAGAAGCCCTTAGAATCAGCTAGTGTTGCTAAAGAAACATCTGATGACAGTGAAGTTGGTGCAGATCTACTTTCAGTTTCATCAAGTAATAATGTTCTATTAGAATCTTGGGTTTTAGATTTAGCATGCTCATATCATATGACTCCAAAGAAAGATTGGTTTGACACATATAAGCCTTACAACGGTGGTATGGTCCAAATGGGTAATGATGCTACATGCCCGGTTATTGGGATTGGTACCGTGAAGATCAAGATGTTTGATGGAGTTGTGAGAGTTCTTAGTAATGTCAGACATGTTCCAGATCTTAGAAAGAATTTAATTTCTTTAGGAGTATTGGATGATTTGGGCTATTCATATTCATCAAAGGGTGGAATCATGAAGATTACCAAAGGTGCTTTGATGGTGATGAAGGGACAGAAAGTAAGCACACTTTACAGATTGATTGGGAACACAGTTATAGGAAGAGCTGCAGTCACCACTCCGGTGGAGTCCAGCACTGACGACACAAAATTATGGCATATGCGACTTGGCCATATTGGTGAACGTGGTATGTTAGAGTTGCACAAGAGAAATTTATTGAAAGGGGTGAAGACATGCAAGCTAGACTTCTGCAAGTATTGTGTGTATGGGAAGCAGCATAGAGTCAGTTTCAAGACAGGCTCTCATACAAGTAAGGGTATTCTTGACTACATTCATTCAGATGTTTGGGGTCCAGTATCAGTTTCTTCTCATAGCGGTGCTCAGTATTTCGTTAGTTTCATTGATGATTACTCTAGAAAGGTATGGATTTATTTTTTGAAGCATAAGTCTGATGTGTTTGGCATATTTAAAAAGTGGAAAGCACAGGTTGAAAATCAGACTGGCAAGAAAATAAAATACCTTAGAACAGATAATGGACTAGAGTACAAAGATAAAGAATTCATAAGATTTTGTGAATTAGAAGGCATTACTCATCACTTCACAGTTAAAGGAACTCCACAGCAGAATGGGGTGGCAGAGAGAATGAACAGAACCTTAGCAGAAAGAGCCAGATGCATGAGATTGAATGCAGGGTTACCTAAGGTGTTCTGGGCAGAGACAGTTAACACAGCAAGCTTCATTATTAATAGATCTCCATCATCAGCCATAGATTTCAAGATTCCAGAAGAGGTTTGGTCAGGTAGATCAGTTGATTATTCAAGTCTAAAAATCTTTGGTTGTCCAGCTTATGTGCATGTGCAGAGTGGAGAGCGTTCTAAATTGGATTCAAAGTCAAGAAAATGCGTATTTCTTGGTTTTGAAAAAGGTGTTAAAGGCTACAGGCTTTGGGATCCAATCTCAAAGAAAACGGTGACCAACAAAGATGTCATATTTGATGAAGCCATTATGTTGAAATAGAATGAAGCAGAGACATGTGATGATAGTCCACAGGAGAAATTAACTGTTGAGGTGGAGTTTGACGAGAAAAGTTCACCTAGTGATAAGGGTGATGCTGAGATTGATTCACAGCAGCAACAAGAAGAGCCTTATTCAATTGCTAAAGGTAGAGAGAAGCGGGTTCACAAAGCACCACAGAGATATGGCTTTAAAGACATGGTTAGTTTTGCTCTTGTAACCAGCGGTGGAGATCCATTCACTTTCAAGGAGGCTACAAATAGAAAAGACAATGATAAATGGCTTGTAGCAATGTTAGAAGAGATGGAGTCACTACAGAAGAATAAGACTTGGGAATTAGTGAAATTGCCCAAGGGAAAGAAAGCTATTGGCTGCAAGTGGATATTCCGCAAGAAAGAAGCATTGTCAGAAAAGGAAGGTGAAAAATTCAAGGCACGGTTAGTGGCTAAGGGTTACTCACAGAGAGAAGGAATTGATTATAATGAGATTTTTTCACCAGTTGTGAAGCACACCTCAATTAGAGTAATCCTAGGATTTGTGACAATGCATGACATGGAGTTAGAGCAGTTAGATGTGAAGACCGCATTCCTCCATGGAGATTTAGAAGAAGAGATTTATATGCAACAGCCCGAAGGCTTTAAAGAACCTGGCAAGGAAGATTATGTTTGTTTGTTGAAGCGATCATTATATGGCTTGAAGCAGTCTCCCAGGCAATGGTACAAATGGTTTGATTCATTCATGGTCACACATGGGTACATGCGCTGTGAGTATGACTGTTGTGTTTATTTTAGAGTACTTGCTGATGGCTCTTATATATTTCTTGCTCTATATGTTGATGACATGTTAATAGCTGCAAAGAGTAAGCAAGAAATTGTGAAGTTAAAGTCTTTGTTGAGTAGTGAATTTGACATGAAGGATCTTGGAGCTGCCAAGAAGATCCTTGGGATAGAAATTCACCGAGATAGAGGGGCTGGTAAATTATGGTTATCTCAGAAGGGATATCTTAAGAAGGTGTTAGAAAGGTTTAGTATGCTTGATGCAAAACCTGTTAGTACACCGCTTTCTGCCCATTTTAAATTGTCCTCACAGTTATGTCCAAGTTCAGATGAGGAGTCAGAGTATATGTCTAAAGTGCCATATGCAAATGCAGTTGGGTGTCTCATGTATTTGATGGTATGCACTAGGCCTGATATTTCTCATGCAGTTAGTGTGGTTAGTCGGTATATGGCAGATCCAGGCAAAGAGAATTGGAATGCAGTAAAGTGGATCTTTAGATATCTTACAGGTACTCATGATTTTGGTATCCTATTTGATCAGAGAGCTAGTATAGAAGCTGTGGGTTATGTGGATTCTGACTATGCAGGGGACCTTGATTCTAGAAAGTCCACGACAGGCTATGTGTTTAGGTTTGCTGGTGGTCCAATTTGTTGGAAGTCTACACTACAAGATGTAGTTGCTTTATCCACTACAGAAGCAGAATATATGGCGATGACAGAGGCAGGAAAAGAAGCCGTTTGGCTTAGTGGACTGGTTAATGAGCTTGGTTTCAAGCAAGAAAGCATGGTTCTACATTGTGATAGTCAGAGTGCAATTCATTTGGCGAAGAATCAAGTATATCGTGCAAGAACAAAGCATATTGCTGTGCGGTATCACAAGATCAGAGAATGGGTTTCGTCTGGTGATATTTCTTTGTCAAAGATTCTCACTAGTGAGAACGCTTCTGATATATTAACAAAGTCAGTTCCAACAGACAAGTTCAAGCACTGCTTGGACTTGATTGGTGTTTGCAGCTTATGAGCTCTTAAGGGCTAAGGTGGAGGCGATGGAGGATTTTGCTCGTGTAGCTTGATCAATTCAAGCCAAGGTGGAGATTTGTTGACGTGGGTGGCTTGAATTGCCACTAGAGCCCAAGACTTTTCTTCCAAGTCGGTCAAGGATCCAAGTACAACTAGGAAACTCCTAGTGTTGCCGACTTATATATAATATATAATATATATATATATATATATATATATTAGCTTTGAGATGTAGGGCAGCTGTGTGTGAGAAATTTATTCCTAAAAACCTAGTAGCAGCCGCATAAGAAGAAGAGTAGTATTATCTTGTCTTGTGAGTGAGAGAGAGCTATGGTGTAATTGGGATTTGGGTTTCTTGAGAGTGTTCTTGTGCACTATTGTATCTCCCTATTTTTATAGTGAAATTTCTTCATCGTCCCCGTGGAGGTAGGCAGTTTGCCGAACCACGTAAATTCTTGTGTTCTTTGTGTGTGCTTGTTATTTAATTTCCGCTTATTTACTGTAATTGATTTGAGTCCTGTGGTGCTATCTGCACAACAGGACCGGAGACTAAAGTTTATTAATCGGGTACAAAATAAGGTGTCTAGAATTCTACCAGTTTTTATTCTTACAAGTTTGTTACTTATTTAATGCTTCAAAAACCAAGCCTCTATTGATCTTGACCCTTGGATTCTTTTGGCTGCATGGCTGCATGATAAAATGACAAGTTTAAATATCCTACAAGAGAAAAGTACGCGTAATGAGGTTATTTCAGAGAAAAATTTCAAACTAACATATTTACGTATAATTAAATATAAAACTGATGTGATATTACCTATCAAAACTAAGATAATAGTGAAAGCTTTAGCAATTATGACAAGATTTCTAATAAGAGAAGGAAAGGAGCTCGTGTGGGGACTGGAGAGTTTATGCTTCCTCTAAGTAGTTTAAATTCCTAAACCAAGAAGATGCAGATGTTACAATTTAATATTTTTGTAAAGTCCTATGTATTTTCAATTTATCATTATTTGTCATTTTCATCATATAATCTAGTTGAGTGCATGTTAGATAAGTGGAACACAAATTCTCTATGACAATTTTTGTGTTTCACTAATCATAACTTGCCATGTGGTTGATTGTTCTTTTTTTCTTTTTTAACTTTGATTATTTTATATGGAAAGTCAAATGAATACAAACAAATTGTGCTTAATTAAGCATAAAATGAAACAATAAAAGTGGGACAGGAAATTTGAATTGCCCATATTGTTCAAAAATAGTTGATGTTCCATAATAATAATAATAATAATAATAATAATAATAATAATAATAATAATAATTGATCTTCCATGGTAAAAGCTTAAAAAGGCTCAACAGAATCCTTATCCCCTCCAATTTTAAAGTCCACTACAGATAGCTAACTTGTGTTGATAACCAAATTTGATGTTGAGTAACTATTTGAACCAAAATATGTCCAACTTGTCACTTCAATTTGTTCCTTAAAAAAGCAAAAGACACACCCAAATAATTTTCTCTAATTAAGGTAAACCGCACAAACCAACCCCTCTTATCCTCTCGATTGGTAAAAAAAAAAAAAAAAAAAAAAAGTTAAGGTGGTTTCTGTCCAACAGTTCGCCATAGAAAATGTTGACATAGCATTTCTCTTCTATAAATAACCTTTTGAAAATTGTATAAAATCACTTCTCAACCATATCATAAGTCATCTTTCATTGAACCCCAACAACAGAGAAAGCCTCGTAGTTATTAAATCTAACAAATACCATGGTTTTCAAGGACTACACCTTTTTCTCTTATGTCCTTTTAGCGACAGCCGTCATCCTCTTCACTGGCCACGCTCATGGCACTGGCCTATGCGACAATTATCCTAATAAGCAAGTCTGTGATTCAATTGTCTATAATCGAACTAACCCACGTGATGCCATGGTTGCAGCTTGTCACAAATTGATTTACGAGACCAAAGTTGCTAAGGTGGTGGCTCAAAGGCAAGCCAATTCCACCGAAATTGATAATTGCATAACGGATTTTGACGGTGCCATAGCCATCACCAAACGCGCCTTGGAAAGCCTCAAGGCCAATGACTATGCTGGCCTGAGGAACTACATCAATGCCACCCAGATCAACTACCAGGCATGCGATGAAGGGTTCCAGAGTTCTGCCAAAACCAATCCCATTGCCAAATCTACTAAGCACTTAGAGGACATGGCTAGCGTCGGTGCGTATCTAGCGACTTTAATTACATGAAAAAGAGCTTGTGAGTTGTATGTGAGTAAATAAAAGTGGTATGAAGAAACTGTTACTAAAAAAAAAAAAAAATTGGTTTTTTTTTAATGTTTGTTGTATTTGTGTCTTGTAGAGCTCTTTCTTGTGCCATTGTGATATGAGAAAGTCCATTATTCTTAAACTTTTTTTAATAAATATCTTGACATTTATCTGTATAGAATAATATAGTACAAGATTGGATTAGCTTTTCGAAAGATTTTTCTCTAACTCTTTTCATCATGATTCCTTTTCCATTAAGGTATAATAATACAAGCATATACCTCTTATTGATAATTTTTTCTAGGGTAGTCCATAAGAAACCTAATTATATACAAAATCTAACAAAATATATCTGAATATATGGACATAAAAAAAATAAATAAAAAAAAAGATGCAAAGAACAATGAATGATACTAGTTGCGAGTGCAAGCCAAGCCACTAAGAAAGGTAGAACTGTTACTTCTGCATAGTTAAGATAAGAGTAAATCCGTTGGTGCAATCAAGGAAAACTCATGATCATATTATCTCTCTTCGTACTTTTTTAGAAAAATGAAATTAAGCTGTTAGTAATTCTAATTAAGACCCAATACTTACATTATTTTTTTACCCACTAATAATAGCTTGTTTTATAAGATTTGTTGTGAAAATGTCGTGAACATAACGTTACTCCAAATATAATTTTGGCCCCAAAACATAATCTTTAACCCCATAAAAAAAATTGAATAAAAAAAATTACAATGAACCCAAATAACCAAAATAAATAAATAAATAAATAAATAAACAAAAAGCCTATTCAAAACAAAGATTTAAAAATCCCTAATAATTCAAATTTGTAACTAGTTCAATGCATCACATAAAAATAATATCTAATTTAATTTTTCCTTAAAAAAAATGATATCAAGATAAATATTGTAGTAGTGCCTTCTTCTTTTCGGTATTGGCAATTATATTCTCTTTGCTTTTGCAGTCAACAATTTTGCATGCTCTTCTTAGTGATTTGGTCACAATTGTAGCAAATCTCTCTCTCTCTCTCTCTCTCTCTCTCTCTCTCTAAAATGTAAATTGCACCCTCAAAGTTTTACTGAAATTTGTTTAAGTCTTTTAACTTTACTTTTGTTCAATTGAGTTCTCTGTTAGAAATTGGGTTGGTTTTGACCAAACTCATAAACCATGGCACATGGATCGTTCACATGGGTTATCTGATAAGTAAGTTTAAATTTAAACTAATTGATATTGATATAAATAATGGAGTAATGGAGTAATTTAAACTTAGTATTGATATTGTTAAATAATGGAGTAATGGAGTAATTTAAACTTAGTAGTTAAGTACTTTTAGGGATCACTTATCTGATAATGAGTGAATCTCTACTAGCCTATATATATATATATATATATATATATATATATATAACCAAAGTCTTTGACTTTTTATTGACTTCTCTAGAGCTTGCCATATCATTATCATTTTTTTAAACAAAATTATTTTTTTAAAAACAAAGTTATTTAACTATTTTTAAATAATAATAATATCAACGTCAACCTGAGAATGACTAATCTTTGACATCAACAGCCAAAGTCCAAACTTAACAAAGAGTAAAACTTTATTTTTCTAACAAGTCCAACTTAAACTCAAACTCAAATGTTGATAATTTATCTCCAAATTTGCAAGGTTAATCATGAACACTATAAAAGCAGTGCAAACGCCAATAATTTTTTTTTTTAAGTGCAATAGATGTATGAACTTTTTTTCTATTATTTTCTTCTCCTCTACTTTGTTAAAAAAAAATTATTTGACAGTTTTTCATGTATTTTTTAAAAAGTGATTAATAATCCTATCTCTCTTTTCATCATTTTCCTCTTCATCCCATAAATTTCTCCAAACATAGTCCCAAGAATGAATCCAAGAGTCTATTACTTGCAATTTCTAGTGTACAACCTACTGCAACACCAAGCTCTTCTCATTAGCCAAAATCTGAAGCTCCAAAGAATTCAAAGCCTCAGTCTTCTCAGCCTCATACACCATCTTAGTCCTCCATTCCTTTGCTGGACTAGATTATTTCTATGATGGAAGAGATACATGATCATATCTCTGGATTGTCATTGGTGATTTATGCTAACAACAATCAAGTTCAAGCCCACCTCATAACAATTGAGACACAATTGGATGCAATTCAACTTAAACTTGAATCAAATCTTTAGCCATTCATTACAAAAAGAGGGAGAACATTCTTTTGTGAATATAATAAGTTAACATATAGTAAGGGGGAGAGCATATGGAAAGGGGAGCATAGTTGGTATATAAACAAAGTTAACTCATAGCCACATAGGATAGAAGTTTCTATCAGCTCCAACCTACCTTTTGTAGTTTTTATTTACATTGTTTTATTTAAGCTTTTAGTACTTTAGTTTAAAACTTGATTTACTTTAGTACTTATGTAATTGGTTTTTATAACCTTTATATTGCATTTAGTTTCCCTATTGCACCATATTCCTGCTGGACATGCAATTAGTTTATTCCTTGTGCCTAATTGCTTGCGTGTCTAGATGTTCATTTACTCGTTAAATGATCATTTAAGTCATTTCTTAATGACTATTTTTGTTCGATCATGTATGCTTTAACTATATTCAATTGATATCTACTTGATCACAATTTATGTGTTCTATGTACTTGTCTTGATTTCTACTTGTCTCAATCCAAATGAGTTTATTTGTTGTGTGCAAGTGTTTCAGATTATGGGTATATATGTTTCAAGTTCTTCACTGGTTTTAGAATTAGGTGTGAGTGAGTTTTACCTTTGTTCCCAAACTCACATTTAAATATAGAGTCTATTTAGGGGTTTTTTCACAGAATAGCCAAAGGGGGAGATTGTAAAGTTGTGATTTTTAATTTTGTAATTGTTGACTTTAATTCCTTATCAAATTTGATTTTATTTCTTCAACCATTCCCCTATATGTTTGTAGGATTCAATGTGTGTGAAATTGGCAAAGAACTGTGATGAACAGAGTAACTCGCGACTGACTTGCTACTGACTTGTGAGTGGAGCAACTCACGAAAGGTCACTTGAGGAGCACATGCTGGAAGTTGAAAGGTTTAAGTGCTTGATGGCATCTCATGAGTGGCTCACAATTTAGCCAACATGTGACCAGACTCGTGACATGCACTATTAACCAGTTTGTGTGCTTTTCCACATTTGTTTTCCCACACTATATAACCCTACATTAAATACGAAATTGTAAGGAGAATTTCAGAGAGAAAACCCTAGAAATCCATTTGAGAGTTAGAGATTGGACACCCAAAATCCTTTAAACATTTCTCTTAGCTTTTCTCTACTCCTACCTCTCTAATTACATATCCTTTGAGAGGTCCTCACCCATTCTTAATGTTGTAAGTTGTTTTGGTGCTCATGGGAAGCATTGGATGAAGTCATTCTTTGGTGGATGCATTTAGAACTAATTGTGTGATCTGGAAAGCTAGTGAAGACAAGACTTGATGAAGCCCATTGGTAGCTAGGACTCAGAGGGTCTAAGTATAGAGGGTAGTCTAGGCTTGGAGGGTCTATATTGTAATCCTTGCACTCCAACTTATTCACTAGTGGATTGATTCGGCTTGGAGGGCCGTGAAGAGGATTTTAAGCCAAGTTCTTTAGTTTCCTCTACGATAACAAATCGCCGTGTTATCTTGTGTTTGTATCTCTCTGCCCTTACTCCTTCTGCTTTACATTTAATTGTTAATTATGTATGCTAATTCACTAGGTAGTGGTTCCGATTAATTGCACTTTGTTTACTCTTATTCTGCACTTAGTTAAGTAGATTAAAAGTAATTAAGTCGTAATTTTAAAATTAAGGCCTACACAATAGTAGTTTTACTATTGAGATTTCAGCATTTATTAGACACTCACTAGAATGAGTCATGACTTGCCACCTTGAAGTTCACGTTTTGCAAAACTTCTCTTTGCCATAATAATGCGAAGTGTGAACATAGATAAAAACTTAAAAATGGTTGACTGCAATTGGTCAATGTGTTTGGGTAAAGAATATAGTGTTTTAAATACATAATGGCTAGAGGTAGTGGATTTTAATCTCTACCTTTTATTTAATTAGTGGGTGTGTGGCAGTTTCTCATTAAAACAAAGCGGATTTGGCTTAGAACATCAACACGTTCAACCCAGTTATTAGTGACATGTTGAGGATCGATATAAAATTCGATGATGAAGATAAGGCAATGATGCAAGATCTGGAAAGCTAGTGAAGACAAGACTCCGAGAAGTCCTTTGGTAGTAGGAGCTTGGAGGGCTCAAGTACATTGGGTAGATTAGGCTTGAAGGGTCTTTTTGATATTCATGTACTCTAACTTATTAACTAATGGATCATTTTCAGCTTGGAGGGCCGCGAGAGGTTTTCGCCAAGTACTTCGGTTTTCTCTTCGATAACATGTCTCGGTGTTATCTTGTATTTGCATCTCTCTTCCCTACTCTTTAAACTTTATGTTTATTGCTTATTGTTCTTGCTTATGGGTAGTGTTACCGGTTTAGTGCGAATGCTTTACTCTTATTCTGCACTCAGATAAGTTAGAGTAAAAGCAATTAAGCCATACTTTAAAATTGAGGGTTTAAACAAGAATTAGTTTTATCACACTAATTGAGCTTTCAAAAACCAAGGACATCAAGTCCTTCTTGGTTTTGGTTTTGTGGCTAGCAATATAAGAAATCAAGTCCTAGTTGTATTAGGATTGATTAGCCGAGTTGCTTAGTATAAATATATACACTATGCTACAGTTTTGTGAGAATTGTATTATGTGAGATAAATCGTAGGGCTATAACACTAGTGCAAATACAATAGGCTGCTATGTTCTTTGTATGAGAGAGATAAGAGTGTATTTGGGACTTGGGTCTTATGAGAGTGTTATTGTGTTACTATTGTGATCTCTTTATTTTATAGTGGAACTTTCTTTGTCACCGCCAGTGGATGTATACAATTGTCGAGCCACGTAAATCCTTGTGTCTATTATTTTCTTCTATCTTCTTTAATCTTCTATTAGTGGGTGTATTTTCACAACAATTGGTATCAGAGTTAGGTTGCTAGATCCAGCGGAGATTAATGCTTCTATTGCCTAGGTAGACATAGTTAAGTTCGACGGGACTGGTAACTTCGGGTTATGGCAGAAAGACCTTTTGGTATAGTAAGGTTTGGTGAAGGCTTCGTATTGGAAAACAAAGAAACCATAGAAGATGACCGATGAGAATGGGAAGAACTCAAGATGAGGGCGGTGAGTACAATTTGAGTATGTTTGGCAGATGAGCTTATGTATGATGTCATGGATAAGGTATCAATTGATGCTATATGGTTGCAGTTGGGGAGCCGATAATGTTGATTCTTAAGCGGCAACTTTATGGGCTTAAAATGGTAGAGGGTGTGGATTTGGCTTGGTGCATCAACACGTTCAACCCAATTACTAGTGACATGTTGAGGATCAATATAAAATTCGATGATGAAGATAAGGCGTTGATGCGAGATCCTGAAAGTTAGTGAAGACAAGACTCCGAGAAGTCCGTTGCTAGTAAGAGCTTAGAGGGCTCAAGTACATTGGGTGGATTAGGCTTGGAGGGTCTTTTTGATATTCATGTACTCCAACTTATTCATTAATGGATTGATTTCGGCTTAGAGGGCAGCAGAAAGGTTTATCGCCAAGTATTTTGATTTCCTCTTCGATAAAATGTCTCGATGTTATCTTGCGTTTGCATTTCTCCTTGCTACTCATTAAGCTTTACGTTTATTGGTTATTGTGCTTGCTTATGGGTAGTGTTACAGATTTATTGCAAATGCTTTACTCTTATTCCGCATTTAAATAAGTTAGAGTAAAAGCAATTGAACCATACATTAAAATTGAGGGTCAAAACAAGCATTAGTGTTTTCACACTAATTGAGCTTTCAAAAACCAAGGACATCAAGTCCTACTTGGTTTTGGTTTCATGGCTAGCAATATAAGAAATCAAGTCCTAGTTGTATTAGGATTGATTAGCCGACTTGCTTAGTATAAATATATACACTATGCTACATTTTTTTGAGAATTGTATTGTGTGAGATAAATTGTAGGGCTATAAGACTAGTGCAAATACAATAGGCTGCTATATTCTTTGTATGAGAGAGATAAGAGTGTATTTGGGACTTGGGTCTTGTGAGAGTGTTATTGTGTTACTATTGTGATCTCCTTATTTTATAGTGGAACTTTCTTTGTCGTCACCAGTGGATGTATGCAATTTCTGAACCACGTAAATCCATGTGTCTATTATTTTCTTCTCTCTTTTGTAATCTTGCGTTAGTGGGTGTATTTTCACAAAAATTGGTATCAGAGTCAGGTTGCTAGATCCAATGGAGGTTAATGCTTTTATTGCCAAGGTAGACGTAGTTAAGTTCGATGGGACTAGTGACTTCCGGTTATGGTAGAGAAGGGTGAAAGACCAGTTGGTACAACAAGGTTTGGTGAAGGCTTTGTATGGGAAAACAAAGAAGCTAGAGAAGATGACTGATGATAATGGGAAGAACTCAAGATGAGTGCAGTGAGTACAATTCGACTATGTTTGGCAGATGAGGTTATGTATGATGTCATGGATGAGGTATCAACCATTGCTATATGGTTGAAGTTGGAGAGCCAATATATGTCCAAGTCCCTCACAAATAAATTGAATCTTAAGCAGAAACTTTATAGGCTTAAGATGGTGGTGGGTGCGGATCAATATGTTCAACCCAGTTATTAGTGACATGTTGAGGATCAATATAAAATTCAATGATGAAGATAAGGCAATGATGCTTTTGATCTCATTCCTGGCTTCCTACAAACACTTGGTTACAACCCTATGTTGGGAGAAGGAGACTCTAGAATTTAAAGAGATATTTGGAGCCTTGACGGATCACTACCATCGTAAACAGAATTCAGGTGAGAGTTCTAGGGAAAGACTGATGATAAAAGGTAATCAAGATCGTGGAAGAAAGAAAGATCGGTATAACAATTCTGCCAGGGGACACAGTAGATCCAAATCTAAGAGTAAGAGCATCCGCATCCGGATTTCATATTCTATCCTATTTTACCATCTCAAAAAGCAACTTTATCAATTTTACAATACAATTTTACAATTCTCCAGCATCCCAAACTTTTATTTCTCAATTCTACTCATTAAAATAATATTTTTACACAATAAAATAATATATCTCACAATTAACATTATACACTACATCACATTATTTATACATTATTTATTCTTTCTCTCTTTCTTTCTGTTGAAGAACCACAACCACCACCACCGGTGCACACCACCGGCAACCCCTAATCTACCGTCAACACCAAGAACATAAAAAAAAAAAAAAAAAAAAAAAACAGAGAAAAGACCAGAACCACGCCGCTCACCTACTGCCTTCCGACCATCAACAACACCACCACCACCACCACCACCCTCTTCGCCCACCAACACCACACAAAAAAAAAAAAAAAAAAAACACAGCAAACCACTGTAAAAAACCAGACCCACCACCGCCGAAGCAAGGAAGCGGATTCGCCGCTGGGAGTCGCCGGAGAAGGAAAAAATCCAGAAGAACCCAGCGTCACAACCCAGAAGAACCCAGAAAGAAAAAACCCACGCCGATCTTCACCAAACACATCACCGTGACCCACGCCGATCTCCACCAAACCCATCACCGTGACCCACGCCGTTCTTCACCAAACCCATCACCGTGACCCACGCCGATCTCGCCATGACCTCGCCGACCCAAACACTGGCGATCTACGACGACAACAACCCACTTCAGCCCACACCCAAACACCGATCTCTGCGCCAAACCCACCACCGATCTAGAGTTGCCGGAGAAGAAAAAACACGGAGAAGGAAGAGAAGGAAGAAAGAAAGAGAGAGCAGGAAGAAGAGAGAGCAGCGAAGATAACTAAGTAGAACGAGAAGAAGAGAGAGCAGAAAGAAAGAGAGAGAGAAGGAAGAGAGAGAAGAGAAAGGGAAAAATGAGAGAGGAGAGAGAATTTCGCGGTAGAAAATGAGAGAGGAGAGAGAATGAGTATTAAAAAACTATTTTTTTTTTTAGAATTGAGCTACAGTACCATCTTACATTTGAGATGGTACTGTAGCAAAATCTCATATTTTTTTTGCAATTTGGCATATAGCGTGCCCGGCTGTTGAGCATTTTTGGGCCTTTATGCCAAATGCAGCTTGCATTTGGCATTTGGAAGGCCCGTTGCGGATGCTCTAAGACAGTGAAATGCTATAAATGCAAAAAGAAGGGGCATATACGGCAAGATTTTCCAAAGTGGAAAAGAGATGTGGATAAAGACAAGGAAGGGTCCTTAATATCTGCCAACGTAGTGGCAGTTGATGCAGATTCAAATGGAGATTTACGAGTTTTTTAATCAAATGTAGACCGGTGGATCGATTCTTGGGTTCTGGAATCAGCATGTTCATTCCACGTGACTCGTTACAAGGACTGGTTCGACACTTACAAGTTAGTTAATTGTGGTTTTATTCTAATGGGAAATAACAATGTTGTTTGCAAAGTTGTTGGAATAGGAACAATTAAAGTTAAGATGTTCTATAATGTCATGAGGACATTAATGGATGTGAGACATGTTCCATATTTGAAAAAGAATCTTATTTCATTGGGGACCCTAGACTCTAATGGCTTTAGCTATAAGTCTGAAAATGGAATAATAAAGTTATCAAAAGGTGCTATGGTTATAATGAAGGGACAGAAAATAGATGGTAATATATACAAATTGATTGGTAGCACCATTGTAGGTGGAGCTGCTGCAGTTACCGAATCTGAATGGGATGATACACTCTTGTGGCATGTGCGATTAGGGCATATAGGTGAGCTTGGTATGAGGGAATTGCAGAAAAGAAATCTGTTGGCTGGAGTTAAGACATGCAAATTAGATTTTCTGTAGATACTGCATTATGGAAAAGTAGTGTAAGGTGCAATTCAAAACTTCTGCACACAAGACAAAAGGTATTCTGGATTATGTTCATTCTGATATTTAGGGACCATCAAAGGTTGTCTCTAAAGGTGGATCTCGATATTATATGAGTTTAATTGATGACTATTCTAGGAAAGTTTGGGTTTACTTCTTGAAGAACAAGTTTGATGCCTTTGAAATGTTCAAGAAGTGGAAAGCTAAAGTGGAAAACCAAACGGGAAGGAAGGTCAAGTGCCTTAGAACTGATAATGGCACTGGGTACAGGAATAAGAAGTTCTTGAGGTTTTGTGAAGAGCATGGCATCAGGAGGCACTTTACGGTACCAAGGACACCTCAACAAAATGGAAGAGCTGAGAGGCTTAACAGAAAACTTGGAGAAATAGCTAAGTGCGTGAGACTGAATGCTGGGCTTCCTAAGGTCTTCTGGGATGAAGCTGTGAATATGGCTTGTTCCATCATTAACCGATCACCTAGGTTTTAACTTGACGGGAAAGTTGCTGAAGAGGTTTGGACTAGAAAAGAAGTTGATTATTCTTTGATAGGGATCTTTGGGTGTCCTGCCTATGTGCATATTCCTAGTGAAGAAAGGTCTAAGCTTGATTCAAAATCAAAGAAGTACATCTTTCTTGGGTTTAAGAAAGGTGTAAAGGGATACAAGTTTTAGGGTCCAGTTACAGAAAAAGTGGTGATAAGCAGAGATGTGGTCTTTGACGAAAAATCCATGATAATAGCTTTCAAAAAGGAAGATGAATCTCAAGTAGTGGAAAGCAGTAGTGACAGCAGTATATCAATCATGCAAGTGGAGCTAGATGAAGTGGAGTTTCAGCTAGAGAAGGAACGTCATAGTACAAAATCAGACATGCCTAAACGCAACAAAAGACCACCGGTCAGATATGGTTTCGAGGTTCTTTCTTCTTATTGTTTACTAATCAGTAGCAAAGATCCTTCTACATTTTAGGAATCAATTGATAGCTCTAAAAAGGATAAGTGGATGGAAGTTGTGGTGGAGGAAATGGAATCGTTGAATAAGAACAATAGTTGGGAGTTGTCAAAACTTCCAAAGGGAAGGAAACCAATAGGTTGCAAGTGGGTGTTTAAGAAGAAGGAAGCAGTATCAGATAAGGAAGGAGAATGGTTCAAGACACAGTTGGTAGCAAAGGGTAACTCACAGAAATAAGGGATTGACTACGATGAGATTTTCTCACTTATGGTTGGGCATACTTCTATCAGGGTGGTGTTGGCCTTGGTAGTACATCAGGATTTGGAATTGGAACAAGTGGATGTGAATACGGCATTCCTTCATGGGAACTTGGAGGAGGAGATCTTCATGGAACAACCAGAGGGGTTTAAGCAACCTGGTATAGAAAATCTTGTCTGCAGATTGAAGAAGTCACTTTATGGGCTCAAGTAATCACTTAGACAATGGTACAAGAGGTTTGATTCCTATGTGATTCAGATTGGTTATACCCGTTGTAAGTATGATTGTTGCGTATATGTTAAAGTGCTTGATGATGGTTCTTATATTTATTTATTACTGTATGTCGATGATATGTTAATTGCTGCTAAGAGCATGTCTGAGGTTGATAAGCTGAAATCTCTGTTGTGCAAAGAGTTTGAAATGAAAGACTTGGGTGTTGCTAAGAGAATTCTGGGTATGGAGATTCGTAGGGATAGGGAGGCAAGAAAGTTGTGGTTGTCTTAGAAGAACTATATCAAAAAGGTTCTTGAAAGATTCAACATGCAAGATGCTAAGCCTATAAGCACTCCATTGGAAAATCATTTTAGATTATCTGAGAGTCAATGCTTGAACGATGAGAAGGAACTCGAAGAAATGTCAAAGGTCCCGGATGCAAGTGCTATTGGGTGTTTGATGTATGCGATGGTCTGCACTAGGTCGGATTTGGCTCATGCAATGATTACTATCAACATAAATATGGCAAAACCTAGTAAAGAGCATTGGAACGCAATGAAGTGGATATTCAGATACTTGAAAAGTACTTCAAAACATGGGATCTTGTTTGTAGGGCAATAGGGTGATAATTTAGTAGTAGGGTTAATTTAGTAGTAGGGTATGTGGATGCAAATTATGAAGGCAATGTGGATGACAATAAGTCTACTATAGGTTATATTTTCACATTGCCAGGTAGACCTATCTGTTGGAGATCCACATTACAATCCATAATAGCCATGTCTACTACTGAAGTTGAACACATGGCGACAAGAGAAGTTGCAAAGGAAGCACTGTGGTTGAAAGGTCTAGTCGAAGAGCTTGGTTTGATCTAAGGAGGAATTCAGTTGCATTGTGACAGTCAGAGTGCCATTTATTTGGCAAAGAATCAGGTCTATCATGTAAGGACAAGGTTCCACAAGATAAGGGAATTGATTGTTACAAAAGAAATTTTTCTTGGGAAGATTCACACTTCGGAGAATGCAACTGATATGTTGACAAAGCCAATTCCAAAGGTCAAGTTCAAGCATTGCTTGGATTTGATTGGTGATTGTAGCTTGTGATATCCCTAAGGGCTATGGTGGTGGTGACAGAGGTGTTAGTTTATGAGGCTTGACCAATTCAAGTCAAGGTGGAGATTTGTTGAGTCAGTTGCTTGTTTGGTCAATAAATGTTTGACCGAATCCTATTTATGTTAGGATTGTTTCATTCGTGGAAACCAAGGACATCAAGTCCTACTTGGTTTTGGTTTCGTGGCTAGTAATATAAGAAATCAAGTCCTAGTTGTATTAGGATTGATTAGCCGACTTGCTTAGCATATATACACTATGCTACAGTTTTGTGAGATAAATTGTAGTGCTACAAGACTAGTGCAAATACAATAGGTTGCTCTATTCTTTGTGTGAGAGAGCTAAGGGTGTATTTGGGGCTTGGGTCTCCTGAGAGTGTTATTGTATTACTATTGTAATCTCCTTATTTTATAGTGGAACTTTTTCTATTGCCATTGGTGGATGTAGGCAATTGTAAAACCTCGTAAATCCTTGTGTCTATTATTTTCTTCTCTCTCTTCTTTAATCTTGCGTTAGTAGGTGTATTTTCACAACAATCTTCCTTTAGCCCATATAATGTGAAGAACTTTAAAAAGTGTTCTAAAAAAGACAGTAATATCCCATCAAAAATAATTAACACTAAAAACATATTAAAGATATTTAATAAAAATAAAATTGTTATATTTTATACTTTTTTATTTTTTAAAAAGTTGAAATTACATTAAAAAAATTAGCATTATTTATATAATATAGACGACTAAAGAAAATCTTATATAAAAATTGAATTAAAATAAACGAGTAATTGAAGAATTTTTCTTTTACCTAAATTTACTTTCCTTTTGTTAGAAAAGTAAGAAAATAATTTTATTTATTTATTTTTAAATAAGAAGATCATCCTTCTTTGAACTCAAGAAAGGAGAAAGAATGAGAAGTGTCAAGAGAACAAAAAATGGAGAAAATGAAATCAGAGAGAGAAAGAATTGAGAGTTTGAAATTGTGGAAATAAAATAAAAAAATAAATAAATAACTAAAAATGTTGGGAAATTTAGACCCCGGTTGATAGAATTAACAAGTTTTAAACCCAAGTTGTTAATTAGATCGATTATGAATAAACCTTTTTTCAAATAAACAAACATCAATATCAAGTTCAAATCATGCACAACGGAATAGTAAATAAGATAAGATATGATAACCTAGGAAAACCAATGAAACAAACTAGTTTCACAATAAAAAAATCTAAGGGGAAACCTTCCCAAAAAGCAATCCACTGTAATAAAGAGAATTTTTAGATCTAGTACAAAACCACCTTTGTCCCCAAACTCTACAAACCCAATAGATGAATTTACAGTAAAATCCTTTTACCACTTTAGAACCTCTTAATTCTCTAATATATTAATGCTCCACCTACAATCATGATTAGAACCTCCAATTGACTTCAAGAACCTCTTGAAGATTTTCTACACAGTAGCAAGTTTGTGGTGGTTGCTATGACTTCAGCTTCTTCACCAATGGAATTGTTAGGTTCTAAGAATTAGGAACTAATGTATTAGAACTTCAATTTGTAATGTTGGCAAACCATAATCAAAACATTCTTTAAGTTGTGTGTTAGACTTGCTCAAAGTATGGTTTTTTATGTAAAGTTGGAATCGAGTTTTATGCAGAATTACTGTGCACTTTCTGCCTAACTCGATCGATCGAAAATTATACTCGATCGATCGAAAGTCGTGCAGATTGTTTTTCTGCAGAACTTTTCCAACTCAGCCCTAGCCCATTTAATGTATAGGGTTTTATGTTTGCCCTAAGTATATAAGGGAAAACCCTAGCCACGTTTTTAGAGTTCTGTTTTGCTGTGTTTGTGAATCTAATTGTTAGATCTAGAGGTATTTACCTTCACATATACTTAGGGTTTCCAAACTCAAGATTCATGTCAAGAGCTTAGTAAATCATACAGTTGTAGAATCAAAAAGCTTCAAAGATATACAAGCAGGTGCGCTTGTAAATTGCTGAAGAATTCAAAGAAAGAAGGAGTCCGTGGATCTCGGAGCTATCATGGGGTTATGGTAATAAGTTTCCTACACTGGGTAGCAATAGGATGTTAGTGGTCTAAGTCTTATTGTGTAAACTTCAATTCTTTCATAGTGAATTTGGTTTACCTTGAGGATAGCTAGGTTAAATCCTCCCCAGGTTTTTTACCAGTTTGGTTTTCCTGGGTCATCAGATCTTTGTGTTCTTTATTTTCCGCTGCTTTATTATTTTTGATATATTTGTGTTAACCTAGCTTTGTTTAAATTACCTAAGTTAATCACTTGGCTAATTCTCTAGGATAATCTGTTGGGTTTAAGGGGTCTAAACGATCTAACAAGTGGTATCAGAGTGGGTAGCTTTTATTTTTAATCCTTTGATCTTTGAGCTGATCCTTGACCCCTGTTGTCATGGAATACGGACACTCTCTTGTTGTTCCACCTCATTTTGGTGGGAACAATTATGCTTACTGGAAAGTAAGGATGAAAGCATTCTTGAAATCCATTGATGAGAGAGTCTGGAACTCCGTTGAGTACGGATGGGAGAAGCCCACTACTCCTGTGAGTGAGTGGCAAACTTCTCAAAAGGAGGCAGCTGCTTTCAATAGCAAAGCTATGAATGCTATTTTCAATGCTGTCTCCATGGAGGAATTTAAGAGAATCTCTAATGTTGAGGTTGGTCATACTGCTTGGAAAATCCTCCAGACTGTGCATGAAGGCACAAAGGCTGTTAAGATTAATAAGTTGCAGCAATTAACTAATAGATTTGAAAGCATTAGAATGAATGATGATGAATCTTTTGATGAATTCTATGTTAAACTGAATGATATTGTTAATTCTGCATATAATTTCAGTGACTGCCATCACTGAAAGCAAGGATGTGGACTCCATCCCTGTTGATGAACTTGTAGGATCTCTTCAGTCCTATGAGTTGGACCTACCCAAGACAAACAAATCCAAATCAATGGCTCTTAAGTCTGTTGATAATATTGAGGATGGTGGATTTGATGATGAACTCTCTGCTACAAAGATTGCCTATCTTGCCAAGAATTTTAGAAACTTTCTTAGGAACAATAACAGAAGGGCAAGAAGCAAGAACACTGCTGAACCTAGAAATATTAGGAGGAATGATCCCACTAAGGTTAACAATACTAAAAAACCTAAAGAGAAAGTAGGTCAAACTTCTAACAATTCTTTGGGACAACAATGTTATGGTTGTCAAGGGTATGGTCATATGAAATCTGAATGCCCTACATACTTGAAGTCTAAGGGTAAGGCTATGGCTGTAACCCTTAGTGATGATGAAATTTCTGACAATGAATTCGCTAGTGATGAGGAAGGAAACTTCATTGCTTTCACTGCTACTACTATAGTTAATGAAAGCGTATCTGTTGAAGAGAACCCTTCTGATGGGGAACTCTATGAAAATGCAGATTTACAAGAAGCCTATAATAAACTTTGCAAAGTTGCTGCAAAGGATGCCATGAATGTTGATTTAGGCTTAAAGAAAATTGCATCTCTTGAACTTGAAAAGAAAAATTTACTTGTGAAACTGTTTGATGCAAATGAGCTTTTGAATAATGTGAAAACTGAGAACATGTTGTTACTTGATAAAGTTAAAAGTTTGGAACTTGAATTATCTGTTGCTAGAGAACAAACTAATAGGTCTGCAAGCTCCAAACTTGATCACATGTTGAGTGTTCAAAAGTCTCCCTTTGACAAAACTGGCTTAGGCTTTGTGGATAGCATCTCCGTGCCTGAACCTTCTTCCACTAAATTTGTTCCCTCTTCTGAACCTCCTAAGAGTGAGATTGTCAAACCCTTGGTGAGTGAACCTGTCAAATCTGTAGATGTTACTCCACCTAGAAAGATTAGGGTTGATCTCCAAGCTTCTCATTCTAGAGCTTCTACTTCTTCTAAGGGTAAGTTGTATGATAAGTCTGCATGGGTTTGTCACTTTTGTGGAAAGTCTAGACACATTCGTCCAAATTGTTTTAAGTTGCAAGCTGCAAAGCGAGCAAATAAACCGAAAGTACCTGCGGCCCAAGCACATGATCCTATGGTACTTATTGGTGAATTGGTAAAGGCTTTAAACCTTTATTCCAATCCTAGAGTTGCTCAAAATTCTAATATGAATCATAACTCCAATGCAAGAGTTGCATCTAAAAAGTTTTGGATGCAAAAGACTCAATCAAATTGAGTCTGTCTGACATGGTCTTTGTGCTTCTTTGCTCTACCTTTTGTGACCTTTGTTTCTAGGATTTGCATTGCATAACATTCATGCATTTCATTCTAGGATGTTTGTTTCTTTTATATATATAATAAATAAAAAATTTTGCAAATTGTGTTTTTTTGCAATTTTTTCCTTGAATTTGAAGACAAGGTTGGTCAATCAAATTTTTCATAACATGTTTATGTACCTTGTTTAGCTTTGATGCACTTATTTCTATTGCACTTTACTAGCTGAAGTTCTGTTGTGCATGTTGTGTGGGAAGATGCTATATTTGTTGATCACATGATCTTGATCTTGAAGTCTTATGTCTTTGATTGTCAGACTTGGTCTTATTGAAAATGGCATAAATAACTATCTCACCACTGTTAACTAGCCAATCATGAACACCTTAGTGCATATCGTAAGATTTTGTGCTCGAGAAAGTGTAGCACATGCACAAAAAGATCATAAGGTGTAGTCTCTATTAAAATTAGTGTGTACATTATTGGGCTATAATAATATCACAATTCAAATAAAATTGGTGTGTACATTATCCCGGCTTTTCATTAAGTTTCTAATCAATTTAATTGAATTTTGAGACAGATCAAGAAACTTACATGATTGCAAGCTTTTATTCTAGGAGATGTGAGAGTTATATGATGTAACTCTTTAAGTAATAGTCTCTTTCAAATTCATGTGATGGATTTTGTAGAAATTGTGATTGATTACTATATGCATATCACCTCACATGTTTCTTAAGCTTATGCTAGTTGTATACACTACACAAGTTATTCTTTGCTAAATTGTGTACATGTTATTGTGTGTGTTTTTGGTCTGACCAACCAAGGCTGAATAGTTCTGGAAATTGATGCGGAACATGTTTGCTTGTTTAAATGGTTGAGGAATATTTTGAGAAAATCTTACTTTGAGATATCTGGATTAAAAACATTTTTTTTGGAAAACATTTAATCTCATACTCATGCATTCTTTTCATAAAATATAATGCTTTGAGGAGTTTTTGAGCAAATGGGTTTCAATTTTCAAAAATTCAATTTTTTCAGATTTTTGATCGATCGAGTCTGTTGTTCGATCGATCGAAATTGTTTTTAAAATCTCAGTAAAGTCTCTGTGTGTTTCGATCAGTTCTCGATTGGTATTGGATCAATCGAAGGATTTTCGACCGATCGAATCTGTTTCTCAATCGATCGAAAATCGGGCTGAGTGTTTTCAAAAAGGATCTTTTCTCACGTGGTTCTTCACCTTTTCAAACCTTTTCAAACACTTTTGTCTCCTCACCAACCGGTTAAAGCAATTTTTGGTGTTTTTGTCGTTTTCCTCCGATCTTTTTGCATAAATCCTCACTCCCAAGGTCGGTAAGACACTTTTGCCCCTCCTTTTGTTCTTATTTTCATGTTTCATGCATTATTTTCATGCATTTTGGGTTATTTTCGGCATTTTTGTTTTTGGTATTTTTGGGATTGATTTTGGTTCGTTTTCTTTCAAATGAATCATGGGTTTTTGTGGGGACACCTTATCCAAGTACTACATGTGGTTTAATTTGGTTAATTTAGTGTTTTGTGGAATTTTTGAAATTCTAGGGCTTGAAATTGGGGATTTTGGGGTTTTTGTTCAAATTGATGAAATTGACTTGTTAGATTGATTAATTTGATCATTATATTGAGTTATATGTCTGCTGTGTTGATCAATTTATCCATTAATTGTGTTTTGAAAAATTGGGGTTCTCAAAATTGGGTATTTTTAATTTAAAACTCATGCTCAAGTCAATTTTGTTAATTTGGATTATATTTGAACTTGTCACTGCATTAGTTCATGCATCATGTGCATATTTTGTTCATGCATCATATAGAATTGTTATTTCTATATTTTTTATGCTGTGCTAACTTGCAGTCTGCCCTTAGTTTTTGTTTTTACTCTTCTCTGTTTGTGTCTCTCTTTGCTTTCCTTAGCACCATGCCTAGGAAAACTAGAGCCCATAGGACTTCTGACCCTTCACCTTCCTTCGATAGTGATCGGTTCCCTAGTGAGAAGAACCAAGAGACCTATGAGACCCTTAATCTTAGGCGTCATATCTGGGCTGAGCGTAGGGTCATACTAGATGAGGTAGATCTTGAGGTGAGACGTAACTTTGAGCGTCGGGGTTGGTTATCTTTGCTCGAGTTTGAGCATCCTCCTCCTTCTGCCACCTTGATTAGAGAGTTCTATTCGAACATCTCTATCCACATCTATGATACCAACACCTTAGTTAAGGTTTGGTTACGAGGTGTAGAGTATCGCATTACCCCTTCGGTAGTGTCTGATGCTCTTGGGGTGCCGATTGTTGATCATCCCGTCTTTCCTTATGAGGAGTCTCCACCTCTTGATGACGTGATGTCATACATCACTGGATCTTCTATCCAGTGGGGTTCTGATCCTCGGATCACATCTGCTGAGCTCTCTGAGCTTCATTACCTTTTCTTTAGGATTGCTTGTCATTCCTTATGGCCTATTTCTCATCTCCACACCATCCCTCTTGAGAGGTGTGTCTTTTTGTATGCCCTTGTTACTGATGCTTCTATCAGTTTTCCTCATTTGTTCCTTCGTTCTTTGAACGAGGTACATCGATCTAGTTCTACGGCTCATGCTTTATTCTTTCCCGTTTTTATTCATAGGATTCTCCTTTTTCTCGGTTTAGGTGATTTTTCTGCTTCTGAGCCTATACATGTCATTGCTCCTATAGGTGCTACCTTTTTGAGGCAAAGGGCTGCTCAACTTCGAGCTAGCTCTAAGCGTCCTAGGGTAGAGCCTTCCGATGTCACTCCACCCCCTTCTTCTTCTACAGATGCTCCCGCAGCTGAGATGTCTATTGATCCTGCTGCTGCTGCTACTGCTGGTGATGTTCCTCCACCTTTTGATGATATTTCTGACCTTCGTCGGACTCTAGACACTGTCATGTCTGTTCAGGCGGCTTATGGTCAGCTACTGGTGGACATCCTTGATGAGCTTCGTGCTTTGCGAGCAGATTTGGGGAGTTCTCGTCATTCTCCTCCACCTCCTTTTGCTGATGAGTGAGTGCTTTTTGGCAATTCGTCACAAAAAGGGGGAGTATATCTTAGAGAGTTTTGTAGATGAGATTTTTGTTTTAGGGGGAGTTTTTCTACTTTGTTGTGATACTACGGAGCTTGTGGAGTTATTAGATTGTATCTAGGCGCTTCACCTTGTATTTGCTTTTTTGGCTCTTGATAGGAGATATTTTTGTTGAGATACATTTTGTTGTATATGTTTCTTGTTTCACTATGCTACGTTGCTTATTGATTTATATTTATGATGTTATTCATGATATATCTCTTTATTTTGTGTCATGTGAAATCAAGAAGTTATTTTTTATATTCCTTGTATTTTCCACACATGCGTTTATGTGTTTGTTAAGTGTTACAGGAATATACAGGTTGATTCAGTCGTGCTGCTGTCTACTTTACAACTGTTAGATAGTAGTTAGGTTGAATTGTTTAAGTGGCTTTTTATTTTGTAATGGGCTGTTTCAATTTGTAAACTTTGAGCTTTTTGTTAAGTCTGTGTTTTGTCACGGATTGCCAAAGGGGGAGTTTGTTAGGTTCTAAGAATTAGGAACTAATGTATTAGAACTTCAATTTGTAATGTTGGCAAACCATAATCAAAACATTCTTTAAGTTGTGTGTTAGACTTGCTCAAAGTATGATTTTTTATGTAAAGTTGGAATCGAGTTTTATGCAGAATTACTGTGCACTTTCTGCCTAATTCGATCGATCGAAAATTATACTCGATCGATCGAAAGTCGTGCAGATTGTTTTTCTGCAGAATTTTTCCAACTCAGCCCTAGCCCATTTAATGTATAGGGTTTTATGTTTGCCCTAAGTATATAAGGGAAAACCCTAGCCACGTTTTTAGAGTTCTGTTTTGCTGTGTTTGTGAATCTAATTGTTAGATTTAGAGGTGTTTACCTTCACATACACTTAGGGTTTCCAAACTCAAGATTAATGTCAAGAGCTTGGTAAATCCTCCACAGGTTTTTTACCGGATTGGTTTTCCTGGGTCATCAGATCTTTGTGTTCTTTATTTTCCGCTGTTTTATTGTTTTTAATATATTTGTGTTAACCTAGTTTTGTTTAAATTACCTAAGTTAATCACTTGGCTAATTCTCTAGGATAATCTGTTGGGTTTAAGGGGTCTAAACGATCTAACATGAATCTTCAAATCTACTTTGAAACTCTTTGGTTTGGTGAAATAGAGAAAACTTGGTTACAAAAACCTAGCTACATAAATGGAGTTTTTCTCTCTCTAAAAATCCCTCTAATAGATGGTTTATAATTTCTTTTAAATACTAGTTCAAACGGATCTCAATTCAAGCTTCAAACGAATAAGTTATGGCTTTTTCAAGTTGCTGATTTTTGCTAATCCGCGACGCTCGATGTATCAAGTAGGTATCGAGACTACTATCAAGGAGGTAGTAGGTTTCTCAATATATAGAGATTGCTATCGAGAGGTATCAAGACTACAATCGACAGGTATCATGACCACTATTGAGAGGTATAGAGACTACTATTGAGGTACATGCTGAAAATGTGTTTTTCTTCAGCAAACTTTGTGTCTTCAAATTGGTCTTCAATTAAAACTTTAAGACACATCAAAACTCAATAAAAAGACACATAATTCGGCATGATTTAACAATACCAAAACACATGACCCTAACAAAAAGTAGATTAAAAATTGTAAAAATGGGACCACCCGACTAGCAAGTTCACTTGACCAAAGTCACAAAACACAATGTTTTAATTGGGACGAGTCTATGTTGATCCATTTTACGAGTAGAAAAAAACTTTACCTATAGCTATTTTTATAATATTTTTTTAAAGAATGTTAGATGTTTTTGGCTAACTCATAGTTGAAATTGTTGAGCTGGTTGTAAATTTTTTAGTTGAAAATTTTAACTGAAATGTCTTATTTTCATTGGGCCACCTCTCACACATGGCATGAATTTCATATTCACCAAAAGCACGTGATTTGCTTTCCAATTAACCCCAATTAATTGGGAAAACTAAAAATTCATGGAAAAAAATAATGTTAACTTTAAGGGGTTGACTAAGTTGTTCCTAAGACCTCATGATATTCATGAAATCTTAGGTTCAAAATCTAGGACAAAATTGGCCTATACCCTTTTCACACAAACTAAGCAGCATTTTGCCCCCTTTTCCAAACTAATCAGGGAAATGCCCCTCTTTTGAAAATCGATTTTCTAAAAATCGAGTTAGGCCCTATAGCGGCGTTTTTAAGGAGCCTATAGTGACGTTTTCAGGACCTATAGCGGCGTTTTATAACTCGATCTTTACAAAGTTGAGTTATAGGCAAAAAAATGAAAAAAAAATTGCATATAACTCAATTTCATGAAGGTCGAGTTATAAAACGCCGCTATAGATCTTGAAAGCGTCACTATAGACTTCTTAAAACGCCACTATAGGCCTCCAAAAATTTTTTTTTTTTAACTCGATTTTGAGAAAATCGAGTTTCAAAAGAGGGGCATTTTCCTAATTAGTTTGGAAAAGAGGGCAAAATGCTGCTTAGTTTGTGTGAAAAGGGCATTTGCCCATTTTGTCCCAAAATCTATTGCCAACATCTTGGGATTACCATCAAGAAATATCATGAAATCTTGGGTTCAAAATCTCTTGCCAGTATCTTGAGGTCACCTTCAAGAGATTACTCCCAGGAATAAACTAGTGTCGGATGAAGGAACTACACTCTATTATATTTCTTTACACTCTTCTTAAAAAATGAAGCATCGTTCATACCAACCTCTATTTTAGAAATTTGAAACGATGGGCTTTATGTTCAGAACTTAATTGCTTTGCAAAACCAGTTCATCTCTCTCTCTCTCTCTCTCTCTCTCTCTCTCTCTCTCTCTCTCTCTCTCTCTTAACACTTCAATTCCTCTTCAATTTAATTAACTCAAACTATTGTGTTTCTTTTCAAATTTATATGTTGATGGATCGTCCTTCTATTGATAGATCGACTTTTCCTCTCTACGAGTTCATGGACAACAACTCCTTCACGTTCATGGACAACAGCTCCTTCACTCGTCTGTGTTCGCAAATAGATAAATATTACTGACACTCTCTCTGTTTCTTCTAGTTCATTTTTTTTTTTTTAAAGGAATGAATTTGTTGTATGCAATGTTTAAGGAACACATACTTGGGAAAATCAAAACTTCAACTTTACTGGTTTAGGTACAAAATATAAACTAAAGGAGTAATAACCACTAGGCAATGAATTATCTAAACTTTCTTTTGTTTCTAGTCTAAGAGGTACAAAATACTAACTTTGTTTCTTTCTTTCTTTATTTATTTGTTTCCTATTGTTTGGGTTTTTGCTAATCAAAGTGGGTTGTTTGTTTTGATTTTGAATCACAATCAAAATGGCAATGGAGGAGTGGATTCGCATTGCAAAGAGCCTTGGAGTAAGTATATAATTTATTTTAAATCCATATTGTTTGATAGAATGCTTAAAATTAAAATTTTAAATTATATTTCTAACTTAATGACTTCATAATTTCTTTTTGTTTATTCTTTATTTTGTTTTATAATTAGAAATAATTAAATGTAGGAAAAGTTTATTGAAAGCACTAGAAGATACAAAGCTTGAGTTTATTGGGTTTTTTATATTGCTGCTCGTGTCGATGTTGGTTGTATGATGTATCGGCTTCTAATTGACATAGATGGAAACAAATTAACTTAGTTATGGGTAAGAAAGTGGTTTTTTTATAAGGTGAATAATTTGTTTTTAACTATTGAGTGTTACAGATAATTTGGCTGCAAATTTTTAAAAGAATCACCACAATCTACAAATATTATTTATGTCCTATTGAATGACAAAAATTCAATATCCAAAAAATACGAGCAAAAAAAATTAACTTAGAATGGCGTCTCCATTATTTTAAGGTGAGCTTATAATCTATATTAACTTAGAATCTCTTCCTATGAAAACATGTCTGCATCTTGGTATTAATATGTTTTATAGTGAAAGATGCTATAGCATACCTAGAAAATATTTAGAACCCTAAACTCTGCGTTTTACAGCTAGGTTACTTTTAATCAAAACTAATAAAATTAGTTCAAGTGTAAGCTCCACCTAGTAACTTAATTCACTGAGTCCTTTCTCTTTCATAATGGCCAGAAATATGTATAGAGAACTGAGTACAATAATTTCGCAATTCGCGACCTTGTTGCGGCCTGGTTGGTTACGAAATGGTCGCAACTTGCCTAGTCATCACTCTAATCCTAACATTCTACTAAGTGACAATTCATGGGCAAAGCAAAACTCTAATCCTAACATTCTACTAAGTGACAATTCATGGGCAAAGCAAGTCACGTAAAGTCGTGAGATCATTGTGAATGCAGCTTTCCAAACAACATAGAAGGCTCAAGTACATGTGCCCTAAATACAATTAAGTCTCAAAAAGATATATTAAAAAGTAAATAAATACATACAAATTTTTTACTGAATAAAGCCAACAAATATGTACTTCTCGTATAGGTAAACCTTTGTTCAATATTTACTAAATTTGTCAAACCATGTCTAGCTCAACCAACATTAAAACATCTTACTTGTTTCATTTTGTTATATCATTAATCTACTTTTTTTTTTTTTTTTGCCTTATTTTATGAAGACTTTTAACATGTAGACTAATGGAAGCAAATTATCTTAACTTTGGAAAATGAAAAGTTCTTAGGGGAAGAGAGTTTATTGGCTAGCATCAAAACCTAAATCTCCAATACTAATGTTTCAGTTTCTTTTGAATCCTTTTATGTGACAACCCATATCATCCAATTGTATGTATTTTAAGCTCAAAACTTCCTAGATGGGACTATTTAAGAGTTATGTCCTTCAGATATAAGAATAAACGTGTCAAACGTCAAATATGTGCATCAATGCTAAGGATGACAAAACCAAACCAATGATGACAAAACCTAAGAGCTATAGGACCTAGACCTAATGATTGTAGTTTACTTTAAAGAAGAAGAAGAAGAAGAAGAAGAAGCAATAGATTGCAATTGTCGATGCCTCGCAGCTGCTCGACCACCCATCATGATGACAACTCGTGTGCTAACATATGCAGAGGAAGATGTGTGTCGTACTTCGGGTGTGTGACTGGAATCTGAGTCAATTTCAAGGATATTGCCAAAGGTAAGTGAAGTTGCAACCAATCATTGGGTTTTTTCTAAGGTGTGATTGGTCACCTGACTCTATTTGATTTTATTACCGATCTTAGGCTAAGAAAAATGTCATTTTTCCTAATCTAATGTGGATGGGTAAAAAATCTTGATTCTTGAGTTCGGAAGTCTAGTTACATGTGGGGAAGGTGTTAGGCACCCCACAACGCCTGTCTATAGACAGTCCTTTATTTTGGTAAAATCATAATTTAAGGACATTGGCAATTGAAAACAAGCTATTGGTATTAGCTTTCGAGGATTTTAATGTGTTGGGCTTTGAGGTTTGGTTTGGAATAGGTGTGGTCTCGATTGATGTTTTCTAAGTGTGTTTGAAGTTGTTGCCAAATTTCCACAGTGAAAATAAAGCAACATTTCACCTTATTTTCATGGCAGAAATTTGGCAGCACTTTGCCTCAGATGCATCATAGCACGCAAAACGCTATTCTCACCAAGCTTTTGACATGAGAATATGGCAATAGGGATGCCCCATTTTCACGGCGAAAATACGATAGAGTTTTGCGTTTGGTGTGCTATGGCGCACCGGCAGGGTTTCACATCTGTGTATACGGCGTGTACCAACATACTCACACCATGACAAGCCGAAGCCTTCCAAAGTGTTAAGCATGTTGATGCGTGTCACAAACATGGGGAAACCAATGTCACTTGGTGACATGGATCGAGACAATCACACCGCGATGATCGTGCACACAATATAGCATGAATATGCACCTACGACAGTTGCCTTGAGCGCATACCCATACTACAAGGTCAAGAGCTCTCATGACTAGAGAGAGTCACTCACGTAGCCACGAGATTCCATCATACAAAGTGCACAATCACCCACACACATGCAGGCATATATATATATATACATACATACATCATGCACAATGCATCCACACAGAGTGGAAAAGTAAATCAGACATTGCCAACATTTGACAGGTATGGCCTAGAAAGGTACAAAAAATGTAAAATAGACATTGCCAAGCCCAGGGAATGCGGCCCAAGCAAGAAGCAGGGGGTACATGGAGGGGAACCCTATACATGCTCTAGAGAAGAGGCTTAGAAATGAGAAAGAGAAGACCGCTTAAGAGGGGCTAGGCCCTCTAATCTATTGAACATTGCCTTTTGTGGGCTTGCATCCTTGCCCTTTGATAAGCCAAGAATGTATTAACCCCTTATGATCAATTAACCAATTAATTAGCCAAGTTGATTAATTAATCAGATTAACATACAATATGCGTGGCAGCACAAACAAATCACCAAATAACTAAATATGCAGCAGAAAGTAAATTGACACGGTGATTTGTTTACGAATGGGGAAAAACTACATGATAAAAACCCCACCAAGTGATTTTAAGGTCTCCACTTCCGAGAATCTACTATTATCAAAACGAGCGATTACAAGTAAAGCAATCATAGTACCTTATACCAACCTATAGTTGAACCCTTACCCTAATACCCAATTGAACTTGTTTCGTAGTGACAATCTCTCCTTTTGATGCATAGCTCCTTGTACGTGACTAACCAATAGATGCGCGGTTTCCAATACGCGACTTAATCACCAACTTGAGAAAAAATGTTGGCTACAAAGTTTTTGAGTTCATCAGCACAATAAAGATCATGAAGCTCTTTGGTCACAAAGCCCTACAATGTACAAACACAACAGCTTCTTGAATAGAAAGATGAACTAAGTCATATGTCTCCAGTTCACAATATGCTAGTGAAAAACTTTTGCATTAAGTTGCATCAGCTGCAACAGCCCTTAAAACAATCTTTATATATGTTTAGGATTGTGAGAAAGGAAAGCCCAAACATCTATTCATGGATTGGAGTGAAATCAGATTTGGAAAACTAATTTTCATAAACCTCGACAGATACCCTATTTATCGAGCAGCTGTCAAACCTTGGGCTGGAACAGCCTTTTAAGCCTTGATAAATACTAGCTGTCGAGCTTTAAAATCCAGCACTTCTTCACTTGATTCTTGGACAGACTTGCATGGCTTTTACACTTGAACTTGAAATCTTGTTCCTTAAAGCATTAAACACATCCTAGATCTACCCAATTACAAGTAAAGTGCATTTTGTCAAAGGATTAGCCAATTACATATGTTCCTAACATGATTCACATATGTCCTAACATCCTTTTTGCTTGCGCCTAGGAAGCTGTGCCTTTGCTCCAAGCGTCCTCGCTCCGTGCGTGTATATGTAACAAACAAGGAAACAAACTAGTAGACAAGCAACTGAACAAATAGAAGGAAAGCATGCTAAAAGACAAACTAGCAAAAGATGCTAAACAAGGGCAAACAAACATGTGAAGCACACGAAAGGGCAAACAAACATATTATCAAACAAAAGAGGGTGTCCTAGGAGGACAAATGTTGATACGGATCAAGTGTCTATAGGTCCATTGGATTAGAGTACAAACGACACAGACTCGTGCATGAACATGTAGGCAAGTGTGCAAAGATGCAAAGAATCAAAGAAAGCCAAACGAGTGGCACAAAGCAAGTAAGGCAAGCATATCAACATCGAACGGAGCGGAGAAATGGGTGTTTCAAGCACACCAACACCACGAAGGTGTATCTCACAAGTGGTCACATCCAAACAAACCCTAGAGGGGATGGATGTAACCACACAAGCACCACACAAGCACAAGCCCACAGAGGACTCAAAGCATGGCAAAGCCTAGATCTAGAGAGCTTAACATGGAGACAAAGTATAGAAGCAAACATGCAAACATCGACATGCAAGGGAAATGATCTTAACCCTTTAATATAGGCCTAGGTGCATAGATCTAGGCCTAGACCATGGGATCAAGATCTACACCCCACTGAAAGGGCCAAAAAGCAAGAAAGAGAGATATCACAAGACAAAAAGGGCTAAAGTAGCACATGGCATAGCAACCAACATAGACTTAAGCACACAAGCATGGCATGGAGCACATAAACGCACAGATCTAAGCATAGGAACATAGATCTAAGCACTAACATGTAGATCTAAGCAAAAACATGGCAAAGAACACATAGGCATGTAGATCTATGCATAAACATGGCATGGAGCCTGAAAACATGTGGATCTAAGCACAAACATTAAATTTAGACATATTTGTGGGCATAACGGAAATTGGAGTCGCCACCTAATTTTTTGCAATGGTTTAGAAACCATATATATAGTGTCCTCTTGAGGAAGGACCATCGATCTTACTACCAGAGATACGGGTTCAGAGTTTAGGTACAGTCTTGGGAAGGTGTTAGGCACTTAAGACAGCCCAACCCTAAGGTTGGCCTCCCATCATTGTGTCTTACGTCTTAACCTCGATAAAATCATGTTCAATACTTGTATTCTAACTCACACACACACTAGCATACATCTAAGAATACAACATAGCATCATTATCCCAAAACACATACATATCTATCCATGAAGCATAAGTAACCAAACCACACATGTACAACCCTAGCATTCATCTAATCATGGCATCAAGACATTCGTCACATTACAAACCCTAATCATAAATCTAAGCATGCTCCATCACAAACTCCATTATATCATACCAAGGCAGCAAAGTAGGCATGGCAAGTAAACATAGATCATCACATGTATTTCAAACTTATAGACATGAAATCACACATTAAACAAGCATATTCATCTCTATCATCAAAGCAAGATCATATCACAGATGCATGGGCATTTCCAATGCATGAATTACCTTTTACTTACCTTACAGCAACTCAGTACTTATGACATTATGCATGAGCATATGAATGCATGATCATGGCATTGAAACAAAGCTAAAACAAGATGAACCCTTATTCTAACATGTGATACCAAAAAAGCAAACAAACATGTGAAACAGAGACTTTGGAAGCATAAAAACATGGAAAAGAAGCTAAACAAAACAAACTGTAAGTTCTTTTAGACCCCTTAAACCCAAACAGATTAACCTAGAGAATTAGCCAAGTGATTAACTTAGGTAATTTAAACAGATCTAGGTTAACGCAAATATATCTAATCATGTAAAAGTACGGAATAATAAAGAACACATGATATGATGACCTAGGAAAACCAAACCGGTAAAAAACCTAGGGAGGATTTAACCTAGCTATCCTCAAGGTAAAACGAATTCACTATGAAAGAATCGAAGTATACACAATAGAGACTTCGACCACTAACATCCTATTGCTACCTGTCTGTAGGAAACTTACTACCACGACCACGTGACAGCTCTGAGACCACAGACTCCTTCTTTCCTTGAATTCTTCAACAAAGCACAAGCAACACCTGCTTGTATATCTTGAAGCTCTTTTGTTGTTCTGCAACTGCATGATTTACCAATCTCTAGACATGAATCTTGAGTTTTGGAAACCCTAAGTGTATGTGAAGGTAAACACCTCTAGATCTAACAAATAGATTCACAAACATAGCATTCAGAACTCTAAAAACGTGGCTAGGGTTTTCCCTTATATACTTAGGGCAAAACATAAAACCTTATACATTAAATGGGCTAGGGCTGAGTTGGAAAATTCTGCAGAAAAATGTTCAGCACGATTTTCGATCGGTCGAGTCTAATTCTCAATTGATCGAGTCAGGCAGAAGTGCACAGTAAATTCTGCAGTTAACTCGATTCCAACTTTACATAAAAAGTCATACTTTGAGCAAGTCTAATACACAACTTAAAGAATGTTTTGATCATGGGTTGCCAACATTACAAATTGAAGTTCTAATACATTAGTTCCTAATTCTTAGAACCTAACACAAACATGTGAAAATAGAAGCAAAACAAACAAAAAACAAAAATTAGGGTTTTTGGGCAATAGTTTGCATACGCAAGAACCTGTCTACGTGCACATAATCAAACCTGCATGCGTAGGCAAGATTATGCATACGCAAGTTCTTGCCCAGAAATCCTAAAGACACAAACAAGCCAAAAATACTAAATCTGGCACCCTAACATGCATTTTAAGCATACAAAAACGTAAACCTAATTTAGAAAAGCATATTAAGACATATTATAACAAACAAATAAAGCAAAAAGAAAAATTTAAAAGAAAAAAAAGATAGAAAGGAAAAAGAAAAGTTTAAAATAGAAACCTCACAAAAAAGTTTTCCAAGCTTGATTTTTGACCGTTCTCCTCAGTCAAATCTATTCACAAACAAATAAGAAAGTGATTAGAAACGTTAAACTAGAAGGATTAGGGCCAGAAAAGGTCCCAATCAAAGGAAATTGACTTAGGGGTGTTTTGTAAAAAACTTCCTTTTGATTCACTATTTTCTAGTGAATCTTGTATTTTTCCTGTGGGATTTCTGTGTATTTTGAAAATGTACCATGTGAGGCTCTTTAAAATGGAAAAAAATGGGGTTTTGAATGGCTCTCAGACGATGTAAGATTCATTCCAAACCTTAGCCATTATTGTAGAAAACTTGTCTTTTTTATTCTCAGAAACCCTAGCTGCATATGCAGGAGTGTGCCTGCATACGCATGCCTTTGCCCCCATACGCAGGCTGCTGGCCACATACGTGGGCCAACAGCCACTTTGGTCATTTTATTTTCAAAAATAGATTTTTGCTTATTTAAAAGGTTATATTTTTCATTTTAACACTCTTCAAGTCAATTTGATATCTGATTGGGCTATAAATTGGCTTAGGTCATAGAGTTTGGGCATCAATAGGGAACGAGGGTCTGAGTCGTTAGGGATACAAAATGCGATGTCTATAAATGCCCTTCTTTTATTCATGAGCTTCACTGATGAAATTAAAAGAATAAGAGACAAAACATTTTGTTTCGACTTTCGGCTCGAGCCCAACCTATGCACACGACATACATCACTCATACATGGGGCAGGGTGCAACTCTGGAGAGCTACATGGGATTTGTATATTCGAAGTCCCACCTTTGTTGCTCGGGAAATGAGCAATGATAGGTTCACTATCCCAAAACCTATTTTTCCATTTGCAAGCAAATGGCGAGTGACTCACTATCCTAGAGTCACTTAAAAAGAAAAAGAAAAACAAACAAGGGCACTTTTCGAGCTAACCCAACAGACAACAAAAGGATACAGTCTCTATGGTGTCCATTCGGGGCTCTTGCCTCAAACTTCTCTGGGTGACTTGCTTCTCTTGTCTTCTTCACTTCTTTTTCTACCTTTTCTGGTGAAGCTTTTGCCTCGGGTTGCCCTTGGTCTCTTTCTCTATCTCTATCTCTACCTTTTTCTATTGTGCCTGCATGTTTAATTCTTAAAGGATATGTGCATGAATAGTCTTGATTGTTGGATCCGCTAGGGGTGGTGAAAACTCGCTAAAGAGTAGGTATGTATGGGGAGGAATCTTCTACCTCTTTCACGACTTACATGGGGATGAGAAACTTGCTAAGGAGTAGCAGAAATGGACTCACTAAGGAGTAGTGTAACTTTTGTAGATGTGTGATCCACTGGGAAAGAATCTTCTACTTCCTCCATGGTATGATGAGGACTTTGAGGAAGAATCTTCTGCTTCTTCACTAGGGGTACTTTGGGTGTACTTGATCCACTGGGGAAGAATCTTCTACTTCCTCACTTGGGATTGTTTAAATTTGCTTGGGTCCATTGGGGAAGAATCTCCTGCCTCTTCCATAAGGATAATGTTATAGATATGCTTGATCCACTAGGGAAGAATCTTCTACTGCCTTACTGGGGATAGTGTTCTTAAATTTATGTGATCTACTGGAAATGGTTTTGGGAAGTACATGCTTCATTGGGAGAAGAGTCTTCTGCTTCCTTTACTGCTCACTGAGGGGTCCTTGGTGACTTAGTGCCCAATTTGGGCAATCTTGAGATGCTTTTCTTTTTTGAATTATTACTTTTTTTTTACTATTCATGCCTAAACTACATGTAGTTTAGCAATCAAGTGTGTTCCTACCTCTTCATTTTTCCCAACTGTTACCAACTGTTTCTTTTCCTTCTTCATTCTTTTCACATTCTTCATAAATCTTTTTTTTTTTTTTATCTATGAAAACTTCCCTTTTCTTTCTTTTCCTTACACCATCTGATTCTCTCATTTTCTCTCTAGACTCTCTTCATCTCCTCCAATGGCACCCAAGGCCAAAAAAGCTTCCAATGTCCTTTCCTCAGATGCATTTCTCCTCACCCGCTAGAGTGGGATAGTGAGATTGATGGAGCCTCGTTCATTGACATATCGGCCAGAGAATCACATTCCCATAGTTGAATCTGTAAGTTTTTCAAACTTTTCTCATTTTCAAGTTTTTCTTTGATCTTCTGTTTTGATGTATTTTTGCCATGTAAATGCTTGGGTTTTGTTGTAGGATGGGTTTAAATGAAAACCTGACACATTAGAAGGTGTAAGAGTATGTTTAGGAATGATTTTGGGTGATACGTGCTTGAAAATGTTGAAGGACTCTTCCTGTCTGTGCTTCTGCATGCATGAGCTCAAGCCTGCATACGTACCTTTTAGAAAGCTTGAGCATGAGGTGTTTTGGCACTCACCCCATGAAGAAGGTGTCTCACAAAAATGAAACAGAGGTTCATCTTTGGACACAGTCCTCAAACGTGAACAATCAGGGTAATCAGGATGTGATACCAGCGGAACGTGTAGTATCTCAGATATAAGATCTAGAGTGACTACGATACGTGTACCTCGAATCTGCATAGCAAACTTAGGTATAGAGGTATCAAAACCGTGCATGTTGGAGTAGAACTCTTGTATGATCACGGTGGGACATCTCATGGTATCTCACATAGAGATTCCCATCCCCGACTGTGAATGACAGTGGGTAGAGCAGTATCGAAAAAGTCTGATAGAACCATGTGGCGTTCCGAATGAATACCACGGTTGGAGAAGTTCTTCGAAAAGTCCTTACGGGCCTTCTCATCACGAAACCAGATGTGAAGAGGAGTAGGATCAGAAGAACATGTCCCGGAACGAAGAGGGTTCCAAGACGGAGTGGATTTGTTCTTGGGTGCCATGTGTAGTCTATCCGAGAGAGAGAGAGAGAGAGAGAGGGGGAGAGAGAGAGAGAGAGAGAGAGAGAGAGAGAGAGAGAGAGGGAGAGGGAGAGAGAGAGGGAGAGAAATAGAAAACACAATTACAACCCAGCATAGAAAGATAAAAAAGAAATGGTATGTATGCATGAAAAATGCATGAACATATGATGTGTGAAAAGAAATTGCATCATGGGTTCAATCCAATCCAAACTTAGCAACACACAATTTTCAACATATAAACACACATCTAAATGCATGAAACATTGTGAAAATGCAAATGGAATGCAATGCATGATCATATAGCATCAAATAAGCAACACCCAACCCAAAACTTTCACAAAAACTCAAAGATTATAAAAACCCCCAAAAATTTCAAGAAAACCTAAAACCTAGGTCTAAATACATGAAATGGATGAAGAAAGAGAGATAAGAAGATGTTACTAGAGAAGAAATGCAAGATCTAGGCCGAAATCCAAGTGGGGAAGATGAAAAAAGTGGGAAAAAAGTGTTTGGAGGGAGAGAGATAGCTTTTCTGTCAAGAGAGATATAAAAAATAATGAGATCTAATTTCGCGCTGAAGTATTTAAACAAATTGCAGCTCGATGGATTGAGGATCTGTCGAGCACTAAATCTCGACAAATATGAATCTATCGAAGTGCTGTTAAGAATCTGTCGACAGTAAAATCACCTCGATGAATCGAAAAGCTATCGAGAAGCTATCGGCCAGACAAAATCTTTCTCGATGGATCAAGAGTTTGTTAAGAACCTATCGAGACAAATTCCAGATAGCTCGATAGATCAAAGATGCGATAAGATTTGTCGAGAAAAGAAGTCCAAGGGTCTCGATAGATAGCTATCTGTCAAGGATCTATCAAGAAGCTGTTAAGCTTGATAAAAAAAAATAGTTTTTCAAAGAGAGGAAAAACACACAGAAAAGAATGCAATCAAACAAGCTACTCAACCAAAGATCCAAACAACATGTTAAGCTCTTAAAAACAACTCTCTACAAAAAAAAAAATTGCAAAGCATTCATGATCCAAAACACACACACACACACATACACTAAACAAGTCTAACCAATTTCATATTTCAAAAATAAGTCAAGACAGTTTAGTGAGTACACATTAACACATGTATCCCTTGTGATGGCCAAACCACATTGTACTTGCAAATGTATCAAAAGTAGCAAAGAATTTTGCGTGTTTTATGTGAAAACATATCAAAAGTGCATAAGTGTCTCGTATTATGACAATTTGAGATATGAGAAAATCAATTTAACTCACACATAATCATAACTACTTGATGAGAACTATCACCTTTGAGGTACATCATATAACTCCCACATCTCCTAGAAACATGCTTACAATCATTTTAAAAGCATTTTGATTCTTTTTGCTTTTATATTTTGTGCACTTTTTCTTTTTGAACAGACCATGCACGGGTATATAAGAGAGAGAAAAGAAATACCCAGTTATGTTAAGCCAAAAACTTCACAATTTTGCTATACCGAAACATGCAGATGTTATACATGATTGGCAGGCTTTAGTGGTGAGATGGTTATTTATGTCTTTCTCTTAGGATTTTTAGTCTTTCCCATCAAAAAGAGTGATATGACTATTAAGTATAAGAGATTACTTAATTGTACTCATTACAAACACGAGCCACAAAGCTCACTTGCTTAGTTGTGCATTGAGATGCTCATCTAAGCTACAAAAGATACAAAGCTTAGAAAACTTTGTTTTAATGGCCATCCAAGGTACACAAATATCAATGTATACAAAACACATACTATTTTTGTATTTTTCTGATTTTTTTTTCAATTTTTTTTATTTTTATTTTTATGAAAAACAAAATAAAAAAAAAACTAAAAACAAACAAACAAAAACATGTCAAACAAAACATAGCATAAAACTAGACTGACTAAAAAACAAGAAAGCAACACAAACAAGTAATGATTCAAACATAAAAAGAGGGTGAGAGAAAAAGTGACTAAATCACTTTGAGCCTTTTTCCTTCCACATCTTGGAAGAACCTTTCAATTTGATGAACCTTTGATTCGGTGGTGAGGGGGAAGAATTATAACCGTTCAAGTTCGAAAAGAACATGAGGGCTTTGAGAAGATCTCCAAAAGGAGAAAAAGAGAATGGGAACTGATTCTGGTTTACAGATGAGATCATACAGTTGCTTTGTTGAGTGGCTAACCACCTATAGCAATTAGGTCGAGTATGCCCTAAAGCTTCACAATGATGACTGAGATGCGGCTTCTTCAGTTGAGACTTTTTGTTATTGACCTTCTTAGTCCTAGGGTTTCTAGTCTCTTTCTGTTCAAGCTTAGAAGGTGCACCTAAAATAGATTTTCCCTTATCTATGTTCTTACTAGCTATTTCAGTTTTAGTTTCATTGGTCTCAAAATTAACATTATTAGCAAGTGAGACAAACATAGTAGTGCTGGAAAAGGCAATATTAGGAGAAGAGAAAACATACCCCAAACCGGTTTTATCAGAAGCAACTTTCTAAAGCTAAGCATCTCATCGAGCTTTGCACTGGAAGTCCTCTTCAGTTAAGCTTTAACCTGTAACAATTCTGCTTCAAGCTTCATTGTCTTTTCAGCCAGGAAGTTGTTCTTGAACCGTAAAACTCCAATGGTTTGATTTACTTCATCAACCTTAGTGGAGAGCTCCTCTCGATCTAGCTCCACATCACTTAGCTTATTGGTGGCTAGCCTATACAATTTCTCATGCTTCTCATAAACCTTGTAGAACTTTAGCATAGGCTGTATGGATGTCATCTTGTTCATCCATTTTCTCAAACTTAGATTTCACCAAGTCTTTTACTTTATCTACCTCTTCAACTATCCCCTCAGTAGGATTCGTTATGGCAGTGAATGCATTTAAGATTCCCTCATCATCATTGACATCTGACTCATCCTTAAGCTCGGTGTCACTCAAGGTAGCAGCAAAGGCCTTGCTTTTCCAAATGGTCCTAAGATATGTTGGACATTTTTGTTTCACGTGTCCAAAACCTTGACCTCTGAAGTAGTTTGGTCCGGAGGGAATAGTGTACTAACCACTATCCTTAGCATCCTTCTTTCCTCTATCTTGGCTTTTAAACTAAGACGAACTGGATTACTTCCGTTCTTTATCAAATCCTTTCACATTGGCATTCTTCATAAACTTTTTGAACTGCCTAGTGATGTATGATTTCATTTTAGAATCTTCATCATTGGAAGACTCATCAATATCACTGCTTTTAGCCTTCAGTGCCATGCTCTTGCTCTTGCTCAATTTTTTTTTTATCTTAGTCAAACCCAATTCATATGTTTGCAAGTTGCCAACCAGCTCTATCAAAGGAATTTTGTCAATATCCTTTCACTCCTTAACAGTGGTGATCCTGGCATAGAATCTCTCCGGTAGAGATCTAAGCACCTTTCTCACAACCTTGGGTTCGGGAATAGTTTCCCCAAGATTAAAGGCGGAGTTGACTATATCCTTCAACTTGGCATAGAACTCATCAAATGACTCATCCTCCTCCATCTTAATCTCTTCAAATCTCATAATAAGCCTTTGAAGCTTAAGTCCTTGACAGCTTTAGTCCCTTCATAGGTTGTCTGAAGGATGGTCCATGCTTCCTTAGTAGTTTCAGCGGAGGATATCTTCTTGAATTCCTCATTAGTGACTACACTGAATAAGGCATTCAATGCTCTGTTGTTGAAGTTTACCGCTATGATCTTAGCATCATCCTAATTAGCTAGTGCTTCTTTTGGTTTAGTCCAGCCAACCTCTACAGCTTGCCACACCTTCTCATCTAAAGACTGCAAGAAAGCTCTCATGCATACTTTCCAATATGCATAGTTAGTGCCATCAAATAAATGAGGTATAATTAGAGACCATCCACTATCCATGACAAACAGGGGTTAATGGATCACACAACAAAGATTATAAACCCTAATTAGAGTGTGCCCACTCTGATACCACTTGATAGGCCAAGAATGTATTGATCCCTTTGGTAACTTAACCAATTAATTTAACCAAGTGAAATTAATTAGATTCAATTACATGCAATAAGCATGGTAGCACAAATAAATCACCAACTAAGTTAAATGCAGCGGAAAATAAATTTGACACGAGTGATTTGTTTACGAATAGGGAAAACCACCGAGGCAAAACCCAATCGGGTCAATTTAAGATCACCACTCACGAGAATCCACTATTATCAAAACAAGTGATTACAAGTAAAAGGAATCCTAGTACCTAATACCAACCCACAATTGAACCCTTACCCCAATACCCAATTGGACTTAAAATGTAGTGGCAATCTCTCATTTCAATGCACGGCTCCTAGTGCGTGACTAACCAATTGATGTTTAAAAGGCAGTTTGAGCTCGATGCTCAACAGCTGCTCGATAGATAACTTATCTATCGAGATTTACAAAAATCAGTTCTTCAAATCTAATTTCATGCATATTCATGTGTATGTGTTTAGGCCTTCTTTTCTCACAACCATATACATATACAAGAATTATTTTAAGAGCTGTCATAAGGTGGTTGCACTTGTTGTTGCAAGCATATTGTGATCGAAGACATATGCCCTAGTTCATTTTTCTCTTGAAGAAGCTGCTGCGTTTGTACGCTTTATGGTTTTGTGACCAAGGAGCTTTGTGATCTTCATCATGTGGATGAACTGAAGAACTTTGCAGCCAACATCTTTCTCAAGTTGGTGTGTTAGTCACGTACTTCGATCCATGCATCGATTAGTTAGTCACGTACTTGGAGCCATGCATTGAAAGGAGAGATTGTCACTAAAGAACAAGTCCAATTGGGTATTGGGGTAAGGGTTCAACTGTAGGTTGGTATAAGGTACTGTAATTCCTTTACTTGTAACCGCTTGTTTTGATAATAGTAGATTCTCAAGAGTGGTGACTTTAAATTCACCCGGTGGGACTTTTGCCTTGGAAGTTTTCCCCATTCGTAAACAAATCAATGTATCAAATTTATTTTCCGCTGCATACTCTAGTTATTTGGTGATTTTTTTGTGCTACCACGCGTTATTGCATGTTAATTAACTTAATTAATTCACTTAGCTAATTAATTGGTTAATTTATCACAAGGGGTTAATACATTCTTGGCCTATCAAATGATATCAGAGTAGGCACACTGTGATTAAGGTTAATCTTTGCTGAGTGATCCATTAACCCCTGTTTGTCATGGATAGAGGACAGTCTCTAATTATACCTCTTTTATTTGATGGCACTAACTATGCATACTAGAAAGTACACATGAGAGCTTTCTTGTAGTCATTAGATGAAAAAGTGTGGCAAGCTGTGGAGATAGGCTGGACCAAGCCCAAGGAAGCATCGGTTGATTGAGATGGTGCTAAGATCAAAGGGGCTAACTTCAACAACAGGGCATTAAATGCTTTATTCAGTGCGATCACGAATGAGGAGTTTAAGAAGATATCCTTTACTAAAACTGCGAAGGAAGAATGGACCATCCTCCATACAATTTATGAAGGAACCGAGGTTGTCAAGGACTTAAAGCTTCAGAGGCTTACCACAAGCTTTGAAGAGATTCAGATCAAAGAGGATGAGTCGTTCGATGATGTCAAGCTCAAGGACATAGTGAACTCAGCCTTCAATCTTGGGGAAACTATTCCCGAGACTAAGATTGTTAGAAAGGTGCTCAGATCTCTTCCAGAGAGATTCCATGCCAAGATCACTACTATTGAAGAATCAAAGGACATTGATCAAATTCCTTTGATAGAGCTAGTTGGCAACTAGCGGACCTATGAGTTGGGTTTGTCTAGGATCAGGAAATCAAGCAAGAGCAAGAGCATGGCTTTGAAAGCCAAAAGCAGTGATACTGATGAGTCTTCTGATGATGAAGATTCTAAGATGAAATTCTATATCACAAGGCTATTCAAAAAGTTCATAAAGAATGCCAATATAGGAGGATTTGATAAAGACCGCAATTAGTCCAATTTCCTTTCAATTCAAGAACCAAGACAGAGGAAAGAAGGATGCTAAGGAAGGCGGTCAGTACATTGTTCCCTCCAGACCAAAGTGCTTCAAATGTCAAGGTTTCAGACATATGAAACAAGAATGTCCAACTTAACTCAAAACCGTTGGGAAAAGCAAGGCCCTTGCTGCTACCTTGAGTGACACTGAGCCTAAGGATGATTAAGATGATAATGATGACGAGGGAATCTTGAATGCCTTCATAGCTACAGTTGATCCTACTAATAGGGGTTCATAAACCATAGATGCTGAAGAGGACTTGGTGAATTCTAAGTTTGAGAAGATGGATGAACATGATGATATCCACACAGCATATGTAAAATTGTACAAGGTCTCGGAAAAGCATGAGAAATTGTATAGGTTGGCCACCAAGAAGCTCAGTGATGTGGAGCTTGAACGAGAAGAAATCTCCACAAAGTTTGATGAAGATAATCAGACTATTGGAGCACTGCGGTTTAAGAACAATTTCTTGGCTAAGAAGACCAAGAAGCTTGAGGCAGAGCTGTTCCAAGTCAGAGCTTAGTTGGAGAAGACTTCAAGTGCAAAGCTTGATGAGATGCTTAGCTTCCAGAAATCAGCTTCTGATCGAACTAGTTTAGGGTATGATTTCTCCTTTCCTAGTATTACTTCTTCTAGTACTACTATTTTTGTTTCGCCTGCTAATAATGTTGAATCTGAGAACAATGATGTGAAAACTGTTTTAGCTGGTGAGAACATAGACAAGCGTAAATCTATCTTTGAAGCACCCTCTAAGCTTGATAAGAAAGAAAATAAAAACCCTAGGGCTAAGAAGGGCAATACTCAAAAGTCTAAATAAAAGAAGCAACATCTCTGTCATCACTGTGGAGCAATTGGACATACTCGACCTAATTGCTATAACTGGTTAGCCACTTAACAGAGCAACAATATGATCTCATTGGGAAACCAGAATCAGTTTCCTTTCTCTCTTACTCCTCTTAGAGATCTTCTCAAAGCCCTCATGTTCCTTATAAACTTCAACGGTTTCAATTCTTCCTCCTCACCGCCGAATCAAGGGTTCGCTAAACAAAAAGGTTCTTCCAATGTATGGAAGGAAAAAGGTTCTAAGTGATTTAGTCACTTTTCTCTCTCTCCCTCTAATTTTTTTGCTTGCATTACTTGTGTGTTTTGCTTTCTTGTTTTAAGTCGGTCTAGTTTTTATGCTTTGATTTGTTTAATATGTTTTTGTTTGTTTGTTTAAGCCACAGTGTGTGTTTTGTGTACTTTGGTACCTGGTGTTAGGATATGTGCCCTTAAATCCTATTGTATGATGCTATGTATAATATTATGTATGACATTATTTGAGAAATGATGTATGACTTAATATTATGTGTAATAAAGTTGTTTTATTCTTATCTAAAATAATGGTAACATGAATATTCGGACATTATCAAACAGTCCATGAGATGCATAGTATGTGATTTATGTGATTTAGTCACAGAAGATATAGATCACAAGTTCTTTGTAAACTCAGAATTTTGGTTCGTAGTCGGTGATGAAATTGGGCATTTCATCTGCGAAGACTATAACATATTAACTACGATGATTTGTCTTGATCATGGAAGTGGTGACTTCTAGTTAATATGTTGATATGTTTTAAGAGTTAAGACATATTGAACTGGACCGCTGTGAGATTCATTATTCTCCTAACGACTGTCAATTGAATAATAATCTCACGACTTGTATTCACATGAACTCTTAATCCTGAGAGAATAATGGACCTGATCATGAAATGTAGGTTGCTTTGATATATCAGGAGTGAGATCTAAAGTAACGGTCAAAACCTTAGAATGTTGGGCAGCCACATTTAGTGTTGATGGAACATATATTCTCAAGATGGAATTCATAGTCTCTTAACGGAGATATAAAATATTCCCTTGAGATAAGTTTAATGGGTACAGTTATTCAGAGAGTTAGGCCTAACCACTTTAGTAAGACTAAAGTATATATTTATGAAATTGGATTTCATAAATATATGGTGAATAACTCATAAGGATTAAACCGGGTACTCAAGGATTAAGATGTAGTAATTTACAAAGTGACAGTCTAGATTCATGATTTTGTATTACTACGAATATTTTATGAAGGGGTTACATGTATGATAAAGTCTTGGGATATAATTTATTAATAAGGCCTAGAGTGCAATTATATTTATATAGTGGTATTAAATATAATTAATGGTAACTTTGGACTTGTCAAGAGTTGACAGAAAAGCCCAAGGCCCATTGGAGCTAGTGTCTTATTTGTTCCCTTTTGGTCCCACTCCAAGCCACACACTAAAGCCCAATTGGGCAGGCCTAAAAGGCTAGCCCAATTAGATAATCAGTTATGTGGAGAGAAACATACAGAATTTTATATAGAATAAAATGGTTTGTATGTTTAATAATAATATGAGATAATAATAATATTCTCTCTAGAAACATAGAACTGATTGAGAGACCACACATCTTGGGCATCGAGTGGAATTGGAGTGAAGATTGAAAGTATTCCCGAGTACTTCTTCATTCGGTTTTGAAATTCACCGCATCAAGGTACACTCTCTTGTTCTCATATTCTGAAACTTACATAGTGCATGTTATCGATTGCGTATGAAGTAGATCCGTTTATTTTTCCGCTGCGTATGTTTTGTATGCGATACAAACATGATGATTTCCCAACATTGGTATCAGAGCGGTCTTCATTTCGAATCTGTATAACATGTTTTGTTTGTTTTGGAATTAGAGATTATAGTTTCAAGTTGATAGATTTCTGCATGGTCGTTGAAACTATGATTTGATAAAAACTGATTTTGATGTTATGATGTTGTTTAAATATGAATTTAAGAATGTTAAATTGATCTTTAAGACTATAGCATCAATAGATTTCAGTTTTGATATCATTTTCTGTCTATCATTTTCGTATGATGGTTGTTTGTTCATGCAAAACGGTTGAGAACTGCCTTAGAAGATTTTCTGGAAATTCGAGTTTCACGAGTTTCGATCGATCGAAATTTACTTTCGATCGATCGAGTGAAACAGAGACTTATCCTTTTGAATTGATTAATATTCGATTGCTAGTCGATCGATTGAATTTTATTTTCGATCGATCGAGAGGCGATCGAGTATCAATCGAATCAGACAGAAGGTTTAGTTCGAATTATTTGATATTTTCGATCGATCGAGGGGCACATTCGATCGATCGAAAGAAAGAAAATCAGAAATTTTCTAAGTGTTTTCAAACTTAAATTTTGTGTTTTTGCTATTTTTTCTTACGCCTTTTTCGTAAGAAAAAGTGCAAGGTTGTGTATAATTAGTTTATGCATGTTTACAAAATAAAAACCTTTATTTTAAAATATCTAGTGGGAGAGAGATACAAGGGTTGGATCTCACGGCCTCCATTATCGGTTCATAGTAGTGTGAACTAAGCACCTCGTCTTGGCGTATATGCCTCGCGATCCCAAAGGAGGGTGTTTACTTCATAGTACTACAAGATTGAACTTACCTGTTTAAAGTAGTGTAGACAAGCACCTCGTCTTGGCGTATATGCCTCGCGATCCCAAAGGAGGGTGTTTTGTTCTATGGTACTACAAGTTTAAACACCATAAAGGAAGATGAAATGTGGCTACACATGATTCTAGATAATGGTATACATTAGACTAAGTTTAATGTTAACCTCCCAAAGGAGCTATGTCATTATTACTTAGAGGCTAAAGATAAAACGGCATATTATTAGTGTTTGATAAGAGTTATCATGATAGCACTAATAATGAGAATAGTTCTCAACTGATTGATGTGTTTATAATAAACTTGCTACCAAGGAATTATAGACATGGATTGGGTTGTCGTTGCATATATTATTTTATGGTTTTATTAAGGTTCCATATTATATGCTTATATGCTAAATTGATAATGTCCAGTTTACTTATTATATTCATGTTTATTATTTTCAGATTTGAACATGGCATCATTTAGTCCACTTGTTAGCATTCTTAATCAAAACAAACTGACTGGAACCAATTATGTTGACTGGAAAAGAAACTTGGACATAGTTCTCACAGCTGAAGAGCACAAATATGTGCTTACTCAACCATGTCCTAGCTTTCCTTCATTAGACACTCCTCCCGAGGAAAAACAACGATATGATCGTTGGCAGAAGTCTAATGAAATGGCCAAGTGCTACATCCTAGCGTCCATCTCAAATGTTCTACAGCATCAAATGCAGGATGTAGAACTAGCTTCGGACATTATGCAAAGTCTGAAGGAGATGTTTGGTGAGCAAGACCGTTCTGCAAGGCAAGAAACCATGAGGCAAATTTATAATACCAAGATGGCTGAAGGTAGTTCAGTGAGAGAACATTGTCTTACAATGATCTCTAATCTGAATACTTTAGAAGTTTTGGGTGCCGACATTGATGGAGAATCCCAAGTGGATATGATACTCCAGTCACTACCGGAATCATTCAAGGAATTCAGACTTAATTATAACATGAACAAAAAGATTTATTCTTTGTCTGAATTAATGAATGAGTTGGTAGCGGCGGAAGGCATCCTAGGTACTTCTAATGTTCAAGCCTATGTGAGTGAAGCTTCTACTTCTCAGCCTAAGTCGAAAGGCAAGGGTAAGAAGAAGAAGAAGGACTTTACGAAGCAGGAGGGTAAACAAATTGTCTTAGGGGTTGCCGACAAAGGAAAGAAGCTGAAAGGAAAATGTTTCCATTGTGGTGAGAAAGGACATTGGAAGAGGAATTGTCCAAAGTTCAAGGCTGCCGTTAATAAGGGTATGAATAGCTCATTTCTCCTTGAAATATGTTTGGTACAGAATCCCACGGATTCCTGGTGTGTGGATTCAGGTTGTACTAATCATATCTGCAATTCTTTGCAGGGGTTCCAGGAGACCAGAAAACTGAAAGAAGGAGAGTTGTTTCTGACCTTGGCTGATGGGAGTAGGATTCTAGTTGTAGCTATTGGAGTTTTTAATTTATGCTTTGATACTAGAGTTTTAATATTGCAAGACTGTCTGTATGTACCTAATGTTCGTAGGAATTTAATTTCTGCAACTTATTTAGGTAAGAGTGGATATTGTGTTATCCTTAAAGACAATGTTGTAATAAAGAAGGGTAAAACATTTATCTGTTCTGGCAATATTGTGGATGGTCTTTATATTTTAACTCCGAATAAGCATGAATTGTATAATTCTGAATTAGAAAATAACTCTCATGTAAAGTCATTAAAGAGAAAGTTTCCTTCTACTAATGATGCATATCTTTGGCACTTGCGTTTGGGTCATATTAATCCAAACAGAATTCAAAGACTGATCAAAGATGGTCTCTTAGAGCCATTAGACTTTGATGAATTTCCAGTTTGTGAATCTTGTTTGGAAGGCAAAATGACCAAACGACCTTTTAATGCAAAAGGTAGAAGAGCCCAAGAGTTGCTAGAATTAGTTCATACGGATGTTTGTGGTCCTATGTCAACCCAAGCAAAAGGAGGTTATGAGTACTTCATCACTTTCACCGATGATTACTCTAGATTTGGTTATGTGTACCTAATGAGACGGAAGTCCGAAGCTTTTGAAAAGTTCAAAGAGTTTAGGGTTGAAGTTGAGAATCAATTGGGTAAACACATAAAGGCCATTCGATCTGATCATGGTGGCGAATACCTTCTTGGGGATTTCAAGGATTACTTAACTCAAAATGGGATTGTATCCCAATTGACTGCACCTGGAACTCCCCAACAAAATGGTGTAGCAGAAAGAAGGAATAGGACTCTTTTAGAAATGGTTAGGTCCATGATGAGTTACTCAACTTTACCAGTTTCCTTTTGGGGATATGCACTAAAAACTGCAATGCATATTTTGAATTTAGTTCCATCAAAATCTGTTCCCAACACACCTATGGAATTGTGGAGTGGGCGCAAGCCTAGTATGAAATATCTCCACATTTGGGGATGTCCAGCACATGTGTTGAAAGGGAAGTCTGATAAGTTGGAAGCTAAAACGGAAGTATGCATGTTTTTAGGGTATTCAAAGGAAACCAAGGGTTATTTATTCTATAATCATAAGGATAACAAAGTGTTTGTTAGCACTCATGCCAAATTTTTGAAAGATGATTATGTGAATAATTTTAACCCTAGAAGTAGAGTTGTCTTGGCTGAAATGAATGAACCTGTAATTGAACAACCAATTGTGGAAACTAGGGATGATGTGGCTGTATTGGATACACCACAAGATACTACTCATGAGATGTCTAGTACACAGGTGCCTCGTCGTAGTGGGAGGAATGTTAGGCCACCTATAAGATTCATAAGTCTTGGAGAGACTTATGAGGCTATCTCAGAGGAGGCCGAAACTGATCCTTACACTTATGAAGAAGCAATGAATGATATAGATGCACATCATTGGGTCCAAGCTATGAAATCAGAATTAGATTCCATGCATTCCAATCAAGTTTGGGATCTTGTAAAGGCGCCTAACGGCATTAAACCTGTTGGTTGCAAATGGGTTTACAAGAGGAAGAGAGGGATAGATGGAAAGGTTGAAACCTTTAAAGCAAGGCTAGTGGCAAAAGGGTATACTCAAAAAGAAGGCATTGATTATGAGGAAACCTTTTCCCCAGTAGCAATGCTTAAATCTATCAGAATTCTCTTATCCATTGCTGCTCATTATGATTATGAGATTTGGCAAATGGATGTCAAGACTGCATTTCTCAATGGCAATCTTGAAGAGGAAATCTATATGATGCAACCAGAAGGTTTCATAGCAAAGAACCAAGAGCATATGGTATGCAAGTTGAATAGGTCCATTTATGGACTTAAGCAAGCATCTAGGTCATGGAACATCAGATTTGATCAAGCAATCAAATCATTTGGTTTTGAAAAAAATCTTGATGAACCATGTGTGTACAAAAGACATCAAGGCAAAGAAGTAATGTTCCTAGTGCTTTATGTTGATGATATTTTACTCATTGGAAACGATGTAGGTGTAATGTCATCAGTCAAGGTTTGGTTGTCAAGCCAATTTGATATGAAGGACTTGGGTGAGGCTAACTTTATTCTAGGGATCAAGCTTTGGCGAGATCGTAAGAGTAAGATGTTAGGCTTATCACAAGCTGGATATATAGATAAGGTTCTAGAACGGTTTAGCATGCAAAACTCCAAGAAATGATTACTTCCTTTCAGACATGGAGTTCCTCTGTCTGATGACCAAAGGCCTAAGACTCAAGAGGAAGTAGAAATGATGAGACAAGTTCCTTATGCTTCTGCAATAGGAAGTCTCATGTATGCCATGCTTTGTACTAGACCGGATATCTGTTTTTCAGTTGGCATGGTCAGCCGATATCAATCAAATCCAGGACCACAACATTGGCAAGCTGTAAAGCATATTCTCAAGTATCTACGGAGAACGAGAGATTATATGCTTGTTTACCGTTGTGAGGATTTGATTCCCATTGGCTATACAGATTCAGACTTTCAATCAGATCTAGATTTCAGAAAGTCCACGTCAGGATGTGTATTCACCTTGGGAGGTGGAGCCATAAGTTGGAGGAGTGTTAAGCAATCTTGCATTGCAGACTCTACCATGGAAGCTGAATATGTTGCTGCTTGTGAGGCAGCAAAGGAAGCTGTTTGGCTCAAGAAATTCCTTTCTGATCTTGGTGTAGTGAGAATGGAGCAAGTTCCTATCACATTGTTTTGTGACAATAGTGGAGCAGTTGCACAATCCGAAGATCCAAGGAATCACAAGAAAGGAAAGCACATTGAGAGGAAGTACCACATCATTCGAGACATTGTTGCTCGTGGAGATGTGGTGGTTGCAAAGATTGAAAGTGCAAATAATCTAGCAGATCCCTTTACCAAAGCATTGCCTCAAAGGACCTTCGAGTCACATTTGGAGGGAATGGGAGTTAGATTAGTGCACAATAGTCTTTAGGGCAAGTGGGAGATTGTTAGGATATGTGCCCTTAAATCCTATTGTATGATGCTATGTATAATATTATGTATGACATTATTTGAGAAATGATGTATGACTTAATATTATGTGTAATAAAGTTGTTTTATTCTTATCTAAAATAATGGTAACATGAATATTCGAACATTATCAAACAGTCCATGAGATGCATAGTATGTGATTTATGTGATTTAGTCACAGAAGATATAGATCACAAGTTCTTTGTAAACTCAGAATTTTGGTTCGTAGTCGGTGATGAAATTGGGCATTTCATCTGCGAAGACTATAACATATTAACTACGATGATTTGTCTTGATCATGGAAGTGGTGACTTCTAGTTAATATGTTGATATGTTTTAAGAGTTAAGACATATTGAACTGGACCGCTGTGAGATTTATTATTCTCCTAACGACTATCAATTGAATAATAATCTCACGACTTGTATTCACATGAACTCTTAATCCTGAGAGAATAATGGACCTGATCATGAAATGTAGGTTGCTTTGATATATCAGGAGTGAGATCTAAAGTAACGGTCAAAACCTCAGTATGTTGGGCAGCCACATTTAGTGTTGATGGAACATATATTCTCAAGATGGAATTCATAGTCTCTTAACGGAGATATAAAATATTCCCTTGAGATAAGTTTAATGGGTACAGTTATTCAGAGAGTTAGGCCTAACCACTTTAGTAAGACTAAAGTATATATTTATGAAATTGGATTTCATAAATATATGGTGAATAACTCATAAGGATTAAACCGGGTACTCAAGGATTAAGATGTAGTAATTTACAAAGTGACAGTCTAGATTCATGACTTTGTATTACTACGAATATTTTATGAAGGGGTTACATGTATGATAAAGTCTTGGGATATAATTTATTAATAAGGCCTAGAGTGCAATTATATTTATATAGTGGTATTAAATATAATTAATGGTAACTTTGGACTTGTCAAGAGTTGACAGAAAAGCCCAAGGCCCATTGGAGCTAGTGTCTTATTTGTTCCCTTTTGGTCCCACTCCAAGCCACACACTAAAGCCCAATTGGGCAGGCCTAAAAGGCTAGCCCAATTAGATAATCAGTTATGTGGAGAGAAACATACAGAATTTTATATAGAATAAAATGGTTTGTATGTTTAATAATAATATGAGATAATAATAATATTCTCTCTAGAAACATAGAACTGATTGAGAGACCACACATCTTGGGCATCGAGTGGAATTGGAGTGAAGATTGAAAGTATTCCCGAGTACTTCTTCATTCGGTTTTGAAATTCACCGCATCAAGGTACACTCTCTTGTTCTCATATTCTGAAACTTACATAGTGCATGTTATCGATTGCGTATGAAGTAGATCCGTTTATTTTTCCGCTGCGTATGTTTTGTATGCGATACAAACATGATGATTTCCCAACACCTGGGTACCTTGGATGGCCATTGAAGCAAAGTTTTCTAAATTTTGTATCTTTTGTAGCTTAGATGAGCATCTCTATGTACAACTAAGCAAGTGAGCTTTGTGGCTCATGTTTGTGATGTGTAAGATTAGGTAATCTCTTGTACTTAATACTTGTATCACTCTTTTGAAGGGAAGGACTAGAAAATCCTAAAAGAAAGGCATAAATAACTATCTTACAACTGTTGCCTGCAAATCATGATATGACATCTATATGTTTCAGCATAGCAAAAATGCAATGTCAAAAGCTTAACATAATTGGGTATTTCTTTTCTTTTTCTTATATGCCCATGCATGATATGCTTAATAAAAGAAAAATATGCAAAGAAAAATAAAAGCAAAAAGAATCAAAATTGTTAGGACATATGTGTTTCACATGTTAGGAACATATGTCACTATTTTATGTAATTGGCTAATCCTTTGACAAAATGCACTTTACTTGTATTTGGGTAGATCTAGGATGTGTTTAATACTTCAAAAAACATTGTTTCAAGTTCAAGTGTTAAAGTCATGCAAGTCTGTCCAAGAATCAAGTGTGAAAAGTGATGTCCATAAAAGCTCGACAGCTAGCATCTACGAGACTAAGAGTTGTCTAAATCTCGTAGCTCAACAGCAGCTCGACAAATAGGGTATCTGTCGAGGTTTATGAAGTTCATATTTTCTGTTCTAATTTTCATTCAATCCGTGAATGTATGTTTGGGCTTTCTTTTCTCACAACCCTAAACATATATAAGGATTGTTTTAAGGGCCGTCAAAGGTTGCTCGCTGGTGTGGAAAAGATTGTTCTTACAAATTATGACCAGAGATAAAGTTTACCCTAGTTCAACTCTCTAGTGAAGAAGCTGCTATGTTTGTATACCATAGGGTTGTGTGACTAAGCAACTTTATGATCTTCATTGTCTAGATGAACTAAAGAAATTTGCAGCCAACATCCTTTTCTAGTTGGTGAATCAAGTCGCGTACTAGGATCTGCGCAATTGGTTAGTCACGTATTGGGAGCTGTGCAATAAAAGGAAAGATTGTCACTACAGAACAAGTCCAATTGGGTATTGGAGTAAGGGTTCAACTGTAGGTTGGTATAAGGTACTGGGATTCCTTTACTTGTAACTGCTTGTTTTGATAATAGTGGATTCTTGGGAGTGGTGACCTTACTGAGCCTCGTGCTCAATTTTTGTTATCCCTCCTTAAGGAGCTTACTATAGACTTTCCTTCTTACTTCATACTCTCCCTTATAGATGTCTATAAGAATACAATGACCCGTGATAATCTCATTTTCCCTTCGGCTATCACAATGATCATTCATACGTCTGTCTCATATCCTAAGTTTCTTCACTTCTCTGTCATAGGTGCCATCAGAGCACGTCTGTTAAACAAATCGAGGCCCAGCTTCAACTGAAGCAACCACAAATCGAGACGGTGACTCCTTCAGCTTCCTCTACTCCATCCACATCCGCTCCTTCTTCTTCTGCGGGTGGTATGACCCTCGAGGCGGTCATGGCGCAAATTCAGCGCATGGTTGCTCACCTGGACACTCTCAGTGATGAGTTGTGTCAGGTGAACACCCGTGTCAGTTGTATTGCACGACGACAGGCTCGCCTTGGTGGCTTAATGGCGTCTCCCTTTCCTTCTCCAAAGGCATCTGAGGACGAGGATGATGATGATGACTTCAACGATGATGATGATGATGATGATAAGGATGAGGATGAGGATGCTAGCTCTTCCAGTGACGACGAGATGATTGCTTGAGTGACTTGCTCTTTGTTATTCGTGACAAAAATGGGGAGTAGTTTTGGGTATGAGAGTAGTCATGTTCTTAGGGGGAGAGTTAGTATAGGAGATATTTTTGTTAGGGGGAGTGTTTTTGTTTATGAGGGATGTAATGAGGACTGTTTCTATCTTTTCTTTTCTTTACTTTTTAGATACATTGTTCTTACTTTGTGATAGCAGACCTTGTACTCTCTTTGATATATATATATATATATATATATTAAGGTTGTTATTACTTTCTTTCACCTATCTCTTCATGTGTTGTTTCTTTTCTCTCTTTATGCACGTGCTTCTTATTTATTGTATGCAATCTTTTATTTCTGTTTCACACTGAGATGCCGTGATGAGTTTTATTTAAAGTGTTTCAGAAATACAAGTTGTCAAAGTTTTCCATGCTATGAACTCTCTCCTTTTAAAGTTTTTCAAGAGTTTGTGTTAGGGTAGATTTTATTGTATTCAACAAGTGAATATGAGTTGAGTGATTTATAACTTCTCTCATATTTTATTTATTTGTTGTGGTTTTGTCACGAATTGCCAAAGGGGGAGATTGTTAGGACATATGTGAATCATGTTAAGAACATATGTCCTTTAAAATTAGCTAATCCTTTGACAAAACGCATTTTACTTGTAATTGGATAGATATAGGATGTGTTTAAGTCTTCAAGAATCATGTTCTTCAAGTTAAGAGTTAAAGCCATGCATATTCGTTCAAGAAACAATTGAAGAAAAGCTGTATTTTAAAGTTTGATAGCTAGCTCGACAGATTGCATCTATCGAGGTTTAAAAGGCAATTTTAGCCCGATGCTCGACAGCTGCTCGATAGATAACCTATCTGTCGAGATTTATGAAAATCAGTTTTTCAAATCTAATTTCATGCATATCCATGTGTATGTGTTTAGGATTTCTTTTCTCACAACCCTAAACATATATAAGGAGAGATTGTCATATACATCGATCCATGCATCAATTGGTTAGTCACATACTTGGAGCCGTGCATGGAAAGGAGAGATTGTCACTATAGAACAAGTCCAATTAGGTATTGGGGTAAGGTTCAACTGTAGGTTGATGTAAGGTACTGGGATTCCCTTAAATTCACTTGGTGGGGTTTTTGCCTTAGAGGTTTTCCCCATTTATAAATAAATCACTATGTCAAATTTATTTTCCGCTACATTTTGTTATTTGGTAATTTGTTTGTTCTACCATGCGTTATTGCATGTTAATTAACTTAATTAATTCACTTGGCTAATTAATTGGTTAATTTATTACATGAGGTCAATACATTCTTGGCCTATCACTACAAGAGAAAAATACATGTAATAAGGTTATTTCAAAGAATTATTTCAAAATCACATCTTTATGTGTATTTAAATATAAAATTGATTAGATATTACCTGTCAAAACTAAGATAATAGTGAAAACTCAAGCGATTATCATAAGCTTTCTACTAAGAGAAGGAAAGGAGCTCGTGCGGGGAATGGGAAGTGTATGCTTCCTCTAAGTGGTTTAAACTCCTAAACCAAGAAGAAGCTGATGTTACAATTTAATATTTTTGTAAAGTCCAATATATTTTCAATCTATCATTTTTTGTCATTTTCTTCATGTAATCTAGTTTGGTGCATGTGTAAACACAAAATCTCAAGTTTGAAAATCAAACAATTGACAATGTTTCAAAAGTGTAAATTTGTATTGATGTATGAGTAAGTACGATTCTCTAAAATTGAATCTTGTTACAAAAGAATACTCCTCTGATTCAATCTCCTTGAAAAAATATTTGATTCAAGTATGAACTTGATTCGAACACCAGATGTTTCTCAATTTGATTGAGAAAAGGATCAAAATATCTGTGAAGTAGAACTACGATGAATCTCTAACTATGTGTTTCCTAGGAATCCTTTGTTCTTCGCGTTCTTCGTGTATTCTTTGAATGTTCTTTGTGTTCTTTTGCGTGTTCTTCGTCTTCGAAGATTGTAATGGAAGTTCTTCAAGGCTTTAGAGACTTGAATCTGTTGATCTTCACTAACTTCCAACCTTTTGAAGTTTCTGAACATTTTTGGACTTGATTCCAATGCACTTTGAGATCTAGGAAAATCACTTGAATGATTTCTCTTCGAATGTTATTAAGATTTGAAGGTTGAAGCTCTTGAAGGCTTTGCAGCTTAATTTCTGCAATACTTTGAGACTTCTGAATGAATGTGAAATCCTCTTATAAGACTAAGAAAGGTCTCTATTTATAGGAGTTTTGGGGAGGCGTGACGACACGTGATTGGCTATCATTAATGACATGTGTCATAAATTAAATGGAGGGACTTTATGTCTTGTTCTCCAATGGACACATGGCATTATTTGATTAGCCATAGTGCTATAATTTAAAATAACACATGGCATTATTTGATTAGCTATAGTGCTTTAATTTAAAACAACACGTGGCAGCTTTTAATTAGACTGCTTTTGTCATTTAAATTAACACGTGCTAACCTTTGATTGGTTCTCAAGTATTCTTTGTAATTTTACTCCTTGAAACTTGAAAATATTGTCATTGGTATTTGAATAATGATAGTGACACCCACTAAATAATACATGGCTACTTGTAATTAGCTACTTTAAATGTACTACATGAATTTAGTAGTCTGACGTGGCAATTTGTGATTGGTAGAAAATTTAGTGGTCTGACGTGTCACTATTATTTAGTGGGTGTCACAATGATAGTGACACCCACTAAATAATATTTTCGGGGACTTTAAAATACAGTGTGTTAGAAAATGGAACACAAATTCTTTGTGGCAAATTTTGTGTTCCACTAATCAAAACTTGCCATGTGGTTGATTATTCTTTATTTTTCATTTTAAACTTTGGTTATTTTATAAGGAAAGTCAAATCAATACATAATAAATAATGATTAATGGAGTATAAAATGAAACAATAAAAGTGGGACAAAAAATTTAAATTGCCCACATTGATAAAAGTGGGACAGAAAATTTAAATTGCCCATATTGTTCAAAAATAGTTGGTGTTGAATAAAAAAATTTTATCTTCGATGGTAAAATCTTAAAAAGCTCATCAAAATTCTTATCCCCTCATATTTTAAAGTCCATTAAAGATAGCTAACTTTTGTTGATAACCACGTTGATGTTGAGTAACTATTTGAACCAAAATATGTCCAACTTGTCACTTCAATTTGCTCCTTAAAAGAGTAAAACACACGCCAAAATATTTTGCTCTAATTAAGGTAAACCTCACAAACCGCCCCTCTTATGCTCTCAATTAGTAAAAAATAAAAAATTTAAGGTAGTTTCTAGTCAAACACTTCGCTGTAGAAAATGTGGACAGCATTTCTCTTCTATAAATAGCCTTCTGAAAATGGTATAAACCACTTCTCAACCATTTCATAAGTCTTCTTTCATTGAACCCCAACAAAAGAGAAAGCCTTGTAGTTATTAAATCTAACAAAAACCATGGTTTTCAAGGACTACACCTTTTTCTCATATGTCTTTTTAGAGACAACTGTCATCCTCCTCACTAGCCACGCTCATGGCGCTGGCCTCTGTGACAATTCTCCTAATAAGCAAGTCTGCGATTCAATTGTCTACACTCGGACTGACCCTCATGATGCGGTGGTTGCAGCCTGTCACAAATTGGTTTACGAGACCAAAGTTGCAAAGGTGGTGGCTCAAAGTCAACCCAATTCCACCGAAATTTACAATTGCATAACGAAATTTGACGGTTCCATTGTCTTCGCCAAATACGCCTTGAATTCCCTCAATGTCAGTCAACCCCTTTCCTCAAATGCCTACCTCATTGCCGCCCGGGCCAACTACAAGTTATGCGATGAAGGGTTCCAGAATTCTGGCAAAACCAATCCCATTGCCAAATCTACTAAGCACTTACAGGACATGGCTAGCGTCGGTGCATATCTAGCAACTTTAATTAGCAGTTGAGAGAGAGAGAGAGAGAGAGAGAGAGACCCGTGTCCAGATCTGTGATGAGCAAAATATTTGCAACTATGTGCTGGTGCGAAGAGTGAAAGCTCTCAATATTCAATCTTTCTGATGTTGTAGTGCAAGCCCTAGAAGTATTAGGGTGAAAATTAGAATTTTTTTCCCTTTATTATTTGGTGAGATATTTGTTAAAATAACTATTGTTGATCTTAAGGAAAAAATGTCTAATTATTTTTTTTCTTTTTAATAATTAGCATTTTGTAAAAAAATATTGTTAAAAAGTTTGTAACTTTAGCATTTTTCAAATATTAGCCGGGTAGGGGAGGCAAAATGATAAGCTTTCCTTAAAAAATTTCAAATGGGCTAGGATAACTCCAAAAAATATATATATATCTACTAAAATTTTTCCATAACTTTTGGGGGTGCCAAGGCCCCCTTTGGTCCCAACATGGCTCTGCCACTGATACCTCTTACAAAAAATATTTTCTAGGATTGTCCATAAGAAACCTAATTATATACAAAATCTAATAAAATATAATTTGAATATATATATGGACATAAAAATAAATAAAGACGCAAAGAACAACGAATGATACTAGTTGCGACTGCAAGTCAAGCCACTGAGAAAAGTAGAGCTGTTGCTTTTACATAATTAGAGTAAGAGCAGAGTCAGTTGAGAAAAACTCATAATTATTTGTGAAAATGTCACGAACATAACATTACTCCAAAAATAATTTTGGCCCCAAAACCTAATCCTTAACCCTTTAAACAAAAAATAAATAAATAAATAAAAAACTTAAATAACAAAAAAATAAAAATAAAAACCCAAATAACAAAAAATAAAAATAACCCCAGACAAAAACAAATTATTAACCAAAAAGTGTATTAAAAAAATTAAAAATCCCTAATAATTCAAATTTGTAGCTAGTTCAACGCATCACATAAAAATAATCTCTAATTTCATTTTTCCTTAAAAAAATTCTATCATGTTAAATACCATGGTAGTGCATTCTTCTTTTCAGTATTAGCAATTATATTCTCTTTGGTTTTGTAGCCAGCAATTTTGAATGCTCTTCTTACTGATTTGGCTCGCAATTGTAGCAAATCTCTCTCTCTCTCTCTCTCTCTCTCTCTCTCTCTCTCTCTCTAAAATGCAAATTGCACCCTCAAAGTTTAACTGAAATTCATTTAAATCCTTTAACTTTACTTTCATTTAATTGAGTTATCTATTGTTAGGTTCTAAAGATTTAGGATTAAATATTTAGAATTATAATTTGTATGTGTTGGAAAATCGAGAACAAAACATGTCTAGTCTATGTGTTAGGCATTGCTCAAAGGTGTATGTTTCAAGCTTCAAGTTTGAGCTGACTGCAGAAAAGAATAGTCAGAATCCGCCAAGCTCGATCGATCGAAAATTAGGTTCGATCAATCGAAATCGCAGAAATCAGATTTCGCAGAATTTTTAAATAAAACCCAAGCCCACAAAATGTACAGAGCCTTTAGACAAAGGATGAGACCTATTGGACACTCGCTTATGAGGAAACAACTTGAAACAATTAGGACGAGTGTGACTAGAAGCACCACAATGGTGACAAACATGAGTAGTTTTAGAACTACTCAGTTTCCTAAAAAGAGGTCTAACCTTGGAGGTTGACAAAGACCTTAATTTAGAGCAATTTGGCCTAATATGACCAACAATATGACAATGATGACAAGTGGGGACAAATTTAGAATTTTTATTCTTCCTAGGAGGAGTTTTAGACATAGGTTTAGAAACTTCAGCGTTAACATTAGAACTTTTACCTTTGTCTATCTTAGCAATATTAGCCTTCAACTCTTCATTATTCCTTTTAAATGGAGGAATATAAAAATCATTTTCTTTTGAGTTAGGCTCAACAAGAAGTTTGGCGCTAGTTAATTTTTCAACTTCAGTTTTAGATTCAACTAGTTACTCTTCCAAACTTTTAATTTTGTCCACTTGAGATGAAATTTGATTTTTAAAATTCTCATTCAAATTATTGGCTACATCCAATTTTGCAATCAAATTATCTTTTTCAAGCTTGACCTTTTTAAATTTAGCTTTTAATTTTGTAGAATATTCAAGAGATTTCATACAAAAATTATAAAGCTTGCAATAGACATCTTGAATATCATCATCATCATTCAACATAAGATCATGCAAATCAAAACAATCAAGAGTTTCCATGACAACAGGGGTCAATGGATCATACAACAAAGATTAAAACCTAATCAGAGTGTGCCCGCTCTGATACCACTTGATAGGCCAAAAACGAATTGATCCCTTATGATAAATTAACCAATTAATTTAGCCAAGTGAATTAATTAAGTTAATTAACATGCAAAGCGCATGGTAGCACAAACAAATCACCAAATAACTAAATGCAGCAGAAATTAAATTTGACACGGGTGATTTGTTTACGTATGGGGAAAACCACCGAGGCAAAACCCCACCGAGTGATTTTAAGGTCACCACTCCCGAGAATCCACAATTATCAAAACAAGCGGTTACAAGTAAAGGAATCCCAGTACTTTATACCAACCTACTGTTGAACCCTTAGCCCAATACCCAATTGGACTTGTTCTGTAGTGAAAATTTCTCTTTTTGATGCACGGCTCCCAGTACGTGACTAACCAATCTGATGCACGGATCCCAGTACGCGGCTTACTCCTTTGCACGAATCCAAGTACGTGACTAACTCCACAGCAACCCTTTGATTGTTGTAGTTGATTTGCAGCAGCTTCACAAAGAAACACCAATGAGATCTTCGATGTTGGTGCAATAGACTTTGCTTGGTTATAGAACCCAAAGGCGTACAAGAAACGCAGCAAGAACTCTTTCTTCTGTAGAAGGAGGCTAGGGTTTCAAAAAAAACCTTATGAAGCTCTCTAAGGTTTGGGTTTTTCTTTTTCTACCTCCTTTAAATAAGAGCTTAATAAGCTCTCCTATTCCAAAAAGGTTTACACAAACCTTGGGCTTTCCTAGTCCAATAAGGATATACAAACCCATAAACAAATAGCTTTTTAGAGTAAAAACGTTGCTGGCTATATTCTGAATCTTGTAAGCTCGATAGATCGAGACAGGTGTCGAGCTTTAATGAATCTCGACAGATCAAGCTTCTATCGAGGAGGTATCAAGACCTATAAATTGCACTTTTCTTGAGCAATTCTTTAGTAATCTTCATGTCTTCAATTTAACCACTTGTAATGATCATCTTAAACCTACTTAGATTTACCCAAATACAAGTAAAGTGTGTTTTGTCAAAGGATATGCCAATTACATAAAAATATGGCCCTAACACTCCTACTGCTTTGATTAGAGAGTTTTACTCAAATTTCTATATTTATCATGAGGATATAGGAGGTTATTATTTGACTACATGGATTAGAGTTAAAGAGTTTAGGATTACTAAATGTGTAGTCTTTCAAACTCTAGGTGTACCTTTAGTTCGTAAACCCACATATCCATACACTGAATTTTCTCCAGTAGATGATATCATGTCTTTACTTTATGGTAGTTCAGTTTCTTGGGGATCTGAACCAACAATAAACTCATGTGAGTTTACTGAGCTTAACTATCTTTATTTAAGGATATCCTGCCATAATATCTTCCCTATCTCTCATGTTCATACTGTTCCTATAGATAGGTGTGCATTCCTTTATGCTCTTATCACAGATGGATCTATGTGTTTTCCTTCCCTATTCATTCAAACTATTGTTGATATTTATAGGAGTAAGTCCAAAGCACAAAACTTGTTTTTTCCTGTGTATATATATAGAGTTTTGAACTTTCTAGGGTTATCAAACTTTCCTCCTCTAAAGTTAGTTCATATCACTGCCCCTAAAGAAGCCACTTTTCTCAGACAGCGATACGCTCAAATGAAGAGAGTTAAACCAAGCACTAGGACTTCAAAGAGACCAAGAGGTGAGGCTTTTACTGTGGCTCTTGCCTTTGGTGATATGCTTGCTACTGAGGAGGTACATGTGAATCCTACTATAGCTGTGGACCCTTCTGGTGATGAGGATGTTGTTGACCTTACAGTTACCCCTCTTCTCTCACTCCAAGCCATGATGGAGTCCTTTTTTACTACTTAGGTAGCTCATGGACAGCTTATTGATGAGTTACTTACTGAGGTGGCTGCCTTGAGAGCTGATTTTGTCTAGTATAGGACTACTTTTCCACCTTCTTCACCCTCTGATGCTTGATGGTTACCTTTGGCAATTTGTAACAAAAAGGGGAAGTAGATTTGTTGAGGTTTAGGTGAGGGCTCTTGTATTTAAGGGAAGTAGAGAGTTTTTGTATTTAGGAGGACTTACTTTTAAGATGAGAGATTTTGATGTATATTTCTTTATTATTTCCATGTATATTTGTTTTGTTTTATTGTTCTTGTTTCACAAACATTGTTGGTTCATTGACTTTGATAGTATATTTGACGTTTATTCATTTGATATTCTATCTATTTTCATGTTTTTGTGAATTCAACTTCAATTTTTATTTATTGGATCTGTACTGTATTTTCCACACATGCATTTATGATTTGTTTTCAATGTTTCAAGAATTTTCAGGTTAATTCTTTTAGCAACTACTGTCTATACTAGTAACTAATAGTTAGTAGTTGGGATAGAATCATATTAGGGCAATTCTATGTAAGTGGGTTGATGTTTGATTTGAACAATTCATCTTGTATGTGTATTTTGTCATGGATAGCCAAAGGGGGAGATTGTTAGGTTCTAAAGAATTAGGATTAAATGTTTAAAATTATATTTTGTATGTGTTGGCAAACCGAGAACAAAACATGTCTAGTCTATGTGTTAGGCATTGCTCAAAGGTGTATGTTTCGAGTTTCAAGTTCGAGCTGACTGCAGAAAAGAATAGTCAGAATCTTCCAAGCTTGATCGGTCAAAAATTAGGTTCGACCGATTGAAAATTACAGAAATCAGATTCTGCAGAATTTTTAAACAAGGCCTAAGCTCGCGAAAATGTTTAGGGTTTCAATCTAACTTGTCCACATATAAAAGGAAAACCCTAGCTATATTTTGGAGTTCTTTCGAAAGACTTGTGTGTTACTCTTTGTGAGATTTGAGACATAGTGTACCTTCTAACTACACAAGCATCTACCGAAGAAAGATCTACAATCAAGCATTGGTAGAACCTAGTTATTGCTACAAAGATCAGCAAATGAAAGTGATCTGAAACCTTTGAGTAGGATCTCAAAGTCACAAGCATGGGTGCTTGTGTTGTAGTAAATCCAATAAGAGAAGGAGTCCATAGATTCGGAGCATGCACGTGGTCGTGTTAGTAAATTACAACTTGAGGTAGCAATAGATTTAGGGTTAAATCTGATTATAGAAACTTCAATTCTCTTATAGTAGATTTGCTTTACCTTGAGGATTGCTAGGTCAAATCCTCCCAAAGCTTTTACCTTGAAACGATTAGTTTCATCAGTTTTCTTAGGTTATTATATCGCGGTGTTATTTACTTTTCTGCTGCTATTCATAATATGATTTATTATTGTTTAACTTAGATCTAAATAATTAACCTAAGTAATCACTTGGCTAATATATTAGATTAAACAATCTGGTTTACGGGGTCTAAACAAACAAACATCTATGTTTCAAATTTATTCAATTAAAACCTTTAGTCTAATTTGATTAAAAAAACTTCGTTAACATAAAAATATAAAATCATTTTTATTTATTACAATTTTTTTTTCATATGATAAAAATATTTTTTTAACGATATTTTTTTAGCAAAATTCCTAAATTGAATAAATTTAAAAGACTCAATTAGAGAGTGTAATTTGCATTTTAACTAAAATAAAAGGGAAAAAAACAAAAATAAAATTAGAGAGTGTAATTTGCATTTTAACTAAAATAAAAGGGAAAAAAGAAAAAGAAAACAGAAGAGGTACGTCATACTACGAGTCTTTACAAAGCCAGCTACTTGCCTCGTACTCACAGCTCATCTCCACCTCCAAGTTAATTTCCAACTCAACAGAAGAGTCTTTCACATTATTTCCTATATATCATTTGCATTTTTCCTAAACAGTCTAAAATAAGAAGAAAGAGAACAAAACCATTAGGAAGGGAAGAGACCCACACGCACGCCGTCAGTGACGGCCCTACAAATTTTTTTCAGGGTGTTCCTTAAGAAACATAAATTATACAATATAATAAAAAGAGAAATTTATATATTGACAACAACAACAATAAAAAAACACGTAAATACATAAAATTTACAATTACTTTTTACGAGTTTTCATATTTTGAAATCGTTGCATGATAGTCTCATTATCAATGCTACAAGCTACATCTCTTTAAATATATACAATCAAGCAATCATTCATCCACTAAATGTAAAACAAATTATGGACCAAATTTAATTTTATTGGCATAAAAAAAACTGAGGGTGTTCCCAAATTTTTATTTTTTGAAGGGTAGACAAATAAAAATTTTTTAATTATTATATATATATATATATATATATATATATATATAAAAATCAGGTTAGGGTGGTCCTAGGACCACCCTGGCCTTAAGGTGGTGTCGCCCCTGCACGTCGTAGCATTTCTACACATGGTTGTGAGACATTCTTGTCCAAATCCACGCCATTTTCTCACCTACTAATTCTCAGTCATAGTCAAGCTTTAGAGCATTTGCTAAATATCAGGTAAGATTATGAAGAATAAATTGATTTATAAGGTAGTAGTAGAAGGACCATGCACGTGGCAAATAAGGGTCACTACCATCTCCAACAAAACGAAGGAAATCAAGTCAAAGGCATGCTGTAATTTTGATACTGTTTTCAATTCTTTGTAGATTCTTTTTCACCATGCTAAAGATGATTCGCTTTCTAGCTAGAGGTACTGCATTAGCTAAGATTTGGTAATTATTTCCACTTCATTTCTACAATTGGGTCAACAATTTTACTACCATTCACAGTTAAGCATGATTAAAACCAAAATTGCTGAATTTGACAAACTTTTCATCAGACGCATGGAAGGTAGACCTTATATTCTCTTTACCCACTTTTAATTTGAAAAAGATTAATTGGCACTTTAGCTGCAATCATGAAATATGGGTTGTGGAGAGGTTTTTTGCCAAGTACTTCGGTTTCCTCTTCGACAATACATCGTCATGTTATCTTGGGTTTGCTATTCTTTTACTCACTGCCCTTTCCATTTTAGTTTTGCACTTATTTGTTCATCCATGCAATTGTTAAATACTTCAATTGATTAATTTACTAATTATATATATTGTGCATTAAGTATGTTAAGCGTAAAATTAATCAAGCCGTAATTAAAATTGGAGGTATAACAAACAATAGTGTTTTCACACTATTTGAGCTTTCACATTTAGAAGAGTCCCATAAGTTCACAAAATGAACTTCACTTCTCCTCACTCTTCACACTAAAGTGCCAACATGGGCATGAGCTTCACATGTCTCTCCAGAATATCTTCTTATACTTATCTTTTCCCAATGACTGATTGATTAGTTTTTTATTTTTATTTTTTACTTTTATACATTCTTTGTTTCCACAACGATCGATGGCTGATATTTAATTAATTCAATGAAGTTTTCAAACTTCTGGAAAGGCATTGCTTGTACACATGGGCCAAACAAGACATCATATGTCCTACCAGATTTTATTTTTTCTTTTTGACATAAAATAATCCATCAACAGTATTGATAATTTTTTTTTTTTAATTAAAAGTTTGAAACAAAGTGGCGAGCATTTTTGTGGTCCCCGTTACTTTATGGTCTCACGTAGAGATGGCAATAGAGTGAGGTGGGGCCGAAAGATGGGATCTTCACCTCAACCCCGCATGGTTTTTTGTTGCCCCATTTCCAACCTGCCCCGCATGACGGGGAAAATTTTTTGCCCCATCTCTACCCCTTAGGGCCCCCGTAAAACTCTATTTCTCATTAATTTGCCCTACAACTATTAAAAATTTTTCAAATAAAATTACATATTTCAATAATAAAAATATATTTGAAATTATAAATAAATTTATCCCATCAACAGTTTCTAGTGAAGGCCACATGAAAAAATAAAATTAAATATTTTGGCCAACATATACTAATTACAGCACATAGCATGATAAAACCACCTAAATGACATTGCTTACAGACATAGGGTAATTACGTATAGAAACTTCAAATATTACCCCTAAATCACATTCCCCCTCGACCTCACCAAAAACTTTAAGAACACTGTTGTAATCTAAAAGACTTACAAATCATTTAATTCAGAGTCTATAAGAATGAGACGGCTAAAGGAGGACGCAATCAAATACAAATAGAAACAACATTCTATGAACAAGCCCCAAATAAGATCTCTCATAATAAAAACATTCTGCTGGGTCTGAATATTGTTCAACCATTAAAATATATTATGCAAAACGTTAAGCGTAGTTTTCATATGGTTTTGATAGAAAGAATTAAACAAATATACATATATATATATATATATATATATATATATATATATAGAGACCCGAACCAGAGCTACCTCAAACCTGTACCTCATAACAGCCACACGCCCACACACAATGACACAAACACAAACATTTAGACCCGTACCTCATAAATAGAAAACATTCTATTATGTTCATGATGAAATTTATGTTGAGAAGACGCTTAAATGGAATCAATGATACAATCGTATATAAATTTGTTTCTAATAAAGAAAAAAGAAAACATTAAAATTGGTACCTTATTTCCAACTTTGCTAGAGAGAAAAAAGAGGTAGAGAGCCACGTTAGGTAGAATAAAATAAACTAATGATATTTTTGTTTAAATATTAGGGTTTTAGAGTATGAAAAATTTACAATTTAACCCTTATTAACGCGGAGCGGGGCGGGGTGGGTCTAAAAAGTGTAAACCCATCCCCGCCTTGCCCCGGGTGTGGGTCTAAAATCTCGGCCCATCCCCGCCCCACCATCTTTGCCTGACGGGGAAAACCTGCACGTGGTGAAGCGGGGAAGGGCGGGTCAAGCAGGGCAAGGCAAAATTTCCAGTGAGACTTTCACATCTCTTTTCTTCTGAAATGAAATAATCACAATTATTTAGACAGATATATAAAAATTATAATTTTTTTGCCAATCAGACTCAACTCAAACTTTGAAACTTCCTATAAATAGATGAGCATGCTTGTAATGAAATTTCATATGCCTATCTATATCACTTAGTTCATTTTCAGAGCTATTGAAATTTCAAACATTGTTAAGACTCATCAACAATGTAGAAGAACTTTTATTTCTTTGTTGGACTTATGTATCTTTTATTCAATCAATGTTCTAACAGTTGAGGCAAAAACTCACTATCATAAATGGGATGTAAAGTACTATGCCTATAAGTCTTCAAATTTTTATAAGAAGCTAGCTATCATTGTAAGAACCCCAGAAAAAGTGCTAGTCACATATACACTATATTCCAAAAGACTAGTCACAATTAAGGCTCCTTATAGCTGTTGATAAAGCCCAATTCAACCCAGTATATGCCTGATGTCCAATTCATCACACACCTACACACAACACACAATCAATTAAATTGGGGGATCACAATCCCACTATATAGGATAGTGTCTCTAAGCTCATACAGGGTTACTTGGCCAACTCTAATATCATAAATACTGTCACACCTCAAACCCAACTAAAAGGGTTAAGCACGCAACAATAGCTGCACACTTACAAGTGTTAGTTTTTTAACCCCTAAAAACACAGTGTTTAACCTAATTTTATTGCCAAGTTGATAATCTGGCAACATCTTCCCTTATTTTCATGGTGAAAATCCGGCAGTATTTCGCCTCAGGTGCGTCATAGTACACAAAACACTATCTTCGCCGAGCTTTTGCGGTTTTCACAACAAAATTTGGCAGAGTTTCACGTTTGATGCGCTATGATGCACCGGCAGGGTTTCGTGCCTATGTATACGATGCGCATCAGTATGTTCATGCTAAGGCGAGCCGAAGCTCACCAAAGCATCAAACATGTTGATGTGTGTTGCAAACATGTGGAAACCAATGTCACTGATTGACATGGATCGAGACAAACACACCATGATGATCATTCACACAATATAGCATGAATATGCACCTACAACAGTCGCTTTGAGTGCATACCCATACTTCGAGGTCAAGAGCACCCATGATTACGAGAGGGTTGCTCTCCTAACCAGTCCATCATACAAAGTGCATGGCCATCTTTAAACCAGACTATGTGTGTATATATATATATATATACATATATATATATATATATATATATATCATGCACAATACAAGCACATAGAACAGGAAAGTAAACCAGACATCACCAATATTCCAGGGGTATGGCCCAACAAGGTACAAGAAAAGTAAATTAGTCATTGCCATACCCAAGGAATGCGGCCCAAGCAAGGTACAGAAAAGATAAACATGCATTGCCTACATCCAAAGGGTATGGCCCAACAAGTTTCAGGAAATCTAAATTAGACATTGTCATACCCTAAGAATGCGGCCCAAACAAGATACAAAGAAAGAAAACCCTAATCTAGATACAAGGTTTTAAGGAAAAGGATAAGAGAGAGGAAGAGATAACCACATGAAAAGGCTAAGCCTCCTATCTACTAAATATTGCCCATTTTGGGCTTGCGTCTTCTTGCTTGCATTTTGCCCTTTTTAGCTTGCATTTGGAAATTGCGCCCTCGCTCCAAGCTTGTACATGCAACAACAAATAAAACACAAAACCAGCAGACAAGCAAAAGAGATAGCAACAAAACAAAGGAAGCACAAAAAGTGGCAAACAAGGAAAGAAAGCACACAAAGCGGCAAACAAGCATGTTATCAAACAAACAAGCAAGAAAGGGTGTCTTAGAAGGACAAATGTAGGTTTGGATTTGGTGTTCGTAGTTCCATTGTATTGGAATACTGACGCTACACATGCCTTCAAGCAAAGTTCCTAAAAAGGACTCAGGATCTCGTGTGCAAAGATGGGTGCAAACCTGCACGAGATTTTAGGTAGGAACTAAGGTTGATGACACAAAGAAGCACACAAAGACACATGCATGAACACATAAACAAGGATGCATGACGAAGGACAACCACTTTTTATCACTGATCAAATTAAACAATGGCAAACAAAAGAATAAACCCTAGGAGTCAGCACCTAAGGATTTCTTGGAGTTGGCACCAAGCAAAACTAAAGTTGGCACCAGTGTAATAGATACACACATTTATTATAATTCTCAAAACTATCTTACAATAATCAAAAAAGTGCTTAAATAGCAAACAACAAGATGCATAAAAAAAAAAAAAAAAAAAAAACCCATATTATTAAAGGCTTGGGCTTACTTAATCTTCAAGTCCAATTACTAGTAGGCTCCATCCATAAGGCCACAAGTGAGAAGCACTCGACCTCGTCAAGTGGAAATCTAAAGAGCCCTAATAGTACTCAAGAAAGTCAGGATTGAGTCAATGTAGCTCATCTTGAGTAATCATAGTGCAATCGTAATCTGGTCACCCCCTCCAACAAACTAGGAAACGGTGAACTCCTCCATCCTTGGTAGAAACAATCAGTTCATCTAAAATAGCATCAATAGATTCTTTATGTGCATAGGGTAGATTTAAGGGTAAAGGAAGGGTCATCAAAAGGATCAAGCAATGGCTCATCAAAAGGGGCATCAAGAATAATTGTGGGGCCTTTATAAGCAACTAGATCCCCTATATAAAAGGAGGAGCTAATACCATAATCATGGGAAAGATCAATGACATATGCATTTGGGCCAATCCGTTTCAATACCTTTTGAATGGTCCAGCACTACGAGTCTGATTTATCTTAACTGTCCCAGAGGGAAACCGTTCAAGTCGAATCCGAATCATGAAATAATCTTCTACCTGAAACTTTGTATGACGTCGACAAGTGTTAGCATGAATTTTATATTGAGAATTACTTAAATAAATTTCTTTTCTTTTTTTTTTGTTGCAAATCTCATTATGCAAAATCATGAATATGTTGTGCAAATGCCTAAGCAGACTAAAAAATTCTAACATATGTGGGCATGGGCAAAAGATCTAAGGGCTTCCTAGCTATATAACCATGCACAACCTCAAAAGGACTAGTGCCTATAGACCTATCGACAGAGCTATCATATGCAAGCTGGGTTGTAGGAAGAATTGAATCCCAATTCTGATTGGCTTCACCCACTAGACACCGAAAAAGGTTGCCTAGACTGCGATTAATCACCTCAATTTGACCATTAGTTTGAGGATGAAATGTAGTGAAAATATTCAATTTGGTACCTACTAAATGCCACAAAGTCTTCTAAAAATAAGTCATGAAGCGGACATCCCTATCAAACACTATGGTTTTGGGAAGACCATAAAGTTTGACAATCTCATCAAAGTAGAGCTTTGCAATCTTAGAAGCATCAGAGGTCTTAGAACATGGTAGAAAATGTCCCATCTTAGAGAAGCGATCAATAACTACTAGAATAGAATCATGCTTCCTAAAGGTACGGGGCAATCCTAACCTAAAGTCCATACTCATATCCTACCACGAGCGATCTGGTACAGGTAGAGGTGTATAAAAGCCAGTGTTTTTCTTGAGATGTTTGGCCAGTTCACATGTATGACACTAACGAACTATCTTGGCAAAGCCTCTCTTAAGGCCAAGCCAATAGAATTGACGTTTCACTTCCTCAATTGTTTTGTCTCAGCCAAAATGACCTACAAGGCCTCCTACGTGTGTCTCCCAAACTAGGAAATCTCTCATTGAAGACAGAGGGATACATAACTTGTTGGCTTTGAACAAGTAACCATCTTGAAGAGTATAATCATCCAGGATTGGCCATGAAGCATTACTTAGGCTAGTGTAGAGTTCTCCAAAATCTGAGCATGACTTATAGTCATCCTTGAGTCGTTTAAATCTAGTAACCTTAACACTCATGATTGATAGCAAAGATACCCGTTGACTTAGCGCATCAGCAACCTTATTCTTCCCTTCAATGGAGTAGCATTGTAGAAACTCAACCCAACTACCATGCCTAAAATTCAGCTTCTTCTGGGAATGGAGATAATGCAAGGCTTGATAATCAAATTAGATAACAAATTCTGGAGAAAACAAGTAATGGTGCCAATGCTAAAGAGCTCAAATAATGGCATAAAATTCTTTGTCATATGTGGAGTACTTTTGATTAGCATCATTCTCACTAAAATAAGCTATTGGCTGACTCTCTTAACTAAGTACTCCACCTATGCTAACACCTGAGGCATCACATTCTACTTCAAAAGGCTTGGTAAAAGCAGGGAAACACATGACAAATGCCTCAATCATCTCTTTTTCTTTTTTCTTTTTCTTTTTTTTTTTTATTTTTTTTATTTATTTTTTACTTCATTGAAAGCCTTAGCAGCAGCTTTCATCCAATTAATCTCCCCTTGTTTCATGCAATCAGCGATGGGGGACATAATGGTATTAAACCCTTTAATGAATCAAGGATAAAAGGAAGCGAGCCCATGAAAGCTTCAAATGTCATGGATATTTTTGGGCTTGGGCCAATCCACAATCGCTTGCACCTTTTGGAAGTCGGTGGAAACTCCCTCTAAGGATACTCTGAAACCTAGGAAAATAACTTTATCGGTAAAGAAAGAGCACTTCTTGAGGTTGCCATATAAACTCTCCTTCTTATGGGCAGTTCCAACTTGAGTTAGGTCATCTAAGTGCTAAATTTGCTATAGATAAGGATGTCATCAAAGTACACAACCAAGAATTTGCCCATAAAAGGCTTGAGCACTTGTGTTAGTATACTAATAAAGGTACTAAGAGCATTGGACAATCCAAAAGGCATAACCATCCACTCATATAAACCATCATTCATTTTGAAGGCAGTTTTCCACTCATCGCCAAGACAAACCCTAATTTGATGATATCCACTTTTCAATTCTGTCTATGAGAAGATTGTTGCTCCAACCATCATATCCAACATGTCATCCAACCAAGGGATAGGGAAATGATATTTCACAGTGACCTTTTTAAAGGCACGACTATCAACACACATTCTCTAAGTTCCATCTTTCTTTGGAGTCAAGAGTGTAAGGACTTCAAATAGACTCATACTTTCACGAACAAATCCCTTTTGAAGTTGTTCTTATACTTGCCTTTGCAACTCTACATGCTTTGTGGGGTTCATCCTATAGTGAGGCAAGTTTGGTAGGGTCGCTCCAAGCACAAAAGGGATTAGATAGGTGGGTCATTATGGTACTCATTATCCCCTTAGATATTCTTATCATAAACCATGGCTAAAAAATTATCAAAAAGTTCTGTATAAGGGCCAGGTGACTCAACAATAAATTGTACCAATTATATTCTATAAAGACATTTTGTATGGTTATGTTGACAAACTTATATGCACAATTAAATCAGTAACTTCAGGCAAATCAAAACAAATTTCCTTAAAGTTTTGTTTATGTTTTTAATAAGTGTTCTACAAAATTGAAAAACCTTCCCAAATTGTACTCCTTGACGTGAATAAGTACCTAAGAATTAAAAAATAAAATAAAAACAACTAATCTAAACCAAAATCTAGCAAGCCACTACAAATTAGAGAAATTAAAACACATTGTTCAAGACGCATTCCCCGGCAATGGCGCCAAAAACTTGTTACGGTTAAAATAATGCAAACCAGAGTGCAAATTTTTCACAAGTAATAACATCTCAGTGAGTTAGAGATCAATCCATAAGGAATGATTGACACTAATATAAAAGCCTCTATTATTAACTAGAAAATAAAAATAGTCATTTTTTTTTCCACCCAAAGATTGAGCAAGATAATATTGAAACTACAATAGAAAATAGAAAAATAAATTTGAGAGAAATGGTGAAAAACATTTAGGATTCAAAGATCTACCTAATATTTTATCTTATGAACTTGAATTATATTTTACTTAGTTAGGGTAGAGAGCCAACTCGCCTAATTGGAAGAAAAAAAAAATTACTCCAATAACATGTAAAATAGATTGAATATGAGTGATTGAGCAAATAATTCAATTTGACATGTTAAAGGGGAGATTAAGTATTCAATATATTCTCAAATCATATCAAATCAAGGAGTTCAAGCATTCGATATATATAAAAATAATATTAAAGCTTAAAAGCTTGTTAACATGCAATGATTCCAAATAGTACAAAAGTCTCAAAATTAAATCATCAATCTATGAAAAGCACATAGATAATCCTAAGAACACGTGCTAAAAATATTTGGTTTTACCTCTAACCCTAGCTAGTGATTTAGCCACAAATAGTTGTGCAAAAGAAATCAATAAAAACAATGCTAAAAATATAAAAGAAGTAAAGCAAAAAACAAAAACAAAAAAAAACAAAAACAAAAAAAATGTTATAGGGTTTTCCTCCTTTATAACTTAAGCCTCCTCCAAAGAAAGGAGGAAATTCCACAAATATGAATCCCTTAATTTTCAGAGTTTTTTTTCCACTATCAGATTCTATTAGGATTCTGTGTTGGTTTGGTGCTAAGTGCTGAAGTGTTGGCTGCTGTGGTAAGTGCATCGCTGTTGTGCTATTGATCGATGTTGCGGCATTAAGGGCATTAGGTGTAGTGCACCAGCATTATATATCTGTGAGTTCATGAGGCTGCATTGTGCTTGTATTGTACCTGAATTAGTTAGCTATTGTACTTGAGTTAGTTAACTAGGATAATGAGTAGGATTGGCCAGCTGTGCAAGGTAGTTATGTAGTTGTGCTAGTAAGATGGTTTTGACATTTATGGAAGTTAGTGAGTGGTTATGCTAGTTAGTTACTCAATCGTATAAGATCTGGGAATGTGGATGAAAACACATAACAGAAGATTGTTTTGGTTCTTATTCTCTTTACTCTCTCATTCCTCTTCCTCTTCGTTCTAAGGAGGCCTAGCTGTCCTCGAATTCAGCTACAAAAACTATCAAATCCTTGCAAATTCCAGTATACATTTTTTGCCTCCAAATCCATTTTTTATAACTTTGTGACAAACTAGAGAGTTTGAAATTTTCAAATCTTCTTTCTGTAGCAGCAAGGATCAGGTCAATTGAACATTTTTGTAAGAATTTATGCAAAAATTATTGAGACAGTGCAGGATGTTTCCATATTAAGAACATTTTTTTTTCAATTTCAGTTTGAACGAATTCGATTCTTCCTTTTTTATTCTCATGAGTTTTTAACTTATTTAATGTTTCAAAAACCGAGCCTTTATTGATCTTGACCCTTTGATTCTTTTGGCTATATGTCTACATGATTAGTTGACTAGTTTTAATATCATACAAGAGAAAAATACACATAATGAGTATATTTCAGAGAAATCTTTGAAACTCACTTATTTACTTATAATTAATTATAAAATTGATGCGACATTACGTGTCAAAACTAAGATAATAGTGAAAACTTAAGCAATAATCATAAGCTTTCTGATAAGAGAAGGAAAGAAGCTCGTGCGGGGATTGGAGAGTCTTTGCTTCCTCTAAGTGGTTTAAACTCTTAAACCAATAAGATGTAGATATAACAATCAAATATTTTTTAGAGTCATATGTATTTTCAATTCATCATTTTTTTGTCATTTTCTTCATGTAATCTAGTTGGGTGCATGTTAGATAAATGGAACACAAATTCTCTGTGGCAATTTTTATGTTCCACTAATCATAACTTGTCATGTGGTTGATTATTCTTTTCTTTTCTATTCTTTTTTGTTTTTAACTTTATTTATTTTATAAGGAAAGTCAAATCAATACATTTTTGGAAATATCTCACACCAACATATATAACAAATAGTGATTAATGGAATATAAAATGAAACACAAATAGTGGGACAGAAAATTTGAATTCAAAAAGAAATAGGGTTGCTGCTCATATTGTTCAAAAATAGTTGATGTTCCATCCAAAAAATTTGACCTTCGATTGTGAAATCTTTAAAAATCTCATCAAAATCATTATCCCCTCCTATTTTATAGTACACTACAAATAGATAACTTGTGTTGATAACAACATTGATGTTGAGTAACTATTTGACCCAAAATATTTCTAGCTTCTCGCTTCAATTTGTTCCTTAAAAAAGCTAAAAACACAGCCAAATTTTTGCTCTAGTTAAGGTAAACCTCACAAACCAACCCCTCTTATCCTCTCAATTTGCGAAAAATAAAAAGTTAAGTTGGTTTCTATACAAACACTTCGTTGTAGAAAATGTTGACATAGCATTTCTCTTCTATAAATAGCCTTCTGAAAATTGTATAAATCACATTTACATTTCTCTTCTATAAATAGCCTTCTGAAAATTATATAAATCACGTTTACATTTCTCTTCTATAAATAGCCTTCTGAAAATTTTATAAATCACTTCTCAACCATATCATAAGTCATCTTTGACTAAACCCCAACAACAGAGAAGCCTCGTAGTTATTAAATCTAAGTAAAACCATGGTTTTCAAGGACTACACCTTTTTCTCTTATGTCTTTTCAGCGGTAGCCGTCATCCTCCTCACTGGCCATGCTCATGGCGCTGGCCTATGCGACAATTCTCCTTATAAGATAGTCTGTGAGTCAATTGTTGTTTTCCGGACTGACCCAAAGAATGCCTCGATTGCAGCCTGTCACAAATTGATTTTCGAGACCAAAAATGTAAGGGTGGCGGCTCAAACTCCACCCGTTTCCTTCGAATTTGAAGTCTGCATAGCGGCATTTGACGGTGCCATTGCCAACACCAAAATTGCTTTGCAAGGCCTCCAGGCCGGGGACTACGCAACCCTGAGGACCTACCTCCTTGCTGCCAAGACCAACTACCTAGGATGCGATGACGCGTTCCATAATTCTGGCCAGACCAATCCCATTGCCAAATCTACTAAGCTCTTAATGGACATGGCTAGTGTCGGTGTAGATCTAGCGGCTTTAATTAAATGAAAAAAACTAATGAGTTGTATGTGAGCAAATAAAAGTGGTCTGAATAAATTGTTATAAAAAGGTTTTTGGCTTTTTCATCAAAAAAGAAAAAACGTTTTTGGCTTTTTTGCTTTTAATAAAAGTTTATAGGGGAGGCCATGTTTGTTGTATTTGTGTCTTTTAGAGCTCTTCCTGGTGCCATTGTAATATCAGAGAATCTTTTATTCTTAATTTTTTTTTAAAATAAATATCTTTTATCTGTATAAAATAATATAGTACTAGATTGAAAGATTTTTTACTACTTTTTTTTGTCATGATTCCTTTTCATTACTGTATAATAATATAAGCACATACCTCTTACTAATAATTTTTTCTATGATGATCCGTAAGAAACCTAATTATATACAAAATCTAGTAAAATAGAACTTGAATTTATAGACATAAAAAAATATATATAAAAATTTAAAATAAATATCTTTCATCTGTATAGAATAATATAGTACTAGATTGGATTAGCTTTTCGAAAGATTTTTTGCTACTTTTTTTTTTTTTTTTGTCATGATTCATTTCCATTACTGTGTAATAATATAAGCACATACCTCTTACAAATAATTTTTTCTAAGATAATCCGTAAGAAACCTAATTATATATAAAATCTAGTAAAATAGAACTTGAATTTACAGCCATAAAAAAATATAATAAAAAAAAATGTCGCAAATATGTGAATTTGACAATTTATTTCTTCTAAAAATGGAAAAAGTAAAAAAAAAAAAAAAAAACCAATAAGAGATAAAATGTGAATTGAAAATCCTACGAGATAAGAGTAATAAATGATAGAGTCTAAAATGATGATAGGGTAGATGAGAAAAAATGGAGAGAGAGAGAGAGAGAACAATGAATGATACTAGTTGTGAGTGCAAGTCAAGCCACTGAGAAAAGTAGAGCTATTGCTTCTGCAAAAGTTAGGATAAGAGCAAAGTTGTCGGTTCCGCCAAAGAAAAATCATGATCATAGTATCTCTCCTAGTACTCTTTTAGGAAAATGAGATTAGACATTATTTTTATGAAATGAGTTGAACGAATTACGAGTATAAAATAATTGAGTTTTTTTTTTTTAATTATTTTTTTGTTGAATATTTTCTTCATTTGGTGTTTCGTCAAATCTTGTTATTATTTGGGGTTTTTTTTTTTTTTTTTACATTATATGGACCAATATTTGTTGTTATTGTTCAAAATTGGTTGTTCCAACATTTGAAAACCACAATAAATAGCTAACTTGGGTAATAATCACAATGATGTTGAGTAACTATTTGGCCTAAAATATGTTGAGCATGCCATTATTTCAAATTGTATCTTAAAAAATCTAAAAAAATAGACAAAAGTTTAGCTATAAGGGTAATGACTAGTGCACACTACACACTACGTGTTACATACAACAAGCTATTTGTAACGAACACTGATGTTTGTTTTTTTTTTTTTTTAGAGCATTTCAACCTATGGCGTTTGTTCTTAATGGTTTTTATTATCAGACCGAGATAACAATCGGTTTTTGGTATAGGCAAAGATTGAACCCCAGATCTTTTATTCAACTATCAGAGATTTTATATATATAGTATTGACTTATCCTTTGGCAAAACTACCCTTTACTTGTAATTGGGTAAATCTAAGTTGGGTTTAATGTATCAAAAAGCATATTGTTCAGAGACATCAATGGTATCATTAAAGACATGAAGATTGATTTAAGAAACAAGTGAAGAAAAATTGTTCATTAAGTCTTAACACAAGCTCGACACCAGTTGCTATCAAGGATTAATGGAGAAGCTTGATACAAGCTCGATCTATTGAGAACTACGATTTCAGATTCCTCAAATCCGAATTTCGGCCCATGATGACTTGAATGATTAGGTTTTCTCACTCTAAAACCTTAATCATATATAAGGCTAATTTTAAAAGTCATCAAGTATAAAAACAGAGACATAGAACTCATATACTATATGTGAAGCTACTGCGTTTGTATGCCTTAGGGTTTTTTAACCAAGTGTTGTCTGATCTTCATCATCTATAAAGTGAAGAACTTCGCAGCCAACAATAATCAATCAAGTTATTGGAATTAGTCACGTACTAGGATCCGTGCAAAGGAATTAGTCACAGATTGGAGATTTGTGCAAAGTAAAGAGGTCTACTGCAAGATCAAGTTCAATTGGGTATTAAAGCAAAGGTTCAACTGTAGGTAGGTATTTTGGGATAGGCCAAGGTAGTGGTAAGATTCCTCATACTTGTAACCGCTTGATTATTAATTAATGGATTCTTGGGAATGGGGACTTTAAATTCACCTAGTGGGGTTTATGTCTTGTGATAGGTTTTCCCCCATTCATCAATAAATCACTATGTCAATTTAATTTTCGCTACTCTTAGTTTATTTGGTGATTTGTTGGTGCCTCTATGATTTGCATGTAATTTGACTTAATTTGTGATACCCCAATTTGATTGATTAATTGTGTGATGTGTGTGGGTGTGTGGTGAGTCCCACATCGGGTATTTACTGGGTAGATTTGGGCTTTATTAACAACTACAAGGAGCCGCAATTGCAACTAGTCCTTTTGAGGTATAGCGCAGATGTAACTAGCGCTTTTCCTTGGATCAATATATATGGTATCAGAGCCGACTCAGTAACCCCGTGTGGGCTCAAAGATACTACCCCACAAAGTGGGCCCTAACAAGGACGTTAGGGATTTAAGTGGGGGAGATTGTGAAACCCCAATTTGATTGATTGATTGTGTGATGTGTGTGGGTGTGTAATGAGTCCCACATCGGGTATTTACTGGGTAGATCTAGGCTTTATTAGCAACTACAAGGAACCTCATTTGAAACTAGTCCTTTTGAGGTATAGAGTAGATGTGGCTAGTGCTTTTCCTTGAATCGTTACATATGGTATCAGAGCCAGGTTAGTAATCTCGTGTGGGCTCAAAGACACTACCTCACAAAGTGGACCCTAACGAGGACGTTAGGGATTTAAGTGAGGGAGATTGTGATACTCCAATTTGATTGACTAATTGTGTGATGTGTGTGGGTGCATGATGAGTCCCATATCGGGTATTTACTGGGTAGATCTGGGCTTTATTAACAACTACAAAGAGCCTCAATTGTGACTAGTCCTTTTGAGGTATAGCGCAAATGTGGCTAGCACTTTTCCTTGGGTCGTTATACCATATGTAACGACCCAAGGAAAAGTGCTAACCACATCTGCGCTATACCTCAAAAGGACTAGTCACAATTGAGGCTCCTTGTAGTTGTTAATAAAGCCCAAATCTACCCAATAAATACCCGATGTGGGACTCATCACACACCCACACACATCACACAATCAATCAAATTGGGGCATCACAATATATATATATATATATTTTTTTTTTTTTTAGAGTGAGTTTCAACTTATGGCGTCCGCTTGTAATGATAGCTATTTATCCTCAGATCAAGACACCAATCAGTTTTTGGTGTAGGCGGGGAGATTGAACCTCAGATCTCTTATACAACCATCAGAGCTAGCTCAATAACCTCGTGTGAGCTCAAAGACACTACCCCCACAAAGTGGGCCCTAACGAGGACGTTAGGGATTTAAGTGGGGGAGATTGTGATACCCCAATTTGATTGATTAATTGTGCGATGTGTGTGGGTGTGTGATGAGTCCCACATCGAGTATTTACTGGGTAGATCTGGGCTTTATTAACAACTACAGGAAGCCTCAATTGCAACTAGTCCTTTTGAGGTATAGCGCAGATGTGACTAGCACTTTTCCTTAGGTCGTTACATAATTAATTAACTTGGGTAACTAAATTAATTAACCGAGGTCAATCTATTTTAACGCAACAAGTGGTATCAGAGGGAGCACACTCTAATTTGGTTTAAATCTTTATTGTGTGATCCATTAACCCCTATTATTATGGATTGTGGATAATCTTTGATTATATCTCCTTTTTTTTATGGTACTAACTATGCATATTGGAAAGTACACATGAGAACTTTTTTGCAATTTTCAGATGAAAAGGTATGGTTGGCTGTCGAAGTTGGATGGACCAAACCTACTGATCCATTGGTGCTGTGGGATGATAACAAGATCAAAGTTGCAAATTTCAATAGTCGAGCATTGAATGCCTTGTTTGTTGTTGTGACTAACGAGGAGTTTAAGAAGATCTCATCCACTGAAAGTGCTAATGCAACATGGACAATCCTTCAAAATACTTATGAAGGTACCATAGTTGTAAAAGATTCCAAATTTCAAAGGCTTACTATAAGCTTTAAAGAAATAAGGATGGATGACGATGAGGTGTTTGATGAATTCTATGCCAAGGTCAAGGACATACTGAATTCTGCCTTCAACTTAGGTGAAAAGATTCCAGAACCTAAGATTGTAAGGAAAATGCTCAGATCACTTCCAAAGTAGTTCCATGCTGATAGGCCAAGAATGTATTCACCCCTTGTGATAAATTAACCAATTAATTAGCCAAGTAAATTAATTAAATTAATTAACATGCAAAGCGCATGGCAGCACAAAAAAAATCACCAAATAACTAAATATGAAGCGGAAATTAAATGACATGGGTGATTTGTTTACGAATGGGGAAAACCACTGAGCCAAAACCTCACCGGGTAATTTTAAGGTAACCTCTCCCGAGAATCCACTATTATCAAAACAAGCGGTTACAAGTAAAAGAATCTCAGTACCTTATACCAACCTACAGTTGAACCCTTACCCCAATACCCAATTGGACTTGTTTTATAGTAACAATCTCTCATTTTAATGTACGGCTCCCAATATGCGACTAACCAATTGCGCAGATCCCAGTACGCGACTTAATCACCAACTTGAGAATGATGTTGGCTACAAAGTTCTTCAGTTCATCCAAACGATGAAGATCAAGAAGTTGCTTAGTCACAAAACCCTATGGCGTACAAACACAGCAGCTTCTTCAGAAGAAAGATGAACTAGGGCAAATTCTATCTCCGGTCACAATTTGCATGAACAAGACTTTGCTCTATACTCACGCAAATTATGTCACCTTTGACGGCCCTTAAAACAATCCTTATATATGTTTAGAGTTGTGAGAAAAGAAAGCCCAAACACATATTCACGGATTGGAATGAAATCAAAATGGAAAATCTAATTTTCATAAATCTCAATAGATAGCCTATCTATCAAGCAACTGTCGAGCCTCAAGCTAGAGCAGCCTTTTAAACCTCAATAGATACCAGCTGTCAAGCTAGCTGTTAAGAATTAAAATTCAGCACTTCTTCACTTAATTCTTGGACAGCATAGCGTTAACACTTAAACTTGAAACCTTGTTCCTTGAAGCATTAAACACATCATAGATCTACCCAATTACAAGTAAAGTGCGTTTTGTCAAAGGATTAGCCAATTACATTAGATATTGACATATGTTCCTAACATGACTCACATATGTCCTAACAATCTCTCCCTTTGGCAATCTGTGAGAAAACCACAACAAACAAATGAACAAATGAGAGAAGTCATAAATCACTCAACTCATACTCTTGAAAAAATTTGCAAGAAGAAAGCTCATGGCAAAAAGACTTTGACAACCTGTATATCTGAAACACTTTAAACAAAACTCATCACAGCATCTTAGTGTGAAACAAAAATAATAGATTGCATACATTAAACAAGAAACATGTGTATAAAGATAGAAAAGAAACAATACGTGGCGAGATAGGTGAATGAACAGTAATAACAACCTCAAATGTATATATGTCATCAACAAGTACAAGGTATGCTATCACAAAGTGGTTATAAGACCAAAGGTACATGAACAATGTATCTAAAAGATAAAGAAAAGAAAAGATACATAAGTCCTCACTACATCACTCATATACAATCCCCCTAATAAAAATCTCCTGTACTAACCCTCCCCCTATGTGTATGACTACTCTCATATCAAAACTACTCCCCCTTTTTGTCACGAGTGACAAAGGGTAAGTACATCAAGTAGACATCTCATTAGCACTAGGCGAGCTAGCATCAGCATCCTCATCAGTATCATCACTGTCGAAGCCATCATCACTCTCATCCTCGGAGGCCAATGGCCATGGAGAAGAAGCAACAATGAAACCACCCATAACAGCCTGTCATCATGCGATACGACCAACATGGGTGTTCACCTAACACAACTCATCACTGAGTGTGTCAAGGCGAGCATCCATGCGTACAAGTTGTGTCATGATGGCCTCAAGAGTCACTCCACCCGCAAAAGACAAAGGAGTAGAGGTGGATAGAGCGGTAGAAGTTGGAGAAGCAGTCGTCTCAATCTGAGTTCATCTCGATCGAAGTTGTGCATCACTTCGCTTAATGGTAGACCCATCAATGGCACCCATAACAGGAAAGTAATCAAACGCAGGAAAGGAGACCGAAGAATAGCGAAGGATCCGCATGATAGCCAAAGAAAAAATGAGCTTATCATGGGTCGCCGTATCCCTATAGAAATCTATAAGGGATAAGATGAAGTAAGAAGGGAAGTTAATAAAGATATGCTCTAAGAAGGATAGCAAAAAGCGAGCATGAGGCTCTGTGATAGTGTTATAGTGAGACAAAGGATGGAGAACGAATGTCATTACCATGTTCAGGAATCTCGAACCTTTTGCAAAGGCCGAGCATTGGGTGTTTTGAGAATCACCCCATAAAGAGGGTGTCTCAAAGAATAGAGACATAAGTTCAACTTTGGACACAGTCCTCAAATGATCGCAGTCACGGTAGTCAGGATGCACTACCCTAGGAACGTGTAATACCTTAAAAATAATCTCTGGAGTAACTACAATGCACGTACCTCGAAAGCAAGAGAAGAAATGAGGTATAGAAGTATCAAATCCGTGCATATTGGAGTAAAACTCATGTATGATCACGGAAGGTCAAGTGATCAGGGCACCACATAGTGACTCCCAACCCCAGCTGTAGATAACAGTGGGAAGGTCAATATCGAAAAAGTCCAATAGGATGACTTGGTGTTCCGAATGAATGCCTCGTCTAGAAAAGTTCTAGGAAAATTCCTTTCGAGCTTTATAATCATGGAACCGTACATGGGATGGAGTGGGGTCAGAGGAAGAAGATGCCCCAGAACGAAGAGGGTTCTAAGACAGAGTGGATTTGTATTTGGGTGCCATGAAGCAACTAATGCAAGCAAGAGAGATAGAGGGAGAGATGGAGACAATCAGAAAAGCACCAACAAGATAATATATAAAAATATAACATCTTGAAGGTACGTATGCATGAACATGTGACATGCAAATATAAATACATCATGGGCTCAGCCCAATCCAAACCTAACAGCACACATCATTATAACATATATAGCACACATCTAGAATGCATGACACTTTGTTATAATGCATATGAATGCAATGTATGATGTTTTAGAAATCATTTAAGCAAAACAAAACCCAAAAATTTTGCAAAAACCTCAATAATTTTTGAAAAATCTCAAAAAAATTTCAAAAACCCCAAAAATTAGGTCAAAAGATATGAAATGCATGATTAAAGAGAAGGAAAGTATCATACCAGAGTAGAAAAAGGATCTAGAGGCCAAAGATCACTTGGGTTGAAGGTTTGGAGTAAGAGAGAGAGGTTTTGGGAGGTGAAGAAACGAAAACTATCAAGAGAGATCGAGAGAAATGAAGCTGGAATCGCACGCACCCTTTATATAGAAGCTCATAATTCTCGACATATCGAGAGTTATCGAGAGGTGTCGAGCTTTAAAGGTTCAACAGATACAGCTATCGAGCAACTATCTAGAGGTTTCCACAGCACAGAATCTCGATGGATTTAGGAGCTATCGAGCAGCAATCGAGCATCTAGAAAGTTTCTCGATGGATTGAAGTAGCTATCGAGAGCTATCGAAAATGCGATAAAAAGCAGCTAAAGGGTCTCGATAAATAGCATAGCTGTCGAGAGGTGTCAAGGAACTATCGAGATTGCTTAAAAACAACTTTTCAAGAAGGGAAAAACACATATATGAATGCAATCAAACATGCTACTCAACCAAAATCCAAACAACATTTTAAACTCTCAAAATCATCTCTCAGCAAAAAAAATATCAAGCACATGGATCCCAACACACACACACACACACACACACACACACACACTAAACAAGTCTAATCAATTTTATATTTCAAAAACAATTTAAGACAGTTTAGTGATCATACATTAACACATGTATTCCTTATGGTGGCCAAATCATATTGTATCTACACATGTATCAAGAGTAGTAAAGAATATTGTGTGTTGTGTGTGGTGTGTGGTGTGTGAAAAACATCACAAGATTGCATAAATGTCAACATGTTATGACGATTTGAGAAAATCACTTTAACTCACACATAATCATAATTGTTTGATGGGGACTATCACCTTCGAGGTATATCCTATAACTCTCACATCTCCTAGAATACAAGCTTTCAATCATATATAAAGCCTATTTATCTTTTAAGCAAACCATGCATGGGCATAAAAGAGAAAGAAATGAAATACCCAATTATGTTAAGCTTTTGACATTGCACTTTTGCTATGCCAAAGCATACAAATGTCATTTCATGATTGGCGGGCAATAGTGGTGAGATGGTTATTTATGCCTTTCTTTTAGGATTTTCTAGTCCTTCCCATCAAAAAGAGTAATATGACTGTTAAGTACAAGAAATTACTTAATTTTACTCATCACAAACACGACCCACAAAACTCACTTGCTTTGTGGGTATTCCAAGGTACACAAGTACCAATGTACACAAACACACACTGTTTGTTTTTTTTTTTTTTTTTCAATTTTCAATTTTCAATTTTTTATTTTATGAAAAAGAAATCAAGCAAAAATAAAAAATAAGCAAACAAAGACATGTTAAAAAAACAAAGTAATGCATAAAACTAGATGCAAATGCATGAGGAAGGAGGAGAAGCGAAGGAGATCAATTCATAAACATAACACCAATGTTTTGGAAAAGGAATTCAAACTGTTCGCTATTAAAAGGTTTGGTGAACAAGTCAGTTTTCTGATCATCAGTGTGAATGAATTCAAGAGTAAGAGTACCATCTTCGACAAACTCCCGAATGAAGTGATGTCAAATCTCTATGTGTTTAGTTCGAGAATGTTGAATTAGATTCTTAGAGATGTTGATGTCACTAGTATTGTCACAGTAGATGGTAAGATGCTCTTAACAAATACCATAATCCAAAAGGAGTTTTTGCATTCATAAAAGTCGGGTGCAACAGCTACCGACAGCAATGTACTTAGCCTCTACAATGGAGAACGAGATGGAGTTCTGCTTTTTGCTCATCCAGGAGACAAGATTGTTACCCACATTAAAAAAAAAAAAACCCCCCGATGCACTCTTTCTATCATCAGCATTACCTGCCTAGTCAACGTCAGAATACCCAGCTAAGACATCATTTGTGTCCTTGCTGTACCACACACCAAAGTTGGCATTGGTTTTGACATACTTTATGATTCTTTTCAAAGCAATCATATGAGACTCTTTGGGATTAGCCTGATATCTAGTACACACTCCTAAACTGTAACTAATGTCAAGTCTACTAGCAATAAGGTAAAGAAGACTACCTATCATGCTTCTATAGAGAGAAGAATCAACACTTTTACCCAACAAATCAACATTGAGTTTAACATTTAGGCTCATAGAGGTTCTAACAGAACTGGCAGATTCCAAACCAAACTTTTTCACAAGATTCTTAACATATTTAGATTGAGATATGAATATACCTGACTCTTGCTGACGAATCTACAAACTAAGGAATGATTTAACTCTCCAATCATGCTTATCTCAAACTCAGCCTGCATGAGTTTGGAGAAGCCATGAGCAAGTTCATCCTTTGTTGACCTGAAGATGATATCATCAACATAGACTTGAGCAACTATCAACTCGCTATCTTTTTTTTTTATGAAGAAAGTTTGATCAGCTTTCCCTCTTATAAACCCATGTAACACCAAGTATTGTGTGAGCCGATCATACTAGGCTCTAGGTGCCTGCTTTAAACCATAGAGCGCCTTCTTGAGGTATAGCACATGATCCAGAAAGTATGGATCAATGAACCCTCTCGATTGAGCCACATAGACATCTTCTTTAAGGAACCCATTTAAAAAAGCAGTCTTGACATCCATTTGGTAAAGTTTGAATTTCAAATGGCACGCTAGGGCTAGGAGAATCCTGATAGACTCCAAACGGGCTACTGGGTTAAACGTCTCATCATAGTCTACTCCTTCTATTTGAGAGTATCCTTAAGCTACAAGATGAGCCTTGTTTCGGATCACATTCCCTTCCTCGTCAATCTTGTTACGGAATATCCATTTTGTGCCAATGATGTGCTTACCCTCCAGTTTAGGTACTAAAGTCCAGACATCATTTCTTTGGAGCTGAAGCAGTTCATCATGCATAGCTTCAACCTAACTTTCATCTTGAAGAGCTTCCTCAACCTTGGTGGGTTCAACCTATGACAAATAACAAGAATAAGACACAAAGTTAGCAACACATTTATCAACTGTACACTTCCTTAGTGTGAGTTCATTCATGTTTCCCATGATATCTTCAGGAGGATGATTCAACTTGATTCTGGAGGAAGGTCCTTTCTCCAGGTGAGGTAGGCATGTATGCTCAGCCTTCCACAACGCTCGGAGTGGTGGGAGTACTTGGAGATGTGGGCTCTTAATCAATAAGTTCTTGAACATCCTTAGGCTCAGGAGGAAGGATTTCTTGGGGGATTTCCTCACTTAGTTTCTTAAAACTAGAATTTGAAGATTCATCGATAACAACATTCACAGTTTCCATTACCTTTATGGTTCTTTTGTTGTATACCCGATAAGCATTGCTTGTAGAGGAGTATCCTAGAAATATTCCTTCATCACTTCGGGAGTCAAATTTTCCCACATTCTCTCTATCCTTGAGAATGAAGCAAGTACTTCCAAAAATCATGAAATACTTAACATTTGGCTTCTTTCCCTTCCACAACTCATAGGGAGTCTTCTTGGTATCAGGTCTAAAGTACACCATGTTAACCGTATGACATGCAGTGTTAACAGCTTCTCCCCATAAGTTTCTAGCAACATCCTTGTTGTACAACATGGCTCTAGCAATCTCTTGAATAATCCTATTCTTTCTTTCTACTACACCATTCTGCTGAGGAGTAATAGGAGTAGAGAATTCATGAGATATACCTGACCTAGTGCAGAAGGACTCTATGTAAGAGTTTTTGAATTCTTTACCGTGATCATTCGAATTCGATCAATCTTCAAGCTCTTCTCATTTTACAATCTTGTGCACAAGGCTTCAATGTGCTTAGAAGCATCAGACTTGGACCGTGAAGGATAACCCAAGTATACCTAGTGAAGTCATCTACCACAACCATGATGTATCTCTTCCCACCAAGAGACTCGATTTTGATTGGACCCATAAGATCCAGATGCAATAGCTCCAATGGTCTAAATGTAGCTGATGTCTGAGTAGTCGGATGTTTACCTTTCATCTGTTTTCCAAGCTAACATGGTTCACACACCACATTGTTCACTTTGCTGAGCTTTGGTCTCCCTAAAACTGACTCATGCTTTTTTACAATTGAAAGATGTTTATAACTAGCATGTCCCATTCTTTGGTGCCATATATCTTCATTTGGAAAACGAATGTTATTGCACACAATATCAGCATTAGCGACCAGACAATAACAATTGTCTAGAGTACGGACACCACTTATGAGTTTCTTTCCAGACTCATCCATGACAAGGCATTTTCCTTTTGAGAACAGCACCATAAAGTCTTGATCACATATCTGACTTATGCTCAGCAGGTTCACTCTTAGATCTTCTACATATAGAACATTTGCAATGTTTGGCAGTCCAGGTAGAGAGATGATTCCCTTTCCTTTAATCTGTGATTTGCTCCCATCACTAAAAGTGACATTACCACCTTTATTAGACTCGAAAACCTTAAAGAGAGATCGGTCTCCAATCATGTGTCTTGAGCAGCCGCTATCAAGATACCATAAACACGTGTCCATCACCTTAAATGCAGACTTCATCATAAAGTATACTTCATGCTTAGATGACAAATCAATAGGAATGGTGTTTTCTCTCATTTGCCATCTCTTAACAAAGCCTTTAACTTTCATTCTTCTCAGACGAACTCCTTTGCACATTTTCATTCTGAGACAGTCTAGTTTCTTCTTTATTATGCTAAGATATTTTCCAATGATCCTTATGATGGATTTTAAATAACGTTTAGACTTGCATTTTCTGATACACTCAATCAAGTAAAGATTAGAAAAACAAGATGTATTTGAAAACAACGATCTTTTCATGCCAGTTGTAGCCATAACAACGGGGGTTAATGGATCACGCAGCAAAGATTAAAACCTAATCAGGGTATGTTTGCTCAGATATCACTTAATAGGCCAAGAATGTATTGACCCATTGTGATAAATTAATCAATTAATTAGCCAAGTGAATTAATTAAATTAATTAACATGCAAAGCGTGTGGCAGCATAAAAAAATCAACAAATAACTAAATATGCAGCGGAAATTAAATGACATGGGTGATTTGTTTACGAATGGGAAAAACCACTGAGGCAAAACCCCACCGGGTGATTTAAGGTCACCACTCCTGAGAATTCACTATTATCAAAACAAGCGGTTACAAGTAAAGGAACCCTAGTACCTTATACCAACCTACAGTTGAACCCTTACCCCAATACCCAATTGGACTTGTTATGTAGTGGCAATCTCTCCTTTTAATGCACAGCTCCCAATACGTGACTAACCAATTGCATGGATCCCAGTACGTGACTTAATCACCAACTTGAGAACGATGTTAGCTGCAAAGTTCTTCAGTTCATCCAGACAATGAAGATCAAGAAGTTGCTTGGTCAACAAACCCTATGATGTACAAACACAGCAGCTTCTTTAGAAAAAAGATGAACTAGGGCAAATTCTGTCTCCGATCACAATTTGCATGAACAAGACTTTGCTCTATACTTGCACAACTAGTGTCACCTTTGATGACCCTTAAAAAAATCCTTATATATGTTTAGGGTTGTGAGAAAAGAAAGCCCAAACACATATTCACGGATTGGAATGAAATCAGAACTGAAAATCTGATTTTCATAAATCTCGATAGATAGCCTATCTATTGAGTAGCTACCCAGCCTCGAGCTAGAGCAGCTATCGAGCCTTTGGCTAGAGCAGCCTTTTAAACTTTAATAGATACCAGCTATCGAGCTAGCTATCGAGAATTAAAATCCTATACTTCTTCACTTGTTTCTTGGACAGATTTGCATTGCTTTAACACTTGAACTTGAAACCTTGTTCCTTGAAGCATTAAACGCATCCTAAGTCTACCCAATTACAAGTAAAATGCATTTTGTTAGAGGATTAGCCAATTACATTAAATATTGATATATGTTCCTAATATGATTCACATATGTCCTAACACATGCAAAGATCACTGCCATAGAAGAATCAAAGGACATTGATGTCATTCCTTTAACAGAGCAGATTGGAAATTTGTAAACCTATGAATTAGGTTTAGAGAGGATTGGCAAGGGGAGTAAAAGCAAGAATATGGCTCTAAAAGCAAAGATTGATGAAGGAGAGGAGTCATTTGAAGATGAGAACTTAAAGTTTAATTCTTACATCACCAGACTATTCTAGAAGTTCATCAAGAATGCGAATGTCAAGGCAATTGACAAGGATCACAAACAGTCTAGATTTTCTCAATTTAAGTCTAAAGATAGATTCAAGAGAGAATCCAAAAAAGTTGGATAAACCAACAATACTACGGCTAGTCCAAAGTGTTAACATTAGATTTCTCAAATAAAATTCAAAAACATAGTTACATTAACCAAAAAATTCAAAAAATATTTATGTTACAAGGACAATTAAATTTTAGTAGAATAATGTAATTAAATTTGATTAGGTTCAGCAAATTTAATCAGAGAATCGACATTATACATTATACATTAAAGAATGGACATTATACATGTTTTGGATGTATGTATAACGTCCATTCTCTAATTATATGACTTAGAACATGAAGTTAACTACAGAGGAAGAGGAAGTCATAGCAATATCGGATGAGGGTCGAAAGGAAGAATTAGAAAGTTGTGCTCAAAGCCTGATTGGCAAGTTCCTTACTTGCAAGCCTTTTAATAAAAGTGCAACTTATAACATGTTAAGGAAGGCATGAGGAATAGAGCATGGTGTGCAGATAGCCGAAGTAGGGTCAAACTTATTCCAATTCAAATTTAAAACAGAGTTTGATTTGGAATGGGTATTTAGAGAAGGTCCATGTATGTTTGACAACTAGGTTTTGTTGTTGCATAGATGAGAAGTAGGGATGACACTGAAGAACATAAAGTTTGAGTCGGTTCCTATATGGATACAGATATGGGGAGCCCCTTTTGACATGGTCTGTCCTTAGGTGGCAATGGAGGTAGGTCAACATCTGGGATTGGTCGAAGAATTGGAACGGAGGCGTAAGTACGATATGCAAAAATTTTTTATGAGAGTTAAGGTAGCCATTCCAACTACAGAAGCCACATAGGAGTGGGGGTTTTATTTGGTTCGGATGGGTAGAGAATATAAGTTATGTTCAAGTATGAGAGGCTACCAATGCATTGACATTATTATGGTATGTTGGGCCATAATCTAAAACACTATGCGACCTATTTTGCTCTCACAAAGAATGGAGAGCAAGTGGACTGCCAGTATGGGGAATGGCTGAAAGCAAGTGGTGGACGACCTCGATCACCAACAAGGCATGGTCTAGAGAATCCATGGGCTTTGACGAAGGTGCATGAAGTGGAGGAGTGTAACAAAGATGCTTCTGAGAGTGTGATGGTGGATGGTCGCAATAGGCCGGAAATTCCCACTGTGCATGGAAAACGTGAGAAAGGAAAACCCGAGAATTTAGGGATTGTTTCGGATTGTGATGGAATTAGTGCCGACAAAGAAGGAAGTTTTGATACGAATATGGTATGGTTGGATTCAAATCTGACTGATGACTGTTGGATAAAAATATGGAAAATACAGTTTTGTATCTCATACAAAAACATGCAGTGAAATATGAATGGATCTACTTCATTCACGTAAGATGGCATGTAACATATGAGTTTTGGAAACAAAGAATAAAAAATCATACCTTGATACAATAAAACTCAAAACAAATGAAGATTGGACTTGAGATGCCTTTTGATCTTCACTCCAATTCCACAATGTGCCCAAGATGTGTGATCTCTCAATCAGTTCTATAGGTGATATTTCAAGAGAATAATCAAGTGTCTCCTTCTTAAAGAACTCAATTCTTTTTCCTTTTCAATCACACATATATATCTACCCTTGGCAGTTACATTTATTTATTAACTCTTATTAAATAAATAACTAATTATCTAATTAGGTTAGCCTTTTGGGCCAGCCCAATTGGGCTTAAGTGTGTGGCTTGGAGTGGGAACAAAAGGGACAAATAAAGGTCTAGCTCCAATGGGCTTCGGACTTATCTGTCAACTCTTGACAAGCTCAAAGTTACCATTAATTATATTTAATACCACTATATAAACATAATTGCACTCTAGACCTTATTAATAAATAATATCTCAAGACTTTATTAAACAATTAACCCCTTCATAAAAATATTCATAGTAATACAAAGTTATAATGTGTAACTGTCACTTTGTAAATTACTACCTCTTGATCCTTGAGTACCCGGTTTAATCCTTTAAGTTATTCATCTATATTTTATGAAATCTAATTTCATAAAATATAAACTGTAGTAACTCTTTACTAAAATTGTTAGGCCTAACACTCTGAATAACCAAATCCATTAAATTTATCTCAAGGGAACATTTTATATCTCTATAAAGAGACTATGAATTCCATCTTGAGAATATGTGTTCCTTCAACATTACGTGTGGTTGCCCAATATACTGAGGTTTTGACTGTTTGTCCATATCTCACTCCTGATATATTAAAGCAATCTACATTTCATGATCAGGTTCACTATTCTCTCAGGATTAAGAGTTTATGTAAATGAAAAGTCGTGAGATTTATTATTCGTTTGACAGTTGTTGATTAAATAATAAATCTCATAGCGGCACATTTCAATATGTTTTATACACTTAAAACATATTAACGTATCAACTAAAAGTCTCCACTTCCATGATCAAGACAAATCATCTTAATTGATATGTTATAGTTTCGCATTTTGAGTTTGCAAATAACTTATGATTTATATATTCTGTGACTAAATCACATACTATGCATCTCAAGGACTATATGATAATGTCCAAACATTCATGCTACCATTACTTTAGATAATAATAAAACAAGTTTATTTCACAGAACATAATGTCATACATAATGTCATACATGGAATACAATAGGATTTTAGGGCACTAATCCTAACAATCTCCCACTTGCCCTTAAAGACTATTGCGCAATAATCTAACTCCCATTCCCTCTAAGTGTGACTCAAAAGTATTCTGGAGCAAAGCTTTGGTAAAGGAATCTACCAGATTATTTGCACTATCAATCTTTGCTACTATCACATCTCCTCGAGTCACAATGTCTCAAATAATATGATTCTTTCTATGTGTTTTCCTTTCTTGTGATTCTGTTAGGATATATGTGATTCATGTTAGGAACATATGTCATTATAGAATTGGCTAATCCTTTGACAGAACGTACTTTACTTGTAATTGGCTAGATCTAGAATGTGTTTAATGCTTTAAGGAACAAGGTTTCAAGTTTAAGTGTTAAAGCCATGCAAGTCTATCCAAAAATCAAGTGAAGAAGTGCTAGATTTTAAAGCTCGACAGCTAGTATTTATTGAGGCTTAAAAAGCTGTTTCAACCTGAGGCTCGACTACTGCTCGATAGATAAGGTATCTGTCGAGGTTTATGAAAATTAGTTTTCTAGATCTGATTTCACTCTAATTCATAAATAGATGTTTGAGCTTTCTTTTCTCACAACCCTAAACATATACAAGGATTGTTTTAAGGGCCGTCGCAACTGATGCAACTTAATGCAAAAGTTTTTCACAAGCATATTGTGAACTAGAGACATATGCCTTAGTTCATCTTTCTATTCAAGAAGCTGCTATGTTTGTACACCGTAGGGTTTTGTAACCAAAGAGCTTCATGATCTTCATCATGTGATGAATTAAAGAACTTTGCAGCCAACATTCTTATCATGTTGGTGATTAAGTCGCGTATTGGGATCCGCACATCTATTGGGTAGGCACATACTGGGAGCCATGTATTAAAAGGAGAGATTGTCACTACAAAACAAGTCCAATTGAATATTGGGGTAAGGATTCAACTATAGGCTGGTATAAGGTACTAGGATTCCTTTACTTGTAACCGCTTGTTGTGATAATAGTGGATTCTCTAGAGTAGTGACCTTAAAATCATCCGGTGGGGTTTTCGCCGTAGGTTTCCCCATTCGTAAACAAATCACCGTGTCAATTTATTTTCCGCTGCATATTTATTTGGTTGGTGATTTGTTTTGTGCTACCATGCATATTGTATGTTAATATGATTAATTAATCAACTTGGCTAATTAATTGGTTAATTCATCACAATGGGTCAATTCATTCTTGGCCTATCAAGTGGTATCAGAGCAAGCACACTCTGATTAGGTTTTAATATTTGCTGTGTGATCCATTGACCCCTGTTTGTCATGGATAGACGACAGTCTCTTATTAGGTGTTTTCAGTTTCCAATGACATTTCCGTAATTAAACCCACATGCATAGACCCACCCAGCCGCAACTTTTGACTCTTTTTTTTTTTTGGGTTCGGTGAGTTTGGGTACTAGGGGTGGAAGGAAAAAAAAAAAGAGTAAAAGCTGCACCAAGTCAATCCGTGGGGCCCACAAACAGTTGAAAATTTTGAGTGATGACAAGTTAAGTGATGGTGCCAAACAGGTGGGGTGTAGGGAATTGGAGTATTTTAAGTGATGAGTGATGAGTGATGAATGATGAGTGACGAGTGACGAGTGATGAAAATTGAGTGACGAGTGATAAGTGACGACAAGAAAAAAATAAACCAAATTGGCTGGGTTCGGTGAGTTTGGGTAATGGGGGTGGAAGGAAAAAAAAAAAAAGAGTAAAAGCTGCACCAAGTCAATCCATGGGGCCCACAAACAGTTGAAAAATTTGAGTGATGACAAGTTAAGTGATGGTGCCAAACAGGTGGGGTGTAGGGAATTGGGGTATTTTAAGTGATAAGTAATGAGTGATGAATGATAAGTGATAAGTGATGAGTAACGAGTGACGAAAATTGAGTGAGGAGTGATAAGTGATGACAAGAATAAAAAAACCAAATAGGGTCTAAGAGGCCGTTTGGTCACCTATTTTAAACATTAGTGTTCAGTGTTTAAAAACTAAACATTAGTGTCCAAAAAAAATGCGTTTGGTGGACCGTTCCTATTCAGGGGTTGTTTGAAAAATATTGTTCAAAGACCCATGTTTAAAATGATGTTTTGAAATCACTTCTGGCCTCTTTTAAAAATACAAACACTAGTGTTCGGTGGCAACTTCGTAATTATTTTGAACACTGTTATGGGCCCACGTGGTTAGCTTTTTTCCAAGTATTGTTTCCTCTCTCTTGATCATCTCTTCACGCCGAATCCTTTTGCATCTGGTACCAAGATCTTCATCTCACCTACACAGTCAGACCAACCCAGCAGCATTAATCTCACCTCATCAACCCAGCGCCATTAAATCCTTACCAACCTAGCGCCATTAAATCCTCACCGACCCATCGCCATTAAACCCTCACCCACCGATCCAGAAACGTCTTCTACACACTCTCAGCTTACACCGCATCACCAACCTCAGTCAATCACATTAACCCCTTGCTCAGAATCATAATTCCATGCCCAACTGCCCCTAATCCTCGTAGAGATCCCATCCTCACCTACAAAGCTTTGGTGCTAACCAAAAGCTAAACTCACGCAATGCGAAGGGCTTGGTCAGGTCAATATTTGTCATTTTCTTAATTTCTTGTTGCAGCTTTCTTTCATTTCCTAATCTAACTTAGATCAGTTGACGTTAATCCAGCTTAGGGCTTATTTAGCCCCACATCTTCATTTAGATGGAAGCCTCATCCTCATGCTCATCCACCTCTCTCATGCGATACAGAGCATCAGTGCCCTCCTCTGCTTCCTCCTCTCACCGTGTTCCCTTACTGGTAGGTCTGCCTTAATGTAAACTGTTATAATTTCGTAGGTAGTGAATCATTTGTTTGCTTGTTCTGTTATAATTTTGTACTTAGGTCATGCATTTTGTGGCCTCTATGTTGTTGCCTTTAAATCCTTGAGATCAGTAGGTGTAAGTGTAACTGTAAACTGTAATTGCCAATGGTTATCACTCTTATAATGTGTTCAATACTGCTTGTTCAGTACTGCTTGTTTCCATGCCCAAATAGGAATGTCCACAAGCAACTGATTACTGCTCTTTGGCTCTCCTACTGTATAATAATCTAATTAGATCATTTTTACCCTTGTTACCTCCCCCCTCCCCCTTCTTTTTTCGTGAAAAAAATAAACAATAAGGCTGGCCATTATCCCAACAAAAAGTAAGGGTGAGTTTGGATACTGCTGAAACTAAAAACTGAAAACTGTAAAACACTGTAGCAAAATAATTTTTTAATGTTTAAATAGTGCAGTGGGACCCAATTTTAATGAAAAAGTTGTTGAAAAGTGGTATTTATGAGTCCCGTAAACAGTAAAAATGGGTTGAAAAGGCCAAAAGTTGTGGCTACTATTCATGAACAGTGCATGAACAATAGTCGCATAGTAAATTTTGTGGCCTGAAATGCGTACAGCAGAGGAAAAAAAATAAAATAATAAAATAAAATAAACAAAACGCAAACGTAAACGCGTAGACGGTTAGACGCGCAAGCCAAATGTATACTAAGTAGATGTATGGATAAAGATGCTCTAAATACCAATTTATTTTTTTCACAGTAAGTTTTTTCCTTCTAATTTGCATTACTGGGCCGGTTATTTTCAAAACTAAAGACTTCCTTTTATGTAGTTAGAAAAGGCTCTCCTTTTATTACACTAATACTACACTAACTATCTGTAAGTTGAAATTGTGGAGTGAATAAGCTTAGCTTTTTTTTACTATAAAATTAAATGACATGAATCCTACCAAGGAATTATAATAATGATTATTGTTGATATGAGTTACTGAGAACTGATTGTTATTAATATGTAATTTATGTCTGTACTACATTATAATTATTAGACATTTTATATGTTCTTCAAATGTGCAAATTCTTGTTAATCCACAACAATTAGCAACCTTGGAGCCACTTAAATTATTGGGTTCTCATATCATATATGATCATTTATGGTCCTTAGCCTTGCTTATATTAAAATTCAGAAAATCTATCTTAAAATTTCCAGATTTAGACCTTAGTTTCTCTTATATGCCTGTTGCTTGGTACTTTTAGTGAGTAGGAAGTTAATGTTTTTTAATCCATATCATACAATTTCAAATGACGAGTCTATGTAAGTATACCAAAATTTATTTAGATGGAAGAGAGTGTTGGGAAAATAGGTGTTCGTATCACATACAAAACATACGCAGCAGAAAATTAATGGATCTACTTCATTCGCAATTGATAACATGCACTATGAAAGTTTCAGAATTTAAGAATAAGAAAGCGTACCTTGGTGCGGTGAAATTCAAAACCAAAGATCAGAAGTTCTTGGGAAGACTTTTAATCTTCACTCCAATTCCACTTAATGCCCAAGATGTGTGGTCTCTCAATCAGTTTTCAAGGAGAGAACAAGGGAGTGTCTAACACTCACATACAAACTATTTCATTTCCTGTATAATCTTGATGAAAAACACTTATGAAAAGACTCATGAATGGACTTATGAAATTCTGTATGTTTCTCTCCTTATATACAACTGATTATCTAATTGGGCTAGCCTTTTGGGCCATTCCAATTGAGCTCTAGTGTGTGGCTTGAAGTGGGACCAAAAGGGAACAAATAAGACTCTAGCTCCAATGGGCCTTGGGCTTTTCTGTCAACTCTTGACAAGTCCAAATTTACCATTAATTATATTCAATACCACTATATGAATATAATTGCACTCTAGGCCTTATTAATAAATTATATCCCAAGACATTATTATACATGCAATCGCTTCATTAAAATATTCGTAGTAATACAAAGTCATGAATATAGACTGCCACTTTGAAGATTACTACATCTTAATTCTTGAGTACCCGGTTTAATCCTTAATGTTATTCATCATATATTTATGAAATCTAGTTCCATAAATATATACTTTAGTAACTCCTTACTAAAGTGGTTGGGCCTAACTCTCTGAATAACCAAACCCATTAAACTTATCTCAAGGGAATATTTTATATCTCCATTAAGAGATTATAAATTCTATCTTGAGAATATATGTTCCATCAACACTAAATGTGGCTGCCCAACATACTGAGGTTTTGACCATAGCTATAGATCTCACTCCTGATATATCAAAGCAACCTACATCTCATGATTAGGTCCATTATTCTCTCAGGATTTAGAGTTGATATAAATAGAAGTCGTGAGATTTATTATTCATTTGACAGTCGTTAAGAGAATAATAAATCTCACAGCGGTCCAGTTCAATATGTCTTAACTCTTAAAACATATCAACATACCAACTAGAAATCTCCATTTCCATGATCAAGACAAATCATCTTAGTTGATATGTTATAGTCTTCGCAGATGAAACACCCAATTTCATCACCGACTACGAACTAAAATTCTGAGTTTACAAAGAACTTGTGATTTATATCTTCTGTGACTAAATCACATAAATCACATGCGATGCATCTCATGGAATAAGATAATGTCCCATTAGTTCATTTATAGATAGTCTCATATAATTAAACAATTTAATTATTTATGACATGCCAATAAATTGGATTTTTAGGGCATAAATCCCAACAGAGAGAACAACTGATGTTGAGGATGGGAAGTTGTGGCCTTTCGTAGTCGAGAAGAATTTCATTGATGTTTTGTTAGAAGAGGATGCTAAAGGGAATATTCCCCAAGGACAGTTCAAGATTGGAACTTGGACAGCCGTTATGAATGAGTTAACGCACGAATAAAAATTACAACAAGACACAATTTACACAAAAATATCAACGAATGAAAGGTCGACACCAGACATTCTCCCAACTCATTGAACGTACGAGAATGAGATGGGACCCCATTTCAAATACGGTGACGGCCAGTAAGGATGCATGGGCTGCTGCATTTGCGGTAAGTCCTTTAACATACTCCAAACAAAATTTATTACAATTAGCTATATGCATGGTTTATGGTTGTAATTAAAATGATGTTGAAATCTACCTTGTGTTCATAATAGCATGGCCCATCTTTAAACACTAAATGTATTCACAATTAAAAAAGGGAAGAAAATCAAAAACAAAAATGGTTATATGGACTAGCATTATGTTGTAAGTGTATACGTATTTGAAAAGCAGTTTACGAGATCTTTGTTTACCTTTCCCTGCATATCAAGAATATGGGGTTTATTAAATGATGTATTAATAAATAGTGTGCTGAAATAGTTTTTTTTTTTTATTTTGTAGCATTTTCTCATGATGATGCTTTTAAAAATGGAATAAAATCTTATCTAAGGGGTTTATTACTATAAAATATGTGTGTGATTTTGGTATAAAGTTAAATTTTAATGAAATGCTGTTACTCTTTCTGTGTTTGGTATCTAAGAGTGGATGGTTATTATAGGGTTATTATAATTACCCATCTGATTTGTATTGGGTTTTATATGAATAAGTCATCTAACCCAATATATATGGTTGATAATAGGTCAATCATAAATTCAAGGAGTTCAAAAAAAAAAAAAAAAAAGGGCTGCAACACTACGAGCTGTTGGGCAGGCTTTTCAATTCAAACACAGCCACGGGTTTCCTCCAAATATCATCTGCCCAACCAGCTCCCAACAGTGACAAAGAGAGAGAGAGCTGGATGCAGCCTTCCTATTATCGGGGGTACATGTCAATATCAACACCGATAGTGTGGACAACGTGGAGGAGCTACCCACACCGAGTGAAGCCCCAAGTCGGAGGCAAGCTGAAAAACGACTAGCTGAACCGTCTCATTCAAGCAGAAAAAGGAAGAAAGGGCACTCTCTTGAAACCGTGATTGAGGCAATTCGGGGGTTTACTGACATGTGGAACCGGAGGGGACAAAAGTCCACTGACACCGGAGAGTCTTGTGTGGGGGGTGACATTGAGTCAATTATGCAAGCTATAACACTGCTCAACCAGCACACCGATGTGGATCATGTCACATATTGCAAGGTCGTACAGGAGCTTCATAACCCCAAGAGTAGAGCCACTTTTTTGGCTATGACAGTCAATAGAAGAAGGGCTTGGATTGAGTTTATCAGGGGTGGACTGCAGTAGTGGTGGGGGTGGTTGATGGTGTGCGCCATTTAGATAGCCTAGGAAGTTAATTAGTACTCTTATTTTGCTTTAATGTGAATAGGCAAAGTCTGTATTATGTTAACATTTTGGGCAATGTTTGCATGCTGCCTTCCTTTATTATGTTGAATGCTTTGGACATCTATGCTACTTATGTAAGAAATATGTTTTGTGGCTGTCGTCTCTTCTATGAATTGCTTTGTTTGGTGACATATATATATTTTAGAAAATCTGATGTGTTCTTTACGGGATTTTTGTGGTACATGGAATAACATCTATATATATATATAGTGCTTCCAACAACATATAGACTCACTTATATATACATGCAGAATTATATTTACTCACTTATGCAGAATTATATACTCACTTATGCAGAAATATATATAGTATGATTTATATATGCATACAGCAATATATACTCACTTATATATATATATATATTCTCAATTATATATATATATATACTTATATATATACATATATCAATATAGATATATATACATATAGCAATATATATATGTTTGTGTGTGTGTACTTCTTTATAGTGGCTGATGTGAACTTATTAGTTGCCCACAGGTGTGATTCAGTTATGGCTGACACCGATTTAGATCGTGATTCAGTCATGGTCGACCTCGATTCAAATGAGTATGATAGTAGGGTGAAGCTCAAGATTGCCACAACCTACGTTCAGCTATGTATAGAGTACGTGTAAAAGTTACTACATGAAGCGACCTATGTGCACTAGTATCCTAAGTGGGAGGTCATATGTGATTGAAGTACTAGAAGGAAAACCCCAATTGTGTTACGACATATTCCGCATGGACAAGACCATTTTTAGGCACTTGTGTAATGAGTTGAAGTGGCTGCACCTATTAGAGGAGGACACTGGTATTGTTTCAATTGAGGAGGCCATTGGGAAAGTCTATTTATCGTCGAACACAACGCTGACTACCGGCTAACTGCCAACCGCTTCCAACATTCTCTCGAGACCATTCAAAGGCGGTTCTGGCGTGCCTTGCGTGCTATCCATACTTTGGGATGTCTCATCATCCGGCCCGACGCTGATGCAGCTGAGCTTCCTAATTCACTTCGAGGGAATGAGAAATATTATCCATGGTTTGAGGTATACTTTGATTTTTCTTTTTTTAGTTCTTAGATAAATTTTCACTTTGAGTCACTAAAATGTGAAAGATTTGTAATAGAGAATAGAAAGAAAACAATATGAAATGTGAAAGAGATCTGAAGTATTTCTAGTTTTTATAACTTGAGGTTAATTGAAAAATATTAAATAAAGTAAACAAGTTAACATATCAAAGTTGACCTAAACAACAATGAACATAGTGTGTTTAATCGTTATCATTTGAGGAATTTATATGGTGTAGTTATCTTAAAAATTTAAAATATATTATAATTAATCCATCATTTGATTGAGAGTCTAAATAGCAGCAAAGCAATATTTTATTCAATTGAAACATGAAAATATATACTTATTACATATATAAAATGAACTAGAAATTAAAGCTTGCTGGGTTTGCTTGCTTGCATGTCTACACAGATTTCCACAAATCTGAGTCTTAATTAACCAGCAACCATTTGAAAATTTAAACAATACTACAGGGACAACCCTCTGAAATACCCTAAATATTACTAGCTTGTACTATTACTTGTCTTTGGTCAACCTAGAAAACCTTGAGTTCGCAAACCATTGAGAAAATTCCAAGGTCAAATCTAGAAAAACGTCCAACCTTGACTTTTGGTTTCTATGAATTGTTCATAATGTTCCAATATCTCTAGCTATGTACCTAGCTAGTTGGACACAAAATTTTTGAGCTTGTAATAATTGGATACATACATTTTTGTACTTTGCTACACTTCACTTTGGTGAACTTCATATTGTTCACACTATATTGCGCAGAAGTTTAATTTACCTAATTAGAGCTACTTATTTTTTTAACAGAAATGTGTGGGGGCCATCGATGGGATGCACATAAGTGCTTCTGCCCCATCCGATAGGACCACCACATTTAGAGATAGATAGAGTGACATCACCAAAAACGTGATGTGTGCTTGCAACTTCGACATGCGGTTTACGTACGTGCATTCTGGATGGGAAGGGAATGCAAATGATTCACGAGTCATGCAGGAAGCACTTGGACATGCTGAGTATGAGTTCCCTTTGCTGCCTAGAGGTAAAAAAATAAAAAAAAATATTTGGTGCATTTGGTTTTGGATTTGTTCTTTGGGATTGAGATCTGTTAAGTATTTTTGGTAAGCAATCTGGTTAAAAAGTTTAGTGGGTTTTAGCCACTTGTTATCCACTTTTTTAATTTCAACTTATTTCAAGTAATTCAATTGGATTTGAAATGTGGATTACCAGAGATGGTTCCCTTATTTGAGCTGAATTAAAGTTTCTCACCTCTTTATTAACTTCATTTTTGTTTGTAGTTTATGAATTTAGATTCTGTATTTGCATCATCACTTCTATAAATGGTAACTATGGTTTCTGTGTATTTTATTGATTTTTCCAGAATCTACATTGTGGTAGTGGAGTTTTGTGATTGAAGGTTTGCTGGTTTATGACTTGATTAAAGTAATGATACTTCCATTTTTGCTTTATCCATTGCAAGCTATTTAAAGTTATTTTGCTCTAAATTAGCTCAATGGACTTAGTAAGTTGGATCATTAAGAACTATCGAATGATGAGTTTAGCAGATTATTTTACTGTACTAACCTGTTGGAAGCTACTAACATTTCATCCTATAGTCCTTACTTTGAATCTGTCATTAGTAATAAGGAACCTTCAAAAGTTGTCTTTTGCTACTTGGGTCTTAGTGGCTGTATGGTGATCCTTTTGCAATTTTTATTTTATTGTCACTTAAAGATAGTTGTGTTGGGTAACATTAATTGTCAATGGTTATCACTCTTATTGTAGGATCGTACTACCTCGTTGACTCGGGGTACGCAATAGGCAGTGCATTCCTTCCCCCACACAAGTCCGCACGCTACCATACCCAAGAGTTTCAGGGTGCGAACCGGCAGCCTACGACCCCACAAAAGTTGTTTAATTATAGGCATTCCTCATTGCAGATGGTGATTGAACAATGCTTTAGCGTGTTGAAGGCAAGGTTCCCGATCCTGACTGAAATGCACTCCTTCTCCATCTCTAGACAACGGCTGATTGTGACCACTTGCTGTGCACTGCATAACTTTATCCGCATGTATAACCGAGTGGATGAAATGTTCCATGTATGGGAAGGATCATTTGTGCCTAATAGCGATGCAAACCCAGCGGGAGCTGCATGTATAGGCAGTGGGGGCACTGAAGAAGCTTTTAATGCTCGGGCACAACGAGCGATGTCAGAGTATCGTGATGCGATAACTGCTGCTATGTGGGCAGATTACACTGGCAACCGTGATAGAGCTTTTTGGGAATAGATTGTAAATGTGGATAACATGGAACTGTAACTTGTTGCTGACATTGTTGGCTTGTTTTCCTTGCTTTTTAATTCAGATTCAAAACTCCCTGTTTTTTGGTTGGTCTTTGAAACAGTTGTCATCACTAGGAACATTTTTCTTTTTGTTTTTGTCATTTCCTCATGTTTCATATAATGGTAAACTAACTCTTGTGTTTGGTAGATTATGATGAGTGTTGGGATGAGTTCAGCTTTGGTAGATTATTTGTTAGCCATCTCTGATGGATGAAGTAGTATGCCTTTAAAAATGAAGTTGTTTCTTGCACTCCAATAGCCCAGGTCAGGTTCACCTATTGTTCTCTTCGAGTAGGAACACCATTTTCATTTTATACTATAGTGGTTGATCATGTTGGTTTTCTTCCATTCATAGGTACTATGGCAATTAACTTGAGACTATTTTTTGGACTGAAATTGTTGGTAAAAGATAGTAAATGTAATATTTTCCATGGAAAATGGTGTAGTGGTAGAGGAATGCAAGGCATGGAAGAAAGCCATAATAATTCATAAGAGTCAACTTTTGATGAGGGAGAGCTTGGGTTGGCTTCCTTGAAACTTGGCCTCAAATTTGACCAAGAAGCTGAGGACCCTGAAAAGACTCTATCTTTTGCTAGTAGAGGTTTGAAAGCTTTGGATAAAGATGATAAACCTTCTTTACTTGTAGCCATGACTTTGCAATTGATGGGTTCTGCTAATTATAACTTGAAAAGGTTTAATGATAGTTTGGGATACCTTAATAGGGCTACTAGGTTGTTGGGTAGGCTAGAGGAAGAGGGTTTTAGTGGTGAGGATGTTATGCCGATGCTTCATGCAGTGCAGCTTGAGTTGGCCAATGTGAAGACGACAATGGGGAGGAGAGAGGAAGCTCTTGGGAATCTTAGGAAGTGTTTAGAGATTAAGGAGGCAACTTTTGAGAAAGATAGTAGGGAATTGGGTAAATCACACCAGGATTTGGTAGAAGCATATGTTGCAGTTTTGAACTTTAAGGAGTTTTTGTCATATTGCATGAAGGCGTTTGAGATACATAAGAAGCAATTGGGACAAAATTCGGTGGAGGTTGCAATGTATGTCATTTTTGTTATTATAATTAATTGAGACTCACCAAGGTAGGTCCTAAATGCAATGAATGTCATTTTGTTATTATAATTAATTGAGACTCACCAAGGTCCTGCATTTTAGAGAAAAAATTACCACTTATGCAGCAATCCAATAATACAGAGTGCTTGAAGCCTCAACCTTTGTGTCATTGTTACCTTTTATTTCCATCAATTTAGGGTTTGCTTAGTATTCTCAGATTCAAAAATTGAAAAATATTTACTCCCAAGTAATATTTCTTTATAATTAGTTTTCTAAATTTTTATTAAATTAAAGATCCTTGAATTTTCTTCCCTTGCTACTTTTCAATTGTGGTATTACACCATGTCCTCAAATGTGCATGTCATGATCACCATGGCTTTAGGCTTTTTAGTTAGAACAACCTGATGCTGTGCCAATGAGCCGTAGCTTAAATGAAAATTGGAGCATTCATGGAGTAACTTACTGACTATTAATCCAATAACATACTATTATAAAATTACTATTAAGCCAATAACATACTATTGTAAGAGTCAAGAGTCAGCCCCATACATATATCTAGCATTAGCAAAATGGATGACTCAAGATTGTCCAAAAATAATACACAGCGCATCAAGTTCATGAGGAGTCAATAGTACATAATAAGATAACATGGTCACACAACAAGAACGAACACATCATTATAATAGTTTGGTTTACACTGTTGTCATAGTTAGCAGTAGTGCAAACGTGGTGCATAACAAACACCATCCAATGAATATAATCTTGACCATTTTTTTTGTCTGATCTAAGGGGTGGACCTTGTCATGCATAACCCTCAATTTCTCTCGTAATACACACAGCTCTTCTTGTAGTTGCTGGAAATCCTCCGCATATGAGAATGACATCTTCAAGGGAATACACCATTGAAAAAACCGACATGCGGCCTTTGGGTAACATTGGAAAAGCCTGTATCGGTTCTTATTTCGCTTATTCGAAATCCTCACGCTTGCTCTCAAGCCACGAAAACAATTGGAATTTCGGAATCGAAGGCCATCGTCAATATCATCATGCATTGCGTCCGACATCTGCAAGAAGAAGCCACAAACCTACTCACTTACACATTACAAAACATAATCAACACTGTTAGGTTCTAAGAGCTTAGAATAATTGGCAAATCGTGAGCACACAAGAACATACAAGCTGCAGAAAGAAGATTCAGAATCTGCCTGGTTCGATCGATCGAAAAACAGGCTCGACCGATCGAGAATCGTATCTGCAGATTTCTAAGTTGGCCCAAACAGCAGTTCTAGCCCATTAAGGATTAGGGTTTCAAATCTACTTCTCCCACTATATAAAGGAAACCCTAAGCACGTTTTTTTATAAGGCTTTTTAGAGAGAGAAGAGTGTGCCTCTTTTATATTTAGGGTTTTGTTCCTAAAACCTCTCTTATAACTTCTACCGGTGTTGTTCCTTGAAGAATTTCAAGATCCGGTATTGCTGAAGTTGCTGCCTTCTCTAGTCATCAAAGGTGTTGATGATCTAAACCTTTAAGGGTGGTCTTGGAGTCACAAACAGGAGAGTTTGTGTTGCTAAACCTTTGAGTGGGATCTCAAAGTCACAAACGGTGGTGTTTGTGTTTTGCAAAGAATAAAGAAAGAAGGAGTCCGTGGATCTCGGAGCTGTCACGTGGTTGTGGTAGTAAGTTTCCTACACTTGGGTAGCAATAGGATGTTAGTGGTCTAAGTCGCTATTGTGTAAACTTCAATTCTTTCTAGTGGATTTGCTATTTTACCTTGAGGATAGCTAGGTTAAATCCTCCCCAGGTTTTTACCGATGTGGTTTCCTGGGTCATCAGATCTTTGTGTTCTTTAATTTCCGCTGCTTTGTTGTTTTTGTTTATTTTCTGTTAACCTAGATTTAATTAAATTACCTAAGTTAATCACTTGGCTAATTCACTAGGTTAATCTGTTGGGTTTAAGGGGTCTAAACGAACTTACAAGTGGTATCAGAGCGGGTAACTCTTTTGTTGTAGATCTTTTGATCTAAGAGTTGATCCTTGATCCCCGTTATCATGGATAATTTTAAGTGTCTTACTGTTTTTGATTGTGATAATTTGAATAAGAAGGACACTGTTGTTTCTGTTGATCTTTTTGATGCTTGTGAAACTCTTCGTAAGGAATTATTGAAAACTATGAGAATTACTAAGAAATTCAAGGAAGAGTTAAAATTGGCTAATCTTGAAAAAGAGGAATTGGTTGTTAGATTAGATGAATCTAATAAAAAGAATGAATTTTTGAGAAATCAAATTTCCTCTCAAGATGAGAAGATGAAAAGCTTGGAACAAGAGTTAGTTGAATCTAAAGCTAAAATTGAAAATTTGACTAGTACCAAGCTTGCTGCTGATAACAGAATTGTTTCTGTTTCTCTTAAGCCTAAAGCTGAAAAATTTTATATCCCTCCTTTCAAGAGGAATAATAAAGAAAAGGATTATTTTGCTAGGTTAGACAAAGGTAAAAGTTCTGATGTAGACGCTGAAGTTTCTAAACCTAAGTCTAAACCTACTGTTAGAGAGCATAAGAAATCTGTTTTTGTGCCTACCTGTCACCTTTGTGGTGTTGTTGGTCATATTAGACCAAATTGTTCTTTGTTGAGGCAAAAACCAAAATCTGAGACTAGATTTGCTGTTAGGAATACTGATGTTCCTAAATTTGTTCTTGTTTGTCACTTTTGTGGTGTTTCCGGTCACATACGTCCTAATTGTCATAAATTGAAATTTAAGCATTCTGTATTTCAATCTAGGACATGTGATGATATTTCTCCTGCCATAAGTCCAAATAAATTGTTTCATATTCTTTTGAAAAATTTGAACTTGTTGGCTTGTGAAAGGAATTTGCAGGATTTTAGTCCTTCTCAGAAGATTAGTGTAATTCCTCAAATACACTCTGCTTCACATGGATTTTCACCTACAAAGCCGAAGACTCGTGCTATATGGGTGAGAAAAGATTCTTTAAGGTAAGTGTTGCTGACTTGTCCCTGTTTTAATTCTTTCAATTATTTGTGGACATGTTTTGTTTCTGTTTTTTATTGTTTTGTTTTTTAGGTTGTTTTTTGTTTTGTTTAAAAAAAAATCCAAAAACATTGAAAAATTTCAAAAAGACAAAAATATTTTATTTTGTGTCTTGTTTTATTTGTTTTGAGGATTACATGAATTATGATATCTCTCTCTTGATTTAGAACATGCTTGACATTGTGGAGAAACTTGAATAGCATGTGTTCTATAAGTCCTAAGCTATTTTTTGATTTTGTTTGAGTATGTACTAGTTTGTACATGTACTCATGGGTTAATTAAGAAATTGATATTTCTTGTTTGTGTACCCTCTGTAGCTTAGTTAAGCACTGTCATGCATTGCATTTACATTTTTTTTAATTATTTAGCATAAAGTGTGCTTTTTAGTTTTGGTCATAAATTTTTTTAACCAAAAAGATTTTTGTGTTTTGTATTACAATATCATGGATTTGTAATTAAGGTTGGCCATATTATCTTTACATAACATGTTTATGTACTTTGTTTAGCTTGGATGAGCTTATTTTATTGCACTTTACTAGTTTATGCTTTGTAGTGCATGTTGTGTGGGAAGATGTTTATAGTTTTTGATCACTTTGTCTTGATCTTGAAGTCACATGCCTTTGATTGTTGGACTTGAACTTATTGAGAAAGGCATAAATAACCATCTCACCACTATTTATTAGCCAATCATGAACACCTTAGTGCATATCATAAGATTTTGTGCTCGAGAAAGTGTAGCACATGCACAAAAAGAAAATAAGGTGTAGCCTCTATTAAAATACTAAAATTGGTGTGTACATTATTGGGCTATAATAAATTCACAATTCAAATAAAATTGGTGTGTACATTATCCCGGCTTTATTAATAGAGTTTCTAATCAATTTAAATTGATATTAATTATGAGGCAAATCAAGAAACTTTCATGATTGCAAGCTTTTATTCTAGGAGATGTGAGAGTTATATGATGTAACTCTTTAGGTGACAGTCACTTTCAAAATTATGTGATGAATTTTGTAGACTTTGTGATTGATCACTATTCACATATCACCTCACATGTTTCTCGAGCTTTTGCTAGTTGCACACAATACACAAGTTACTCTTTGCTAAACTTTGTACATGTTATTGTGTGTGATTTTGTTGTGGCCATCCAAAATTATATGTTCCTTGATTTTGATGCAAAATTTGAGTTTTAAGGATAAATTGATTGAAAAACTTGTTTTTGAAAGATCTGGGTTGAATTCAAATGTTTTTGAAAAACTTTCAGTCTCATACTCATGCATTTCATTCATGAAATACTATGCTTTGAGGAGTTTCTGCATAAAATTTTTCTGTTTTTCAAAAATTTGAGTTTTTTAGAATTTCGACCGATCGAAATTGCGATAAAATTTTTGGTTTGATTCTGTCTGACTCGATTGGTATTCAATCGATGCTCGATCGATCGAAACTGAAAAATTTTCAGTTTTTAGAGTTTTTGACCAATTTTTTTTCATGCATCATTTATTGTTAGGATTCATATGAGTTGCATTGTTTTTGTATTCATCTTGCAGTTTTGCAGTCATATCTCTCATTGTTTTCACACATAACATGCATACACTTTGCTAAATTGGGTACTAAACTTGAATTGAAAATTGATTGATTAATTTTTTTGAGTCCTTTGTACATTTTAGTATATGCTATTTTTTCTTGATGTGTGAATTGCAGAAAATATTTTTCTTAAGAGATATGATGGATAATAAATGTGCAAATATTTTCTCTACTCATGCAACTGTTTATGGGTCACATAGTGTCAAGTTTGCATTTATTGAAAGAGAGAATATTTTTCTTCATGTGTATCCTCAACTTTATTTTTTTTGGGTTTGTGTGTTTTTTATTTATCCCCACCTCCTAAATTTTCCCCAAAATTGTTTTTCCCAAAACTTGTTTTGTTTTTCCTATTTTTATAGGGAGAGAAAAGTTTTTTTTAACCTTTGTTGTTCATAGGGGGAGTTGTTGTTGTTCATAGGGGGAGTTGTTGCTCTTCATAGGGGGAGTTCTCTCTATTTTCTATAGAGCTGAACTGTTTTATGTTCCCTTGATTCTATTTTTTCTCTCATGTTTACTGTCACTTTTCTCTTTGTTTGAGTTGTATTTGTCAATACGTGACAAAAAGGGGGAGAAATAGATGAAATGTGAGAATCTTATTTGTCTTGTTTAGGGGGAGATAAAATTGTTTTTGAAAAGGGGAGAATATAAAAACTTTTTGATGTATCTAACTTAGGGGGAGAGTTAGAATTTACTATTGTTTTTATATCTGTTTCATATTATTGTTTATATGTCTTTCTTTCCACACATGCGTTGATGTGTTTGTTGAGTGTTTCAGGAAAGACAGGTGCATTCTGATCAAGACCTTCTACCTCTTCTTGGCAACTTCTAGGTTAAGAGTCTTAGATTGGGATTTGTGATGTAATTGGGCATTTTATTGTATTGGGTTGTTCTTATATTTTAACATTTCATTTTGTATGAAAGTTTTGTCACGAATTGCCAAAGGGGGAGATTGTTAGGTTCTAAGAGCTTAGAATAATTGGCAAATCGTGAGCACACAAGAACATACAAGCTGCAGAAAGAAGATTTCAGAATCTACCTGGTTCGATCGATCGAAAAACAAGCTCGACCGATCGAGAATCGTATCTGCAGAATTCTAAGTTGGCCCAAACAGCAGTTCTAGCCCATTAAGGATTAGGGTTTCAGATCTACTTCTCCCACTATATAAAGGAAACCCTAAGCACGTTTTTTAATAAGGCTTTTTAGAGAGAGAAGAGTGTGCCTCTTTTATATTTAGGGTTTTGTTCCTAAAACCTCTCTTATAACTTCTACCGGTGTTGTTCCTTGAAGAATTTCAAGATCCGGTATTGCTGAAGTTGCTGCCTTCTCTAGTTATCAAAGGTGCTGATGATCTAAACCTTCAAGGGTGGTCTTAGAGTCACAAACAGGAGAGTTTATGTTGCTAAACCTTTGAGTGGGATCTCAAAGTCACAAACAGTGGTGTTTGTGTTTTGCAAAGAATAAAGAAAGAAGGAGTCCGTGGATCTCGGAGCTGTCACGTGGTCGTGGTAGTAAGTTTCCTACACTTGGGTAGCAATAGGATGTTAGTGGTCTAAGTCGCTATTGTGTAAACTTCAATTCTTTCTAGTGGATTTGCTATTTACCTTGAGGATAGCTAGGTTAAATCCTCCCCAGGTTTTTACCGATGTGGTTTCCTGGGTCATCAGATCTTTGTGTTCTTTAATTTCCGCTGCTTTGTTGTTTTTGTTTATTTTGTGTTAACCTAGATTTAATTAAATTACCTAAGTTAATCACTTGGCTAATTCACTAGGTTAATCTGTTGGGTTTAAGGGGTCTAAACGAACTTACAAACACTATTAAACAACCATTTGAACATGCTTATCAATTCGTGCAACAAAAACTATTGCAACATAGACCCTATGGCTATGCAATTTCCTATAACTATTTTCGAAATATTGGTGCAAGATTAATACAAACTTTCAAAATTTTGAATTAGAAAACCATCATTCACAGAACCAGAACAGAGAAAACCAAAAGTACTCCTAAACCTCACAAAACCTTTCTTTTGATCACTATAATTGAGGAATTGGCCTTAACAGCACCACATTATGTCCATCATATCCAAATTGAATTCAACAAAATTCAGTCAAACCTACTACAAAATCATCAAATTCACCAAGCTTAAATTCATGAATAATTAAACTAAACCCACTCGTTAAGTGGGTTTAGTTTAATTATTCATGAATTTCACTAATAGTAAAAATTCACTAATGAAACTAATAATCATCTACAGAGAATTTCATATTAGCTTAAAAATCACATTCGTAGGGACCCTCAAATTTCAAGCAGCAAGCAAGCAACATTGGAGTTTGGTAGCTAAGAAACCCTAGGAAAAACCATAAGAAATTATTAATTTAGAGTTCATTGGATTTGTTAGCCTTTATTTATTTATTTTTTATTTTATTCTTCCAACGCTTTCTCGGCAACCAAATAGAGTGTTAAGAAAAAAGAAAAATCGAATGGATTGTAAATCAAATATTGTTTCAACAGCAAAAGATTTCGAGAAAACCCTTCCAGATTTCGAGAATGTAGATCGTGTATGTTTGGATTCTAAATCAAATATTGGTTCAACAGCAAACAAAGAACAGAAAAAATGAGTTTTCCCAATTGGTGAGGAAAAAAAAAAAAAGTGAGAAATATGTGAGTGAAGAAGGAATTGTTCAGTCTTTAGACAAAAACCCATTGACAAGCAAGGTAAAAGTGAGATTTGAACTTGGATCTTGGAGTGATGGGTCGGCGGCGACAAAAGCTAGATTAGTTGCTGGTTCTTGGAGTGTTGATAGTGGAGATGAGATCCGAGGAACGCGAAGCCCAACCGTGAATCTTTTGAGACGTTGATGGAGATGAGAACTGTGCGTGGGTTTGGTTTTCTACTCTCAAGGAAGAGAAGGGATAAAGAAGGAAAGAGAGGAGCAATGGGAATATGATGTATTCTCTCTCCTGATTTAAAAATTGTTTATTTCGGTACTTTGATTAGCTTTTTTTACAAAATTACACACACATACCAAACACATATTTATGTTTTCTAAACACTGAAACATGTTATTTAAATCATGATGCCAAACGCATTTTTTTGTTTTATAAACACTAAAAACACGTTTTTTAACCACACTTTTTTAAACTACAATTTTCACGTCTTTTTTATCTGGCTTGCATTTAAATATCCATAATTATCCTGTGGAATCTTTTTTATCAGGCTTGCATTTAAATCCCGCGCAAGTGCCCAAAATCATTTTCCCTCTAAAAAAAAAACCCAAAATCATGGTGAACCATTTTAGGTCTAGCCGCTGCTCTCTCTCTTATTTCTTTCTCTACTGAGGTGGCAAACGTTGGTCTCCGATTCGGTCTCAGATCTCGACATTGCTTCGATCTCCGCTGATCTCGCAGATCTCGTGACTTGAAAGCTTCCTCTTCTCGCTATTTCGTTTTTGTTTTTCTTTATTTTTCATCGCCATCTGGATTTTTGGGTGGGGGCTCATGGCAGCACTGGCTTTTCTGGTGTTGGAGACTTCTGAAACGCCAGAGAAGGAAACACAGACAGACAAAGGGTTTTTAGATTTGTATATTTGTTTTTCTATGCTTGAAATTTGCATATTTGTTTAATATTAATTCTTCTAGAGTAACTATTTGTTAATCGAATTTGCAAGACAAAACTTTATTTAATGATTTATGAATTGTTCTTTGTCTTTTACATTTGGGACGCGAAACTTTATTCTTGACTAAAGTTTCAATCTTCAAGATTGCTCACTTTCCCTTTTCTCTTTCATATTTTTGTTGCTTTTATCTCTTTTTCTTCTTAACTGTTGTTAGGTCCATTTGGTATTTGGTGTTTATGGCATAGTCAATAAGACCTTGCAACCAGGTAACTTAATTCATATAATATAGTCTAATTTTTGTGTTACCTTCAATCTTCTGCAATTTAATTGGTGGGTCTCTATATTTTGGGAGCATTAAGAAGCATGTGACTTTTTCACTTTAAAGCATATGTATTTAATTACAAAATAAAGAGCTCCATTGTGCAATTTTTTTTATTTTTTTTTTATGAGTGCCACTTCTTGCATATATGGAAGTTGGGAACCAATTTGTAATGAGTCTCTTATCATTTGTCCTTTAGATCATACAAAATGTGTATATGCATGTCACCATGTTGATTCTCTAAAATCATATTTTAGAGCAAGTGAATTTCACCAATTAGAGATTTCTGATATTACAATATTGATACTTTGTTAGCAGCTTGATTTAGAATTGATAGTACTATTACAAGATTTGTTTATCAAGGCACTGACTTTGATATTTGAGAAAAGGTAATCAACTTATATGTGTCTATGAATTTCCAACTTATATCTTGTTTTCAATCTTCCTTTCTCTTTTAATTCTTTCTAAAAATGAGATTTTTCCCATTTAGGTTTGATTTTCCTTGTTTTGGGTTGTTTGGTTGCCAATAAAATTAGGAAAGATATGGAATCATCGCAAACAAGGTCTAAAAGATGGTTTAGTGGTGAATAAATCAAATGCTAAGTAGATAAAAAAAAAAGTGTAGTAAATTAGTAATCAATTTCAATGCATATTGTTGGAGGAAGCATTGCACGATAACAAGATAAATATTATGAGCCATCTCATTTTGTATGTGCAAAACCTTACTGGTTTAAAATGACAATGCCCATAAAAACTGCAGTTTCAACATTGTAGCTGATGCCATCTTATTGATATTTGGCAGCATAAGTTTTGAAGTGTTTTAAAATTTTCCAAGTATCAGGTTAGCTGGAATTTATTATCTGAGAGCTTAAAAGCTGGCATGTTATGCTATGCATGTGTTCTTTTATAATTTTTGATTGCCCAACAACTGCTCATGCAGCTAATACTGTCTTGCCTGGTAAAAGTTTCACTAATTATTTTCACATGCAGTATGGATGCGAAGATATCAAGCTGCATATTCAAATGCCTTGAGAAGGTGTATATAGAGGATGGACCAATGAAGCCAATGTTGAAAGAGATAGGCTACCTGTTATGGTAATTTTCGATAATATTCAAAAGCTCTTTGGAGTTCTATACGTTATAACTCAGTTGATTTTAACCTCCATCATATTGCACCATACATAACTCACTTTTATACATAGGATTGCCCACGTTTTTCTTAAAATTTTATTTCGGTTAATTGCCAAGGAGTTATAACATTGTATTGTTTTGATTTGTTTTTGATTGAATAAACACTTGGTTCATTTATTCATTATTTGGTTACAATTATAATAGGTAGATTAGCACTTTGTTTTAATGCAGGATTTTTGTGGAGCTGAGGTTTGCATAGGTTACCACTTAGTCATAAATGCAGTTTTGTATTTTATTTTATTTGGAGTCTGGTCATTTTGGTTAATTCTCATCTTGACCCAAGATATCATTTGGTTGATGGTTTTGTATGTGGTCCTTATTAAGCTAGTTAAACTAATTCGTAGACCTGGTTGGGTATTCTAGGAAAGGAGCTAGTTAAACTAATACGTAGACTGGCTCTTCCCCGATAAAATTTTAATTTGTAAAAAGTTATAAAACTAGTGATTGACATCATGGTGGGAGTTTCAAATCTTATTTAAGTGGCCAATAAATAGGGTCAATTTAACTTCAATGCTAATATATGCATCCATAACTTCATTATTGATAAAATCTTCTGAATTGTGGTTTGTCTTCTCCATCTCGTGCTTTTTGGTTACAAATGTGAGATTCTAAGAAAATTTGCAGCTTTAATTTCTATTTGGTTGCTTTGAAGATGGATGAAAGTGGAGATGAATTGAATTTGTGTCTTATGTTTTATTTTTCTTTTTGTGGATGTTTCCTTTGTGGTATTCAATCACTCATAACCAAATGAAGAAGATGGCTTAAATGTTAGATTTGTGCTGGTACATACTTTTCATATTTGCTCCTGTTTGTAGGTGTTTGAATTTTGGCTATGGAAGCACTAACTACTTGCTGATGGTTATGTGGCCTGATGGTTTTGATTGTATTGTACACTTATTTTTTACTTTTGTTGTTGGTAATTTTGATGTTTTTAGCATGTTAGATGCACTTTACCTGGTAATTTTTTTTGTGAAATCACCTTCCTAGTAATTACCATCCAAAAACTTAGTTTTTCTTATGATGATCCATAACTTAGGATGTATACATTCGCACAATTAATTTTCATGGTAACAAGAGAATTAATTACATAAACAACACTGTGTAGCTTTTATAAATAGTGAATCTATATTTAGAAAGCACAGACATGGCGGGGCTTTTCTTTTAGGCATCCAACATATGAGAGAGAACAAGTGCATGAGCTAAAATAAATGAGATATGAAGAAATTTCGGTGTAAGACTTATCTATGCTACCTATTCCATTTCTAAATTTAGTTTTGTGTAAGTAGTATTTCTCCTTGGCTGTACAGAGCTCTTTATATGTGATGCAATTTCATTCAATGGTTAAGTATTCTTGTTAGTATTTCATGAATTATGTGGTTGCAACTTGAAATTCTAAAGCCCTTAAGCAAATTATAATTGCATATACTTCCAAATATGAACCTAATTTACAATTGGGTTATAGTTTCTATTTTAGGAATCAATTAGAAGTTCTCTGTATGTGAATTCAGTATGGTATGGTTTTTGTATTACTAATACACTGGCTTGTAACCCCATGCATGCATGGATATACTTAAAAGATATACATTAAGATGCATAGTATAATTCTTACATATATAATTTAAATATTATTGATAGTCATTCTTATATATTTTTTTAACTCTTTAAAAAGACTTATAAGAATATTATTAGGTAGAAAATGTTCATTGTTCATTTTTTTATTTTATTTTTTATATTCATTAATTTTAGACTCTTTGGTTTTTGTATGCAATAACTCACTTGGATGGATATATATGATATGGTTCACATTTGACTCTAAAATTAAGAAATAAAACTTTTTAAAAATAAATAATTTAGGACACATGACACGAAATTAGACTTCAATTATAGAATCTGATTGGATTTTCTCTAAGCTTTACCTATTAATATATATATATATATATATATAGATTTCTTGAGTTAACTCCATGAATCTAATTCAATTTCTGTTGTTCTTAATCTTGATTCAATAATTATGAATGCAAATGACAAGTTGTGATTATGATAGTATTTTTAAGCTCTCTTTGTGATGTACCTTGTTTCTAATAAATGGTTTAGCACTTTAACCTCATTGTATTGAACAAAGCAATGAACTATAGCTTTGCTGTTATTTTTTCTCTGAACTATACCTTGTTTCTAAGTTGCTTTATTTTAGATTTATTTTTCTTATTGCAATTAATTCAGTTATTAATATTTGATCTTTCATTGGGAAATGTCCAGATATTAAATGAATTCCTCGGTCATGCTGAAGTTGAAGTGAGGTCTCTGGCTTCATTTATCTCTAGCATGGTATGTTTGAGTTTATTTTGATGGAATTTGTTTCAGATGCTAGTGTGTGCCCTTGCAGGATGTGATATATAAGCATTACTAGACATATATTTGAATTTCAATGTTTACAGGGTAGAAATGATGCTGCCTTGGCTGAATATTTTGGGGAAGATCCAGCCCGTTGTCCAGTTTGAGCAAGGTATTTTTGGTCTTATAGTTTTGATTAATTTGTATTCCTGTTACATGTTAAAGAAAATTAAGTCTACCTGTTCTTTAGTTTTGATAGGTATCATGTTTTACCTTCTTAGTTCTCTTGTTTTCCTTTCTGCACTCTTGTCTCGCTCAGCCATGGTTAACATGCTCACTCCTAGAAAAGGATCCTCCCATTTTTATTCTGAAATGGATATGGTCCATTCTAAGGTGAAGATTTCGTTTTCACGAATCTATTGGTGAATATGGTGCCATATCATTTAAAACCAATTATCATTCCGTTTTTGGTGGAATTGATTTTGAATGACGTGGCAGCATGTAACCTTTAGATGCATGAAAAATTAAATCTATGCCATGAAATGGATCCTCTCCATTTCAAATCAAATAGAGAGGATCCTGATCCCCAACTTGGTCCTATTGGGCAATACTTAACCTTCATGCTTATTCTTGAAATTTTTTCTTTGAGTTGAAAGTTGATGTTTGAAACTGATTTGTGGTTATTAGAAGATGAGCTAGGGTTCTAACTAATTAATTATTGTATGTGATTAAGAAATTAAGAAACGCTAGGGTGAGTACAAATTGCTGTTACTGCTGGGATTCTTGTTCATTTTGTTATAAATGGTGAAATGACTGTTTATAAGTGTTGTCTACATGTCTAATGTGCATAAAAATCCCCATGGTTTTGTGTAAATGTGTTAAATCTACCACTATGACTTATTCTGAGTTCTCAACATGAAAATGTTGGATTAAATCGTATTCTGTGAATTTGGATTCTAGAGGTAGTTCTTATGAATGCTAATACACATTTTTGTAATGAAATTGGTCTCACAGCAATTGGATGAATATAGAAATAATGGTGCAGTTTCTAAGTTCTCCTTAAGTCTATCAGGGCAGATTTGAGTATACTGGCTTGTATGGTTTTTAATAAATCATGGCTTTATTCTTTGACTCTGAAACTGTTATGGCAAGTACTAGACATGTAAAGGAGTTATTCTGTAAATTGGCATGAAAATTGGACGTTGTTTGATAGCCCATTTAAATTTTGTATGTGAAGTATATGCTGCTGGAGTAGGCAGTAAACAGTAAGTGACACACCCAACTTTGGTGGATGAATTGAGCTGAAAAATTGTATGTTTGATGTTTGATATGTTATTGTATGCCTGCTTGTTTGGCTGCCTTTGGGGTAATTCTAGGGTCTCCTAGGAGGCCTAGTTAGGATAAAGAATAAGAATGAATGAAAATCTATGAGAGTTGATAACTAAGTTGTGAAAGAATACCCTTAATGAGTAGAATACATACCAAGTAATGAATTGTCATCCTTTGATCTAGATGCAAGTATGGAATAGTAGGGAACTCCTCAAAATTGCCTTCCTTGCTTTGTCATCAACTCATTATCAACTTAAAGTAAAAAATTTCGAGCCTTAATACTTGAGTCAGGTATTGTTTTGTTCTCTATTCCATTTTTTGAGCAATTAACAGATTTTGCTTTGCATGATAATTTTTTTAATAACGTTTTGATCTTCTATTTTTAATTTTTTTTATACATAGTTGTGTTTCAGATTTGCCTTAATCATTCCTATTATATTGATATTTGGGAATAAACAATTTATTTTCTGCTTTTGCAGCTAGGAGCAGTTGTTGGTAAACCATGTTATGCTAGTATGTGTTGTTTTGTCCAGCTTGATGTAACTCGCCGTATAGAGATGTTGAAGACATTATTAGTGTAGAACCCGTATAGTTGTGAGTTGGATCAACTGAGGCCTGATTTAAGCCTGCTGAAGCAAGAGTCCAAATATATGGAGGGAGTTTTAAGAATTTTATCCATGGTCTTTGCTTTGTAATTACATTATCTTTAGTTGGTACTGAAAACAGGACATTAATTTAACAAGCTATTGAAGGGATTTTAAGAATTTTATCCCTGGTCTTTGCTTTGTAATTACATTATCTTTAGTTTGGTAGCGGAAACAGGACTTTATTTAACAAGCTATTGAATGACTTACAAAAATCTATTACATGTATGTATAGAAGTGAAGATTGTTTTGATAGAGAAACGTTCAATGTGGTACGGCTTAACAATTGCATTAATAGCCAATTATTAATACCATTTGCAATTTTAATTCTTGGAGTTGCAATTTTTATTAAGTCATTCTTTGGTTTGAAGCACTTGCAATTTAACAAATTGGACTTGTCTTTAAGTCCTTTTATTTCTTTGGAGAGAGAGAGAGAGAGAGAGAGAGAGAGAGAATATGTTAAAACTTGACATTAACAACTTATAATTGATGGTTAAATAAAAAAATCTCCTTGAGCTCAATCACTCTAAAATTTTGTAGTCAAATATTTGGAAGAGTAGACCAAAGCAAGAGGTATGAGCAGACCAAGATTTGGCCTTCCGCAAAGGAAGAGTAGACCAGAAACTAGTCTTCAACTACGGAAGAGTAGACTAGAAGAGAAGAGTAGAGCAGAACACTACGGAAGAGTAGACTAGAAGAGAAGAGTAGAGCAGAACAGAACAGACGAGCAAGGGAAGACCAGACTAGAACCTAGTCTTCCACTGCGGAAGAGCAAAGCAGAACATAAAAGTAAGGGAGGACAATACCAAAACCTATTCTTCCACTGCGGTAGCGCAAAGTTGAACAGAAAGTAAGGGAAGAGCAGAGCAGACCAGGGGTAGAGCAGAACAGAAAAGCAGGGTATGCTCTTCCACTACAAGAGAGCCAAGTAGGGTAGAGCATAACATAATAGCAAAGGAAAAGCAGAAGTAGTTCAATTACTTAAGCAAAGAAAAAAAAAAATCTAATAAGAGGTTTAAGAGTATTTATAAGCCACAAAATAAATGATAAAATAATGAGTTAGCTTACTAATGCAGCTAAACTTGAACAGGCCCTAATTATGCACACTTTCAAAGGAGAGAAGATTGAAAAATCTTAAATTATTGTTCATAAAAAAGAAAAGAAAAAAGAAAATCTTAAATTATTCATGTAATGATTTTTCTAAGTAGCTTTTGGATTTTTTAAGTGAGATGAACAATTAAATATAAGCCATGTTTCAAATTTTTGTGAGATAGAAGTGAATAGTACTTTGATAAAGAAACATGTTCAGTATAATAAGGTTTAATAATCGTTTTTTTTTTTTTTTGGATGAGAAAGCTGAAATCATTCAAACCGAAATTGGAGTACAAGGAGGAAATACAAATAAAGACTCAGCTCTAGTTACATTCAAGATGGATGAGATGTTGCATTACATTCAAGATGGATGAGGTGCTGCACCATAGGAGGTGAGACTCCTTTCCAAACCTGACTGATTCCATTATGCCTAGCATATTGAGCAAGATCATGTGCAACCTTGTTGTAGTCCCTTTTCAAATGCTTAAACATCCAGCTTCTAAAAGAGTCCATAAGGTTTATGATACCTTGGCATAGATGGCCTAAATCTCCTTCAGTATTAAGAGCTTGTAGGCTTTGGATAGCAATGAGAGAATTAGATTCAATGATGACTTGGGATAGCTCTAATTATCTGGCCAGCAGAACCCCCTCTTGTAGTGCTATAAACTCAGTTTCAAGACTCGTGTACTGTCCAGGGAGCATTTTGCTAAGGGCTGCCACTGCTTCTCCTTTACAATTCCTGATTACAACCCCAATGCTTGACCTTCTGCCATCATCTGACGAAGCTCCATCCACGTTTATTTTATGGAAATCTGGTGGGGGAGCCATCCATCTTGATCCTTCAGGGGCATGTTTCCCATTGAGTGAGGCAATAGCTTCTTTATGTTCAGAGATCAGTCACTTTGCGCGGTGCCAAACCTAGTTGGGCGAGTGGAGCTTGTCTTCAAAACATTTTTGGTTCCTGTTATACCAGATGGACCAGGCAGCTACAACAAAGAGCTCCAAATCTCGGGTAGCTCCTTCATTGAGGATTCTCATAGCGACTTCAGAGAAATCTATACAATTATCGTCCAATTTCACTGGGCAGTCCTCCCATTTATTCCAGACTTGCCAAGTTGAGTTACATAGCAGCAGAGAATGTGCAATAGATTCAGCCTCCCGATCACACATAGGACACACCACATCTAAATTTACTCCTCTTCGATGTAAGTTCACCCTAGTTGGTAGTGCATTCATGCACGCATGCCAAGCAAAGATCCTGATTTTTGTCAGGATCTTTAGATGCCACATTCTTTTCCACAATGGTGCTCTTGCATCTCCCCTAGTGCACTCCCCATCCTCATTGGTCTCTACCACTTTGAGAGCAATGTAATAAGCGCTCTTGACAGTAAATTCTCCCCTTTTATTGCCAACCCAAATGATCTTATCTTCAGGCAAATTGTAACTCAACGGCATGTTAATGATAGTATTAGCTTCAAAAGGAAAAAACAAAGACCTTACCAAGTCAGCATTCCATCTTCTTGTTTCAGTATCTATTAAGGCAGAAACCATCGGGAAGCCTTAGCCTGGAAGCCTTAACTATAATGTGCATTGTATTATACACATTTGAGATATTGCAAAATTATACACTTTTATGAGATAAATAGTCATGTTTGCACTTAATAAAATGTGTGGGAGCAAAGAAAAAACAAAAACAAGTAGAGAAGAGCATAGCAGGATCTAGTCTTCCACAAAGGAAGAGCAAGATTTGGACCTCCACGAAGTGGCTACTAATGGCCATTTTATTACAAAATGGCAAGAAATTGCCACTTTATTGCATTCTCACTAAAATTCGAAAGTGGCTACTAATTGTCACTTTCTTTCAAAAGTGGCAATTTTGTTCCAATCTCAATGAAATTCGAAAGTGGCTAATAATTGCCATTTTATTAGAGAGTGGCAAGAAATTGCCACTTTCTTCCAAAAATAACTTGTTATAGCCACTTTGTTGCAACTCACTGAAATTCGAAAGTGGCTACTAATTGCCACTTTGTTACAAATTGGCAAGTTTTCTTCCAGAAGTGGCTAGTTATAGCCACTTTTTTGCAATCTCTTTGAAATTTTAAAGTGGCAATTAATTTGTTGCCACTTTCTTTTGTTATAATCTCAATGAAATTTGAAAGTGGCTACTAATTGCCATTTTATTAGAGTGGCAAGAAATTACCTTTTTCGTTCAAAAGTGGTTAGTTATAACCACTTTGTTGCAACTTATGAAATTTGAAAGTGGCTATTAATTTTCACTTTATTAGAGAGTGGCAAGAAATTGCCATTTTCTTTCAAAAGTGACTAGTCATAGCCATTTTGTTGCAAAGCCTTGAAAATCGAAAATGACTATTAATTGCCACTATATTATAAAGTGACAACAAATTGCCACTTTGTTTCAAAAGTGGCTAGTTATTACCACTTTGTTGCAACTCATGAAATTTGAAAGTGGTTAGTAATTGCCACTTTATTACAAAGTGATAAAGAATTGCCACTTTCTTTCAAAAGTGACTATTCGTAGTCATTTTGTCACAATCTTTGTGAAATTTGAAAGTGGCTACTATTTGCCACTTTATTAGAGAGTGGCAAGAAATTGCCACTTTATTAAAGAATGGCAAGAAATTGCCATTTTCTTTCAAAAGTAGCTAGTTATAGCCACTTTGTTGGAAAACACTTGAAATTTTAAAGTGGCTACTAATTGCCACTTTGTTAGAAAGTGGCAAGGAATTGCAACTTTCTTTCAAAAGTGGCTATATCTAGCCACTTTGAAAAGTCATTGAAATTCTAAGTGGTTACTAGTTGCTACTTTATTATAAAGTGACAAGAAATTGCCACACTTTTTCAAAAGTGGCTACATATAGCCAATTTGTTGCAATCTCATTGAAATTTGAAGTGGCTACTAATTGACACTTTATTACAAAGTGGCAAGAAATTTCCACTTTTTCCAAATTTGGCGAGTTATAGCCACTTTGTTGCGATCTCATTGCAATTCTAAAGTGGCCATTTTATTACAAAGTGGCAAGGAATTGCCACCTCAGTAAAAATTAAACATGTGGGATGCCAACAATTTTTCAAATATAATCAGAAATAGCTAAACAACATTCCTATTTATCAACCTTATTCTCAGATTTTTTTTTTTCAAAATAACACCATTTTTCTAACAATTTCATTAGTTAGCATTGTTTCCAAACTATTTAGGAAACTAACATCTCGAGTCTGTAAGACTTGAATTCACTGTAGCAACTCAAGTATAAGAGACTTGAGTTCCTTGTTCTTTTTCCTTCGTTTCTTTTTCTTTTGTTCTTCATTCTCCAGAGGCCAGACTCTTTCTCCAGACCTAAATCTCCAGACCAAATCAAGAACAAACCCACAGAGATGTGGGTAGAGACCTTTATCTAGACCCAAATCAAGAACAACCCCAGGAACAAACCCACAAGCACCCACCCACAGTAGAAACCATGCCCACTTTAGGAACAAACCCACAAATCACAAAAATGGTTTTGGTTCGGGTTGAGAGAGATGAGCCAGAGATCAGACCACTGTCGATGGTGGCGATGATGGTTGGAGGAAGAGCCAAGGAGGCTCGGCCATGGAAGTTTAGAGAGTAAAGGCATGGGTTCGTTGTTTTTGAGCTGGGTTTGTAGTTACTGTGTTGATATGCCTTCTTCTCTGTGATCTCTACCTTTTTCTTTTTTCGTTGTTGATCTCTACAACTCAAGTCTTTGGATTTCTTTCTTCGTTGTTGATCTCTATTCTTTACAACTCGAGACTCATGTTTTTGGATTTCTTGGTTTTCATTTGTGGAAGACTCGAGTTCCACATGGATTTTTATATAAATCAAGTCATTGATACTCGAGTTGCTACAATGAACTCGAGCCTAAAAGACTCAAGATGTTAGTTTCCTAAATAGTTTGGTAACAATGCTAACTAACGAAATTGTTTGAAAATGAGTGTTGAATTGAAAAAAAAAAAAAATCCCCTATTCTCTCTCTGATGCGGTGATAGCTAAATCTTAATCTCTTCACCTCTGCTCTCAACCAACTTTGAGATGAAAAGGTTGTCAAGGCAAAAAATAGTCCAATATTAGGAATAAAGAAACAGTATGTTGACACACAAGTTTTGACACCAAAAAAACAAGCCTACAAGCATACTTTCATCAATTATTGGAGGCTGGCCCTAGAGTCTAACTTTGAGATGGTTCTTTTTGACCTCGCATGGGCATTGGGACATTTAAAGTGACCTTTTTTCTTCAATGGGTTGTGTTCGGGAGTAGTTCTCCAGATCAAGGTCATTGCTTACATCTGGAATTGCACAGAAAGGTTCTTACCCATTTCATATTTCGCTTGCTTTTCTAACTCCTCACGATCTCTTCTCCTTTGTGGAACACCTCTAAGTCCCTGTAGAGGCTACTAAAGTCTCTCCCAATTTCCATGCTCCAAATTCTAGAGAATAGTAAATGGTGTCCCAAAGAGATGGCTTATTTTGAGAGAACACTAAAAAACTATACGTATGTTTACTTACTGTAACTCTTAATCTAACTAATGTAGGAGTACTTTAAATACTAGTAGAGATTCACCCACTATCAGATATGTGATCCCTAAAAGTACTCAACTGCCAAGTTTAAATTACTTCACTACTGATCTTGACAACTCATATCAATATCAGTTAGTTTAAATTTAAACTTACTTATCAGATAACCCATGTGGATGATCCATGGGCCATGGTTTATAGATTGGGTCAAAACTAGCCCAATTTCTAATAGTGGGTAAGTTTGGATCTTTAAATTGTAGTTGGTCTTCAATGCGGCTGTGGGTTTTATGCTTGTTTTTTTTCTTCTATTAAGGCTTCAATTGATGAAGAGGAAAGGGAAATCGAGGTTGGGAAGATGGCAGAGGAGGTGTTGTTGATGTAGGTTGGGGAGATACCTTCCAAGTGTTGTTGAAGACGACTTCTTGATGTTGGGAGATGGCATAGATGATGTTGTTTGGCTACAAGTTTTTGCTATCCACTTGATTTAAAATTGTTGTGATGGTGGGTTAGGTGTTTAGTTTTTGTTGAGGTGGCATGACACATGTATTGATGTAAACTGTTGGAGAAATTGTCAATGAAATGATATATTAATTACAATAAATATAAATATAAACAAACAATGTCGGACTGAGGTGTGAAAATCTTGCTCTTTTTAAGGAGATTCAAGCCCTCTGCGGTTGGCAAAGCCTAGAAACTGATGCAGTAGAAATTTACTTCTAACTTGTCCCCTCCAGAATACAACAGGCCAATAGTTCGTTGTGTAGGTCGAACCAACTTTGCATAAGTGGTTGAGATCAAAGATCTACCAAAAGAAACACCTTAGTTTGGCCCGAAATATCTCAAGTATTTAGGAGAATTATTGAATTCACTTTCTCACACAATACTCTGTGCTTGAACTATTTATCTTCATTCACTCTTGATATGAAATTAGTCCGTAGCATAGCTATATATATAGTCTTCTAATCCTCCTCATAACCTACATGTTATTTATTATTTTAGATAACTCTGCTAAATTTATTTAATTTGACTTACATACAAGTTTAATTCTTTCTTTAACAAATTCCACTATAACTCATCTCTTTATTAGTCTTCAATTAATTTAAATTTTAACGTACTTTAAATTAAAATGAACAAACATTTCTGATCTCATTTTAATATTAAATTAGGAATATGAGAGATTATCAAGCAAAGAGGGATTATTATGCATCATGAAGGTGTGTTCTACATTGAACCTTCACTTAGTGAATCAGAAATCTCTACTCCAGATTCAGTAGTGGTCTCCGACTTGAACTATGACTACTTAAGAGAAATAAAGTATTACTGCTTGCATATAATGATCCAGATGTTGACATGAGCTTTATTAGCTAGCACGTTACGGCCTTGTGCCTATCCCAGTTTTCATTAGTGTCTTTGAGAATAAGCCCAATTCTCATAGGGAGCGGCCCCACTCCCACGCTCACATAGGTGAAAATGGTCTAGGGTGCTCTTGTAACTTTGACACCCCATTTATAAGAGCTACAGATTGTTCATTAAGAGTTTTGATAAACTCAACCTCCTACATTTTACAAGATAAATGCATTTACACCATAGGGATGGATTATTTATTTTTTTTCAAATAAAATTAAAATTAATAATGCATTTTCTTACAACCATCATATGATTCGTTTTTCCCATTAAACTCAGTTCTTAGGATTTGGTCCCCGAGTTGGGTATCCTCATACATGGCTTATGATTGTATGGGCTTCAATGCCATTTCTCTCGATGTATTCCAGACCATTTCTCTTGTTAACATATTCTATATTAACGGATCTGCAAGATTATCACAAGATTTAACATATTCTATATTAATGATGCAATTACTCAACATGAGCTTTATTAGCTAGCACGTTACGGCCTTGTGCCGATCCCAGTTTTCATGAGTGTCTTTGAGAATAAGCCCAAATCTCATAGGGAGTGGCCCCACTCCCATGCTCACATAGGTGAAAATGGTCTAGGGTGCTCTTGTAACTTTGACACCCCATTTATAAGAGCTACAGATTGTTCATTAAAAGTTTTGAAAAACTCAACCTCCTACATGTTACAGGATAAATGCCTTTACACCACAGGGATGGATTATTTATTTATTTTTTCAAATAAAATTAAAATTAATAATGCATTTTCTTACGACCATCATATGATTTGTTTTTCCCATTGAACTCAGTTCTCAAGGTTTGGTCCCCAAGTTGGATATCCTCATACATGGCTCATGATTGTATAGGCTTCAATCCCATTTCTCTCGATGTATTCCAGACCCTTTCTTTTGTTAAGGCCTTAGTTAACGGATTTGCAAGATTATCACAAGATTTAACAATTGAACACTAGAATCAAAAGGAGTAACGACATGTTTGCAATCATGATAGTTATATTTTTTCAAAATTTTACCAATATAATGAGACTTCTAAAGATAAATTCCATCACATTTTTTTGTAATTTTCATGCCCAAAATAAAGTTAGTCTCACCAAGATCTTTCATATCAAAATGGCTTCTAAGAATATTTTTTGTTTCATTTATAACATACAAATTAGAGCCAAATATTAGTAAGTCATCCACATAAATGCTAATAATGACATGTGAGTTTTCCCAAGTTTTACAATATAGATGCATTTGTCACATTCAATCATGCAAGAATCAAAATTTTCATGTCATTGTTTAGGAGCTTGCTTTAAGCCATATAAAGATTTAGTTAGCTTACACACCTTACTTTCTTGACCAGACTCTACAAAGCCTTCAGGTTAGTCCATATAAATTTCCTCATCTAGGTCCCCATTCCAAAAAGTTGTTTTTGTTAAGGACATATTTTTATGTAATTGGCATATCTTTTGACAAAATGCACTTTACTTGTATTTGGGTAAATCTAAGAAGGTTCAAGATGATCATTACAAGGGGTTAAATTGAAAACCTGAAGATTACTCAAGAACTGTTCAAGAAAAGTGCAATCTACAGGTCTCGATTCTTCCTCGACAGAAGCTTGATCTGTCGAGATTCATTACAGCTCGACACATGTCTCGATCTATCGAGCTTATGGGATTCAGACTATAGCCAGCAACGTTTTTATTCTAAAAGGCTATTTTTTTTGTGGGTTTGTATAATCTTTATTGAACTAGGAAAGCCGATTAAGCTCCTACTTAAAGGAGGTGGAAAAAAAAAACCTAACCCTAGAGAGTTTCATAAGGTTTTCTTTTTGAAACCCTAGCCTCCTACAAAAGAAAGAGTTTTTGTTGCGTTTTTTGTACGCCTTTGGATTCTGTAACCAAGAAAAGTCTCTTGCACCAACATTGAATATCTTATTGGTGTTTCTATATGAAACTACTGCAAATCAACTACAACGATCAAAGGGTTATTATGGAGTGAGTCACATACTAGGATTCGAGTAAAGGAGTAAGCCGCGTATTGGGATCCATGCATCGATTGGTTAGTGACGTACTAGAAGCCGTGCATTGAAGGGAGAGATTGTCACTACTGAACAAGTCCAATTGGTTATTGGGGTAAGGGTTCAACTGTAGGTTGGTATAAGAAACTAAGATTCTTTTACTTGTAACCACTTGTTTTGATAATAGTGGATTCTTAGGAGTGGTAACTTTAAATTCACCCAGTGGAGTTTTGCCTTGGTGATTTTTCCCATTCGTAAACAAATCACCGTGTCATTTAATTTCGGCTGCATTAAGTTACGTGGTGATTTGTTTGTGCTACCACACAACTTGTATGTTAATTAACTTAATTAATTCACTTGGCTAAATTAATTGGTTAATTTATCACAGAGGGTCATTAAATTTTTGGCCTATCAGTTTTTACATCCATTTGATAAATTTTCAAATCATAAATAGTTGCAATAGCAATTAGCAATCTAATGGATGTAATTCTAGTAACATGAGAAAAAGTGTCGAAAAAATCAACATCAGCTTTTTGCTTATAACCTTTTGCAACAAATCTAGCTTTAAATTTGTCTATTATGCCATCAAGTTTAAGCTTTTTCCTAAGAACCCATTTACAACCTATTGTTTTACAACTTGGTGCTAAATCTACTAACTTCAATGTTTTATTACAAATTAGTGAATCCATTTCATCCTTCACAGCCTTTTTCCAAAATACACCATCATGTGATAACAAAGATTCTTTCAAAATCAGAGGATTTTCATCAACATTAAAAACATAATAATTTGGGCCAAAATATTTTTCAACTCTAGCTCTTTTACTCCTTCTAAGTTCAATTTCAAGATTTTCTTGATTTTGTGAATGAGTAGAAGAACTAGATTGAGATAACACATTTTCTTTAACTTCTTTGCCCCCACTATTTTTAGATTTAAAAGGAAATTTTTCCTCATGAAAGATAGCATCACCTAATTCAAAAATCACATTATTTTCAATATTCAAAAATCTATAGGCTGTACTATTTACTGCATATCCAAGAATAGTACAGGTAGTAGCTTTAACACCCAATTTAGGTATTTTGGGATTCGTTAACCTCACAAAGGCTAAGCAACCCCAAACTTTAAAAGATCCCAAATTTGGCTTATGCCCATTCCACAACTCAAAAGGTGTGATTTTAGTCTTTTTGTGTAGCACTCTATTTAAAACATGACAAGTTGTTAAAATTTCTTCACCCCACAGATTTTTGAGGAGTGCCTGACTCAATTAGCATGGTATTTGTTAAATTAATCAAAGTTCTATTTTTTTAAAGCCACACCATTAGATGCAGGTGAGTATGGAGGAGTAGTTTCATGGATTATTCCCAAAGATTGAACAAATGAGTTGAACTCAATAGATTCATACTCCTGACCTCTATTACTTCTAAATCTTTTTATTTTTCTACCAAATTGGTTCTCTACTTCTCTTAGAAATTCTTTAAATTTCTCAAAAGCATCGCTTTTATTTTTTAATGGATAAACATATGCATATTTGGCAAAATCATCAATAAAGGTGATGAAATACGTATTTCCTCCACGAGTTAATTTTCCTTCAAATTCACAAAGATCTGTGTGAATTAGTTCCAACAATTCAGTATTTCTTTCAACATTTTTATGAGGTCGTTTAGTAATTTTAGCTTGATTGCATGCTTCACATTTTTAAAAATCTTTTGTTAGTCTTGGGATTAATCCTATGTTACTCATAATTCCCACATATCTATTGTTTATATGACACAAGAGAGCATGCAAAAAATTCACAGAAGACAGCATATAAACAAAACTAGCAGATGATATATTATTTTCAATGTTTAGTTTGAACATTCCATCACAACCATACCCTTTGCCCACAAGTAATCCTTTCTTAGAGATTACATATTGATCAAATTCCATTGTTTGTTTGAAGCCAGCCTTGTTCAGCAAATAGCTTGACATTATATTTTTCCTCATGGATGGAGTGTATAGCACATCTTTCAAAGTGAGCACACGTCCAGAGGTAAATTTCAACTCAATCTCATCACTCCCAAGTACCTTGGTTTTACTAGAGTCACCAAACATAATTATTTTTTCTTCTTCAAAAGGAGTGTATATTTTGAACTGATTTTTATCATAGCAGACTTGCCTATTGGCCCCAGAGTCTGCCCACCACCCTTCAACATATTGAATCATGTAAATGTCTGTAATCATAGTCACTAAACGCTCTTCGATAACATTAGCTTGTGGGACAGACTCATGTTTTTGAAATTTGCAAAATCGAGCAATATACCCACTCTTTCCATATGCAAAAAATGCATTAACTTGTTGGTTATTTGCAGGGGGTCTTGGTTCTTATTCCTTTGACTAGGGTTGCCCCTATTGTGAGGTCTACCATAATTTTTCATATTTTTCTTTCTTGGCCTCAATTGTGCATTTTTAGGCAAATGATCTTTGGGTTGGTTATTGCTTGCAAAAATTAAATTTACCTTGGTGGTAGAATGTCCATTACCCTCTTGTGTTATAAGTGCATCTTGTCCTCTAGCTTCATCCTCTACACGGATGCGAGTGATCAAGGATTCTACGGAAGTATCCTTTTGCTTGTGGCGCATTGGTTTTTGGAACTCTTTCCAAGATGGTGGTAGCTTGTCAATGATACCAGCCATAATAAGGTTGTCCTCAATCTTTATGCCTTCGAATCTAACTTCTGCCATGATCATTTGAAAGTCTTGAGCCTGTTCCACAACAGATTTGGTATCCACCATTTGATAGCGAAAGAAACAACTAGCTGCATATTTCTTTGCACCAGCCTCTTCAGTGTCATATTTGCTTCGTATGTAGTATAATAATAATCATAGAAATGATTCGCAAGACAATTTAAAAGATAATGATGACATTTATACTCATCTTATTCATACTTATCTTTTTTTTTCTTGATGATCATAAAGTTCATCTCCGATCATGTTGTCAGTAGAGACCTTGTTTGAGATAAAAAAAGGCTTAGATAAAAAAGAACCTTCGCTTTCCATCTTTTGAAATGGGCTCCCTTAAAACAGAAGGGCTTGTTGAGATCTCCGACATTGTCATTTGGCTTTTTAGTTGTTGGCTCCATGTTGAATCTCCTTAAAATTGTTTGAGAAATTACCAATAAAATGATAAATTAATTACAATAAAAACAAAAATATAAACAAACAATGTCGGACTAAAGAATGGAAATCTCACTCTTTTGAAGGAGATTCAAGCCCTCTACGATTAGCAAAGCCTAGAAACGATGCAGCAGAAATTCACGTTTAACTTGTACCCTCCAAGATACAACAACCCAATAATTTGTTGTGTAGCTTGAACCAACTCTGCGTAAGTGGTTGAGCTCAAAGCTCCACCAAAAGAAACACCTTTCTTTTGCCTAAAATCTCTCAAGTATTTAGGAGAATTATTGAATTCACTCTCTCACACAATACTTTTTACTTTAACTATTTATCTTCATTCACTCTTGATATGAAATTAGTCCGTAGCATAGCCATATTTATAGTCTCCTAATTCTTCTCATAACCTACATGTTATTTATTATTTTAGATGACTCTTCTAAATTTATTTAATTTAACTTACATACAAGTTTAACTCTTTCTTTAACAAATTCCACTATAACTCATCTCTTTATTAATCTTCAGTTAATTTAAGTTTTAACGTACTTTAAATTAAAATGCACTATCATAAACTTACACAATTTTTTTTTTTTGATGTAAACATATAAACGCCCTTTTTTTTTTTTATTATGTGAAAGAATGTTAGATGTATTTGGTTAATTCTTAGTTGGAATTGATGAGTTAGTTGTAAACTTTTTAGTTGAAAATTTTAACTAAAATGTCTTATTTTCATTGGGCCACCTCTTACACATGACATGAATTTCATATTCACCGAAGGCATGTGATTTGCTCCCCATTAATCGCAATTAATTGGAAAATCTAAAAATGCATGGAAAAAAATAATGTTAACTTCAAGGGGTTGACTAAGTGGTTCCTATGGTCTCATGATATCCATAAGATTCTGCATTTGAAACCTCTTACCAGTATCTTAGGGTCACCGTCAAGGGATTTCTTCTGGTGAAACTCAATGTGAGATGGGGAATTGTACTCTATTACAATTCTTTGCACTCTTCTTAAAAAATGAAACTATGTTCATTACAACCTTTGTTTAGAAATTTGAAACGATACAGGTTTTATGTTTAGAACTTATTGCTTTGGCAAAACCAATTCCTCTCTCTCTCTCTCTCTCTCTCTCTCTCTCTCTCTCTCTCTCTCTCTCTCATAACACTTCAGTTCCTCTTCAATTTAACTCACACTATTGTGTTTCTTTTCAAATTTATATGTTGATGGACCTAGTGGCGGCTCCAAAAAAGTTTTTGAGGTTAGTCATTAAGAAACTTAAATTATAAAAAAATCTAATAAAAAGAGAACTTCATATATTGACGAGAAACACACACACACACACACACACACACAAACACATAAAATCTTACAATTTCATTTTAGGAATTTTCAATTTCTAAAATCATTATATGATAGTCTCATTATCATTGTTGCAAGCTACATTTCTTTTAAATTTTAATTAAATAAAATTTTTCTTGGATTTTTTTTTGTAAGGACCTAATATATTGTTAAGTGGATTAAAGTTTAAGGACAAAATTTGAGTACAAACTAAGTTGTAACACAATGCTACAACTCTTATTAAACAAATTAACATTGTTACATATTTTGAAAATTTAACTGTTAAATTGCATGTTCTTTATGTTCTTAAAACACATGTCAAATTTCATGTCCATCAGATGTTATTTTACTCGATCTTTTAACTTATTTTTTATGTATAATTTTAGACTATGAAAACTATAAATTCAAACATTTGATTGATGACATAGCTATTGATTTTTGATCTTCTTGAAATTTTGCAAGTATGGAAGATATAAGAAGAAAATGTAATTAAATGGTAGATTTATCAAAATTCAGATCCAATAAAAAAAATATTGAATGGAGTTGTAGCCTTAACTTACAACTAAAGCTCTGTTTGTATTGCGTTTGGGCGTCCGCGTTTGTAGCATTTTGGCCTTTTTTTTTCTTTTTGCTTTTTTAAGTCAGCGTGTTTGTCACTTTTCATTGGCCATGAATAGTAATTTTAGGCCAATAAATAGTGACAAACACTGTAGTAACACAATAAAAAAATTATTTTTTTATTTTTTTCAGTTTCAGTTTTCAGTTTTTAGCAAAATAAGCGGTATCTAAACGCATACTAAGTTTGTTACCAAATTTTGTCCAAAGTTTAATTATTTTGGGCCTAACAAAATTTTTGGGTTGTCACAAAGATTTTTTAGGGATAAAAAAATCAAAAATTTTAAAATTTATAAATAATAATTATTATCTTTTCCAGGCCAGGGTGGTCTTGTGACCACCCAGGACTCTATGTAGAGCCGCCGGTGGATGGGTTGTCCTTCTATTGATTGATCGAATCTTCCTGTACCAGTTCCTGGACAACAGCTCCTTCATCACTCGGTGTTTGCAAATAGATTAATATTACTGACACTCTCTCTGTTTCTTTTGGTTCATTTTTTTATTTGAAGGATTGAATCTGTTGTATGCAATGTTTAAGGGAACACAGACTCGGGAAAATCAAAACTTCAACTCACCGGTTGAGGTACAAAATATGAACTAAAGGAGAAATAACCGCTGGGCAATGAATTATCAAAACCTTCTTCTATATCTAGTAAAGAGGAACAAAATACTAACTTTGTTTCTTCATTTTTTTTTGCTGTTGTTATGTAATGAGTTTTTTCTAATCAAAATGGGTTGTTTGGTTTAGATAGTTATTGACCAACATCGTTTCTGTAATTTATAACTTTGGCATGTAGAAAAATTCACGATAGAGAGGCCTAACTAACAGATTGAGCTTTTCCATGTCACGTGCAATGACATTGAAAACCCATGTATTTATATGAATTGAATCACAATCAAAACAGCAATATATGGAGGAAAAGCTTTTGTAGTGGATTCGCATTGCAAAGAGCCTAGGAGTAAGTATATATTTTATTTTAAATCCATATTGTTTGATAGAATGCTTGAAAGAAAATTGATAAATTATATTTCTAACTATATGACTTCATAATTTATTTTTGTTTATTCTGTATTTTATATTGGAATAAGAAGAAATTTAATGTAGGAAAAGTTGGACAAAATTGGCTTATACCCTTTTCACACAAATTAAGCAGCATTTTGCCCCCTTTTCCAAACTAATCAGGGAAATGCCCCTCTTTTGAAAATCGATTTTCTAAAAATTGAGTTAAGTCCTATAGCGGCGTTTTTAAAGAGCCTATAGTGACGTTTTCAGGACCTATAGCGGCGTTTTATAACTCGATCTTTACAAAGTCAAGTTATAGGCAAAAAAAATGAAAAAAATTGCATATAACTCGATTTCATGAAGGTCGAGTTATAAAACGCCGCTATAGGTCTTAAAAACGTCACTATAGACTCCTTAAAACGCCACTATAGGGCTTCAAAAAATTTTTTTTTTTTAAACTCGATTTTGAGAAAATCGAGTTTCAAAAGAGGGGCATTTTCCTAATTAGTTTGGAAAAGAGGGCAAAATGCTGCTTAGTTTGTGTGAAAAGGAAATTTGCCCATTTTGTCCATGATGACTGAAAGAACTTGCAGATACATAGCTTGCGTCTTTTAGGTTTTCATTATTGTTGCTCTATCAATGTTGGTTGTATTATGTATCAGTTTCCACTTAACATAGGTGGAAACAAATTAACTTAGCTGTAGGTAAGAAAGTGGTTTTTTTTTTTTTTTTTTTTTAAAGGTGAATAATTTGTTTTTAACTATTGAGAGTTCAGGATAATTTGGCCACAAATTTTTAAAAGAATCACCACCGTCTACAGATATTATATATGTCCAACTAAATGATAGAGACTCAATACCCAAAAATACGAAAAAAAAAATTCACTTAGAATGTTTTCTCCATTATTTGAAGGTGAACTTATCATCTATATTAACTTAGAATCTCTTCGTATGAAAACATGTTTGCTTCTTGGTATTAATATGTTTTATAGTGAAAGATACTATAGCAACCCTAGCAAAAATTTAGAACCTTGAACTATGAATTTTTACGGCTAAATCACTTGTAAGAAATACTAATAAAATTATTCCAAGTGTAAATGATTAACCAATGCCCATAAACTAATAGCTAAGCTAATCAAGACATATCAAACACAAAAGCAATACGGAAATAAGGTAAAAGCATGCAAATCAAAGCCAAACACCAAGAAGTGTTTAGGAAGAGGGAAATTCGAAACACCAGGCAGAAAAACCTCTCTCTTGACCACCCATGGGAAATTTTCAGTAGACAAGATAGTTGCAGCACATAAGAACACTATAAAGCCTCCAAGCCCACATGCCTATATGTACTTGAGCCGTATAAGCTCCAGCTAGTAACTGACTTCACTAAGCCTTTTCTCTTTGAAGCTTACGGGAGAACCTGCATCAAAACACCAATGAAAAAACCACCAAAATGAATTGAATTTTGAAATGGGCTTCTTAAGTTTCCAAGAACCTTCACTCAACTCACAGGGTTTGAATTTGGGTGAGATTAAGGAATACAATATCTCAATCAAGGGTTGAAAGAGATTGAAAAAAGAAGGTGGAGTTCTCTCTCTCTCTCTCTCTCTCTCTCTCTCTCTCTCTCTCTCTCTCTCTCTCTCTCTCTCTCTCTCTCTCTCTCTCTCAAAACCTAAAGCTCTCTCTTTTCCTACATGGAATAGCCACTCTTGGATATTCAACTTATCTTCTAGGGTTGTTAAGACCCTTTTCTAAAGGCTTGCCCACACACAATAGCTGTGTGTTGATAGAATCACAATGACCAAAAAATGTATAGAGAGCAGAGTACAATGATTGTGCAACTCGTGACCTTGTCGCGGCCTGGTTGGTCACGAAATGGTCACGACTTGTCTAGTCATCAATCTAATCCTTACCTCTAGCCAAGTGTCAATTCGTGGGCAAAGCAGGTTCACCTGAATTTGTGAGATCACTATGAATGCAGCTTTCCCAACAACATACGAGGCTCAAGAACTTCGACCCCAAATACAATTAAGTCCTAGAAAGATATGTTAAAAAGTAAATAAATACATACAAATTTGTTACTGAATAAAGTCAACAAAAACATGGACTTTTCATATAAGTACCCCTTTTTTCAATTTTTGTTAAATATGTTGATCCTTGTCTAGCTCAACCAATATTGAAACATCTTACTTGTGTCATTTAGTTATATTATTGATCTACTTAATTTTCTTATTTTTGCCTCATTTTATGAAGACTTTTAGCATGTAGACCAATGGAAGCAAATTATCTAAAGTTTGGAAAATGAAATGTGCTTAGGGAAGAGAGTTTATTGGATAGCATCCAAAGCTTAGTCTCCTTAATACTTACGTTTTAGTTTCTTTAGAATCCTTTTATGTGACAACCCTCATCAACATAAGAATAAATGCGTAAATGCAAAATGTGCACACTAATGCTAAGGATGACAAAACCTAAGAGCCATAGGATGTAATGATTGTAGTTTAATTTAAAGAATAAGAAGAAGAAAGACAATAGATTGCAATGATTGTTAGCTCAACTGATAAAGTCTCTAATGATTGAATAAAAGATCTAGAGTTCAATCTCCGTCTACACTAAAAACCGATTGATGTCTTGGTTTGATGATAAGGAGCTATCATTAGGAGTGGACGACATAAGTTGAAACTCTCTCAATTTTTTATTTATTAATGATTTATCAAATGGGTATTGGACTCACATATCCCACAACTAATCTCAATAGGCCCAAGAGTCTTGGTCTCACTAGTTTTTCCCAGCTTTACGGCCTCTACCTTTCATGTCAATATGGAAATTTTAGGATTTAAATCGTTCTCTTCCTTGAGGTGATATAAACCTCCTTTGGAACTAGGTCCAGGTTTTGCCCTTTCACTTGTATTTGTGGTTTCTCAAACTTGAGCATTGTTAGCAAAAATATCAAGATTTGGCTTTCTCCTGTGATGGAAGGGAAACAGTTTGAGCCTTACAATATCATCGGTAATATTTTTATATTGCAATGTAGCATATACCTCATCAAATTCATTAAGGTGCAAATACGAGTGCAAATACGGGCTTTCAGAATCAAGCCCATGAAACTTAGGGATTATTTGGATCGCACTCAATTTCATATCCCCACAACATCAAGGAGCACCATTCACAAAGGTGTACTGGTTCTAGTATGTTGCAAATAATCCTTGAGGGATTAGACAGGTGGGTTATTATAGTACTCATTATCCCCTTAGATATTCTGTTCTCATCATCAACCATGGTTGAAAAATTATCAAAAAGTTTTGTGTAAGGGTTAGGTAACTCAACAATAAAATGCACCAATTCTATTCTATAAAGACGTTTTGTATGGTTACTTTGTCAAGTTTATATACACGATTAAATCAGTAACTTCAGACAAATAAGATCAAATTGCTTTAAAAGTTTTGTTGAAGTTTTTAATTTAGTAAGTGTTCTACAAAATTGATGAACCTTCCCAAACTGTGCTCCTTGACATGAATAAGTACCTGAAAGTTAAATAAAAAAAATTAAAAACAACTAATCTAAACCAAAATCTATCAAACCACTACAAACAACAAAAATTTAAACACAGTGTTCAAGACACATTTCCCAGCAATGGTGCCAAAAACTTGTTGAGATTAAAATAATGTGTTAGTTTTTAGATCCCTGTAAACTAGATTGTTTAACCTAATTAATTAACCAAGTGGACACTTAGGTTTATTATTTAGATCTAGGTCAAGCAAACATAAATCACATATGTAAAGCAACGGAAATATAAAAAAAACAATGATATAATCATCTAGAAAAACCAAACTGGTAAAAAACCTAGGGAAGGTTTGTTAAGGAAATATTTTTATGTAATTGGCATATCCTTTGACAAAATTCACTTGTATTTAGGTAAATCTAAGAAGGTTCAAGATGATCATTACAAGTGGTTAAATTGAAGACATGAAGATTACTCAAGAACTGTTCAAGAAAAGTGCAATCTGCAAGTTTCGATACCTCCTTGACAGAAGCTCGATCTGTCGAGATTCATTAAAGCTCGACATATGTCTTGATCTATCGAGCTTACGGGATTTAGACTATAGCCAGCAACGTTTTTATTCTAAAAGGCTATTTGTTTATAAGTTTGTATAATCCTTATAGGATTAGGAAAACTCAAGATTTGTGGGTTTGTATAATCTTTATTAGACTAGGAAAGCCTAAGGTTTGTGTAAACCTATTTGGAATAGGAGAGCCCATTAAGCTCCTATTATAAAGGAGGTGGAAAAAGAAAAATCTAACCCTAGAGAGCTTCATAAGGTTTTATTTTTGAAACCCTAGCCTCCTCCTACAGAAGAAAGAGTTCTTGCTGTGTTTCTTGTACGCCTTTGGGTTCTGTAACCAAGCAAAGTCTCTTGCACCAACATTGAAGATCTTATTGGTGTTTATATGTGAAGCTGCTGCAAATCAACTACAACAATTAAAGGGTTGCTGTGGAGTTATTCACGTACTGAGATCCGTGTATCATTGGTTAGTCACGTATTGGGAGCCGTGCATTGAAAGGGGAGATTGCCGCTACATCACAATTCCAATTGGTATTGGGGTAAGGATTCAACTATAGGTTGGTATTAGGTACTGAGATTCCTTTTACTTGTAACCGATTGTTTTGATAATAGTGGATTCTCGGGAGTGGTGACCTTAAATTCACCCGATGGGGTTTTGCCTCGGTGGTTTTCCCCATTTGTAAACAATTCATCTTTGTCAAATTTATTTTCCGCTGCATTTAACTTAGTTGGTGATTTTTTTTGTGCTACCATGCTTATTGCATGTAATTGATTCTAATTAATTCACTTGGGTAATTAATTGATTAATTTACTGAAGGGGTCAATACATTCTTGGTCTATCAAGTGGTATCAGAGTAGGCACACTCTGATTAGGTTTTAATCTTTACTGTGTGATCCATTGGCCCCTGTTGTCATGAAAACTCTTGATTGTTTTGATTTGCATGATCTTGTGTTGAATGATGATGATGATATTCAAAATGCCTATTGTAAGCTTTATAATTTTTGTATGAGATCTCTTAAAAGTTCTACAAAATTAAAAGCTAAATTTATAAAGGTCAAGGTTGAAAAATATGATTTGATTGTAATATTGGATGAAGCCAATAATTTGAATGAGAATTTTAAAAATCAAATTTCATCTTAGGTGGAAAAAATTAAGAGTTTGGAAGAGCAACTAGTTGAATTTAAAACTGAAGTTGAAAATTACTAGTGCCAAACTTGTTGTTGAGCCTAACTCAAAAGCGAAAGTTTTTTATATTCCTCCATTTAAAAGGAATAATGAAGAGTTGAAGGCTAATATTGGTAGGATAGACAAAGGTAAAAATTCTGATGTTAACGCTGAAATTTCTAATCCTATGTCTAAAACTCCTCCTAAGAAGAACAAAATTTTTGAATTTGTCCCCACTTGTCATTATTGTCATATTGTTGGTCATATTAGGCCAAGTTGTTCTAAATTAAGGTCTTTGTCAACCTCTAAGGTTAGACCTCCTTCTAGAAAGCACGGTAGTTCGAAAACTATTCATGTTTGTCACCATTGTGGTGCTTCAGGTCACACTCATCCTAATTGTTTTAAATTGTTTCCTCATAAGCAAGTGTCCAATAGGTCTCATCCTTTTTCTAAAGGCTTTGTATCGATTCTTGGTAAGTTATTAAAAGCCTTGCGCTTTTTAACTCAATTTTAGGGGAATTCTAATTCCTCTATGTCCTTTAGTAGTCATACTAGGACACGTGCCTTTTCATCTCCACAACCAAAGATTCATGCTATGTGGGTGATAAAGGATCCTAAGACTTAATTGTCTTTCTGTTTGTCTTCTACTTTAATTCTTTCTACCTAAAGTAGGACTCTCTTGCTTGATTTTTTATCTTTTTGAAATCATGCTTTCATGCATATGTATCTTGTTTTACGCTTTGCTTTGTTTAATATGTTTTTGTTTGTTTGTTTTCCGTTTTTGCTTGATTTTTTTTTCAAAAAAAATAAAAAAATTTGAAATATCATAAAAATACAAAAACAGTGTGTGTAATTGGCATATCCTTTGACAAAATGTACTTTACTTGTATTTGGGTAAATTTAAGGAGAATCAAGATGATCATTACAAGTGGTTAAATTGAAGACATGAAGACTCAAGAACTGCTCAAGAAAAGTGTAATTTGCAAGTCTCGATATCTCCTCGATAGAAGCTCAATTTTTCGAGATTCATTAAAGCTCGACACATGTCTCGATCTATTGAGCTTACGAGATTCAGACTATAGCCAGCAACATTTTTATTCTAAAAGGCTATTTGTTTATGGGTTTGTATAATCCTTATAAGACTAGGAAAACCCAAAGTTTATGGGTTTGTATAATCCTTATTGGACTAGAAAAGCCTAAGGTTTGTGTAACTCTATTTGGAATAGGAGAGCCCAGTAAGCTCCTATTTAAAAGGAGGTGGAAAAAGAAAAACCTAACTCTAGAGAGCTTCATAAGCAGTCTCCTCTTACAGAAGAAAGAGTTCTTTCTACGTTTCCTGTACGCCTTTGGGTTCTGTAACCAAGCAAAGTCTCTTGCACCAACATTGAAGATCTTATTGGTGTTTCTATGTGAATCTGCTACAAATCGACTACAACAATCAAAGGGTTGCTATGGAGTTAGTCATGTACTAGGATCTGTACATCATTGGTTAGTCACGTACTGGGAGCCCTGTATTGAAAGGAGAGATTGCCGCTATATCACAAGTCCAATTGGGTATTGGGGTAAGGGTTCAACTGTAAGTTGGTATTAGGTATTGGGATTCCTTTTACTTGTAACCGCTTTTTTTGGTAATAGTAGATTCTCGAGAGTGGTGACCTTAAATTAACTCGGTGGGGTTTTGCTTCGGTGGTTTTCCCCATTCGTAAACAAATCACCTGTATGAGTTTATTTTCCACTACATTTAACTTAGTTGGTGATTTGGTTGTGCTACCACGCTTGTTGCATGTAATTGAATCTAATTAATTCACTTGGCTAACTTAGTTGGTGATTTGTTTGTGCTACCACCCTTATTGCATGTAATTGAATCTAATTAATTCACTTGGCTAATTAATTGATTAATTTACCGAAGGGGTCAATAAATTCTTGGCTTATCAGGATTTAACCTAGCTATTCTCAAGGTAAAAAGAAAATCCACTATAGAGAATCGAAGTTTACAATAAGATTTAGACCACTGACATCCTATTGCTACCACATGTAGAACTTACTAACACGACTACGTTCAAGCTTTGAATCCACGGACTCCTTCTTTATTAGGCCTTTGCAACACAAGCACCCCCACTTGTGACTTTGAGACTCCACTCAAAAGGTTTTGAATCTCCTGAGACGTTGATCTTGTATGCAGTAACTTCTACAATACCAAATCTTGAAATTCTTCAAGGAATAACACTGGTATAAGACTTTAGAGAGCATTTGGGTACAAAGCCCTAGATCTACAAAAAGGCATAAGATGCACTCCAAGCTCTTTGAAAAGCCTTATAAAAATGTGCTTAGGGTTTCCTTTATATACTAGGAGAAGTAAATCTGAAACCCTAATCCTTAATAGGCTTGAACTAATGTTTGGGCCGACTTAAAATTCTGTAGATACGTGTTTCGATCAGTCGAGCCTGTTCTTCAATTGAATCTTGACTTGAATCACCTTGAACATTGTCTAATAATAGCTTTAGACTCTAAGATCTATATCTAGACAAGTTTTTGTTCATGATTTACCAATTGTTCTAAACTTTTAGAACCTAACAATCTCCCCTTTTGGCAATTTGTGACAAACTTACATACAATATGAAATGCTCAAATACAAGAACAACTCAATACAATAAAATGCCCAAGTAAAACACAAATCCTACTCTAAGACTCCTAACCTAGAAGTTGCAATAAAAGGTAGAAGGTCTTGATCATAATGTACCTATCTTTCCTAAAAACACTCCAAAAAACACATCACTGCATGTGTGGAATGAAAGACATATAAACAATAATATGAAACACAAATATAAAAACAAAAGTAAACTAACTCTCCCCTTAAGTTAGATACATCAAAAAGTTTTTATACTCTCCCCCTTTCAAAAACAATTTTATCTCCCCCTAAACAAAACATTTTTAAAAATCTTTTAAACACGATTCTCACATTTCATCTATTTCTCCCCCTTTTTGTCACGTATTGACAAAGACAACTCAAACAAAGAGTAAACAGAAAACATACGCAACAAAAGTCAAGAAAAAATAGAGAATCAAGAAAACAAGTGAATCCATCTCTATAGAGAATAGAGCCAACCCCCCCTATGAAGAGCAAAGGTTTAAAAAAAACTTTTCTCCCCCTATAAAAATAGGAAAAACAAAACAAGTTTTGGGGAAAATTTAGGAGGTGGGGAAAAATAAAAACACACAAACCTAACTTAAAAAAAAAAATTGAGATTACAAATGAACACAAATATCCTCTCTTTCAATAAATGCAAACTTGACACTATGTGACCCATAAACAAATGCATGAGTAGAGAAAATATTTGCACATTATTATCCATCATATCTCCTAAGAAAAATATTTTCTGTAGTTCACACATAAAAATAGTATATACTAAAAAGTACATAACTCAAAAATTAATCAATCAATTTTTAGATCAAATTGAGTACCCAATTTAGCAAAGTGTATGCATGTTATGTGTGAAAAAAATGAGAGAAATGACTGCAAAACTACAAGATGGATACAGAAAATAGTGCAATGCATATAAATCCTAAACATAAATGATGCATGAAAAAAAATTTGGTAAAAAACTTAGAAACTAATTTTTTTTTTAGTTTCGATCGGTCGAGCATTGATCGAATACCAATTGAGTCATGCAGAGAGAAATGATTAAAAATCAAGGGATTTTCAATCGACCAAAAAACACATTCGATTGATCGAAATTCTGGAAATTTAAATTTTTTGAAAAACTTCAGAAGATTATGTAGAAACAACTCAACCTAATTAATTTCATGAATGAAATGCATGAGAATGAGTTTAAATGTTTTTCAAAAACATGAGTTTTCAATCCAGAACTTCAAAACAAGGTTTTTAGTCATCAAAAAAACAATTTTTGCCAACCCTTAAACATATTTTGCATCAAACACCATAGAAAACATAATCTTAGATAGCTAAACCAAATTTATTCACAATTTCATATACTAAGTTTAGCAAAGAATAACTTGTGAAGTGTGTGCAACTAGTAAAAGCATGAAATACTTGTAAGGTGATAAGTAGATAGTAATCAATCACAATTTCTATATTATTCATCACATAAGTTTGAAAGTGACTATCATCTATAGAGTTACATCATATAACTCCCACATTTCCTAGAAAACAAGCTAGCAATCAAGCATTTTTTTTTTTTTTTTAATTTTAGCCTTATAATGTACACGGCCAAAATGGCCAAATACCACCATTTTTAGAAATTTGTAGCAAAAAAGCACTATTTCGGAACTAAATAGGGAAATACCACTTTTCTAAAACTTGAGTTTTAGAAATTCGAGTTCCAAATGGTACTCGAGTTTATGAAACTCGAGTTCCTCATAAGTTCTGCCACCGTGGCACTGTTGAGTTAGAATTTGTGCGATTAAAAAAAAATAATGTGGTATTCGAGCTTGGTAAACTCGAGTTTCATGCAACACAATACTCGAGTATACCAGGCTCGAGTACCTTTTATAAATAAAATTATGTTTATGTTTATTTTTACAGTACTCGAGCTCACCAAACTCGAGTACCTTGTAAACAAGCTTCCAATCAAGCATTTTTTTATTTTTATTTTAGCCTTATAATGTACACACCAAATTTATTTCTTTGTCTCTTTTTTTTATATTTTTTTTCTTTGTTTTTATATTTTTTATTATTTTATTTTTATTTTAAGGCTACACTTTATTTTTTTTGTGTGCATGTGCTACACTTTCTCGAGCATAAAATCTTATAATATGTACTAAGATGTTCATGATTGGCTAGTAAACAGTGATGAGATGGTTATTTATGCCTTTCTCTTAGGACTTTTTTGGTCCTCACAATTAAAAGCATGTGACTTCAAAATTAAGATTATGTGATCAAAAACTATAAGCAACTCACTCAAACATGCACTATATAGCTAAAACTAGCAAAGTGTAGAAAAATAAGCTCATATAAACTAAACATGGTACACAGACATGTTATGCAAAGATAATAAGCCAACCTCAATTACATATTCATGATGTGTAATACAAAAGAAATAAAAATATTTTTAGTTTAAAAAAAAAATTTATGACCAAAACTAAAAGCACACATTATGCTAAATGATTAAAAATGCAAATGCAATGCATGACAGTACTTAACTAAGCTATAGAGGGTACACAAATAAGAAATATCAATTTCTTAATTAACCCTTGAGTACATGTACAAACTAGTACATACTCACACAAAATCAGAAATATCTTGGCACTTATATAGCACATACTATTCAAGTTTCTCCACAATGTCAAGCATGTTCTAAATCAAGAGAGAGGTATCATAATTCATGTAATCCTCAAGAAAAATAAAACTAGACAAAAAATAAAATATTTTTGTCTTTTTGAAAATTTTCAATGTTTTTGAATTTTTTTTAAATAAAAAACAACCTAAAAAACAAACAACCAAAAACAAAAACAAAACATATCCACAAACAATTGAAAGAATTAAATCAGGAACAAGTAAACAACACTCACCTTAGCAAGTCTTTTCTCACCCATATAGCATGAGTCTTAGGATTTGTAGGTGAAAATCCATGAGAAGCAGAGTGTATTTGACAAATTACACCAATTTTCTGAGAAAGATTGAAATCCTGAAAATTCCTTTCACAAGCCTCAAAAAGATCAACTGAAACAATAATGTCCTTTTTATCCAAATCATCACAATAAAAAACAGTAAGACACTTAAAATTATCCATGATAATAAGGATTAAAGATCAACTCTAGGTATAATAACCTAAATTAAGAGCTAACCCGCTCTGATACCACTTGTTAGTTTTTAGATCCCTGTAAACTAGATTGTTTAACTTAATTAATTAACCAAGTGGATACTTAGGATTATTATTCAGATCTAGGTCAAACAAACATAAATCATATATGTAGTAGCGGAAATTTAAAAAACACAATAATATGATCACCAAGGAAAACCAAACTGGTAAAAAATCTGGGGAGGATTTAACCTAACTATCTTCAAGGTAAAAAGAAAATCCACTATAGAGAATCGAAGTTTACAATAAGACTTGGACCACTAACATCCATTGCTATCACATGTAGAACTTATTAACACAACCACATGCAAGCTCCGAATCCACAGACTCCTTCTCTATTAAGCCTTGCAACACAAGCACCCACACTTGTGACTTTGAGACTCCACTCAAAGGTTTTGGATCTCCTTAGACGTTGATCTTGTATGCAACAACTTCTACAGCCCCGGATCTTGAGATTCTTCAAGGATTAACACCAGTAGAAGACTTTAGAGAGTTTTTGGGTACAAAACCTTAGATCTACAAAAGAGGCATAAGATGTACTCTAATCTCTCTGAAAAGCCTTATAAAAACTTACTTAGGGTTTCCTTTATATACTAGGAGAAGTAGATCTAAACCCTAATCCTTAATGGGCTTGAACTACTGTTTGGGCCGACTTAAAATTTTGCAGATAAGTGTTTCGATCGGTCGAGCCTGTTCTTCGATCGATCGAACCAGACAGTTTCTGAATTCTTTCTATAGCTTGTATGTTCTTGAATATTAACTTAAATCACCTTGAGCATTGTCTAATAATACGTGTTTCGATCACTCGAGCCTGTTCTTCAATCGATCAAATCAGGCGGTTTCTGAATTCTTCTTTCTACAGCTTGTATGTTCTTGAATCTAGACTTGAATCACCTTAAGCATTGTCTAATAATACCTATAGACTTTAAGATCTATATCTAGACAAGTTTGTGTTCACAATTTGTAAATTGTTCTAAAATTTTAGAACCTAACATAATGCAAACCAAAGTATAGATTTTTCACAAGTAATAACATCTCAGTGAGTTAGAGGTCTATCCAAAAGGAATGATTGACACTAATGTAAATGCCTCTATTATTAACTAGAAAATAAAAATGGTTTTTTGTTGTTTTTCTACCCAAAGATTGAGCAAGATAATATGAAAGCTACAATTAAAATAGAAAAATAAATTTGAGAGAAAGTAATAGAGAAAAATTTAGGAATTCAAAGATCTACCTAATATTTTATCATATGAACTTGAATTATATTTAACTTAGTTAGGGTAGAGAGCCAACTCGCCTAATTGTAAGAAAAAACAACAAAAATACTCCAATAGCATGTAAAGTAGTTTGAATATGAGTGATTGAGAAAATAATTCAATTGACATGTTATAGGGAGATTAAGTATTTAATATATTCTCAAATCATATCGAATCAAGGAGTTCAAGCGTTCGATATATAAAAAAATAATATTAAAGCTTAAAAACTTGTTAACATGCATTGATTCCAAATAGTAAATCAATCTCAAAGTTCGACCATTTATCTATGAAAAACACAGATAATCCTAAGAACTCATGATAAAAGTTTATGGTTTCACCTCAAATCCTAGTTAGTGATTTAGCCACACATAGTTATGCAAAAGAAATCCATAAAAACAATGCTAAATGTATAAAAGAAATAAAATAAAAAATGAAAAACGTTCTAGGGTTTTTACTCTTTTATAACTTAAGCCTCCTCCAAAGAAAAGGAGGAAATTCCTCAAATATAGGAATTGAATCCCTTAATTTTCGGAGTTTCTTTCACTGTCAGATTCTGGCCTACATTTGGCCTCAAAAACATTTTTTTATGACTTCATGCTAAACTACAAAGTTTTAGATCTTCAAATCTTCTTTCTATAGCAACAAGAATCAGGTCAATCAGGCATTTGTGCAAGAATTTATGTGAAAAATACTAAGACAGTGCAGAATGTTTCCATATTAGGATTTTTCCAATTTTGGTTTGAACGAATTTGAATCTTCCCTTTCTTATTCTCACGAGTTTGTTACTTATTTAATGCTTCAAAAACCAAGCCTCAACTGATCTTAACCCTTGGATTCATTTGGCTACATATCTGCATGAGTAGCTAACTAATTTTAATATCATACAAGAGAAAAATACTCATAATAAGTATATTTCGGTGCAATCTTTCAAACTCACATATTTACCTGTAATTAAGTATAAAATGGATGTGATATTATGTATCAAAACTAAGATAATAGTGAAAACTTAATAATTATCATAAGCTTTTTGATAAGAGACCGGGGAGTTTATGCTTCCTCTAAGTGGTTTAAACTCCTAAAACAAGAAGATGTGGATGTTAAAATTTAATATTTGGTAGAGTCCTATGTATTTTAAATTAATCATTTTTGTCATTTTCTTTATGTAATCTAGTTAGGTGCATTTTAGATAAGTGGAACACAAATTCTTCGTGGCAATTTTTTGTATTTCTCTAATCATAACTTGCTATGTGGTCGATTATTATTATTATTTTTGATTTTTAACTTTGGTTATTTTATAAGGAAAATCAAATGAATGCACAAAAAATAGTGATTAATGGGGTATAATATGAAACACAAACAGTGGTACAAAAAATTGAATTAAAAAAAAAAGGGTTACAGCCCATATTGTTCAAAAATAGTTGATGTTCCATCAAAAAATTATTTGATCTTCAATGGTAAAATCTTAAAGTAGCTCATCAAAATCCTTATCACCACCTATTTTAAAGTCCACTACAGATAGCTAACTTGTGTTAATAACCACAATGATGTTGAGTAACTATTTGAACCAAAATATCTCTAGCTTGTCACTTCAATTTGTTCCTTAAAAAAGCTAAATACACATCCGAAAAGTTTTCTCTAACTATGGTAAACCTCACAAACCAACGCCTCTTATCCTCTCAATTCGTAAAAAATAAGAAAGTTAAGGTGGTTTCTAGTCAAACACTTCGCAGTAGAAAAAAATAAAAATAAAAATAATTTCCCACAGCTAAAAAAAAAATTATAAAAAATGACAATGCTATGTCAACATGTTCACAACAAATTATAGGTGATTAGTTGTTATTGGTTGTAAGTTTAACCTACTACTAAAATTACTTTTTTTCCCCCACCGTTAACATGTAACAACCTGTGATGAATTTATAAGTCATCTTTCCCTGAACCCCAACAATAGAGAAAGCCTTGTAGTTATTTAATCTAACAAAAACCATGGTTTTCAAGGACTTCACCTTTTTCTCTTATGTCTTCTTAGCGACAGCCATCATCCTCCTCGCTGGCCCTGCTCATGGCGCTGGCCTATGCGACAAAGCTCCAAACAAGGCTGTCTGTAATTCAATTGTCTATAAACGGACTGACCCTCGTGAAGCTGTGGTTGCATTCATTCACAAATTGGTTTACCAGACCAAAGTTGGAAAGGTGGTGGCTCAAAAGCAAGCCAAGTCCTATGCAATTGTTAAATGCATAACGGAGTTTGACAGGTCCATTGAATTCGCCAAAGGTGCCTTGCAAGGCTTCAAGAACGGTGACCTGGCTACCCTGACGAACTACATCACGGCCGCCCAGAATAACTACAAGTTATGCGATGAAGCGTTTCGGGCAAATGGCAAGACCAATCCCATTGCCAAAACTACAAAGTTCTTAGAGGAAATTGTTAGCGTCGGTTTGTATCTATCAAGCTTAATTAAATGAAGAAGAGCTTGGTAGTTGTATGTGAGTGGCTAAAAGTTCTCTGAATAAATTGTTATAAAAAAAGTTTTTGGCTTTTTTTTTTTTTTTTTTTTTTTTTTTTTTTTTTTTTTTTTTTTTTTTCTCTCTCTCTCTCTTTAATATGAATTTATGGGTTTGCTCAAAGAGGAAAAAAAAAAAGTTGATGGGGGAGGCCATATTATTTGTTTTATTTGTGTCTTGTTTAGCTCTTTCTTGTGCCATTATGATATGAGAAAATCTTTTATTCTTAAACTTCAATAAAAAAAAATGTATATATAAATATATATATATATATATATATATATCTTGACATTTATCCGTATAGAATTATATAGTACTAGATGGATTAGGTTCTTGAAATATTTTTTGCTACTCTTTTTGTCATGATTTCTTTCCATTACTGTATAATAATACAAGCACATACCTCTTACTAATAATGTTTTCTAGGATAATAATTTTTTCCAGGATAGTCCGTAAGAAATCTAATTATATACAAAATCTAACAAAATAGAACTTGAATATATGGACATAAAAAAAAAGATGCAAATATGTGAATTTAACAATTTATTTCTTCTAAAAATGAAAAAGTAAAAAACAACCGATAAGTGATAAATTGTGAATTGAAAATCCTATGATAAGATTAATAAAGTAATAAAGAGTCTAAAAAGATGATAGAGTAGTTGAGAAAAAATGGGAGAGAGAGAGAGAGAGAGAGAGAGAGAGAGAGAGAGAGCAAGCGAGACAAGCATATCATCACACAAAGTGGAGAAGGGTATGCATCGAGCAAACCAACATCATGGAGATGTGTTCTCACAAATGCTTACATCCAAACAAGCCACGAGAGAGATGGATGCAACCAAACAAGTAGGTGGCCCTAAAGACCAACATGCACAAACCCACAGAGGGAACAAAGAATGGCGAAAGCCTAAATCTAGTCAAACAAACATGGATCTAAATCATAAAAGCAAGCAAGCGTAGATATGCATAAAGGAAAGGATCCAAACCCTTTATTGTAGGCCTAGGTTTGTGGATGTAAGCCTAGACCACAAGATCTAGATTACGTCCTACCTAAGAGCCAAAGCACAAGAAAGCGGCGAAACAAGAGACATAAAAGCAAAGCCAAACACAAGGCATAGCATCAAACATGTATATCTAAACACATAAATACATCAAAGAGCATGGAAACAAGTAGATCCAAAAACAAGCATGGAAAAAGGCATGGAAACAAGGTATAAAGCACTTAAACATGTAAATCTAAGCACAAACAAGGCATTTAGGCATATTCTTGCCCAAGAAGTCTAAGCCAACATCATCAAAGTGATAAAACATGTTAGAAAGCAAGGGGACATGCAAGAAAAGCTATAAGGCATGCTAGGAAGCAAGATAAAGCAAGAGACATACTATAGAAAGCAATAAAGCATGTTATAAAGCAATAAAATAAATTGGTGTAGATAGTAGCTAAAAAGCTAAATCTACACCCCTACAACCTCAAATCCAAAGTGCAAATACCAAGGAGAGGAAAAAGAGCACAAGAACACTACCTCTTGATTGTTGGGAAAAGAGGAAAATCAAAGGTTTTTTGGTGTGTTTGTGAGAGAATTTAGAGAGGAAAAGATAGAGAATTTGTCCAAAAAAATGGTCCAACTTCAAAATTTTTATTTTTTCTTGAAATCTACAGGGTCAGGGGGTATTTATAATGAAAAAAATACCTCTCGGCTTCCAGGTCACCATTAAAGTGTGCCGGGTTAACCTGGCGACCCTTTAGGGTGCGTCGGTTCAGGTACAATGACATCAGCAATTTCATCTTTCCCTGTCCGACTTCAATTGCATATTTGAATGTCTTCCCAGACTCCGATTGAACTAATCTTGGTGTCCCTAGAAAGGTATGGATGTCTAGTTTCTAGAACACTAAATAAAATGAAATTCCATTAGTCGGATCAAAAGTTATGGTCTTGGGAAACGTGCTATTGTGCCCGACGCAGTTTTCAAGATATCTGAACCATTTTAACTCAAATTGCAAGCCATGAGTAGTCAATGGATATGAAATTTAATAATATTTGCAATGGTGCTGGTTTCAACCCATTCTAATGGTTAGATCAAAATTACGGTTTCTAGGGCCTTCGGGAGTCAACCCAAGTTAAACGTGGTCAAAGTTGACAAAAATCTCCAAGTAGCTCGAGTTTGATGTAAAAACATGAAAAAGTGGTTTTGGAGTGATTTTGACCATCCTTGATTTTTAGTCAACCCAGAGTTCACTAGGGGCATTTTAATCAATTTGACTTAAAAAGGCACTTCAAGTGCTTCGACGCTTAAATGGATTACGCCAAGTTAATCTAGATGTTTCCACGGCCCTATGGAGAAAAGTTAATATTTTTTGAATTTTCGGGGTCTAGCACGCAAATCAAAGACAAACAAAATATGATATCTACATAACTTAATTAGTGTAGAGAGCTAACTTGCCAAATTGGAAGAAAAAATAACAAAAATACACCAATAACATCTAAAGTAAATTGAATATGAGTGATTGAGCAAATAATTCAATTGACATGTTATAGGGGAGATTAAGTATTTAATATATTCTCAAACTGTATTGAATAAGGGAGTTCATGCATTCGATATATATAAAAATAATATTAAAAATTAAAAACTTGTTAACATGCAATGATTCCAAATAGTAAATCAATCTATAAATTCAATCGTCAATCTATGAAAAGCACATAGATAATCCTAAGAACACATGATAAAAATATTTGGCTTCACCTCTAACCCTAGCTAGAGATTTAGTCACATATAGTTATGCAAAAGAAATCCATATAACAATGCTAAATGTATAAAAGAAATAAAATAAAAAATGAAAAACGTTCTAGGGTTTTTCCTCCTTATAACTTAAGCCTCCTCCAAAGAAAAGGAGAAAATTCCTCAAATTTAGGAAGTGCATCCCTTAGTTTTTGGAGTTTTTGTTCACTGTCAGATTCCAGCCTATGTTTGGCCTCCAAAACCATTTTTTTATGAATTTGTGGTAAACTAAAAAATTTTATATCTTCAAATCTTCTTTTTGTAGTAGCGAGAATCTAGTCAATCAGACATTTGTGCAAAAAATTTATGCAAAAAATACTGAGATAGTGTAAGATGTTTCCATATTAGGATTTTTCCAATTTTGTTTTGAACGAATTTGATTCTTCCCTTTTTTATTCTCACGATTTTGTTACTTTTTTAATGCTTCAAAACCAAGCCTCTACTGATCTTGACCCTTGCATTCTTATGGCTGCATGTCTGCATGATTAGTTGACTAGTTTTGATATCATACAAGAGAAAAACACACATAATAAGTACATTTCAGAGAAATCTTTCAAACTCACATATTTACCGGTAATTAAGTATAAAATTGATGCGATATTATGTATCAAAACTAAGATAATAGTGAAAACTTAAGCAATTATCATAAGTTTTCTGATAAGAAAAGGAAAGGAGCTCATGCAGGGACTTGGGAGTTTATGCTTCCTCTAAGTGGTTTAAACTCCTAAACCAAGAAGATGTAGATGTTACAATTTAATATTTTTGTAGAGTCCTATGTATTTTAAATTTATCATTTTTTGTCATTTTCTTCATGGAATCTAGTTGGGTGCATGTTAGATAAGTGGAACACAAATTCTTTGTGGTAATTTTTGTGTTCTACTAATCATAATTTGCCATGTGGTTGAATATTTTATTTTATTTTATTTTTTAACTTTGGTTATTTTATAAGGAAATTCAAATGAATATATAATAAATAGTGATTAATGGAGTATAAAATACAACAAAAAAAGTGGGATAGAAAATTTGAATTAAAAAAGAAAAAGGGTTACAGCCCATATCGTTCAAAAATAGTTGAAGTTCCATAAAAAATTTGACCTTAGATGGTAAAATCTTAAAAAAGCTCATTAAAATCATTATTTTCTCAATTTTAAAGTTCACTACAAATAGTTAACTTGTGTTGATAAGGTTGTTATATATATATATATATATATATATATATATATATATATATATATAAACCAACCCCTCTTATCCTCTCAATTAGTAAAAAATAAAAAATTTAAGGTTGTTTCTAGTCAAACACTTTGCTATATATATATATATATATATATATATATATATATATATATATAAAACCAATAATTTCCCACTGCTAAAACAAAAAAAATTTACCAAAAAAATGACAATGCTATATCTACAATATTTTCCCAACAAATCACTGATGGTTAATTATTATTGGTTCTAGTTTGAATCTATAACTAAAATTACTTATCTTTTATAAATAGCCTTTTGAAATTTGTATAAATCACATCTCATCTATATTATAAGTCATCTTTCACTGAACACCAACAACAGGGAAAGCCTTGTAGTTATTAAATCTAACAAAAACCATGGTTTTCAAGGACTACACCGTTTTCTCTTATGTCTTTTTAGCAACAGCCATCATCCTCCTTACTAGCCACGCTCATGGTGCTGGCCTTTGAGACAATGCTCAAAATAAGCTCGTCTGTAATGCAATTGTCCAGAATCGGATTGACCCTCCTAATGCCTTGATTGCATCCTGTTAGGTTCTAAGAGCTTAGAACAATTGGCAAATCGCGAGCACACAAGAACATACAAGTTGTAGAAAGAAGATTTCAGAATTTGCCTGATTCAACCGATCGAAAAACAGGCTCGATCGATCGAGAATCGTATTTATAGAATTTTAATTAAGCCCAAACAGCAGTTCAAGTCCATTAAGGATTAGGGTTTCAGATCTACTTCTCCCACTATATAAAGGAAACCCTAAGCACGTTTTTTATAAAGCTTTTTAGAGAGAAAAGAGTGTGCCTCTTTTGTATTTAGGGTTTTGTTTCTAAAACCTCTCTTATTACTTCTACCGGTGTTGTTCCTTGAAGAATTTCAAGATCCGGTATTGCTGAAGTTGCTGCCTTCTTTAGTCATCAAAGATGCTGATGATCTAAACCTTCAAGGGTGGTCTTGGAGTCACAAACAGGAGAGTTTGTGTTGCTAAACCTTTGAGTGGGATCTCAAAGTCACAAGCGTGGGTGTTTGTGTTTTGTAAAGATTAAGGAAAGAAGGAGTCCGTGGATCTCGGAGCTGTCACGAGGTCGTGGTAGTAAGTTTCCTACACTTGGGTAGCAATAGGATGTTAGTGGTCTAAGTCGCTATTGTGTAAACTTCAATTCTTTCTAGTGGATTTGCTATTTTACCTTGAGGATAGCTAGGTTAAATCCTCCCCAGGTTTTTTACTGGTTTGGTTTTCCTGGGTCATCAGATCTTTGTGTTCTTTATTTTTCGCTGCTTTATTATTTTTAATATATTTGTGTTAACCTAGTTCTGCTTAAATTATCTAAGTTAATCACTTGGCTAATTCTCTAGGTTAATCTGTTGGGTTTAAGGGGTCTAAACGAACTTACAAGTGGTATCAGAGCAGGTATCTCTTTTGTTTTAGATCTTTTGATCTAAGAGCTGATCCTTGATCCTTGTTATCATGGAAAATTTGAAGTGTCTTTCTGCTCATGTTTGTGATGATTTGAATAAAAAGGACATTGTTGTTTCTGTTGATTTTATTGATGCCTGTGAAGCTCTTCGTAAAGAATTATTGAAATCCATGAAAATTGCTAAGAAATTTAAGGAAGAGTTAAAATTGGCTACTCTTAAAAAAGAGGAATTGATTGTTAGATTAGATGAATCTAATAAAAAGAATGAATTTTTGAGAAATCAAATTTCCTCTCAAGATGAGAAGTTGAAAAGCTTGGAACAAGATTTAGTTGAGTCTAAAGCTAAAATTGAAAATTTGACTAGTACCAAGCTTGCTGTTGATAACAGAAGTGTTTCTGTTTCTCTTAAGCCTAAAGCTAAAAAAATTTATATCCCTCCTTTCAAGAGGAATAATAAAGACAAGGCTTATTTTGCTAGGTTAGACAAAGGCAAAAGTTCTAAAGTAGATGCTGAAGTTTCTAAACCTATATCTAAACCTACTGTTAGAGAGCATAATAAATCTGTTTTTATGCCTACCTGTCACCTTTGTGGTGTTGTTGGTCATATTAGACCAAATTGCTCTTTGTTGAGGCATAAACCAAAATCTGAGACTAGATTTGTTGTTAGGAATACTGATTTTCCTAAATTTGTTCCTGTTTGTCACTTTTGTGGTGTCTCCGGTCACATTCGTCCTAATTGTCATAAATTGAAATTTAAGCATTCTGTATTTCAATTTAGGACATGTGATGATATTTCTCCTGCCATAAGTCCAAATAAATTGTTTCATATTCTCTTGAAAAATTTAAGCTTGTTGGCTTGTGAAAGGAATTTGCAGGATTTTAGTCTTTCTCAGAAGAGTGGTGTAATTCTTCAAATACACTCTGCTTCACATGGATTTTCACCTACAAAGCCGAAGACTCGTGCTATATGGGTGAGAAAAGATTCTCTAAGGTGAGTGTTGTTTACTTGTCCCTGATTTAATTCTTTCAATTAATTGTGGACATGTTTGCTTTTAGTTTTTGGTTGTTTTGTTTTTTTAGGTTGTTTTTATTTAAAAAAAATCCAAAAATATTGAAAAATTTCAAAAAGACAAAAATATTTTATTTTGTGTCTAGTTTAATTTTTCTTGAGGATTACATGAATTATGATATCTCTCTCTTGATTTAGAACATGCTTGATATTGTGGAGAAATATAAAAAGTATGTGTTCTATAAGTGCAAAGCTATTTTTGATTTTGTGTGAGTATGTACTAGTTTGTACATATACTCAAGGGTTAATTAAGAAATTGATATTTCTTGTTTGTGTACCCTCTATAGCTTAGTTAAGCATTGTCATGCATTGCATTTGCATTTTTAATCATTTAGCATAATGTGTGCTTTTTGTTTTTGGTCATAAAATTTCTTTTAAACCAAAAATACTTTTGTGTTTTGCATTAATTTTTCTTGGATTTGAAATGAAGGATTGGCCATATTATCTTTACATAACATGTTTATGTACCTTGTTTAGCTTGAATGAGCTTATTTTATTGCACTTTACTAGTTTGAGCTTTGTAGTGCATGTTGTGTGGGAAAGATGTTTATAGTTTTTGATCACATGATCTTGATCTTGAAGTCACATGCCTTTGATTGTCAGACTTAAACTTATTGAGAAAGGCATAAATAACCATCTCACCACTGTTTACTAGCCAATCATGAACACCTTAGTGCATATCATAAGATTTTGTGCTCGAGAAAGTGTAGCACATGCACAAAAAGAACATAAGGTGTAGCCTCGGTTAAATTGTTAAAATTGGTGTGTACGTTATTGGGCTATAATAATTTTACAATTTAATTAAAATTGGTGTGTACATTATGAGGCAAATCAAGAAACTTACATGATTGCAAGCTTTTAATCTAGGAGATGTGAGAGTTATATGACGTAACTCTTTAGGTGATAGTCTCTTTCAAATTTATGTGATGAATTTTGTAGACTTTGTGATTGATTACAATTCACATATCACCTCACATGTATCTCAAGCTTTTGCTAGTTGCACACACTACACAAGTTACTCTTTGCTAAACTTTGTGCATGTTATTGTGCGTGATTTGTTGTGGCCATCCAAGATTATATGTTCCTTGATTTTGATACAAAATTTGTGTTTTTAAGGACAAATTGATTGAAAATCTTAATTTTGGAAGATCTGGGCTGTATTCATATGTCTTTGAAAAACTTTTAGTCTCATACTCATGCATTTCCTTCATGAAATATTGTGCTTTGAGGTGTTACTGCATTAAATTGCTCTATTTTTCAAAAATTTGAGTTTTCTAGAATTTTGACCGATCGAAGCTGTTTCTTGACCGATCGAAATTGCGATTAAAATTTTTGGTTTGATTCTGTCTAACTCGATTGGTATTCGATCGATACTCGATCGATCGAAACTGAAAAATTTTCAGTTTTTAGAATTTTGACCAAATTTTTTTCATGCATCATTTATGGTTAGGATTCACATGAGTTGCATTGTTTTTCTGTATCCATCTTGCAGTTTTGCAGTCATATCTCTCATTGTTTTCACACATAACACGCATACACTTTGCTAAATTGGGTACTCAACTTGAATTAAAAAATTGATTGATTAATTTTTGAGTCCTTTGTACATTTTAGTATATGCTATTTTTCTTGATGTGTGAATTACAGAAAATATTTTTCTTAAGAGATATGATGGATAATCAATATGCAAATATTTTCTCTACTTATGCAACTGTTTATGGGTCACACAGTGTCAAGTTTGCATTTATTGAAAGAGAGAATTTTTTTTATGTGTATCCTCAACTTAATTTTTTTTTAGGTTTATGTGTTTTTATTTATCATCACCTCCTAAATTTTCCCCAAAACTGTTTTTCCAAAATTTTTTTTTGTTTTTCCTATTTTTATAGGGGGAGAAAGTTTTTTTTTTAACCTTTGTTGTTCATAGGGGGAGTTGTTGCTCTTCATAGGGGGAGTTCTCTCTATTTCCTATAAAGCTAAACTGTTTTATGTTCCCTTGGTTCTCTTTTTTCTCTCATGTTTAATGTCACTCTACTTTTTGTTTGAGTTGTCTTTGTCAATACGTGACAAAAAGGGGGAGAAATAGATGAAATGTGGGAATCCTGTTTGTGTTGTTTAGGGGGAAATAAAATTGTTTTTGAAAAGGGGAGAATATAAAAACTTTTTGTTGTATCTAACTTAGGGGGAGAGTTAGAATTTATTTGTGTTTTTATATTCTGTTTCATATTATTGTTTATATGTCTTTCTTTCCACACATGCAGTGATGTGTTTGTTTAGTGTTTCAGGAAAGACAGGTGCATTCTAATCAAGACCTTCTACCTCTTCTTGGCAACTTCTAGGTTATGAGTCTTAGATTGGGATTTGTGATGTAATTGGGCATTTTATTGTATTGGGTTGTTCTTGTATTTTAACATTTCATTTTGTATGAAAGTTTTGTCATGAATTGCCAAAGGGGGAGATTGTTAGGTTCTAAGAGCTTAGAACAATTGGCAAATCGCGAGCACACAAGAACATACAAGCTGCAGAAAGATGATTTCAGAATTTTCCTGATTCGACCGATCGAAAAACAGGCTTGATCGATCGAGAATCGTATCTGCAGAATTTTAATTAAACCCAAACAGCAGTTCAAGCTCATTAAGGATTAGGATTTCAGATCTACTTCTCCCACTATATAAAGGAAACCCTAAGCACGTTTTTTATAAGGCTTTTTAGAGAGAAAAGAGTGTGCCTCTTTTGTATTTAGGGTTTTGTTCCTAAAACCTCTCTTATTACTTCTACCGGTGTTGTTCCTTGAAGAATCTCAAGATCCGGTATTGCTGAAGTTGCTGCCTTCTCTAGTCATCAAAGGTGCTGATGATCTAAACCTTCAAGGGTGGTCTTGGAGTCACAAACAGGAGAGTTTGTGTTGCTAAACCTTTGAGTGAGATCTCAAAGTCACAAGCGTGGGTGTTTGTGTTTTGCAAAGATTAAGGAAAGAAGGAGTCCGTGGATCTCGGAGCTGTCACAGGGTCGTGGTAGTAAGTTTCCTACACTTGGGTAGCAATAGGATGTTAGTGGTCTAAGTCGCTATTGTATAAACTTCAATTCTTTCTAGTGGATTTGCTATTTTACCTTGAGGATAGCTAGGTTAAATCCTCCTCAGGTTTTTTACCGGTTTGGTTTTCCTAGGTCATCAGATCTTTGTGTTCTTTATTTTCCGCTGCTTTATTGTTTTTAATATATTTGTGTTAACCTAAATCTGCTTAAATTACCTATGTTAATCACTTGGCTAATTCTCTAGGTTAATCTGTTGGGTTTAAGGGGTCCAAACGAACTTACACATCCATTCACAAGTTGGTTTACGAGAGCAAAGTTGCAAAGGTGTTGGCTCAAAAGCAAACCAAGTCCCCTGAAATTGATGACTGCATAATGAACTTTAGGAGTTCCATTGACAATGCCAAAGATGCCTTGAAAGTCCTCCCGACCCATGACCTGGATAACTTAAATAGCTACCTCTCGGCCGCCCAGACCAACTACCAGACATGCGATGATGGGTTCTCGAAATCTGGCAAGACCAATCCCATTGCCAAAACTACTAAGCTCTTAGTGGATATGGTTAGCGTCAGTTTGTATCTATCAACTTTAATTCCATGAAGAAGAGCTTGTGAGTTGTACGTGAGTAGCTTAAAGTGGTCTGAAGAAATCATTACAAAAGTTTTTTTTTTTTTTTTTAAATAAAGATGTATGGGTTTGCTCAAAGAAAAAAAATAAGGTTTATGGAGGATATGAGAAAATCTTTTATTCTTAAACTTTTTCTTTTTTAAATATCTTGACATTTATCCGTATAGAACAGTATAGTACTAGATTGGATTAGCTTTTTCTTCTCCAACAAAAAAAGAAAAAAAAAAAAAAAAGAAAGAAGAAGAAGAAGAAGAAGAAGATTGGATTAGCTTTTGGAAAGATATTTTGCTACTCTTTTGGTCATGATTCATTTCCATTACTGTATGACAATACAAGCAAATACCTCTTATTAATAATTTTTTCTTGGGTAGTCTGAAAGAAACCTAATTATATATATAAAAAAATCTAAGAAAATAGAACATGAATATATTGACATAAAAATAAAAATAAAAATAAAGACACAAATATTTGAATATAACAATTTATTTCTTCTAAAAATTGAAATTTTAAAAAACAACTGATAAGAGAGATAAAATGAGAATTGAAAATCCTACAATAAGAGTAGTAAGTGATAAAGAGTCTAAAATGATGATAGAGTAGAAGAGAAAAATGGAGAGAGATGTTAGGATTAGTGCCCTTCAATCCTATTGTATGATACTATGTTTAATATTATGTATAACTTAATATTGTGATTAATAAAGTTATTTTATTATTATCTAAAATAATGGTAACATGAATATTCGAATATTATCATATGGTCCATGAGATGCATAGTATGTGACTTATGTGAAAAGTCACAGAAGATATAAATCACAAGTTCTTTGTAGATTCGGAATTTTAGTTCGTAGTCGGTGATAAAATTGGATATTTCATCTACAAATGCTATAATATATCAACTAAGATGATTTGTCTTGATCATGGAAGTGGAGACTTCTAATTGATATATTGATATGTTGATATGTTTTAAGAGTTAAGATATATTAAACTGGGCTCCTGTGAGATTTATTATTCTCTTAACGACTGCTAAATGAATAATAAATCTCATGACTTCTATTTATGTGAACTTTTAATCCTGAGAGAATAATGGATCTGATCATGAAGTGTAGGTTACTTTGATATATCAGGAGTGAAATCTAAAGTCGCAGACAAAACTTCAGTATATTGGGCAGCCACATTTAGTGTTGATGGAATATATATTCTCAAGATGAAATTCATAGTCTCTTAACGGAGATTTAAAATATTTCCTTGAGATAAGTTTAGTAGGTTTGGTTATTCCGAATGTTAGGCCTAACTACTTTAGTAAAGAGTTACTAAAGTATATATTTATGAAATTAGATTTCATAAATATATATTTATAAAATTAGATTTCATAAATATATGATGAATAACTTAGAGAATTAAACCGGGTACTCAAGGATTAAGATGTATTAATCTTCAAAGTGGCAGTCTATATTTATGACTTTGTATTACTACAAATATTTTATAAAGGGGTTGTATGTACAATAAAGTCTTGAGATATAATTTATTAATTAGGCCTAGAGTGCAATTATATTTACACAGTGGTATTAAATATAATTAATGGTAACTTTGAACTTGTCAAGAGTTGACAGAAAAGCCCAATACCCACTGGAGCTAGCGACTTATTTGTTCCCTTTTGGTCCCACTCCAAGCCACATACTAAAACCCAATTAGAAAGGCCCAAAAGGCTAACCTAATTAGATAATCAGTTATAAGGAGAGAAGCATACAGAATTTTTAAGAAAATAAAATAGTTTATATGTGAATGTTGGAAATTCTCTAATTCTCCCTTGAATAAATTCATATAAATTGATTGAGAGACCACACTTCTTGGGCACAAGTGGAATTGGAATAAAGATTAAAAGTGTTCCCCAATACTTCTAATTTTTGATTTTGAATTTCACTGCATCAAGGTACACTCTCTTGTTCTTTTATTCTGAAATTTACATAGTACATGTTATCAATTACGAATAAAGTAGCTCCGTTAATTTTTCGCTACGTATGTTTTGTGTGCGATACAAATATGTATTTTTCCATCAAATGATATCAGAGTGGTCTTCAATTTTGAATCTGTATAACATGTTTTATGAATTTTGGAATTAGAGATAGTAACTTCATGTTGTTAGAAGATTAATCATTTAATTTTCTGCATGGACATTGAAATTATTGTTTGATAAAAACTGATATTGATGTTATGATGTTGTTTAAGTTTGAGTTTAAGTATGTTAAATTGAACCTTAAGGCTATAGCATCAATGAAATTCAGTTTTGATATCAATCATTGTCTATCATGTTCATGTGATGGTTTGTTCATGATAGCCCGTTGAAAACTGCATTAGAAAAATTATGAAAAATTTAAGTTTTACGAGATTCGATAAATTGAAAATTGCTTTAGATTGATTGAGTGAAATAGTGACCAATCTGCTTAATTCGATTGATATTTGATTGCTAATCAATCGTTTGAATATTCTTTTTTGATCAATCGAGAAGCGATCAAGTACCAATCGAGCCAAGCAAATTGTCAAGTTTTATTCGATTGATATTTGATTGCTAGTCGATCGGTCAAATTTTCTTTTTTTGATCAATCGAGCTAGGCAGATAGTTTTGTGACAATTTTTCTATTTTTTTGATCGATCGAGATATACATTCGATTGATCGAAAACTGGGAATTTTGAATTTTTCCTAAGTGTTTTCATATGGATAAAGTGCAAGGCTATGTGTAATGAGATTACGCATGTTTACTAAGTAAAAAACTTTAATTTAAAATATCTAGTGGGAGAGAGATACAAGGGTTGGATCTCACGGCCTTCATTGTCAGTTCATAGTAGTATAAAATATATACTTAGTCTTTGCTTCGAGCTTAGCATTCCATGCGGAGAGTATTTATTTCATGGTCCTACAAAATTGAACTTCCTGGTTTATAGTGGTTTAATCAAACACCTTGTCTTAGCCTTGAGCTTTGTATTTCATGCAGAGGGTGTTTTGAATCATGGTACTACAAGATAAACCTGTTTGTGGTAGATGAAATGTGGTTGCACATGATTCTATACAATAGTATACACTAGACTAAATATTATAGTATCCTCTATGCTGAGTTCTTACTATTATTATGTAGAGGCTAAATGTATAACGACATATTATTAGTGTTTGATAAGAGTTATTATAATAACACTAATAATGAGAATAGTTCTTAATCAATCATAGTATTTAATGTTCACTCTATGCTGAGGGATATTGAATATGGGATTGGGTTGTCATTGCATATATTATATTATGGTTTTATTAAGGTTCCATACTATATGTTTATATGCTAAATTAATAATGTCTATTTTGCTTATTATATTCATGTTTATTGTTTTCAGATTTGATCATGGCATCATTTAGCCCACTTGTTACTATTCTTAATCAAAACAAACTATCTAACTATGTTGACTAGAAAAGAAATTTGGACATTGTTCTTACAGCTAAAGAGCACAAATATGTGCTTACTCAACTATGTCCTATCTTTCCATCATTAGATGCGCCTCTTGAGGAAAAATAGTGATATGATTGTTGACAAAAATCTAATGAGATGGCCAAGTGCTATATCCTAGCATCTATTTTAAATGTTCTATAACATCAAATGCAAGATGTAGAACTAGCTTTGAACATTATGCTAAGTCTAAAGGAGATGTTTGGTGAGAAATGCCATTCTGCAAGGCAAAAAATTATGAAACAAATTTATAATACCAAAATGGCTGAAGTTATTTCAGTGAAGGAGCATTGTCTTAAGATGATATTCAATTTGAATACACTAGAAGTTTTAGGTGCTGATATTGATGGAAGATCCCAAGTGGATATGATACTCCCGTCACTACCAAAATCATTCAAGGAGTTCAAACTTAATTATAATATGAACAAAAAAAAAAAATTTATTCATTGTCTGAATTGATGAATGAATTGGTAGTGGCGAAAGGCATTCTTGGTACATCTAGCTTTGATGCCAATATGGCTAAAGCTTCTACTTCTCAACCTAAGCCGAAAGGTAAGGGTAAGAAAAAGAAGAAGGACTACACAAAGTAAGATGGTAAACAGATTTCCTTAGAGGTTGCCAACAAAGGAAAAAAAAATCAAAGGAAAGTGTTTCTACTATGGTGAGAAAGGACATTGGAAGAGGAATTGTCCAAAATTCAAAGCTGCCAATAATAAGGGTATGAAAAGTTTATTCCTCCTTGAAATCTGTTAGTACAAAATCCCACGGATTCATGGTATGTGGATTCAGGTTGTACTAATCATATCTACAATTCTTTGCAGGGGTACTGGGAGACCAGAAAGCTGAATGAGGGGGAATTGTTTCTTACTTTGGCTGATGGGAGTAGGATTCTAGTTGTAGCTGTTGGGGTTTTTAATTTGTGCTTTGAATCTAGGGTTTTAATATTGAAAGACTGTTTATATGTACCTAATGTTCGTACGAATTTAATTTCTACAACTTATTTAGGTAAACATGGATATTGTGTTATCCTTAAAGACAATGTTGTAATTAAGAAGGGAATTGTTTCTTACTTCGGCTAATGGGAGCAGGATTCCAGTTGTAGCTGTTGTGGTGTTTAATTTATACTTTGAATCTAGGGTTTTAATATTGAAAGACTGTTTATATGTACCTAATGTTCGTAGGAATTTAATTTCTACAACTTATTTAGGTAAACATGGATATTGTGTTATCCTTAAAGACAATGTTGTAATTAAGAAGGGTAAAGTGTTTATCTGTTCTGGTAATATTGTTGATGGTCATTATATTTTAACTCCTGATAAGCATGAATTATATAATTCTGAATTAGATAATGACTCTCATGTAAAATCATTAAAGAGAAAGTTTCCTTCTACTAGTGATGCATATCTTTGGCATTTACATTTGTGTCATATTAATTAAAACAGGATTCAAAGACTGATCAAAGATGGACTCTTAGAGCCATCGGATTTTGATGAATTTTTAGTTTGTGAATCTTGTTTGAAAGGCAACATGACCAAACGACATTTTCATGCAAAAGATGAGTCCAAGATTTGCTAGAACTAGTACATTCAGATGTATATGGTCCTATGTCAATCCAAGCAAGAGGCAGCTATGATTATTTCATTACTTTCATTGATCATTACTCTAGAGTTGGTTATGTGTACCTAATGAAATGGAAGTCTGAAGCATTTGAAAAGTTCAAAGACTTTAGGGCTAAAGTTAAGAATAAATTAGGTAAACGCATAAAGGCCATTCAATCTAATCGTGGTTGCGATGTGAGAGACCACGCCCCCGGCCCCCTTTTTTTATAGGTGTGTTAGGCCAAACCTACGTGAATGGGTGGAGTCATGTTATTGCCTCCCAAAATGGAGGTTCGACTAGTTATATTTTCCCCTTTAAATTAAGGGTTTTACAATGGAGTTACCACTTATTTAATTATTGGAATAAATAAAAAAACTAAAATTGAAAAGTTCCTCATTTTATTAATTTGCGATTGAATTTACATTGATCATAGGAAAATTACATGGCTTTGGTCTTAAATACAATCTAAGACAAAGTACATAGCTTTATTTCCTAGTTACAATTTAAAATTTGAAAATTACAAGGATAAGCATTTGATTTACTAACCCTTGATCTAAGTTCAGAGGCTATATTATAAGGTAGGAAGGTGTTAGGCACCCACCTTGCCCGATGAAACCGATCTTCTAGACTATGGTGGCCAACATTCATATCATATCATCTAATATGCCAATCAATTTACATGTTGAATTTAATGTGTGTGCATGTGATAAACCCTAATTCAATTTATTAAGCATTGCATTTGAAAAATAAATTCTAGTGAATGTGTGTAAATGGTGATAACCTAGATTCAAGGATTTGAAAGAATTATGAAACAAACATGTTTTTCATATTTTTGATGTGGATTTAAGATTAAGAAGAGAGGGGGTGTTTTGTGTCCTTGAATGAATGAGAGGAGAGGTTTATATAGTAGTGGTTGAGGAAATATGAATGGAAAGTCATTTAATGAGGGTTGACAAAGATTCATAAACCTAGACCTCATTTTAGCTTTTGGGGAAATCTGGTGCATTAAATGGAAAGATTGGTGGTAGTGAGGAGAAAGCCAAAATTTGGTTTTCCCGTAGCTGTTGTAACAGCCTGTAGAGCCAACTTTGAAAAATCATATCTGACTCAATTCTGATCAGAATTGGCTCCTTCTTGTGCTCAAATTTAAGCCCCGGATGTCTAGTTTCTGAGAAAATTAACCTCATTCACAGATTCAAAATATTCTGAGAGATATTGATGAAATGGTGAGCAGATGTCATTTGTTAAAAAATGGTTTCAGCACAATTAACATTAATAGGTCCCAAATTAACTCCCAATTAACATTAAATGGCTCCAATCACTCCCATTTCAGACTTAATTGATTCCAAATTTACTCTAATTAAAAGATAATTGCACAAATTACTCATTGAATAATTAATGTTTAACTATCTAATTAATTAAGTGTGTGCAACCTTACCATAAAATGTAGTCCTAACCAATGAAATTATGACACAGCATTAATCTCAAATTGATTATAATTATAATCAATTGGAATCAATTGTTCATAATCACATATAGTCGGACTCAATTTATGATAGTGCATCTTGGCCATTAAAACTTGATTTGATGATAACTTTCAATCTGATAGTCCGATTAGGGCTTATGACCAGTCGATTTGATCGTTACAACATCAAGATCATTTTGGTGAAATGAGATTAAGGATCTAGTGACCAGAATCAAGATGCATATTTCCAAGGCAAAATTACCCTTTTACCCTCCAGGTGGAGTTAAATGTGGGTTACAAAATGAGGTGTCAACAGGCGAATACCTTCTCAGGGAATTCAATGATTATTTAACTGTAAATCTGATTGTATCCCAATTGACTGCACATGAAACTCCACAACAAAATGGTGTAGCAGAAAGAAGGAAATGGACTCTTTTGGATATGGGTAAATCCATGATGAGTTATTCGACTCTACCAATTTCCTTTTAAGGATATACCTTAAGTACTGCAATGTATCTTCTGAATTTAGTACCTTTGTAGTCTGTTCCCAAAACACCTATAGAGTTATGGAATGGACGAAAGCCTAGTATAAGACATCTCCATATTTGGGGTTGTCCAGCGCATTTGTTAAAAAGAAAGTCTGACAAGTTACAGTCTAAAACAGAAGTGGTTTTCTTTGTAGGGTATTTAAAAGGAACTATTGGAGGTTTATTCTATAGTCTTAAAGATAATAAAGTGTTTGTTAGTACAAATGTCAAATTCTTGGAAAATGACTATATGAATGATTATACTCCTAGAAGTAGAGTTGCTTTGGTAGAAATGAATGAACCTGTAAATGAACAACCAATGAATGATATAGATGCACATCATTGGGTGAAAGTTATGAAATCTAAATTAGATTCAATGTATTCCAATCAAGTTTGGGATCTTGTAAAGGCGCCTAATGGCATTAAACCTGTTGATTGTAAATGGGTTTACAAGAGGAAGAGAGGGATAGATAGAAAGGTTGAAACTTTAAAGCAAGGCTAATGGCGAAAGGGTATACACAAAAAGAAGGTATTGATTATGAAGAAACCTTTTCACCAGTAGTAATGCTTAAATCTATCAGAATTCTCTTATCCATTGCTGCTCATTATGATTGCGAGATTTTTGCAAATTGATGTCAAGATTGCATTTCTCAATGGCAATCTTGAAGAGGAAATCTATATGATGCAATTGGAAGGTTTCATAGTAAAGAACCAAGAGCATATGGTATGCAAGTTGAAAATGTCAATTTATGGTTTTAAGCAAGCATCTAGGTCATGGAACATCAGATTTGATCAAGCAATCAAATCATTTGGTTTTGAACAAAATCTTGATGAACCATGTGTGTACAAAAGACATCAAGATAAAGTAGTAATGTTCCTAGTGCTTTATGTTGATGATATTCTACTCATTGGAAATGATGTAACGGTAATATCATCTATAAAGGTTTGGTTGTCAAGCCAATTTGATATGAAGGACTTGGGTAAGGCTAACTTTATTCTAGGGATCCAACTTTGGCGGGATCGCAAGAATTAGATGTTAGGGTTATCACAAGTTGGATATATAGATGAGGTTCTAGAACGGTTTAGCATGCAAAACTCCAAGAAGGGATTGCTTCCTTTTAGACATGGAGTTCTTCTGTTTGATGACCAAAGGTCTAAGACTCTTGAGGAAGAAAATATGATGAGACAAGTTCCTTATGCTTCTACAGTGAGAAGTCTCATGTATGTCATGCTTTGTACAAGACCATATATCCGTTATTCAGTTGGCATGATCAACCGATATCAATCAAATCCAGGACCAAAACATTGGCAAGCTATAAAGCATATTCTCAAGTATCTATGCAGAACGGCAGATTATATGCTTGTTTAACGGTGTGAGAATTTGATTCTCATTGCCAATACAGATTCAAATTTTCAATCAGATATTGATTTCAGAAAGTCTATTTCAGGATATGTGTACATCTTGGGAGGTGGAGCCATAAGTTGGAGGAGTGTTAAGCAATCTTGTATTGTTGACTCCATCATGGAAGCTTAGTATGTTTCTGCTTATGAAGCGGCAAAGGAAGCTATATGGCTCAAGAAATTCGAAACTGATCTTGGTGTTGTAAGAATGGAGCAAGTTCCTATCACATTGTTTTACGAAAATAGTGTAGCAGTTGCACAATCCAAATATCCAAGGAATCACTAGAAAGGAAAGCACATTGAGAGAAAGTACCAAATCATTCGAGATAATGTTCCTCGTGGAGATGTAGTAGTAACAAAGGTTGAAAGTGCAAATAATCTAGCAGATTCCGTTACCAAAGCCTTGCCTCAAAGGACTTTTGAGTCACATTTGAAGGGAATGAGAGTTAAATTAGTACATAATAGTCTTTAGGGCAAGTGAGAGATCGTTAGGATTAGTGCCCTTAAATCCTATTATATGATGCTATGTTTGATATTATGTATGACTTAATGTTGTGATTAATAAAGTTGTTTTATTATTGTCTAAAATAATGGTAACATGAATAATCGGACACTATCATAATATATGCCTATTAATAGCTACCATAGACGAGAGCATTGAAGCTCGATTGGTTCAAACTTCCTGTTGTTTTCAACATAAACATCCAAGGTTCAAATCTCATTTCCCCAATTATCAAATCATCTATAAAATATATAGCTACCATAATTATCAATTTTCATATAATCTTTTTAGAAATCAAATTTCAAACTAATACAAAAAAAAAAACAAAAAACAAAAAAAACAAAAAACAAAAAACAAAAAAACAAAACAAAACAAAACAAAACAAAACAAAAACAAAGAATAAAAAAAAAATCATATAATGATGAACTTTCCTATACATTGAACAGGTTACCAACTAGTACATATATTTAATCATATATTTAATTATATATAATTTTTTCGAGAATTTTCCCAATTTTTCAACTAATAATTTTGTTCCAGACATTTTTATTCCATTTTGCAATATATTAAGGTTTTGGGATGTGATGCATTTAACATTAACCAAAACTTTTAATCATTTTTTCAATTTGTATTTAATATTCTTTTCTATTTAGCAAAGACTAATAGTGTTTTCTTTTATCACGAAGCAATAATTTCTTTTAATGTGCTAAATGTGATACATCATATGTATACATTTTTGTATATTAATTTTTTTATAAGTGGTGTGTTGGAAAAAAATGCATGTTTGTATTACATACAAAACATACGCAATGAAATATTAATGGATCTATTTCATTCGCAATTGATAACATGTACTATGTAAGTTTCAGAATTTAAGAACAAGAAAGTGTGTCTTGGTGTAGTGAAATTCAAAACAAAAGATTAGAAGTACTTGGGAACACTTTTAATCTTCACTCCAATTCCACTTAATGCCCAAGAAGTGTGGTCTCTCAATCAGTTTCCAAGGAAAAAATAAGAATGTGTCCAACACACACATACAAACGATTTCATGTTCTCATATGATCATAATGAAAACCACTCAGAAAACTCTCATATAAATTCTGTATGTTTCTCTCCCTATATATAATTGATTATCTAATTAAGCTAGCCTTTTGGGCCATTCCAATTGGGCTCTAGTATGTGGCTTGAAGTGGTAACAAAAGGGAACAAATAAGACTTTAGCTCCAATGAGCCTTGGGCTTTTCTGTCAACGCTTGACAAGTCGAAAGTTATCATTAATTATATTTAATATCACTATATAAATATAATTGCACTCTAGGTCTTGTTAATAAATTATATCCTAAGACTCTATTATACATGCAACCCCTTCATTAAAAATATTCGTAGTAATACAAAGTCATGAATATAGACTGCTACTTTGAAGATTACTACATCTTAATCCTTGATTATCCGTTTAATTTTTTATGTTATTCATCATATATTTATGAAATCCAATTCCACAAATATATACTTCAGTAACTCCTTATTAAAGTGGTTGGGTCCAACACTCTGAATAACCAAACCCATTAAACTTATCTCAAAGGAATATTTTATATCTCCGTTAAGAGATTATGAATTCCATCTTGAAAATATAAGTTCCATCAACACTAAATGTAGCTGCTCAACATACTGAGGTTTTGATTGTGACTCATAGATCTCACTCCTGATATATCAAAGCAACCTACACCTCATGATCAGGTCTATTATTCTCTCAAGATTTAGAGTTGATGTAAACAGAAGTCGTGAGATTTTTTATTCATTTGACAGTTATTAAGAGAATAATAAATCTCACAATGGTCCAGTTCAATATGTCTTAACTCTTAAAACATATCAACATATCAACTAGAAGTCTTCACTTCCATGATCAAGACAAATCATCTTAGTTAATATGTTATAGTCTTCACAGATGAAATGCCCAATTTCATCACCGACTATGAACTAAAATTCTAAGTTTATAAAGATCCTGTGATTTATATCTTCTGTGACTTTTTACATAAATCACATACGATGCATCTCATGGACTAAGATAATATCTCATTAGTTCATATATAAATAGTCTCATATAATTAAACAATTTAATTATTTATGACATGCCAATAAATTAGATTTTAGGGCATAAGCCTCAACAATCTCCCACTTACCCTCAAAGACAATTTACCACATATCCGACACTTATCTCCCTTTGGAGTAATTCATAATCACTCTAAGGCAGGGTTTGAAAACAAGTTTCAGCCAGATTTATTGCATAAATGATCTTTTCTGCTACTACTTCTCACTTACTCATATCTCTCTAATGAGATAATATTTACGCTTAATGTGTATCTTCACCACCTAAGATGAACACATATCTTAGAGTTCAACTTCATGAATTATAATCAAACTACAAGTCAGTATTTGTATATCAAGTAACCATCAAAACCTCACTTTTGTGGACAAGCATATAATCCCTCATTCTCCTAAGATATTTGAGTATATGCTTTACTCCCACTAAATTAAGTGATCTTTGATTCCATTGATATTTGCTTATCATGCCCACCGCAAAATAGATATTTAGCCTAGTATTTAGCATAGTATAAAGACTTCCTATCGATTGGATATAAGGAACTGCCTTAATATGCTTCTTCTTTTTATGTGTCTTAGGACAATAATCCTTTATAAAGGAACTTCAAACTTAAAATGAAAGAATCCCTCCTTGAAGTATTACATGCTATACTTGGCTATAATCTAATCTATTTAAGCAGTTTGAGATAAACCTAACATCCTAATTTCTGAATTGTAACGAAGTTTAACTCTTAGGATGTGACGAAGTTTAACTCTTAGGATGTGACTAGTCTTTCCCAAGTACTTTATATCAAATTAGATTCGACAACAAAAACTCTATTGATGACAATAACTCTACATCATTCTAAATGAATAGAATGTCATCAATATACATTAAGAAATTTATTATTCTATATAGCTTTTACACACATAAGACCTTTGATACTTGGTCAAAATCAAACAATTTGATTCCTTGATCAAAGATGATATTATATGATTTAGATGCTTACTTTAGTCCAAAAATGAAATTTAAGCAACTTGCGTACTAAATACTACTAGTTCTTTGCTATGTACAAGTTTAGTTACATCATATAGAAGTGTTCTTCAAGATTGCTATTAAAAGAAACTTTCTTGATACTCATTGCCATATTTCATCTGAATGAAATATAATGGATAAGAGAATCTAGATAAAGTCAAACTTGACTATTGGTGAAAAAATCTTTTCATAATCGAACCATTTCTTTCTAAATAAATCTTTTCGCCACTAATTTTGACTTTGAAGGTTTGCATCTTCAAATCTATCAATCTCATTTACTTATAGACCTATTTGAAAACAATAGGCTTAATGCCATTAGGCGTCTCTACAAGTTCTAGACTTCAAATAGAATCCAAGTCTATTCACATAACCTTGATCCAGTAATCAATATTTATATCATCTATTGCCTTTACGTAGGACTGAAGATCAAATTCATATCCTTGTGGAATGACTTCAAAAGTTTACTCCAAAAGTAATAATTTATTTGATAATTCATAATCCTCTCACTATAACATTGTACCGGTGTACTAACTATATATTTAGAATAATGCCTTGTGGTATATCTAATACAACCATCTCATTTCAAAATGTATTGTATAGTTGTCTTTCAACAAATTCTGACATCTTTCTTCTAGAACAATTCTACATTTAGCCTTAAGATTATTCACATAGTCATCATCAAGAACTTTGTATTTGTACTTTACAAACATTTTGTATTCTTTATGACTACCAAAACAATCTTTTGCTTGTATTCTTTATGACTATCAAGACAATCTTTTGTAACTCCTTTTGGATATCCATCATAAACACACATTTTTCAATCTTTTGATTTCAATTTGTTAGACTTCCTTTCTAGCACAAGTGCTAGACATCTTCAAAAATGGAAGTATCATATACTAGGTTTTTATCCAATCCACGATTTGACAAATGTCCTAAGAACAAACTTTTTGAATCAACTTTAGAAAATGTTTAGTAATTATTAGAGCATATCTCCAAAAGAAATAAGCAAATGAAAATACTTAACATGTGCTTTACTATTTCTAAAAGAGTCTTATTCCTCCTTCATGTATGCACTGACTTAAAGAAGTCACTGAAATTTTATTCCTTTACAATGAAGGAACCCTAGATCATATTATCCTCTAAATAAAATTCATAGACTGGGAATGTATCAAAATAATGGTTCTAAAAGCCCATCTTTCACCAATCTTGAATATTATTTAGATTAATAAGATCTAGACATAAGTGCCAAAATATGCAGTTACAAAGGATGGAAACTTTCTCTTTAATAAGTAAAACATGTAAATTTCCATCTAGAAAATAATCATGAACAATGCTTAGTTTTACCAAAACAGAAACACCTTTCTTTTGGTCATGCTTTTGAGTCCAATTTTCTTTTGGCAACTACTAGGGCAACTTGCTTGTCCAACTGTTTAGTATTATAATTTCTCTTCTTACCACACTTACCCTTCGGTTCAGGCTAAGAATTTGAATTAAATTATATTGATCGTAGCCTTAGCTTTTAGGATGTCTTCCGTTGTGTAGAACTCACTCATCAATTCAGATAACATTAAAAGAATTTATTTTCAAAACAATCTGAATTGATCAAATGATTCTAACAAGGACTTGTGGATCATATCCAAATGAGATTAACATTTAATCTTTACATCCAAGGATTCCAATTCATTTTAAAAATAAAATATTTACATAAAATGATATAGAGTTGGAACTCTTTAAGCTTTTCTTAGCACTCAATATGATTCATACCAAACATCTCATTTAGACTTAATATAAAGTCTAAGTCTAGTACTAACTCTTGCATCTCATGCTGTAGCACAACTGAGATAGAAGCCAATGTAACATTTTAACATTTCAATGGAAACTATGATCACATCACAAGTTTTCTTCCATAAATGCATCATGTATAGGAAATCATGACAATGCTGAATTGAAACATATTTATGTACTTCAACTCCTTTAAGCACCATGTCCAAAATTATTTCTTAGTTAATGTGATTCAATTAAAATAATAGCTAGAGAAAAAAATTTATGACAACTTTATTTTTAGACTATGAACATAATTACAGGGACATTATATTTTGCATCCATAACCATATAATATGGAACACCGAAAAACCATACTATATTAGGTGCAATGACAACCTAATCCCGCAATTAATATTCCTCGGAAGCGAGGTCATACCGATTACTATGATCAGGCGAGAATTATTCTCATTATTAATGCTATCATGGTATCTCTTATCAAACAAAAATAATTTGCCTCTTTTCTTTTAGTTTCTAAGTAATAATAACAAGAACTCAGCATAGAGGATACTATCAAACTTAGTCTAGTGTACACCATTGCCTAGAATCATGTGTAGCCACATAATTCTACCCTTGTAAGGTTTAATCTTTTAGTACCATGACGAAAAACACCATCTGCATGGAACGCAAGGCTCGAGGCCAAGATGAGGTGCTTGCCCACACCACTACAAACTGGAAAGTTCAATCTTGCAGTACCATGAAATAAACATCCTCCGTATGGAATGCAAGGCTCAAAGCCAAGACGAGATGTTTACCCCACACCACAATGAACCGACGATGGAGGCCGTGAGATCCAACTCTTGTATCTCTCTCTCACTAGAAATTTTAAAACAAGTGGATTGTCTTGAAAACATTGTGATTTAATTACAATTTTAACCCTACACATCAAATGTGTTTAATTATTTAAATTCAATGTGATGTTGCTAAGTCACGTCACAATAGCGTAACGAACATTCGCGCAATCATTACAAAGAAGTTTAATCTTGTAATTCGTGAAGTAAATACCCTTCGTATGGAATGCTAGACTCGAAGTCAAGACAATATATCTATTCACATTACAATAAACTTAATAAAAGGGTTATTTTAGCACTCCCACTCGTTATTTGGGTTTTTCTTTAGTAATTGTGATCCCATCAAAACTAATAACCTTGCACTTGTTGAAGACTCTAATCTTATTAGAATCATTAACTAAAATGGAAGTCCTAAACTATTTAGGATTCCTTAAACACTAATGAATCAAAAAATTAGTTATATAGAACTCTATCCTTAACTTATTTGATTAAGAATTCTAATCTCATTAGAAGCTATATACCTTTTAATTAAGCTTTAATCTCATCAAAACTTCTAATTAAAATAAAATAAATTAAAGACTTTAAATCATATAACAATTTCAATCTCATTATAATGTTTCTTAAAAGACAAGTCCCAAACTATTTAGGACTGAGAGCTCTATTTAACTAATATTTTTGATCTCATTAGGTCTTTTAGTTAGAACCATATGTAATCTCATCACACAAAACCTTGCTCTTTATATATTTGAAAACATTTAGAAAATATTCAAAATTCCCTTCAAATGCATTTTTGCGAGAATCTCGCGACTAAACTCTTCTCACGAAAATGGGTTAAGACAAAATAGTAAAAACACAAAATTCAAGCAGAATTTTTTGCAACTGTCTCGCGACTGTGTCGCGAGTAAAGCTTACCCGCGAAACAGTTTTATGCTTCAAAGGCATTTTCGCGAGTAACTTCGCAGGAAGTTAACCCACGAAAAACCCATGTTTTCAGTTTTTAAAGAGTAGTTGTTGACAGTTTTCAACATTTTTTTATGAATAAACAACCACCATATGAACATGATATGCAGAATTTGATATCAAAACTGATTTTCATTGATGCTGCAGCCTTTAAGATCAATTTAACATACTTAAATTCAAATTTAAACAACATCATAACATTAATATCAGTTTTCATCAAATCATAGTTTCAACAACCATGCAGAAAATTAAATGCATAATCTTCTAACAACATGATATTATTATCTCTAATTTCAAAACTCACAAAAAATGTTATTTATATTCAAAATTGAAGACTGCTCTGATATCATTTGTTGAAAAAAATACATGTTTGTATCACATACAAAACATATGCAGCAGAAAATTAACGGATCTACTTCATTTGCAATTGATAACATGTACTATGTAAGTTTCAGAATTTAAGAACAAGAAAGTGTACTTTGGTGTGGTGAAATTCAAAACAAAATATTAGAAGTACTTGGGAACACTTTTAATTTTCACTTCAATTCCACTTAATGCCCAAGAAGTGTGGTCTCTCAATCAGTTTCCAAGGAGAGAATAAGAGTGTGTCCAACACACACATACAAGCCATTTCATGTTCTCATATGATCATAATGAAAACCACTTAGAAAACTCTCATAGAAATTCTGTATCTTTCTCTCCTTATATATAACTGATTATCTAATTGGGCTAGCCTTTTGGGCCATTCCAATTCGGCTCTAGTATGTGGCTTGGAGTAGGACCAAAAGGGAACAAATAAGACTCTAGCTCCAATGGGCCTTGGGCTTTTTTGTCAACTCTTGACAAGTTCAAAGTTATCATTAATTATATTTAATACCACTATATGAATATAATTGCACTCTAAACCTTATTAATAAATTATATCTCAAGACTTTATTATACATGCAACCCCTTCATTAAAATATTCGTAATAATACAAAGTCATGAATATAGACTACCACTTTGAAGATTACTGCATCTTAATCCTTGAACACTCGGTTTAATCCTTTATGTTATTCATCATATATTTATGAAATCCAATTTTACAAATATATATTTTAGTAAATCCTTACTAAAGTAGTTAGACCTAACACACTAAATAACCAAACCATTGAACTTATCTCAAGGAAATATTTTATATCTCCGTTAAGAAATTATGAATTTCATCTTGAGAATATATGTTCCATCAACACTAAATGTGGCTGCCCAACATACTAAGGCTTTGATTGTAACTCATAGATCTCACTCCTGATATATCAAAGCAACCTACACCTCATGATCAGGTCCATTATTCTGTCAGGATTTAAAGTTGATGTAAATAGAAGTCGTGAGATTCATTATTCATTTGATAGTCGTTAGGAGAATAATAAATCTCACAGCAATCCAGTTCAGTATGTCTTAACTCTTAAAACATATCTGTTGGTAAATCTAGTTTTGTATCTCATACAAAACACACAGCAGAAGCAATAAAAATGGATTTATTTCATTCATAATTGATAACATACACTATATAAATTTCAAAATTCAAGAACGAGATTGCGTACCTTGGTGTGGTGAAATTCAAAACAAAAGATTCGAAGTACTTGGGAAAACTTTTAATCTTCACTCCAATTCCACTTTACGCCCAAGAAGTCTAGTCTCTCAATCAGTTTCTAAAGGAGAATAATTGAGTGGTTTCACTTGTATATACACACTACTTCACAATAATGTCTCTTTTTCACTTATAAAAAATTCTGTATGTTTCTCCATTTTATAACTGACTGATTATCTAATTGGGCCAGCCTATTGGGCCTTTTCAATTGGGCTTTAGTGTGTGGCTTGAAGTGGGACCAAAAAGGACCAATAAGACACTAGCTCCAATGGGCCTTAGGCTTTTCTATCAACTCTTGATAAGCTCAAAGTTTTCATTAATTATATTTAATACCACTATATAAATATAATTGTACTCTAGCTCTTATTAATAAATTATATCCCAAGACTTTATTATAAATGCAACCCCTTCATAAAATATTCATAGTAATGCAAAGTCATGAATATAGACTGCCACTTTGTTAATTACTACATCTTAATCCTTAAGTGCAAAGTCATGAATATAGATTGCCACTTTATTAATTACTACATCTTAATTCTTGACTACTCGGTTTAATCCTTTTAAGTTATTCATCATATATTTATGAAATCCAATTTCATAAATATATACTTTAGTATATTCTTACTAAAGTGGTTTGGCCTAACACTCTGAATAACCAAACCCATTAAACGTATCTCAAGGGAATATTTTATATCTTCGTTAAGAGATTATGAATTCCATCTTGAGAATATATGTTCCATCAACACTAAATATGGCTGCCCAACATACTGAGGTTTTGATCGTGACTTTAGATCTCACTCCTGATATATCAAAGCAACCTACACTTTATGATCAGGTCTATAATTTTCTCGGGATTAAGACTTCATGCAAATAGAAGTTGTAAGATTTATTATTCATTTGACAGTCGTTAGGAGAATAATAAATCTCACAGCAGTCCAGTTCAGTATGTCTTAACTCTTAAAACATATCAACATATCAACTAGAAGTCTCCACTTCCATGATCAAAACAAATCATCTTAGTTAATATGTTATAGTCTTCGCAGATGAAATGCCCAATTTCATCACCGACTACGAACTATAATTCTGAGTTTACAAAGAACTTGTAATCTATAACTTCCGTGACTAAATCACATAAATCACATATTATACATCTCATGGACTATATGATAATGTCCAAATATTCATGTTACCATTATTTTAGATAATAATAAAACAACTTTATTAATCATAACATTAAGTCATACATAATGTCATACATAGCATCATACAATAGGATTTAAAGGCATATATCTTGACAATGCCATTAAGATACAAAAGTATTGAAGCTCGATTGGTTCATACTTCCCGTTGTTTTCAACATAGACATCCAATGTTCAAATCTCATTCCCTCAATTATCAAATCATCTATAAAATATATTGCTACCATCATTATCAATTTTCATATAATCTTTTTTAGAAATCAAATTTCATACTAATACAAAAAAAAAAAAAAAAAAAAAAAAAAAAAAAAACAAACAAACAAAGAATTAAAAAAAAAAATCATATAATGATGAACTTTCCCATACATTGACCAGGTTACCAACTAGTACATATATTTAATTATATATAATTTCGTTGAGAATTTTCCCAATCCCTCAACTAATAATTTTGTTCTAGACATTTTATTCCATGTTGCAATATATTAAGGTTTTGGAATGTGATGCATTTAACGTTAACCAAAACTTTTTTTTTTTAAGACGAAAGGAGCCATTATGTATTCATTAAGATTGAGTCTTGGTACATAGCTTCCCTAGCAACTGGAGGTGCATCTTCCATCCAGTACTTATCATCATTTAAGTTACTAGCATATTTGGCTAACACATGAGCTACCTTATTACAACCCCTTCTAACCCAGTTGAAAGAAACCCTTCTTAATCCACAAGTGAGCCATTGAATATCTTCAACCACATTCCCACAAACTGACAGGTCCGGACTTGGAGAAGAAAGTGCTCTCATGACATTAATGCTATCACCTTCAATAATAAGCTCAAAGAAACCCGCATCAACTGCAAACTCCACAGCTTTTCTACAAGCCAATGTTTCTGCTACCTCACTATCTGAAACTAGTGGTCCTATTGCAGAGAATGCAGCCATTACCTCTCCTCGTTCATTTCGTATCACCGCCCCAATGCCAGATCGACCTCCCTCCCCGAATATAGCAGCATCAAAGTTAAGTTTGAAGAAAGGGTGGGCTGGTGGACGCCACACATCTCCTCCAGTTTCCCTCGGTATGACAGCCAGCTGCTCTTGCGCTTGTGCATTCTCCTCTAGCCATTTCTCAGCCCTTATAATCAGCCATCCAGGATCCATAATCTTTCCACCATGCAGCACACTATTTCTTTGGTTCCATAACATCCAGGCTTGCACTAAGAAAAGCTCCATTTCTTTTGGTTCCAATCTGTGCATTAAAACATAAAAAAGCTGTAGCATATCATGCTGACCTCGTGGACATTTCTGCAGCTTGGTCCGGCTTCCAGCCCACACATCCTGGGCAGCAGGACAATCCCATACCACGTGCACTTCAGTCTCTGGTCTTTGCAAGCAAATCGGACAACCTATATCAGAGATTATATTTCGTTTTGCTAAATTGCATCAGGTTGGCAGAATTCCTTGACAAGCTCTCCAACCAAATATTTTGACCTTGTTAGGGACTTTCATCTTCCATAATGCCTTCCACACCATCTGCTCCTCATTCCCCTTTGAACATTCTGCCATATTCTCATTCCTCAATGCTTGCCGAGCCACATAATACCCAGACTTCACAGAATACCTCCCATTCCTGTTATGCAGCCAGCTTATTGTATCAGCCACATTCCTTTGACTTAATGGGATTCGACAGATGGCTTCCGCATCCTCACTATGAAACGTTGCCATGATCAGGTCATGCTTCCAGCATTTCATGTCCGGTTCAATCAAGTCAGCCACAAACCACCCTTCCACATCCACCTTTGCCGAATAAAGGACCCTATTAGTAGGGTGATTGGGAATCCATTTGTCAACCGACATTCTTATTGAAGCTCCATCTCCAACCCTCCAACAACAACCCGCCTTTAGAATAGGTAAGGCAGCCAGAATACTCCTCCACACATAGGAGCAATTTGGTGATTCAATAGCATCCAGAAAGTGAGACCGAGGAAAATACCGGGCTGAGAAGCATTTGTAGAAAAGCGATTCCTTTTGTTGTAACAACCTCCACCCTTGCTTGGCTAGCATGGCCAAATTGAAGGTTCTTAGATCACGGAACCCCATTCCACCTTCCTTTTTTGCCATAGTAAGCTTATCCCAACTCCTCCAGTGAATTTTCCTCTCATTCGCCACCTGTCCCCACCAAAATCTTGCGCACATAGAGTTTAACTCATCACATAATTTTATGGGAAGTTGGAAAACACCCATAGCATAAGTGGGAATAGATTGGGCCACCGCCTTGATGAGAACTTCCTTACCTGCTCTTGATAGCAACATTCGCTTCCACCCTTGTTGTTTTTTCCACACTCGATCCTTTAAGAAAGAGAAGGTTTGGGACTTAGCACGTGCAATAATTGTAGGCAGTCTCAAATATGACTCGAACCTCTCCACCTCTTTAACACCCAAAGTCTCCATGATCTCTACTTTTTTATCATTCTGAGTATTACTACTGAAATACACTGATGATTTATCAAAATTTATACTTTGACCTGAAGCCTTAGCATAAACTTGAAGAATATCAGCAACCACCTTAACTTCAGTACGAGTTGCCCGACAGAATAATAGAGAATCATCTGCAAATAAGAGATTAGAAATTGTCGGTGCTCGTCTACAAATTGACACTCCATGGATACGCCCTTCTAACTCTGCCTGTTCCAACAATGAAGTAAATCCTTCTGCACACAAAAGAAACAAATATGGTGAAAGAGGGTCTCCTTGTCGGAGTCCTCTTGATGGCAGAATATTACCATACGACTTTCCATTAATAAGCACAGAAAAAGTGGCTGTAGTAATACATCCCATCACCCTTTTAATCCACCCTTCCGGAAAACCCATCCTCTGCATAATACCTTGTAGAAAAGGCCACTCAACTCTGTCATAGGCTATGCTAATGTCTAGTTTCAGTGCTATCGAGCCTTTTTTGCCTTTTTTCCTACTATGCATAGCATGTAGAGTTTCATAAGCCACCATAATATTGTCTGTGATGAGACGACCAGGTACAAATGCACTCTGAGTAGAAGATATGATATAGGGAAGAACCTGTTTCAGTCTATTAGCCAGCACCTTAGAAATAATTTTATACACAACATTGCACAAGCTGATAGGTCTGAAATCACTCATTTTCTCAGGATTTTTTACTTTAGGGATAAGAACAATATTGGTTCGATTAATTTCAGGAACCATTATACCAGAATTTAAATAATCCAAGGCTGCAGCTATTACACTATCACCCACTATATGCCAAAATTTTTGGTAGAAAAGAGCATTCATACCATCAGGTCCAGGAGCCTTTGTTAATCCCATCTGGAACAACGCCACTCTGATCTCATCTGCACTAAATTCACTGGATAAGATATAATGCATATCAGGGGTTACCTTGCAAGGCACTGCATCAAATTATATTTATTATTCTTTTCTATTTAGCAAAGAATAATAGTATTTTTTTTTTTATCATGAAGCAATAATTTATTTTAATGTGCTTAATGTGATACATCATATGTAACCATTTTTGTATATTAATTTTTTTTGGTAAGTGGTGCAGTAATTATTAATATAAAAGGAAATTTATATGGTTCATTTTTTTCCCAATAAGTCGAAGAACACAACTTTTGCCACCCCCCCTCAAAAAAAATAAAAAAAAATCAATAGTGGTTGACTTTGGTTCTTCTAGACAATGCCATTAAGAAACAAGAGCCTTCATAATTTATATGGTTATTTTCTTAGGTTCATATTAAGAAGCATCTAATTTGGAATATGAAATTCTTACCCAAGTTTAGTTGTTATAGCAGCAATTGAAATAACTCTAAGTCCAAACAGTAGACAACACTCAAACTATTTTTACGAAATACACTTCATTTCTTTTTAGTAATCTTCCCCTCTCTCGACCAAAACCACCAAACACTTTACAACACTATATATTTATAGAACTTCACAATTGAAATAACTCTAAGTCAAAACAGTAGACAACTCTCAAACACGAAATACCACCAAACACTGTACAACACTATTTATTTATAGAACTTCACTATACAAGTGGTGTCACATAAGATCACGATACTATTCCATTATTTACCTTTCAGTCACTCTTGATAAATGCAAGAGGTAGGTTCAATTGCTCTGCATCAGAGGTAAATTCAGGAGTTTGTAATGCATCAAATCCGGAATGTTCTCCCTATTTTTTGACTGTAGTCCCTGAAAAGACATATGGACTAAGGATTGGCAGCTTGACTTCTCAATCGGCTCTAAGCTTTGAAAGTAATTAATCCAAATCCATTTTAGATTCACCTGAAATGAAGACAATTGATTTCCGGTTATGATTTTATTTTTTAAAAGTGTCACGTACTAGTTAATCTAAATCATAAATTTCCTTTCAAAATGTGTTGGATAATTAATCTCATAAAGCTTCATAACATATTTTTGTGATGCAGGATCATAATATGACTGTTGTTGAAGCTGATGGAAGCTTTGTTGAGCCATTTGTAACAAATAACCTATACATAAATTCTGGCGAAACATACTCGGTGCTAGTGAAGGCTGACCAAAACTCTTCAAGAAACCATTGGATCACCACAAACGTAGTTAGCAGGGAGCCCTCAACCCCAATTGGTCTAGCCATCTTCAATTACAATCCAAACTGTCACCATAAATACCCACCAACAGAACCAACCATAGGTCCTCTTTGGAACGATACGGATTCACAATTGGGTCAAAGTCAGGCCATCAAAGCCCACCATGACTTTGTCCAGGCACCACCTCCCATCCCAGATAGGGTTATTGTGCTTCTCAACACACAAAACTTGATCAATGGTTATCCCCACTGGTCTGCAAATAATAGGTCTCTTAGTCTTCCCCACACTCCTTACCTTATTGCACTGAAATATAATATCACCGAAGCCTTTGATCAAAACCCACCTCCGGATACTTGTGACATTGAGAATTACGACGTATACAATGTTTCAGAAAATAAAAATGCCATTTCTAGCAATGCCATTTATAGGATAGGTTTCAATACCACAGTGGATATTATTCTTCAAAATGCAAATACCATGAAGCCTGGTCACAGTGAGACACATCCTTGGCATATGCACGGCCATGAATTCTGGGTTTTAGGCTATGGATCAGGTAAGTTTGACAAGGTACATGACACAAAAACTACAACCTCATCAATCCAATCATGAGGAATACTGTGCCACTATATCCATATGGATGGACTGCTTTGTGGTTTCGAGCTGATAATCCTGGTGTTTGGTTATTCCATTGTCATATTGAGTTTCACTTCTACATGGGCATGGGAATTGTGTTTGAAGCTGTAGTGGAGAAAGCGGGAACTTTGCCTACCTCTATTATGGGATGTGGTAATACGAAAGACATGATTAGGCCTTAAGGTTTTGAAGATAATTAATTATGTACATCTTGTATTGGGTACTGCTGGTTAAGCCCTTTATCCTTGAATAAGCTTTATTGGCATGAGTGTACACCTTTTGATATTTAGCGCATCTACTCTTTGATATTTACCCCTTTTTGGTTCACGTCTCCTGCTTGATTGCATTTAAAATATGAGTCATGATAATGAGTGCCTTTAATATAATAGTTAATAATCCATTTTAAGAAAGTTCTGACATCACTTTTATGAGAAATAAAAAAATATATATATCAAAATATTAATAGTTTTTTTTTTTTTCATAAAAGCTTTTTTTAAATGAATTGTTATCCATTGCCCTAAGGGCATCTGTTAGTATTTCCCTTAAAATATATGTAAAATTGAATCTTTATTTAGTTCTTTTTTTCAAAGTATTTAAATTTGGGTTTGGAGTAGAACCCATAGGTAGGGGTGTACAAAGTTCGGTTCGGCCAATTTTGAAGAGATTTTTTGCACCATGCCTATAGGGTGCGGTTTCACCCTATGCTTGACCGCACTTCACTTTTGGAAGGTAAAAATCGGTCTACACAAGGTGCGGTTAATCTTAGTGGCTCAGTGCGGTTCGTTCAGTTTTATGGGCTGGACTTTTAAAAATTACTATTCTAAGTTTTGGGCTTTTGGGCCTTTAAAAAATAGCATTTTGAGCCCATTTTGACTTCTTTTTAACAGACTTCTTTATTTAGTTACAACCACAAGAAGATAACTCCAAACCTGTCATGAGACTCATAACATTCCAAATCAAATACACAATTATAGAGTATCAAGTCTCAACTATAATATAACTTAAATTCAACCTGTCAAATTAAACATGTGTTTATTAAACACATTAACACATATTAATAAATTTAAACCTATCACAACATTCCAAATCAAACACACAATTATAAAGTATCAAGTCTCAACCATAATAAGAGAATTCTAGCATGGTAGCAACATTAATAATAATATTCATATCATAGTAATCATATCAAATATAAGCAGCAGCATAGCCCCAAGGAGGAGTAGTAGTGCAGCACTACCAAGTAGTCAAGTAGTGCTTGAGAAGCACTATACAAATATATATAATGGATGTTGGACAATATACAGTTGGTACATTACACAACTACATATTTTTCACAAAAAAATGGAGGAAGTCTAGTCTACTAAGACTAATAGTCTAATAATTTTCAAGTGTTCAGTACTTGTGTTGTTATGTGCATCTAGTAAACAAAGATAAAGGAGAGAGCAGCAAAGAAGCAGCAAAGAAGCATCAAGCTAGCAAGCAGCAACCAACAGCAGCCCAAGCACCCAAACACTCCCAATTTGGTCCTGTCCATGATTAATTCAGCAATTCAACCACAAAAAATTTCTGCAATCAACCAACCAACAACTCCAACTCCAAGTCATCATATACAAAAAACTTCATCCTTACAATGTCAATCCCCAAAAAATAATGATAAGTAGAAAGCAATACATGACAATTAATACCATTACAAACAGCAACCAACAAACATAAGTAAATTACATAAAATTTTTAAGTTACCTTAGGTAGCTAAGTCCAAAAAATAACCCCACCTTCCAAATCAGTCTAGAACAGAATCTGTACCTATAGTAGGTTTTGGTGCAAGCTCTAAAAGGAAAAAAAAAAACAAAAAACAAAAAACAAAACAAATTGTATATAAATAATAACTCACAAATAAATAAATAACAAAAAAATACAAGAGAATTTATAAATAACAAAAGAAAAAAAAATGGAAAAGAACATAAACACATTAATCAATTCAAGTTCATAGTTTTCCACTTCATCCATTGCCTCTCGTAGGTTAATTGGTTCAGTTGAATCCTTGGACCTTAATTAATTTTGTGTACAAATCAAAGCTTCAACAGTATTGGGAGACAATGAGCTACGGAAAGGATCCAAAACACAACCCCCTGTGCTAAATGCAAATTATGATGCAACGGTAGAGACGAGAATAGCCAAAATATCACGGGAAACTTGAGAAAGGATCCTATATCTTGAAGAATTCACCCTTCACCAATCAAGAACTCAAAGTCTTCCATCTCCAGATCTACACTAGCTTCTAGCAAGTATCGGTCCAGTTCAAATTTGCATTCTACACTATCCTCATTTGCTAAGTGCTGTTTGTATATGTTATTGTACCTCCTCATCCTCTCTTCTGCACTACCAAAGCCACTTCCCATGGAAGACATGGCAGTAACATCACTACTACCAAACTCACTAGTCCCACTAGCACTAGCACCACATGGGGTCCCCATTGCTCCACTATAGTGCTTGTACAATTTATTCAAAGCTTCCCTAACTCTCAATCCTAACTCGTCAGCCTTCTCCTTGTCATACCATTGCTTAAACCAAAACTTCACATATTTCAATTTATATCTAGGATTAACCACAACAGCCATAAACAACATCAGATTTATCCTATCTACACTTCCCTAATACTTATCATACTTCAATTTCATTCTTTGTGCCATACCCTTTAACAAAGGATCACCCCTATCATTACACAATTGATTTAACTGGTCTTGGAGACTAACAAGCTCATGGAAATATACATTAGTAGTCACAAACAAGGAACCAGAAAATCTTAAAGTTGCCTCATAGAACATACCAAGAAACTTTGTAAAAAGCCTTACATTTTCCCAATCTAAAAATCGAGGGGGACCACTAGATGGATCCTCAAAATATTGAAGGAAATGCCCATCATCTTCCTCCATCCTTTCAAATGTAGCCACAAACTTTTGTGCACTTTCTAACATCAAGTAAGTTGGATTCTACCTAGTAGACACATCAAGGAACAACAAACTTTTGCTTTGAATTTTTTCTTTTTCAACACATGCCTTAAACTTCTCAAATCTATTAGGAGAGGATTTCACATACCTCAATACATTATGAACCTTAACAATTGACTCATTAAGGTCCTTTAGCCCATCTTGAACAATAAAATTCAAAATATGGGCACAACAACGCATATGAAGGAACTCAACCCAAAAGGCTACCTACCCCATCCTTTGTTTTCCTCCTAAGATATTCTATGGCCACATCATTTGAGCTTGCATTATCAACAGTAATTGTAAAAATATGATCAATCCCCCATTGAAGCAAACAAGACTCAACCACCCTACCAATGGTCTCACCCTTATGATCGGGTACTAGGCAGAAATTTAAAATCTTTTTATGATATACCCAATCAACATCAATATAATGTACTAGGCAGAAATTTCTTTTTGGGTGACAATTATAACACCTTTGGAAATATTTGCACTATGACTTAGGGTAAAGGGGGTCACAACCCTCTATTTTAGAGAAATGATCCCATATCTTAGAAGACTCTTTGCCACCATTAATAGTAGCTTGTTGAGTTTCTGTTTGTGTTTGAGGGGGTGCAGCATTTGATGGTGGAATGGGAGACTGTGTGTTTGGTTGATTAGCCTCAGTACATGGACTTGGAGTAGGCTCAGTAGGAGGGGTAGAACAAGAAGCATGAGAAGCCATGATCTAACTACATCAATATAAATAACAATCACATATACATAGTAATTAAGTAAGCAACAACAAATAAATTAAGTAAGCAAACTTTAACTAAAACATAAAGTCATACACTAATTTAATAACATATTAGTAAACAAAAACCATACACACACAGCTTTGTTAGTGCTAAAATTACAACAACAAGATAATCAACTAAACCATAATAGCATGATATAATAAACTAAAATCACAACAGTATAATCAATCAATAGCATGATATAATAAACTAAAATCACAATAGTATAATCAATCAATAGGATGATCAACAAATAAATTTACAATCTTTGAACCCTTAAAACAAAATCAAACAGCATAGGGGAAAAAAATCAAACATTAGTGAACTCCAAAAAAAATTATAAATAGTATGAGAAAATATTCAGGAACTCTTTAAGCCTCTGAGATTTAGTCCTTTACTAGGCTGAAGCTGAATCTCTTAAATTACCCCTGAAATTACAAGAAAATAACCCAAACAAAACATTTAAATTAGAATAAACAAGAAACAATCAATGAACTCAAAAGAAAACCAAAAAAATTAGGGGTTAGGGTTACCAAAGACAAAACTATATAGTGGCAGAGCCACGGTAGAGAATGGAGATGAGAAGGAGACTGACTAAGAGTAAAGTCTTTTTTTATGAGAGAGAGACTAAGAATCAGAGACGAATCTTGATGAGAGTGTGAGATTGAGAGCTTGTGTTCTTAAAGAATAGAAGATTAGATTATAGGTGGGACTGGGAGCCTAAGATTAAGAATTTGAGAGGGAAAAACTACTGTTTGCTCAGCGGGATTAGGGTATGGAAAAAAAATATTATGTGGCTGAGGGCAAAAGATTAGAGAAAAATGGTTAGGTGGGAGCTTGAGAATCTAAGATTGAGAGGGAAATTTTACTATTTGTTCAGCGGGATTAGGGTTTGGAAGAAAAATTATGGACTGAGAGCAAAAATGTTTGGGTGGGAGAATAACATTTTCTGAGATTGAGAGGCTTTGTTTGACGGGATTAGGGATTGGAACTTGGAAGAAATTAAATGTGACTAAGCTGAGTGATTAAGTGAGTTGAGTCAGAGAGCAAAAGTCTAAAAAGGAGAGAAAGAGACAAGTTAGAGGCTAACAATCTTAGTCAGGACTCAAGGATGAGGGAACATGTGTGGCTGAAATTAAACAAGAAAAAAAAAACTTTTATACAGTGACTTAAACACTTACTAAATACAGCATCGTTTTTTTTTTTTTTTTTTACTTCTTTTTAATGCAAGATAGCTTACAAGCTACAACATAGAGCCTTAGAGTCTTTGATAGACAAGACCTAAGGTGAGTGAGTCTATTCAGACTTGAGGACTGACGCATGCTAACATTTATTAATTTTTTTTTTTTTATGGAAGTGATAGAAACATTTTTTATTTTTGAAAGGCACAAAGCACACTAAATTTGTGAGAAACTGAGCCATAAATTTTCAAACGTTATTTATTTTTTTTTTTTTTGACTTTGCAAGCGGGACAATTCGTGAGAAACTGAGCCATAAATTTTCAATAGAGAAACTGAGAGTAGTAGAGGACCAGACCAAAGGTAGAGGAGTAGGAGTGTAGGATGGCTTGTTCATTGATCCTCGGTGCGGTTCGGTTCTTGGCGGTGTGCATATCTCGGCGCTAATGGCCGCACCGGTCCGACGTCGGTGTTGAGAAGACGCCACCGACCACTGTACCGGAAACCTTCGGCAGCGGCCTGAGAGGGGCGGATCGGTGTGGTCAAACCGGTTTTAGTCAGTGCCAGTGGATCAACGAACAGGCCTATCCATAGGTAGAGTTTGAAACTGAAATGTCAAGAGATGGAGGGAAAATACAAGATAATGGAGACTTTAAGGTTTGAGTACAATACAAGAACATTAGTTAGATTTTTTTTAATAATTATTTTGTATAAAATTTGAGTCCTATCTACCACCAATTGAAATTTTATGAAAAAAAAGAAAAAAAAAAACTATGATAAACATTCAACATGCCGTGAATAGTAGTGACATGCTAAAATCTTGGGTTGCAAAACTGATAGCATTGGACAGAATGTCAAGCCAACTAAATAAAGTGAAAGGCTTGGGTCCAATGAATCTTATATACTAAACTCGATAGGATGCTAACATGTGGCAATTTTCTAGACACATGGTAGCATTTTATTGGATCTAGCACAAATGATACTGGACCCAAGCCAAATCCTTTAATAATGAGCTGCAATTTGGTTTCAATCTTTTGGTGTTGTTAGTGTAAACATGTTAGTGCTTTTATTGCTATTAATAAAGGGCTGAAACTTGAGTCTCTAATGTGGATGACAGTCTTGTTAAGGTGAGAATCATAGATGTTACTCGTATGGCTATAAATGAACCAAGCCATTCATAAACAGCTGGGCTTGACTTGATAAAAAGCTCGTTCATGTTTATTTGTTTATAAATAAGTCAAGCTTAAACTTTAGTTTTAGGCTTGTTTAATAAACGAGCCAAGCCCGAGTAAAAAATATTGTTCATGAACAAGCTTGTGAACACCAAGGCTCAATACAAAAGTAACAAAACAAGTTGAGCCTAAGCTTATTTATGAGTTTCGTAATAAAATTGATATGAGCTTGACAAGTAAACTCATATCTTTCTAAAACTTTAATTAATTATAAGTTGAGACCACTCATCCAAACCAAATAGGCTAGATAATAAACTTGATATAGGCTTGATAATATACTTATGTTGGATCTCAAGCTTAAAAGTATGATATCGAGCTTGAGTTTTGGCTTAATATTGAGCTCGAGCTTGGCTTGACTAATGAATCAAGTCAAGCCAAGCCGAGCTCAAACTTTTATATTTCATAACGAGCTCAAACTTGAATATTATTTGTAGGCTCGTATCAAGCTCAAGCCAAGCTTGAATATTCTATTTTTGCTGTCGAGCCGAACTTGAACATTCGCTATTCAACAAAGCTCGGCTCGTTTACAGCCCTAGATGTTAGGACTTTTGCCTATAGAGAAGTAAAATTGTATTTTTGATTTTGTGTTGTGCAACTAAACGCCTAGGGGGTATTTATAGGCAAGCATTTATTCCACACATAAATTGTGAACAAATATATCAATTCCAAGAGTCACATGACACATCCTTACCTTAATACTATTTAATAAGTAATTTTCTACAAAAACAAATCTCATATATGTGAAGTAACACCGTCTACTAAGCGGAAAGTTATTGCATATGTAAAAGTGTATCGTATTATGATGTGACCCATCACAACTATACATTGACATATGTAATACCTTTGGTTGTCTTCTCTAATGAATAAGATTTTTTCCTACAAACTCGGCCAAAAAAAAAACAAAAAAACAAAAAAACAAAAAAACAAAAAAACAAAAACAAAAACAAAACAAAACCCTAAATTAACTATTTGTTATCCAGTGAATCTACCATTTTCAAATGCACCGGGACCAACTTAATACATTTGAACGCTATTGTGAAGTCTATCGAATCATAAACAGTCAGAAGTTTTCTGTGTGCAAAGACCCGTGCAAGTTGCAACATTGAGATGGACAGGTCTTCGAGGTCCCGTCATTTTAATTTTCTTAGTCTTCCGAAGTTCCACCGACGAAGATTGCAAATGACTTGAATCAATGTCAGAATGACCGAGAAGGATTGGTTAGCTTGCACTATCAATCACGACTATTTTGGCATAGAAAACACAGCACCATTAATAAGGACTAAAACGCAATCTTAGTTTAAGTTTTTTTATTATTATTATTATTATTATTATTTTTAATAAGATTCTTAGTTTAAGTTAGGCTAACTCTTTGTTAATATTACATAATTCAATAATATTTTTATTGAATCTTTTTTCTTCTTTGATAATTTCTAACATATTAATTGTGTGATAGATTACAGTATCTCTTTATAATCCTTATGCTTATAAAATATTAAAAAAAATTATTTACAAAATACCTATTACAATCTCATTCGTACTTTATAATTACACACAATATATATATATATATATATATATATATATATATATAAAAGCTAGAATGGGTGATTTGATTAATAAGAAATTTTACATGAGTATTAGAAATAAGCTTATATATCCAACTGTGAGAACTTCAACATATAATTCTTATCAAATTTTATTAAATGATGTTAAGTTAACAAAGTGTTAATTTGGTGTAAACTCAGACTCATGGATAGCCTTATTACACACAAGAGGAGATTTGGCTAATTGGCTTGAAGAGATCCAATACAAATGAAAAATTATTTAATACTCCTGAGACACGTAATATGATGTTCATTCATTTCACATTTATAATAGAGTAAGACTTAGGTGCTGTTTTTTAGATTTTTTTTTTTTTAATTTTGCCATGTAGTTTTTTTTTTCTTATGAGAACCTAGCGTATTTTTAAGTTAAGTAACCATATGGCTGAATCTTAAAAAGAAAACCTAAGAAATAACACTTAAGGTACTGTACCTAAGTTTTGTCTTTCATAATAAATGGTATTATGAATTTAATTAATGAAATCAATGCCTATGGTTGGCTCAATTTATTTTGGGGTATAAGATGAAAATTTTGAAGAAAGCCTTCTATTATTTAAATAATTAAATAATATGTATTTATTTGTTGGCCGAGTTAAATAATATTTATTTAACCTATGATATTATTTTTCTTCTTAAAATTTAATCTTCTATATTTTTTAAGATATAAAATTGATAATTAATTTTTTGATGTGATAAATGATAAGAGAGATCAATCTTTCAAATTTTACAGTTGAAGGATGGGATTCCTAATCCTATCAGACTAGAATTAGAGACAATATCTGATTTCAGTGATTTGCATAGAGACCGTGTAAAAAGGAGAAATTCTGTAAACGGGAAAAGATAAGACTAACTGAATAAATAAAGAACTATTTTGTTTTTTTTTTCTTTTTTCTTTTTTCTTCTCTGTACACAACACGTGTAGAAGATTGAAAAGTTCAAGATTAAGTGTGTGTTTGAAAAAACTTAATAAGCTAGTTTATTTTACTATTATTTTTATTATTTAGTTTATTTTTTTTACTTTATACTTTTTATTGTATTTTTTGGTATTATTTATAGGTTTTATTGTACTATTTCATCTAACTTTATCTTTATTTACAATACTTTTAGTAAAAAAATTTTAGTTTCAACAAAATAAGCGAATCCCAAACAGATTCTAAATATAAAAATATAAAATAAAATAAAAAGTACTTAATAGACTAGGAGTATTGAGTGGATGGATGACTGCATAAGATTGAAATAAACTTTACTCTTTCAACAAAGCAAAAGGGTGAAACGGCCCTTGCAACGGTAGAAATAACCATAAGAAGAAAAACAAAATGAAAGGGAGAGTAAATAAAAGCCCATGAAATCTCTCTCTCTCTCTCTCTCTCTCTCTCTCTCTCTCTATATATATATATATTATATATATATATATATATACATATATATTAAGGTTGTCAAAATCGGAATTTTACGTAGGATCATTGAAGATAGTTGGAATTGTAAATCGTAGGATCGGATCGTGAATTGTAAGATCCTACATATTTTCAAATTTAAAGCAAAAAACACATTAATAATGGTTTTGTACATTGAATAATCACGTAAATTATAAATTCACCCCTTAAAAAACTTAGAGTTGCATCATATGATGTAATTTAATTTGCATGTTATACATATTTAAGTCTATACTAACGAAACATATATATTTAAGTTTGACCAAATGAATCTAAAAAGTTCAATACATGTTTAATTAGCTACCAAGTACCAAAATATTTATAAAAACATATGGAAAATATTTTCCAAGTTCTAAGTTCCTAGTTTGAAATCCAAAATAAGTTAGCAAATGGAAACTAGCTAACTACAATATGAAATCCAAAAGTAAGATAAATATTAAGGTGAAGTGAACATTTAATTATTCCCTTTCTAAGGTCCTTATAACCACCATTCTAAATTCCTAATCATCATCATCCATTTTATCATCTATGTAGACATTATATATTTGTATACTAGAGCTGCAAAAGATATCAAGATACAATTTCACACTCAACTATTCCAGTTATACCATTTAGCAACAATTAAAGAGCATACTCAAAAAAATCAATCAATCAATATACAAATACAAGCATAACTGATAAAATTTTATATAAAAAATATTTTAATAATATTAGAACACAAATTAGTATATTGATGAAATAAATTTAACAACATTATAGCTTAAAATGCAGTAAAACCAACATCAAATTCTTCATTTAGAAATGATGAAGCATTCTTTCAGTTTGATTACAAGTGAACTAGAAATTATAAAACATTTGCTTAGGTTAACATAATTTTATCAAATAAAAAATAAAAAGTTATATCCTCACAACATGAAAAAATAAAAACCGTTGAAGCTTCGTTAAAACAAAAAATTTATCCCATAAAAAAAAAACAAAAAATTTATGTTTATAGTAGGATCGGTAGGATCTCATACGATCCTACACGATCCTACGTACAATCTTACAATTTTTATAATCCTAGTGTGAACTTAAACGTTTTGGTGAAGTGGGATCGTAAAATTATGAGATCCTACGGCCTAGATCGCGATTTTGACAACCGTGATATATATATATATATATATATATATATATATATTAATAGCCAAAACTGAGAAAAAATCTAATTAAATTTTAAATTTAAATTCAATTAGAATCTAATTTTACATTACGTGTCTTAACTAATCTTAAATTTTTGTGTCAAGTAAGTTAATTTAGTGTAAAAATTGGACCTATATTAGAATTTAATTTTGCATAGAATAAAACTAAGCTTAGAGAAAATTTGATTAGAATCAAAATTAGATTTTTCCTTTATTAGTTTTTCATAAAAATTAAATTGTTTTGATTTTTGCTATTATTTTTTTTCCTGGACTAATGAGTATATTTTTTATACTGTTTTTACTTAGATATTTTGTATGTGAAGATCTTGAATGTAACAAACTATAACTGAGCTAAACGATCCCATATACCTATCCCCATTCAATTTAAGAGATACTATTGAACTAATTTATTCTTTTATTTTGTGTTGTATTTAGTAGAATTTCACGAACAATGATAGTGCCTTGATATTATATATGTAGTGTCCAATAGCGATTTTCAAAATTATATATATGATAGCATTGTAATGAGAAACTTAGCGTAACCAATATCATTAAAATTTCATGAAAATATTATTTTAGTATCTCCAAATGTCTTAGTCGAACTAATGTCCTAGATATTTAATAACCCAAACTAACTTCAATAGTGTCACTACAATTTATCATTCCTGTGCGTAAGCATGAGTTATAAACTAGTATATATTAATAGTCAAAACTGAGAGAAAATCCATTCAAATTCTGAATTGGAGTCTAATTTTGCCCCACGTGTTTTATCTAATTTTTAAATTTGTGTGTCAAGTAAAATATTAGATGCAAAAATCAAATAGTCTAAATTCAATTAGATTCTACATTGAATTATAACTGGAGTTTAATTTTGCGCCATGTGTCTCATCTAATTTTTTAATTTTTGTGGCAAGTGAATTATTCAGTGCAAAAACTAAAGAGTCTAGATCTAATTAGATTCTAAATAATATATATATATATATATATATATATATGAGAAACCATTACATATTTTAGAAATTCATGGCTTAAAAAAATGACTCATATATATATATATATATATATTAATAGGAAAAACTTAGAGAAAGTTCAATTAGAATTTGAAATTAGAATCCAATTTTGTGTTATGTATCTAAATTAATGTGGGAACCAAAACATATTATCCACTTAAGTTTGTGTCATGTGTTCACTTAAGTTTTTTTAATATTTATGCCAAATAAATTAACGAGTACAAAATACTAGAGTTTAATATTAATATATATATATATATATATATATATTAATAGGTAAAGGTGAGAGAAAATCAAATTAGATTTTAAATTAGAATTCAATTAGAGTATAATTTTGAGTCACATGCTCCATCTAATCTGAGTTTTTAAATTTATGTGCCAAGTTAATTAATTTATTCTAAAAGTATATATATATATATATATATGTGTGTGTGTGTGTGTGTGTGTGTGTGTGTGTGTGTGTGTGTATTAATAGGTGAAAATAAGAGAAAATTCAATTAGATTTTAAATTATACATTTAATATTTAAATTCCTCTACCCCAATTTTATATATATATATATATATATATATATATATATATATATACACACACTATTAAATTTGGCTGTGAAGACTAAGTACAAGATAGATGTACTAACAGGATTGTTTGGTTGCTAAGATTATATTATATACTTTTAGTTTAGTATGTTGTATTTGTTGAGTTAGGTGCTAAATTATGACTCCAAATGGTTTATTTTACTTTTAATTTTTAAATAATTCAATAATTAGGATAAGAGAATTTAAATTTTAGATATCTCAAGATAAAAATGGGAGGAGATATCAGTCAGTTTTTTTTTTTTTTTTTTTTTTTTTTTTTTTTTTTTGTTTTTGTTGAGAATGAAACTTAGAAACTTTATTGAACTTGGGTTGCCAAATTGGCTACATCATGTTGAGCTACAAAAGGTAAAGGGTGGGGAACTTCCTCCATCCAAACTTCATAGTCGGAAACATGAATCGAATTTCTAGCTAGACTGTGTGCTAGTTTGTTGCCATCTCTTCTACAATGAGAGTATAGCAATTTTGTGTATAAATCTGAAAAAATAATGGCATCCTTTATGAGGGGTTCCATTGAAGCTATGGTTTCACCACTTGCTTTTAAAGAATCCATGATCAACTTAGAGTCTCCCTCAAGAACAGCTTTAGTTAGGCCTAATTCCTGTCCGAATTCCAAAGCTCTCGCTGCTGCAATTGCCGCAATCTCTGCTGGTAGGAGCACTGGAGAGAAGCTCTTGGTTAGGGACGCAAGTATGGCACCTGTGTGGTCACGGACAACAACACCGATACCACTTTATTCTCCTCCCTGAAAATTGCTCCATCAAATTTATTTTGACTAAACTTGCGTCTGGTGGCACCCATTTTTCTTTTGGCTTCAGTGCTGCTGGGGTTATGGGTGGAAGCACAGCCATGAACTCAGTCAACTTTTCTTTTGCCTGCGATGTGAGTTGGTCCGAGATGCAACACGGTCTGTGGTTTCTGACTTGATTTCACTGGTGCCAAATTCCCCACGTAACCATCGCAAAGAGCTCCTGGTTACCGTGATTGCTGAGTATCCATGACAGCAGCTCCTTAAAGTTTGTTACACTAAAGGTTTGTCGCGAGCTCCATTCCGTTTGTGACCAAACCGAGTTAAGCTCTCTGCACGACCACAGCTCATGTAGAGCTGTTTCCTCCTCATTCTGGCACCGTTCGCAAAGTGCGTTTACCGTAATGTGTCTTCGCTGCAAGTTCTCTTTTGTGGGGATAGCATCACGGCTGGTACGCCATAGGAAATTCTTAATTTTATTTGGAACTCTCAGTCCCTAAATACTTCGCCAGAAATCTTTATCTCCATTCTGAGCTGTAACACCCGTCTCACTTAAAATTTAATTTAATTGCTTCTAGAGAGTGGATTTGATAAATTGCTTAATTTATTTTGGAGGAGATAATTATTTTATATTATGATTTCTTCAATAATAATAATAATATTAATAATAATAATAAAGGGTAACGTAAGTGGTTATTTTGTGGTGTATTCTAATTTAAAATTTCAGCCAATGTAGGGAACAATTTTAACGTGTAAAGCTAAAAGTTAGGGTTTCCTATGTGAAAGGCAAGAGTGAAGAAAAAAAAAAAAAATAAATAAAAAGAAGCAGTAATTAGCATATAAATATTAAGACTAGAGTTAGGGTTTCTCATTTGAAAGGATTGGAGGCTGTGCACTACCTGAGGCAGCCAGCAACTCTATTTTGTACTTGAGGTAAAACATTAATCTTTGCAAGCCATTGTTTTTCGCCGGTCACTTTTGTTGTTTAAGGGAACTTTCGTATTCTTGCTGGTCCAGAGTTTTTTTAGAATTGTAATATTAGTGCATAGGAGTAGAATATCAATTGTATTGATGCCGAATTGGGTTTCTGCTTGACCTTCACATTCACGTTGTTGGCCGAAAAGGAGAATTATGTTAGATAGATATACGGTTATTAACAATAACCGTCATGTGCACACCAAGTTATTCCTCATGCATAAATTGTCTTTATGAAACTATGACATTTTAATGTTAATTGCTTATGCGGATTGGATATGTGAAGGCTAATGTATATAAGGCTTGCATTACTTGGATATATATAGGTATATTAGGTGTTAGTTTAGGGTATACTTTGCTTTTAGAATCTAGAATAGGTGGGGGTTTATTAGAAGGAGATGTTAAATTTTTAATTTTTTTGCCAATCTTCTTAGTGGCTGAGGAATTGTTTTATCAAATGACTTTGTGATTATTCAAAATCTGCCCTCATTGAGTTATTTAATTTTTATTTAGGTTCTAGTTGACGTCGTTTCGTGCGATTAAAGTGAAGCTTGGGTTAGCAACTAGAGGTAAGTAGACTACAGCACATGACGTCTCTCAAGACGTATATATATATATATATATATATATATATATACATACATATATATACATTTGTGGTAAAAATATATTTATATATATATATATATATACATAATTGCAAAAGTGAAGTTCAAAAACTTATAGCATTGTTAGTGCTTTATACATACTCAAATTTTATTATTTATTGTATATTATTATGAATCTATATATGTCAAGAATGTTTCAAACGGTCAACTAGACAGTCTGCAACCTTTGCCAACACAGGGTTAAGTGTTGGTCTTCGGCCGAAGTAGTGTTAGTGTGGTGTGGTGCAGTGTTATTGTTGCTCTTTGGACCTAGTGTTGCCTCTTTGAGGTTAGTGTTATTGTTCCCATGGGAATCACCCACCGAGTGTTTAGCAGCTTTTGTCTGGGTTTGACTAATATTTTCCATATTGAACCACTGTTTTATTGCTACTGATCTGTGTAAGTGGAAAATTGTTTACTTTTCATAATAAATTGTTTCCACCTATTTGGTGCATATTGGCATATTAACGTGGTTATTATTTTATTAATGATTACAGCGTTATAGTGAAATATTTTATTTTAATAGTTTTATAGAATATATTATATTACCATTTAAACTATCTGTAAATGTATCGTGAAGACTATATTTTGTCAATGATACTAATGTTTTGTTTTGGAAGACATCCTCATGTTATGTAGTCTCTTATTGAGCCACTAGCTCACCCCTTTTTTCCACCCTTTCAGATTAGAGATATGGAGTGTCTTTTGGTGGTAGATCAGTGGAGCCTTAGATTGATGACTTCGTTTGGAGCTATGTTAGTTGGTGAATTGTTTTAATAAAATTTCTTCAGGACAATGAGTTTAACTTTGTGGAACTATTTTGAGATTGTATTTATAGACTTTATTGTGGAGGATTTTGTGTTTTACGAATTTATAAGGAAATATGATGATGGATAGATGTTTATTTGAAGATAATTATTACGCTCTGTTCCATTATATTATTGTTGATTATTTCTAGGACAGGTTATGCATCCAAATCCTTGGTATGGGTTGGGGTGTTACAGTTATTGTGATGCTCCAATTTGGTTGATTATGTGATATGTGTGGGTGAGTGATGAGTCCCACATCGGATATTTACTGGGTTGAACTGGGCTTTATTAACAACTGCAAGGAGTCTTAATTGTGACTAGTCCTTTTGAGGTATAGCGCAGATGTGGCTAGCGCTTTTCCTTGGGTCGTTACATATGGTATCAGAGCCGGCCTGGTAATCCTGTGTGGGCTCAGAGACACTACTCCACAAAGTGAGCCCTAACGAGGACGTTAGGGATTTAAGTGAGGGAGATTGTGATGCTCCAATTTGGTTGATTATGTGATATGTGTGGGTGTGTGATGAGTCCCACATCGGATATTTACTGGGTTGAACTGGGCTTTATTAACAACTGCAAGGAGCCTTAATTGTGACTAGTCCTTTTGAGGTATAGCGCAGATGTGGCTAGCGCTTTTCCTTGGGTCGTTACATGAGCTGCCTCATTCCCTCCTTCTTCCTCCATCTTCAAAAACCGGTATCCCAATTTGCACGAATACTTGTAACTTTGTGTCCACGGCCAGAATAGCTTATCCTCTGTTGGGTGTCTTGACAGAGGAATTTTTTTGATAAGTTCAGCTTCCTCAGGTACAAATAACCCAGCTATTAGTTGCTCATTCCATGTTCGGCTGTCTTCGTTTATCAAAACATCCACTATGGTCTCCTCCCAACCCTCTAGCATTGGTGATTGGACACGGGTAGGGTGTTTAAGAGGCAGCCAAGTGTGTTGCCAAATCTGCACTTTCTTCCCATTACCAATTCTCCAACAAGCTCCACGTTTGATAATGTCACGACCATGTAAAATGCTCTTCCAAGCATATGAACCATAGCTTGATTCAGTAGCTTCCAGAATTGTGCAATGTGGAAAAAACTGGGGTTTGAAGATCTTGTAGAATAAGGAGTCTTGATCCTGCAATAGGCGTCATGCTTGCTTGGCCAAGAGAGAGTCATTGTGTAAGACTAAGTCATGGAAGCCCATACCACCCTCACTTTTGGACTTTGTCATTTCACTCCATTTTAGCCAGTGAATTTTCCTTTTTTCACCCCTTTGTCCCCACCAAGAACCTCCCTTCCAGCTTGGGAGAGGAGTTTTCCTTCCCATCCTTGCAATTTCCTCCAAACTCTCTCTTTGATATAGTTGAAACTTGCCCTTTTTCCTTTTCCCGTCAAAGAAGGCAACCCCAAGTATTGTTCATAGTGTTGGATTTCACGAACTCCAAGAATCCCTTTAATGATCTGTCTGTTAGCTTCAGTAACTGATTTGCTAAAAAATAAAGCAGTTTTGTCTCTATTGATCTTCTGACCTGAAACTTCCTCGTACACTGATAGAAAATCCATCATCTTACTACATTCAGTGGAATTAGCCCTACAAAACAGAAGGCTATCATCTGCAAAAAACAAATGGGATAGTTTAGGGCCTTGTTTGCACAACCTGAAGCCAATGATATCACCATTGTTGGCTACCTTGTTAATAAGGCTATGTAGACCTTCAGCACACAGGAGGAAAAGGAAGGGTGAGAGGGGATCTCCTTGTCTAAGACCCCTTGAGGGATGTATCAAGCCTTTCGGTTCACCATTCACTAATATAGAGTAGGTGACTGTTTTTACACACACCATGATAAGGCCAATCCATTGTTCACAAAACCCCATTTTTCTCATTATATTTTCTAAAAACACCCATTCAACCCTATCATATGCTTTACTCATGTCAAGCTTCAAAGCCATAAACCCATTAGAGCCAGAATTATAATTCTTCATGCAATGCAAGGTTTCAGAGGCGATAAGGATATTATCAATAATGAGGCGCCCTTTTGCAAAAGCTGATTGGTGTTCAGAAATGACAAAATTGAGGAGTTTTTTTAGTCTATTTGCAAGGACCTTGGAAAAGATTTTGTAGAGAACATTGCATAAACTTATGGGTCGATATTCTAACACACAACTTGGGTTTTTCTTCTTAGGAATAAGGGTAATAAAGGTATGATTTACTGGGTGTAGGAGAGTACCTGAATTTAACCACGATAGCACCGAATGTGTAACATCCCCTTCAATCATGGGCCAGAAATGTTGGTAAAACAACGGGGGCATTCCGTCAGGACCAGGAGCCTTCATAGGAGCCATCTGTTTCAGAGCTTGTGCTACTTCCCATTCCTCAAACTTGCACATCAAATCTTGATTCATTTCATCCGAGATAAGTTGTGGAATTTGGTCCAGGACATCTTGATGTAGGGACGGATTTGATGTTGTGAAAAGATCCTGGTAGAAATTGATGAGAACCCCTCCTATATCATTCGGCTCTACCTTCCAAACCCCATGTGAGTCATTGATTCCCAAGATTACATTTTTCCTAAACCGGTGTGAGGCTCGAGTGTGAAAAAATTTGGTGTTGTCTTCTCCATTTTTCAGCCAAAGGATGTGGGAACGTTGGTTCCACATCCTAGTTTCTCGGTCCATCAATACATGGATTTCCTCCTTCAATTCTTTTATTCGGATGTTACTGCCTGTTCTCACAGCCACGGCTTCTTATTTACTAAGCAATTCTGTCTTCCTTCTTAATTCCCTTCGGACATTACCAAACACATTATGATTCCACCATGACAGATCTTTGCCACACTTGTCAATTTTTCCAAGAATTCCTCTATCTGAATCCCTTGCTACACATGACCTCCAAGCTGCCTCAACTACCTCCCCACACCTACTATCTGATAGCCACATTTCCTCAAACCGAAAAGGCTTCTTGTATGATGGGATTTCAATACCAATCGGATTGATTAACAAGGGGCAATGGTCAGAGGAAAGACAAGGTAAATGGTATACACGAATGCCAGGATACTTCATGAACCACTGATTAGTAGCTAGTCCACGATCAAGTCTCTCCCATATTGAGTGTCCATTATTATAATGTTTGCTCCATGTGAAGCTCGGTCCAATGTACCTCAAATCCATAAATTCGCATTCGTCAATAACATCCCTAAAAGCTTGCATTTGACTATGTGCACGTATAGCTCCGCCCACCTTTTCCTCTTGTCTGGTAATTTCATTAAAAACCCCCACACATAGCCAAGGGATGAGTGGCTTATCGTTGAGGGTTCGAAGCTTTGATCATGCCTCATGTCGTCTAGCTATAGCCGGTTCACCATAGAAGCCTGTAAATCGCCATTCCTGTGGAGTATTTTTTTCAATGAGAGCATCAATATAATATTTCGACGAGTCTTCCACCGTGCTTTTAATCTCCTCCTTCCACCACAGTGCCAAACCACCACCTTTATTTCCACTTGCAATGAACCACTTATTTTTGAAGCCAAAATTACGTAACACTTGATCTAGCCTTGCATCATCTGTCCATGTCTCGGCTAAAAACACCACAGTAGGATCTTTTGCATGGATATAATCTCCAAGCTCCCTCACTGTACGTGGGTTTCCAAGCCCATGACAGTTCCAAACTAAGAGACTTATTGTGATGGGCAGGGCTGATCATCAGCCTCCGCCATAACAGAAGGGTTAATCTCAAAGGAAACCATGTGTTTTTTGCTCGGTAAATCATTGGGATGAGAAAGTTGGTCGTGAGTTCTTTTTGTTTGTAGCATTGACTTTTCCTTGCTTGTAGAACTATTGGTGCTTCGCTGTACAGCCTGATTAGTCACACGTTTCCAAGTCCTTTGTTGCTGCGTGTGTTTTTTTTCCTGCTTCCCAGTTGATTCTGACTGAAGTGTTGTATGAGTTTTAGACCCCTGAGCATGGCAAACCCTAACCGCCTTAACTTCTTTATTAATTACGAGGCTTGAGTTCTCCTCCCTTGTAACCTCAGAGTTAGGAGTTGACCTGGCATTTAATTTTGATAATCCCTCATCAATCTCGGCCAGCTTAGATGGGAAAGAATCCTGGTGCACCGATTCAATAGGTGTATTGATTGGGTTGGTTTCCTTTTGGGTGTGCACTAAACTCGGGTTGAATAAGGGAGGAAAGTCATTTAGTGCCTCATTTATTTGAGAGTTATTCTTCAAATCATAAATTCCATTCTCCAACGGCTCTGTATGAATATGTTGCTGCACAAATTCCGTCCTTTTGTAACCGAACCCATTGAATGAGACATTGAAGGCTCGAGTTGGACTTTTTCCTCGTCAGACAATCCATCTGTGGTGGCTGAACCATCATGGTGTGTGCCTGAGCTTTGGTTGGACTTGCTGGAGTGGAAGAAACTCCTTTCGTTTCTTGAACAAACCTGGTACAGTGACTAGGTTTTTCCTTGTTCGATTAACTGGAGCTGCATGTATCTAAGATCCGTATTGCTGTTCTTCAACTTTGAGTGACCCTTCACTCTCTAGCCAGACTTCACAATGCCTGTCATCATGGTTGAGGCATCCACACCAATAGCAGATATTCGGCAAGCGCTCATATCTAAATGATACCCAGAGTTCCTTCCCTTTCCCTAGTGACACCACTCTTCCTCAACTTAATGGGATGGTAATGTCCACCCTAACTCGGACCCTCATGAAACTGCCACCCTCTCCCTCTGCCTCAAACTTCTTAATCACCGTACCAGCCTTGTTACAAATCCCCTCTGCCACCTTTTGATTCATGAATTTGACCGGGATGCCATGTACCTGTACCCAAAAGGAAGTTTGATTAAATTGTAAATCTTCCACTGGCGTGTCCTTGTCATAGCATTGCAACACCATGAGGTGTTTGTCAAAGCTCCAAGGCTCATTTTCAAGAATATTTTCAACTTCTAGCTTGTTGTCAAAAATAAAGAGAACTATGTGATTGCCCATATTCTTGACTTTGAAACCATTTTTTGATCTCCACAAAGGCTGAAATGTCAAGGCAATAGCTTCCATGTTCAGCGCTCGTCTTGTGAAAAATTTTGCTGCAATGATGAATTCTGGCATGGCCATCTCCTCCTCTAGATCGAAGGTTGGCCCTTCTCTGTCCGAAAGTGATAAACCATTGCAATGGTTTGTTAGTTCGTCCATGACTATTGTGTTTCCCCACCCCCAAAAAGAAAATACCACAAACCTTAAGGATAAGCTTGTTATCTTAAGGGACTCAAGCACCTACAAGTAGGGACTGAAAATTCTATAGCCTAGGAGAAGCTCTGGGAGGAACTTTCGCTAGCGGCAGAGAAACTTTTGTCGTATATATAGATATCAGTTAGTTGAACTACAAAACTCTTAGCATGTATTTAACATTTTATTAATTGATTTGTCTTATTTTTATTGGGTCATAAGTTACATATTGCATTATTACATATTACCAAAACTCTCTCCGTTTTTTAAAGGAATTTCCTGTTAACAAAACTAAGGATATTCAATTTGCAGTTCGATGTTAATCAATAATATTAGAGACAAAAACAATTTCACAATTGTTGAGGTAGCAAGTTATTGTTGAAAGGTTAAAAAGTGATGTCAGTGAAAACCAGTAAAAGTCTACCAACTTAACTGTTGTATAATTTATTTTATTTGTATCATTAATAATTCAAAGGATCTTCTTGAATGTAGAGCTCTCCGCACTAAGTAATTGTTGTGACTTATAAAAATACTGTTGTTGAGGCTCAATGGTCATCTATGGGGAACAACATTTGGAGTAAAGTGCAAGGAGCTTAAGTTTATCAAACAAAAGCTATTAAAATAGTTAACAATAGATATTAAAATAGTATCAATGTTGGCCCAATTTGAAAGTTAATAATAACCTACCAAGTCAACATCTGTAAATTTTATTATAAAAACTCATGTCTACAGCATTGCTCCTTGTTGAGACCAATTGCAACTTTTCTATTAGAGAATGCTCCTCCATACAGTAAGTGGTGCTACTAGAAATGTTTTTGGGGGTTAAGCAAAAAATAGCAAAATTCTAAAGTAAAAAGCAAAATCATTGGATGACTCAAAACAATTAACTTTCATTTGTTGAGCTTTAGGTTCTTTTATGATACTTAAGTCAATTATAATTGATAATAAGTTTCTAATAATCTATATTCTCTATAACGCAACATTAAACAATTACTCAAAAACTATTTCTATCTCGTCACAATACTTTGTTTTGATAAACTTCATGATTGAAAACTAAATTTTCCATATATGCTTATGAAATACAAAGAGTAAGCATAAATCTTTTGTTTTTTTTCTTAGAGATAATTATAATATGCTGCTAATTCTATTGCTCGAGCCATTTTCCTCCAACACTACTCAAACACTTTGTGCGTGAGGAGTATAATATATTTACAAGGCCCTTGGCAAGTAAGCACAAGCCTAATTAGTCCTTCAACAAAATTTTGTATCAGTCAATAGTATTATTAGAAGGGAAAGGTTTTGCTGTATACAGGGGTATGATGTAGCAAAAAATAGGGATGAAAGGTCATGTGCAATGCACATGATTAGATGGACCTTAAACACATATCCCTTTCTCTTTACTGCCACATATTGCTGCATACAAGTATGCAGCAAAATGTTTCCCTTATTAGAATGTCTTAATCTTGAGCATGCAATAAATGCCAAAAAAAAAAAAAGAAAAAAAAGAAAAAAAAAAAGGAACATATGGTAAAATAAAAGAAGGGTGATGATGCAAAGAAAATCAGTAGGCTGAATGCTTCAGACTTCAATGGATTAGTGGTTGTTGAAAGACCTGAAAAGAAAAAGACACAAGATCAAAGGTGACCGGGGTGAACCGGCCAAGGACCCTCTGATGCTTAAGTTAATTTTTCTCTCTAGAACTCAAGAATTCCAACTTTAAGAGTAGTGAAAACTTACTTTTATTTGGTATGAATGAGTCCTTATATAGTGAGTTTTGGAGTGGTTACTTGTTTAGTAACTTCCTCAATGTGTACGGAAGTTAGAAGATTCAAACATAACCTCCACAACTGCTATAGAAGTTAGAAGGTTTAATCTTATCTTTTGCAACTGCCATTAGAAGTTAAGAATTTAATGGAAAGTTATAGCGATGAACAAAGATTTTGCTCATAATTCTAAATAGTAGAACGTAGTCCGAATCATAAGCTTTCGTATGTAAATCCATTCTGAAAATTTTCAAAGTATTGAGAGGTCATTCAGCTGCTTTCCTAGTGGACGACCTTCATACCCATGGACGACCTTCCCACGGTGGATTGGCCTTCCTATGTTGAGTTAACCTTCTTGGTCTTGGACGACTCTATGGACGAATTGGAGATGGTTTGGTTTTTGGTTCACCATCATACCCATGGACGACCTGCCCACGGTGGATTGGCCTTCCTATGTTGAGATAACCTTCTTGGTCTTGGACGACTCTATGGACGAACTGGAGATGGTTTGGTTTTTGGTTCACCATCAAAGGGTAAATTATAAGTTTGGTCCTTAACCTTTACATTGAATGTCAATTTGGTCCCTAACGTTTTAATATGTTAGTTTAGTCCCTAACCTTTTGGTGTTGTGTCAAAATGGTTCCTGCCGTTAAGTAATGGATAGAAAATGCTGAGGTGGCTAATGGCCAAAATAAAAAATTATTTTTATGCCACATTAGATGACATGTGTACTGTCACTTGGAATAAATTTTTATTTAAAAAAAAAAGTTTATGTTAAAATTAGGATCTCAAAATTGGTGTACCCCCCTATGATCATTTGAATTCTAAGGCATCAAGGTCGAGAATGTGGACCTCTCAATTTCTTTCCAATTAGACTATGAGTCGCCAAGAAAGTCTTCAAGCTTTGGAATGACTTGTTGGTTTTGGCAGTCAAACTTGTAAGAAAAGAAGGAATCGGCAAGGTTTTGTGCTTCACTTTCTTTGGCTTGATTTTCTCCTTCTGAGCATATAACACTTGGGAGTTGGGGTTTGGTTAATCAACAATAAAAAATGATTATAAGTAATAGATTTATTCCATACATTTATCCCTATCATTAAACTGACTGAGCAATATTCTTCATTATGAACCTAACGCAATCATATTCTAGATCTATAGCTCAGTTATCTCAGGAAAAATAGAAAAGAATAAAACCTTCAATTTTTGAAAACATGGGAAAATCACAAAACAAATATTCAAGACCGTATTTTCCATTGTTTTTCTCAAGTTTCTCATCAACCAAATAGATGTCCATAAAAAGTTGCGGTCTTTTTCACAAGGCTCAACTAAAGATTTGAGTCAGTGATTTATTAACATAAACTGGTATTGAGATAAACCATTCTTTTAAAAAAATTCCAATTGTCAGTACACATGTCATCTAATTTGGCATAAAAATAATTTTTTATTTTAACCATTAGCCATGTAAGCATTTTCTATCAATCACTTAATGGTAGAGACTATTTTAAATCATAATGCTATATATATATATATATATATTAAATAAATAAAGTGTAAGTGGGGTTGCTAATTTTTGCTGAAGGGCAAGGGTTGCATTGAAACCCCAATTTTAAAAGCTTTCATATATAGTTCCAATAACACATGATTAAAACAAAAGAGTGCCATAAACAGTGTAGCAGACCATACCGCTGAAATTTTCAAAAACATTACATAGAGCAAAATAAGTTCCTAGGAAGCATCAGTTGATTAAGCCATTGCCAAGGGAGGCTTCAAAAAACCTTCTCAAAAAAAAAAAAAAAAAGAAAAAAGGAAAAAGGGAGGCTTCAAAAGACTTCGTTGTTAAACCAGCTCCTATGATTTGCTGCCTCTGCACTTTCAAGGCCGCCAATTTAGTTTCTTCTTCAGCAATCTCAGAATCAAGCTGCTCCTACTCAGTTTTCTGTTTCGTGCGTAAGAAGCTGTCATGATCCTAATATCCCACATGGATTAAGTTATCAGTGTGTTTATAAGCTTTTGGGCACCCTCCTCTTGTAAGCCGATTTTCAAGGGTGATTTCTATCTATTTGTTTGTAACAGAAGCCTTAATGATGTCAAGAGAGATTTCAACAACAGCATTGTCAGATGACACACCAGCACCATTATCATGTACCCATTGGTTCCTGCATGAGTTCCAACACCTCCAACCAATAATTTCAAATGAGCTTCAATTGGTGGTATATCATTGAAATCAAACAAAAAAAAAGTACTTCCTTGTCCTAAATTGTTGGTCCTCTAGATCTATATCTTTTGGGGATGTTTCAAAACACAGTTCCTTCGAAAAGTCAATAAATACAAGTCCTAACTTACCATATAAAAACTCGAATATTGCAATTGATTGACATTTAAGCTCCACCAATATAGCAAAATGAACCCTGCAACAGTGGAGTCATTTCTAAAAATTTTAACTAAAGTGCTATAGTGCATATCTATTTATAGATGTGCACTGTAGCACACATCTAAAACTAAAAAATAATATTTTATTCCATCCCGGTGTTAAAATAATATAAGTTTTTTTTTTTTTTTTTTTTTTTTTTTTTTTTTTTTTTTTCATTCTCACGCCTCTCTCTCTCTCTGTCACTGAGCTCTCACCTCTCTCACAGAACTCTCTCAAGCTCACTCTGTCAAGCTCATCGCCGCCGGCCTTGTCATCTTCAACGTCGATCGGCCTCAGACCCACGCCGCCATCCGCCTCATCTGAAGCTCTCATCTCTCAAAACTTTCTCAAGCTCACTCTCTCAAACTCTCACCTCTGTTTCACCGTCGTCCTAAGCCGTCGATCAACTCAGACCCATCGCCGATCAACTTTCTCAACCTCAGACCCACGCCGCCGATCGGAATGCTTGCTCGTGGTTGTGCTTGCTCGTAGATATTTAATACTTGACTGGGAAACCCATGGAGCTTGCTGACCCACCCCTTCTGGGTTGAGGAAAAAGATCAACTATTTTGGTTTTTTTATTTTTTTTTTTCTACTGTGAACTGTTGGTGTTGGTGTTGGTGGTAGTGGTGGTGGTGGTGGTGGTGGGTGTGGTTGTGGCTGATGGTAGAGGTGGATGTGGTTGGTGCTGTGTATTTTTTTGGCAGTAGGATATATTATTTTATTGTACATGTTATATTATTTTATTGGGATATTTATATTATTTTATTGTGTTGAAAGTTAAAATAGATCTATTGCTGCAGCACGTGTGTAGTTAAAATAGACAAAGTAACTTTTGGTGGAGCTAAATTGCTAAAAATTTAGCTCCACTACTGTGGATGCTCTAAGTTCCTAGGAAGTATCAGTTGATTAAGCCATTGCCAAGGGAGGCTTCAAAAAACCTTCTCAAAAAAAAGAAAAGAAAAAAAAGGGACGCTTCAAAAGACTTCGTTGTTAAACCAGCTCCTATGATTTGCTGCCTCCGCACTTTCAAGGCAGCCAATTTAGTTTCTTCTTCAGCAATCTCAGAATCAAGCTGCTCCTACTCAGTTTTCTATTTTCGTGCGTAAGAAGCTGTCATGATCCTAATATTCCACATGGATTAAGTTATCAGTGTGTTTATAAGCTTTTGGGCACCCTCCTCTTATAAGCCGATTTTCAAAAGTGATTTCTATCTATTGGTTTGTAACAGAAGCCTTAATGATGTCAAGAGAGATTTCAACAACAGCATTGTCAGATGACACACCAGCACCATTATCATGTACCCATTGGTTCCTGCATGAGTTCCAACACCTCCAACCAATAATTTCAAATGAGCTTCAATTGGTGGTATATCATTGAAATCAAACAAAAAAAAGTACTTCCCTGACCTAAATTGTTGGTCCTCTAGATCTATATCTTATGGGGATGTTTCAAAACACAGTTCCTTCGAAAAGTCAATAAATAAAAGTCCTAACTTACCGTATAAAAACTCGAATATTGCAATTGATTGACATTTAAATTATTGGAAATAACTCTTTTAAATGTTTTGAAAACTTTTGGTAAATACATATTTATTCAGAGTATATATTTAACTATTTTGAAATTTTAATGATAAATTTTCAAGTATTTATTATGAGTCATACAGAAGAACGTCGCACAATGAATAATGGTCATATCAAGTCACATAAATTATTGTTTCTCAAAAAAAAAAAAAAGTCACATAAATTGTTATAGATAATTAAAAAAAAATAATAATAAATAATACTTTTGTAAACCTTAAATGTTTTAATTATAGAATTTTAATTTGAATAAAAACTTACATTTCTTAGAATTTAAGTAAGAAAGTATCATGTGAAACAAAATGTCCAAGTAATACATGCGCTGATAACAAAACATACGTGAAATAAAGAAAATATTTTGATAATACAATTAAAATGTTTCAAATTCATCCCTTGAAACTGATTTGAAGATCCCAGCAAAAACAAGCGTCGGGTCATCCTAACTACAGCAAAAACTCTCTGTTTCATTCAAACTTCTACAATCTCAGAGTATTTAGGCTCTTCCTCTCTTATTTTCTTTGATTTCTTTTTCATTCGATTCCTCTCTCTCTCATTTTCTCTACAAAAATTTTGGTGTGCTGGAATCTCTAATCGGAGTAAGGAATATTCCAGCGAGCTAGTCAGCAGCACCGATGAGAACTGCAGCACACTCTGTTATTTCCTCCGGCAAATCGTTTGATGGCATTTATGCAACGCAATCGTATTGTTTGAATTTTGTGCATTGCTTTTGTTGCTGTATTTGTTTTTATTGATTGAATGTGGCAATTAGGGTTTGATTTTGGTGTGTGATTTTGGGTTCACTTTTGGTGAATATAGGCTTTTGGTGTATGATTTAATTTGCTCCTTTAAGCTTCGTTTAAACACTCATCTGATTTTTGGGAGATTTTGCTGTGCTTGTTTATACGATTTGATCTTTCAGGAATTTCTTATGCTTTTGGATGATTACCTATAACTTCTGCTCCATTTTTTTTTTTAATTCAATGCAAAATTCAAATAATTATTTAACTAGATCATCCAAACTTCGTTTAAATCTAGGAGATTTTGCTGAGTTTGTTTATTAGGATTTTACATTTCATAAATTTCCTACATTTTTTGAAGCACTACCTATAAGTACTTATACTGTTGCGATTGCGGGTTTTTTTTTTTTTTTTTTTTTTTACATCGAATTTTTTTGTACCTATTGCTTTTGTATCACAGTGTGATCTTGTTGAGGAAAATTCTTATGAGGTGTGAAACAATTGGTGCATGTATCACTGAACTTTTTGAAGTTTATGCAGCACTGAGGAGGTATGCACTCTCTAAATTATTCAACCTTGAATTGGCAGAGTCCATAATTGTATGTGATGATAGAGTTTTGTTAGTACATTCAATTAGTATATCATGTTTTATAATTTTTATTTCACTTCAGATGTCGGTCATATTATAGTGTCTATAAAATGGTAAAGAAACTATGTTTTTTAAGACCTTAGTCAGGTTGGTACAGCCCTCAATCTTTTCCTTTTTATTTTTGGTGGCCCTGATATTAGGAAATTACAATAGTTCTTTGATTGCGTTTCTTCTTTACAACTAAGCCTTACAAGTTTCTTTTTTTCTGCTTTTTCACTCTTGCATTAGCAAACTACTTCACCTCAGATGACTCCTACTAGTGGTTGAACTAAGCAACCACAGTGTATCTATAAGAAGAATCAAAATATTGTATGATTCCTAGGATTACTGAAAACCTGAACTATTGTTTGGATTTTTTTTTTTTGATGGTAACTATTGTTTGTAATTGTTGAAAAATTCACATAAGAGCACATGCTGTCACTGGTACAGTTTACAAATTCTTTCCTAATCTCTACAAGTTATTTACCTAGAACTTAGTATCAAGTGAAGGACAGACTTCAAGTGATGGAATACTATTAAGAGTATGCTTTAGATGTCATTTATCATGTTGACATTGTGTTTGTTTATATCTAGGAGATTTTGCTCTATTTGATTATACGATTTAACATTTAACAAATTTCCTGCGTTTTTTGAAGCACTATGTTTAAGTACTTATACTGCTGTGATTGCGATTGAGTTTTTTTTTTTTTTTTTTTTTTTTTTTTGGCGGGTAACTCTACTGGTTTAATCATTTTTTTTTTATTTTTTTGGGTAATCATTTGTAATCACCTTGTGGAGGTTAATTATGAAAAAAATTTCAATTCCTTTCTTGACTCTAAACTTCTTGTTTCTTTGATAGCTGGTTGTATTGAGGATGGTCTGTATTGAATTCTTTCTATGCAAGAGCTGGTTGTATTTAGCTGGTTATTTCTATGATAAGAATGTTGATTCCTCATTCTTAGGCCTTATGCTAATTTATGCAGAAATTGTGTATACATCATATCCATGCTCCACTTTTGGTTTTTGAAAATCCACTTTGCCAATTAGGAACATACAAATTAGCAGTAATTCTTAGTGGATAATTTGCTGAACTTAACAAGGGCTTTAGAGAGGCCACTTAATTTTCCATATTTTCACTTTAGTAAATTAAAATTTTCCATGAGGTACAATTCAATAGTTTCTAGATTGCTGCTCTCACTGACATATTCTGAAACTATTATGATCAAATAGAAAAAAAGTGAATAGGCCTATTTGCTTAATAATACATTTTTAAATATTATTTGGCAAACCCTGAAACCTAGACCAGCCCCACCATCCAGATTTTCCAGATTTTCCTCAAGTTCAACCTCTTCTAGGCTTATAACAGTTGCGAGATTTGAATCTAAGGACAAGAATCAAAGGCCAATATACAATTATGATTGTAACCATGGCACTATGGCAGCAATCATATAGTATCACCCATATATACATATGTATAGTTGATCAAGTGCATGTGCTCTGTTGCAATGATGGGGATCTTAATTTTATCCTAATTGTATAAAATAGTGACCTCATGTTTGCGCACTGTTGACTGCCTTTAGAAATAGTTTGCTTTTAGTTGCACTAGAGTTCCACATACTTTGCATTTGGGTCTACTTGATGGGAAATGGGATGCCAAAAGCGTATTTAAATAGTGCTGGAAAATGTACTTGAAGCCATATATATAGTTTTTCTGTTGCAATTATACTGGTGGTGGTGGCAGTGTTTAGTAGCTTAAGAGCTTGCCAAACTGGTTTGGGGTCCTTCACCCACCCAACCACCTATAATTAGGTACTAAAATTCTGCTCTCTGTGGGGGCTTTATTTATAAGGCTTCAGCATTACCAATGCTTATAAATAAAGCCCCCACAGAGAAATCTTTCGCTCAGTATGTTATGAATGATTTTCCACCAAAAAATTAAAGGTAAACTCTGTCCTAATATAGGTGAAACAAAGCCAATCATTGTCAGAGCAACCAACCCTCAGCCTTACCTTGTATATTCATTAAAAAAGGGGAAAAGCATATCAAATTAACTCAAACAACATGAGTCATATGACATTCACAAAAAATGCTTTTTCCCATGCTCACCAAGTTGATTATGATAGGCCAACTTATCTCATTAGTTTCACATCAGAGAGAGAGAGAGAGAGAGAGGGTGCTTAGGTAGCATTAGGCCAATCACTTGGCTTCATGTTTTCTCAACACATTGATGGCTCCTCATGCCAGATTAGTAATGCTTTTAAGGGCTCTTTCAGGGGGACAGGCTCAATCTCCCTACTCAAGTTGGATCGGTGAGCCCGATGAGGGGGGCAGCATGTGGAGGCATCTTACTGCACATGATGCCCCAAGGCCATGGCAGAGGAGTGCCATGGTGGGCAAAGTTGGTTTTTATGATGGGCAGAAGTAGGTGGTGCTAACCTTATTTGGTGGTGCATGACATTGGTGGCTTGTTGGCTAATTGCTTGTGTGTGGGCTTAGCGACTTGAGTGCAAGACAGGGCTAGGCTGCTATGATGATCAAATGCTGTGTGCAAGGCATTGGGTTGGTGGGTGATGGCTAATGCATGGACAAATGCTAGTGAGTTGATGGGTGATGGCTAATGCATGAGCCAAGCCTCCCAAAACGTGGGGAAACATGTTGTGTGCACTGCTGGAGGATAGGCAGAAGCCTATGATCTGCAGAGACATGGGATGTATGCAGTGGCAGTTACAAACAGTTACCAAGTAGTTCCTATTTTCCAGATGATTAGACTTGCTGTGTAGGGGCTAAAAACGTAGATAGCAGACCAAGACAACATCAGTTGAAGGTGTCCTAAGTCAAACCAAAGTGGCAGAATGTCCAAGACCTAGCAGTAACTGCCATAGTAGTTCTTATCAAAAAAAAAAAAAAAAAAAAGTAACTGCCATAGTAGTTATTTCTATGTATATGACCCTAATGCTGTTGGGAGTATCAACAACAGAGTTTATTTTGCCTTAGAGAGAATTTTGTGTATTTCTCCAGGCTTATAAAAGGTTTTCTTTGTACTTGAGATTAAGTAATAAAGGTTGGGGTTGGGTTCCCTGTAAACAGTGTGTGCTGTATGTGTGGGAGTCCCTATATAATCTATTCTAAGTGTTCCCTGCAGTGTGTGTGAGTGGCGTTGGATGAGACTAAGTCAGTAACTAAGGGCCATTATAGGCAGAAAATTGAGTGAAAAATTTAACCTTGTGACAATTGGTATCAAAGCTTGGCTGCAATGTCTTCGGATACCAAGGCAAGAGTGACTATCTTGGAGACCATACTTGAAGTTCCTGCAGAGGGAGAACAACTTTCTGTGTGTGACAGATTGGATGCACTTTCTGCAAAAACTTCTGTGGTAAGGAATGAACATTCTGAATCAAGGGATGTTGTGTTGATTCATGTTGAAAAGTTGGCTGCTGCATTGGATGCCTAGAGCAGTGCAACAAGAGAGACCCAAAGCCAACTTGAGATAGAAATTGTCTTGTTAAAGAGGGCAATGCGTGATCTTCCTAGGGAGGAGGAAGTTGCCACAAAAGTGAAGGTGCTTGAACCAAAGCCCTTTAATGGTGCTAGGAATGCCAAGGATTTGGAGAATTTCATTTGGGACATAAAGCAGTATTTCAAGGCTGCTAGGGTGCCTGATCAAGAGAAGGTGACTATTACTAGCATGTATCTTTCAGGGGATGCCAAGTTATGGTAGAGAACCCGTGTGGAAAATGACGCAGATGCTGGTAGAGGGAAGACTAACTCGTGGGATACCTTAAAGAAAGAATTGAAGGACCAGTTCTTGCCTACCAATACACCCTGGGTTGCAAGAAACTGCTTGAAGAAATTGAAACATACTGGTTTATTGCAAGGGTAATGATGGCATGAGGAATGAGGGTGCTTGGGCTCTCATATTTGAGGAGCCCTCATGTTTTCTCAACACATTGAGGGCTCCTCATGCCAAATTAATATTGCTCCTAAGGGCTCTTTGAGGGGGACAGGCCTGGTCTCTTTACTCGAGTTGGATCGATGAGCAGGATGAGGGAGCAACATGTGAAGGCACCTTGCTCCACATGATGCCCCAAGGCCATGGTAGAGGAGTGCCATGGTGGGTAAAGTTGGTTTTTATAATGGGCAGCAGCAGTTGGTGCTAACCCTATTTGGTGTATGGCATTGGTGGCTTGTTAGCTTATTGCTTGTGTGCGGGCTTGGTGGCTTGTGTGCAATAAAGGACTAAGCTGCTATGATGATCAAATGTTGTGTGCAAGGCATTTGGCTGGTGGGTGCTGGCTAATGCATGGACAAATGCTAGTGGGCTGATGGTTGTTACTTGGCGTGCTGCATGTGGGCATGTTATGTGGGTTGTGTTGCTGATGGGGGAGGGCTTGGGCATGGGCCAAGCCTCCCAAAACATGGGGAAACATGTTGTGTGGGCTGCTAGAGGATTCGCAGAAGTCTCATGATCTACTGAGACATGGGATGTGCATGTGCAGTATTTGCAGTGGAAGTTTCAAGCAGTTCCTAGTTTCATGATGTTCAAACCTACTATGTTGGGGCTGAAAAGTTGGAGAGCAAACCAAAACAACATCAGTTGAAGGTGTCCTAAGTCAGACCACAAGTGGCACAATGTCTAAGACCCAGACAGTAACTGCCATAGCAATTATTTCTATGTATATGACCCTAATGCTGTTGGGGGTGTCAAAAGTAGAGTGTATTTTGCCTTAAAGAGAATTTTGTGTATTTCTTCAAGCTTATAAAGGGTTTCCTTTGTACTTGAGATTAAGTAATAAAGGTTGAGGGTAGGTTCCCTGTAAACATAGTATGTGTGTTGTGTGTAGGAGTCCCTATGTTAGGACATATGTGATTCACATGTTAGTAAAATATGTCATTATTTTATGTAATTGGTTAATCTTTTGACAAAACGCACTTTACTTGTAATTGGGTAGATCTATGATGTGTTTAATGCTTCAAGAAACCTTATTTCAAGATCAAGTGTTAAAACCATGCAAGTCTGTCCAAGATTTAAGTGTGAAAAGTGCTGTTTATTAAAGCTCGACAGCTAGCTATCTATTGAGACTTGTAGAGCTGTTGAAGCCCGTAGCTCGACAGCAGCTTAACAGATATGGTATCTATCGAGATTTATAAAGTTCAGTTTTTCAGGATTATTTTCATTCAATTCGTGATTGTATGTTTGAGCTTTCTTTTCTCATAACCCTAAACTATATAAGAATTATTTTAAGGGCTGTCAAAGTTGGCTCGTGCGTGTGGCAAAGTTTGTTCATGCAAATTGTGACCAGAGACTGATTTTGCCGTAGTTCATCTTTCTCTTGAAGAAGCTGTTGTATTTATACACTATAGGGTTTTGTGACCAAACATCTTCTCGATCTTCATTGTGTGATGAATTGAAGAACTTTGCAGCCAACAACCTTTTCTAGTTGGTGAATCAAGTCGCGTACTGGGATTTGCGCAATTGGTTAGTCACGTACTAAGAGAGCCATGCATTACAAGGAGAGATTGTCACTACAGAACAAGTCCAACTGAGTATTGGAGTAAGGGTTCAACTGTAGATTGATATAAAGTACCGAGATTCCTTTACTTGTAACCGCTTATTGTAATAATAGTGAATTTTCGGAAGTGGTGACCTTAAAATCATCCAGTGGGGATTTTTTCGTGTAGGTTTTTTCCGTTCGTAAACAAATCACCTATGTCAATTTATTTTCGGCTCCATAATTTAGTTAATTGGTGATTTGTTTATGCTATCACGCGTTTGCATGTTAATTTAATTAATTAATAAACTTGACTAATTAATCTGTTCTAAGTGTTTTTTGCCATATGTGTAAATGGTGTTGGCTGAGACTAAGTCAGGAACTTAGAGTCATCACTGGTAGAAAACTGAGTGAAAAATTTGACCCTATGACACACAAGGAAGTATCTACATAAAATTACACGTGCTCTATTTATGAACATAATTGGTTCCCCCACATATGATTCACAATTTTAGGGATGTAGAGTAATTGATTTTTCATTTTCATGGTTATATATTTCATAATTTGGGACAGGTACACTTGGACACTAGTAGTTTTCATCAACTGGCATACAGGACAGGCACTAATTAACACATCACAGTCCTTGCATAAACACAAGTGCCTGCAAGGCATCAATATCATAGACACCTCCCTTCCCTTGCATGCCCTGCAAGTCATGTGCTCCTTCAAGCCATGGCAATTCATAGAAATAGATGTGATGTGATGAAGACTGCATAAAAGCTTGAGACCAATAAAAAGCCACAATTTCGTGGTTTGGTCATCTCATGAGGTTCTTCAGCAAAGTTAGAGCAATGTTTTCCCTTGGAAAAATATTTGTCGTGTTCCCTTGAACATATCCTTCTTATGTTCATTAAAGCTTTGTTGTATATCCTTATAGTAGAAGTATGATCAAGAGAGGTCATTTTATCACTTGTTGGTGTTCCATGCGTGGGAGTAATGCTATGTGCCATTTTGGGTCTACTCTACAGCTCTAGGAATTGTTTTCTCTCTTTTCTGTTTTGCTCTATGCCCGTGTCTGTGGCAGCATGCCTAGATCACTGGTGGATTTGGTGGCTAACTAGAGAGGGAGGTCTTAAGGTGTGAAGGAGTGGTAATGCCTGGAAAGTTGTTCCTTTGTAGTTGGTACGGTGTATATAGACGAAGAGGGAAAAGCTGGGCTTATTGAGGTTAGGGAGCTTCCTGTTTACTATTTTGAGAAGGTGCTATAAAGGTCCTATTTTAATGGCTTTAGTTTATGTTCTTTTTCCTTATTTTTATTTTTAATTTTTATTTATTTTTAAATGGCTTAGTGATACATGACCCAATGGGTTTTGAAAACACAACCTCACCATGGTAATGACACTTTCTAGAGAATAACCATGGTAGTAGTTGGATCCAATTACTCAAACCAATAAAGAACACATAATGACAATATGATGATGCAAATGTTGAGTTATATCGCCTCACAATCAGCTCAATCTAGTAGTGATCACTAAGGTATGAAGATCAACTCAAGCTAGTCACTTGTGGGGTGTGTTTGAATTGGATTAATTTGTGAATGTTTGTGTTTTTGAAAAAAAAATTGGAAATTTCTCATGTGTTTGGCATTATGTGGAATGGCAAATTATGTGATGAATTTGGAAGAACTGGTATTTTAGACTGCCAATCTTGAATTTTGGGTCCACTGAGTTTGGTTAATTTTGACATTGAGGCTATGTGATTTGCTACAGAAGGAATTGGAGTTGCCTGTTTGTGTGACCAATATTATTTGGGCTGACCCTGATAAGTTCACTAGGATCCATAGAGCTGACTTTGATTCGGATTAAATCTTGGTTTCATTAATGTTATGCATTTTACTAGTTCTTGCAGTTGGGTATGATGATTTGTTTCTTTCAATTGTGTATTCATTTTCATGTGTGCTGATACTGGTAATGGCATGTTATTCTGTTTATGTATTGATTTTTATTTTATTTTTTTTTATTTTTTTTTGATAGGAGAATTTTTATTCTTACTTTAGTTCTCTTGTTTCTTTCAATTGTCTAGGAGTGTCATGCCTATGAGTGGTTTGCTTATTTTATTAGATTTAGATATATGGCAATTAATGGTTTGTGGAGTGTTGTAATTTTTTACCCTTAAATTTGGGGAAAAGTTGTAAAGATCAACATGGCTTGTTATCCCAAATGCTGGACTGATTTGTTGTCTAGGAGTTCGTTTTAATTGTTATCATTACATTGTAATGTGATTTGGACATCTACCATTCCGGTGTAGTGTTATGGCAGGGAAATTGGTTTTGATGTTTTTTTGTTCATATGGTGATGAACTTACACTATTGAGTTGTGTTTTCTTCATGACCATATAACTGACATTGATCTATAAAGTTACTGTCACATTACAATTATAGGATTTGTTTGTGAAGAATTAATTGTGGATAAAGGTGTTTCTAGAAGCTAGGTGAAAATAGCTTTTTCTGTTTAGGCTTTCTCCTGCACCCTTCCAAAGCAATGAAGTATTTAAACTGTCGAAAATTCTAAATGGTTATCACCTATAAAAAAATCAAAATGGTTTTCTGCTACCCTTCGATTTTTAGACACGGGTTTTGTTATAACTTTTTCCAATGTTTTGCATTGTTATCTTTGTACAGTTGCGTTTCTGGATTTGATACCTAGGGTTGCAAGAGAATCTCATTTGACTAGCATACTAGCAACTCCACTTCCTCAGTTGCTTCAGTCCCTCCATTGATAGTTAGGATTTTTATTGCTTGTTAGTTTTATGTTGGCATAAATCTGGTTTTACCTTGGTATTTCAGCTTGCTCTAGCTAATCAAGTTGAATCAGATTTTCAAATATATATTTTTAATGTTTATTTTTCAAGATATTTCTCACGTTTTGATCTTTAATGTTTTTAGCTTTTGTACTGAATGTCTCTTTTTTCTTTTTCTTTTATTTTAAGGAGAAAACCAAATGTTTCATTAAACAAGAAAAGGAGTACAACAGAAGCCAAAAGCAAACACAGAGATCAACCTAGGTCTGATTGAATCAAATGAGCTACAAAGAGTGGAGAAACACCCTTCCAAGTTTGGTTGGCATGATTACATTTGGCAAACTGGGCAAGCTCATGAGCAACCCTGTTGTAGTCCCTTTTCAATTGATGAAAGGAGCAACAATTAAAGGAAGCTTTTGCAAGCTGAATTCCCTGTATTAGGTGTCCCATTTCACTACCACTGATGTCTTGGGAGATGGCTTGAATGACTGAGAGAGCATCTATTTCGAAGATGACATTGGAGAGTTCCATTTCCTGGGCCAAGAGAACCCCTATTCCATTGCAAAGAGTTCTGTCCATTCAATGGGGTAGTGCGAGGGCAGCATTTTACTAAGAGCTGCTACAACCCTTCCTCATCTCGAATGACCACACCTACTCCTGAGTTCCCAGCACCCCTTGTGGATGTAGCACCATCTACGTTTACCTTGAAAGAACCAGGAGGAGGTGCCGACCAGCCCCTATAGATTGGCTGCTTGGGGGGAAAGTCCATCACGATGGTCTCTTGGAAATCCTCAACAAGGTTCTTTGCCATCTCCCAGAGTTGCAGGGGGAATAAGCCATGCTCATTTGTCATTTGGATTTGGAAATAGGAAATAGGTGCATTATAAGGTAGAAGTAATTTTTACCCTAGATTGGCTTGCTTTTTATGGGTTTTGTTTGATATTTTGAAGTGTGTTGTGCAAATAGCATTCCAGGACTCAAATCAATAACAGTAAATAAACGAAAATTAAATAACAAGCACACATAAAGAACACAAGAATTTATGTGGTTCGACAAACTGCCTATCTTCACAGCGACGATAGAGAAATTTCACTATAAAAATAGGGAAATACAATAGTGCACAATAACATTCTCTAGAAACCCAAATCTCAATACACCTTAACTCTCTCTCACCCACAAGACAAGAAAACACTATTCTTCTTCTTATGCGATTGCTGTTAGGTTTTTAGGAATTACTCTCATTTATTTTTTTTTTATTTTTTTTTTTTTTGCAGCATATCATAAAGCACATATATGTACATGTTACTTTATCAAGTCGGCTCCTTGGACTCCAAATACAACTTTTATTAGGTCAATTACTATGATCAAATTGGGCTTCGTTTGGCCTTATGGGCTTGTGGTAAAATTCAAGCCACACTTCACGCTATATTAACAAATTTCCACTTTGGTTTGAATTGATCAAGTTACATGAGCAAACTCTTTCATCACCTCCACCTTAGCCTTTAAGGGCTCACAAGCTGCAAACACCAATCAAGTCCAAGCAGTGCTTGAACTTGTTTGTTGGAACTGACTTTGTTAACATATCAGAGGCATTCTCACTAGTGAGAATCTTCGGCAAAGAAATATCACCAGACGAAACCCATTCTCTGATCTTATGAAACAGTACAGTAATATGCTTTGTTCTTGCAAGATATACTTGATTCTTCGCCAAATGAATTGCACTCTGACTATTACAATGTAGCACCATGCTATCCTGCTTGAAACCAAGCTCATTAACTAGTCCACTATGCCAAGTGGCTTCTTTTCCAACCTTTGTCATCACCATATATTTTGCTTCTGTAGTGGATAAAGCAACTACATCTTGTAGTGTAGACTTCTAGCAAATTGGGCCACCAATAAACCTAAACACAGTCTGTCATGGACTTTCTAAAATTAAGGTCCCTTGCATAGTTAGAATCCACATAATCCATAGCTTCTATATTAGCTCTCTGATCAAATGGGATATCGAAATCATGAGTGCTTGTAAGATATCTAAAGATCTACTTTACTGCATTCCAATGCTCTTTGCCTGGATCTGCCATATGCCTACTAACCACACTGACTGCATGAGAAATATCAGGCCTAGTGCATACCATCAAATACATGAGATACCCAACTGCATTCGCATATAGCACTTTAGACATATACTTTAACTCCTCATCTGAACTTGGACACAACTGTGAGGACAATTTAAAATGGGCAGAAAGCGGTGAACTGACAAGTTTTGCATCAAGCATACTAAACCTCTCTAACACTTTCTTAAGACATCCCTTTTTGATATAACTATAATTTACCAGCCCTTCTATCTCGGTGAATTTCTATTCCAAGAATCTTCTTGGCAGCTCCTAGATTCTTCATGTCAAATTCACTACTCAACAAAGGCTTCAACTTCACAATTTCTTACTTACTTTTTGAAGCTACTAACATGTCATCAACATATAGAGCAAGAAATATATAAGAGCCATCAGCAAGTGCTCTAAAAAACACAACAGTCATACTCACATCACATGTACCCATGTGTGACCATGAATGAATCAAACCGTTTGTACCATTGCCTGGGACACTGCTTCAAGCCATATAATGATCTCTTCAACAGACGAACATAATCTTCCTTGCCAAGTTCTTTGAAGCCTTCGGGTTGTTGCATGTAAATCTCTTCTTCTAAATCTCCATGGAGGAATGTGGTCTTCACATCTAGCTACTCTAACTCCTTGTCATGCATTATCACAAATCCTAGGATTACTCGAATTGAGGTGTGCTTCACAACTAGTGAAAAAATCTCATTATAATCAATTCCTTCTCTCTGTGAGTAACCCTTAGCCACTAACCGTGCCTTAAATTTTTCACCTTCCTTTTCTAACAATGCTTCTTTCTTGCGGAATATTTACTTGCAACCAATAGCCTTTTTTTCCGTTGGGCAATTTCACTAATTCCCAAGTCTTATTCTTCTGTAGTGACTCCATCTTTTCTAACATTGCTACAGGCCATTTATCATTGTCTTTCCTATTTGTAGCCTCTATGAAAGAGAATGGATCTCCACCGCTAGTTACGAGAGCAAAACTAACCATGTCTTCAAAGCCATATCTCTTTAGTACTTTGTGAACCCGCTTCTCTCTACCTTTAGCAATTGAATAAGGCTTTTCTTGTTGCTTCTGTGGATCAATCTCAACATCACCCTTATCATTGGGTGAACTATTCTCGTCAAACTCCACATCAACAGTTAATTTCTCCTATAGACTATCATCACAGGTCTCTGCTTCATTCCTTTTCAACATAAAGGCTTCATCAAATATGACATCTTTGCTAGTCATCGTTTTTTTTTTAGATTGGATCCCAAAGCCTGTAGCCTTTAACACCTTTTTCAAAACTAAGAAATACGCATTTTCTTGACTTCAAATCCAATTTAGAACGCTCTCCACTCTACACATGCACATAAGCTGGACAAACAAAAATTTTTAGATTCAAATAATCAACTGGTCTACCTGACCAAATCTCTTCTGGAATCTTGAAATCTATGACTGATGATGGAGATCTATTAATAATGAAGCTTGCTGTGTTAACTGTCTCTGCACAAAACACCTTAGGCAACCCTGCATTCAATCTCATGCATCTGGCTCTTTCTGCTAAGGTTCTGTTCATTCTCTCTACAATCCCATTTTGCAGTGGAGTTCCTTTAACTGTGAAGTGATGAGTAATACCTTTTAATTCACAAAATCTTATGAATTCTTTATCTCTATACTCTAGTCCATTATCTGTTCTAAGGTATTTTATTTTCCTACTAGTCCGATTCTAAACATGTGTTTTCCACTTTTTAAATATGTCAAACACATCAGACTTATGCTTTATAAAATAAATCCATACCTTTTTAAGAGTAGTCATCAATGAAACTAACGAAATACTGAGCACTGCTATGAGAAGAAATTGATACTGGGTCCCAAACATCTGAATGAATGTAATCAAGAACACCCTTACTTGTATGAGAGCTTGTCTTGAAACTGACTCTGTGCTACTTCCCATACACACAATACTTGCAGAAGTCTAGCTTGCATGTCTTCACCCCCTTCAATTAATTTTTTTTGTGCAACTCTAACATACCATGTTCACCAATATGGCCAAGTCGCATATGTCATAATTTTGTGTCGTTAGTACTGGACTCCACCGAAGTGGTGACTACAACTCTTTGAACAACTGTGTTTCCAATCAATCTGTAAAGCGTGCTTACTTTCTGTCCCTTCATCACCATCAAAGCACTTTTGGTAATCTTCATGATTCCACCCTTTGATCAGTATGAATAGCCCAAATCATCCAATACTCCTAAAGAAATTAAATTCTTTCTCAGATTTGAAACATTTCTGACATTACTAAGAACTCCCACAACTCCATCAAATATCTTGATCTTCACGGTATCAATCCTAATAACTGGGAATGTAGTTTCATTACCCATTTAGACCATACCACTGTTGTAAGGCTTATATGTGTCAAACCAATCTTTCTTTAGAGTTATATGATATGAGCATGCTGAATCTAAAACCTAAGATTCCAATAGAACATTTTTACCTGATGAAATTGAAAGTAAATCTGCACTAACTTCATTGTCATCTGATGTTTCTTCAGCAACACTAGCTAATTCTAGGGGTTTCTTTCCATTCTTCTTCTCCTCTAAATGCTCTTTCAACTCTTTACATTGATTCTTGTAGTGCCTTTTCTTATGACGATAAAAGCACTCTACATTTTTCTTTGCACGCGATTTAGACTGTGATCTGTTCTTGTTGGAGTTCCGTCCTCTTGACTTGCTTCTACCCCTATTACTCGACTCAGACTTTACAATAAGTCCATCAGCTTGAGAACCATCACCATCTTGCTTCATCTTTATGTGTGACGAGAGAGCACTAGTCACCTCCTCAAGTACTATAGTCTCTTTCCCGTACAACAACGTAGTCACTAGATGATCAAAAGAAGTAGGATGTGACACTAATAAGAGTAACGCTTTATCTCCGTCCTCATAATTCACCTTAAAACTTGACAATTGGGTATTCAACATGTTAAACGTGTTGAGATGCTCCAACAGATCTGAACCTTCCTTCATATGCAAACTATACAGTTGCTTCTTCACATATAACTTGTTCGTCAGATTCTTTCTCATATAAAGACCTTCTAGTTTTCCCCAGACCTCCTTTGCGGTCTTTGCTTCTAAGATGTTGTGAATGACCTCATCACCTAGGTTGAGACAAATAGCGCAATCTTCTTTCTCATCCATCTTTACCCATTCTACATCCTTCATCGTTTCCGGTTTCTTCTCCTTCGCAAGCAAGGCCTTATGCACTCCTTGTTATATTAGGAAATCCTTCATCCACCTTTGCCAAAGAGAAAAATTTCCCTTACCACAAAACTTCTCTACATCATACTTTGTGCTTGACATCTTTACTGTGTTCAAAGGATTGAATCCTAACCTGGCTTTGATACTATTTGTTGTGCAAATAGTACTACAGGACTCAAATCAATAACAGTAAATAAGCGAAAATTAAGTAAGAAGCACACACAAAGAACATAAAAATTTACGTGGTTCAGCAAACTGCCTACCTCTACAGCAACGATGGAGATATTTTACTATAAAAATAAGGAGATACAATAGTGCACAATAACACTCTCTAGAAACCCAAATCCCAATACACCCTAACTCTCTCTCATTTACAAGACAAGAAAACACTATTCTTCTTCTTATGCGGCTGCTGCTAGGGTTTTAGGAATTACTCTCATTAATTCCTTTTTTTTTTTTTTGGACGCATATCATAAAGCGTGCGCGCGCGCCTACACACACACACACACACACACACACACACACACATATATATATATATATATATATTACTTTATCAAGTCGGCTCCTGGGACTCCAAATACAGCTTGTATTTGGTTAATTACTATGACCGAATTGGGCTTGGTTTGGCCTTATGGGCTTGTGGCAAAATTCAAGCCACACTTCACGCCACATTAACAAAGTAGTTCCCTTGAAATTGGGAAATATTTAAAGTGAGACCTTTGTGCAGGAAAAGATTAGTTTCTATCATGATTGGTTTTGAGGGGGTTATAAGGTTTTCATACAGGTTGTTTGAGTTTGGTACAAGCTTTTGAGTTGAATACCGAGTTCAAAAAATATCTGATAGAGTTTAATGATTTCTTATAACATGTGAATAGGTTCGTGGAGATTTTGGAAAAGCAGACGAGTTTTGTGGAAGAGCAATTCTGGCTAACCCAAGTGATGGAAATGTCTTGTCTCTTTATGCTGATTTGATATGGCAAACAAAGAAGGATGCTGATCAAGTTTAGATTTATTTTGATCAAGTTGTTAAAACTGCCCCAGACGATGAGTAAGAAGGCCAGTTTTGTATTTGATTCGAGTACATTTGACTCTTGATATATTTGGTTGTAGTATATTGGATTTTTGAAGTATTTGGTTGTACTACATTGGACTATTGTGCACGGTTGTGTTTTTTTTTTTTTTTTTAATAAATCTTATTTTGAGGGTCAAAAGACTCTTAAATAACCTTATTTATCAAAGATTATACATATGAATTTTTTAACCCTTGGTTATTTATAAGTTTTTCTCAGTAATGGCACCAAAAACTTGTTGCAATTAAAATAATGCAAACCAAAGTGCATATTTTTCACAAGTAATAACATCTTGGTGAGTCAAAGGGCAATCCACAGAGAATGATTAACACTAATTGGAAAATACAACAATAGAGTACTCAAAAAACATGTAAAATAGATTGAACATGTAAAATAATTCAATTGACATGTTATAGGGGAGATTAAGCATTCAATATATTCTCAATTCATATTAAATCAAAGAGTTCAAGCATTCGATATATATAAAAATCATATTAAATCTTAAAAACTTGCTAACATGCAATGATTCCAAATAGCAAATGAATCTCAAATTTGAATTTCAATAATCTATGAAAAGCACATAGATAATCCTACGAACACATGATAAAAATATTTTGTTTCACCTCGAACCCTAGCTAGTTATTTAGACACACATAGTTGTGCAAAAGAAATCCATAGAAACAATGCTAAAAATATGAAAGAAATAAAATAAAAAAAATGTTCTAGGGTTTTTCCTCCTCTATAACTTCAGTCTTCTCTAAATGAAATGAGAAAATTCCTTAAATACATAGGAAGTGAATCCCTTAATTTTGGGAGTTTTTTTTCACTGTCAGCCTACGTTTGGCCTCCAAAACCACTATTCATGACTTTGTGGTAAACTAAACAGTTTTAGATCTTTAAGTCTTCTTTTTGTGGCAGCAAGATCAAGCTGATCGGACATTTGTGCATGAATTAGGATGATTGCATATTAGGATTTTTCCATTTTTGGTTTGAACGGATTTCTTTCTTCCATTTTTTACTCACAAGTTTTTTTAATTATTTAATGGTTCAAAAACCAAGCCTTTACAGATCCTGACCCTTGGATTCTATTGGCTTTATTTCTATTTGAGTAGCTTTACAAGAGAAAAATACACGTAATGAGTATATTTTAAAGAAATCTTTCAAACTCACATATTTACGTGTAATTAAACATAAACTTGATGTGATATTACCTATCAAAACTAAGATTGTAGTGTAAACTTAAGCAATTATCATAAACTTTCTGACAAGAGAAGGAAAGGAACTCATGCGGGGCTAGGGAGTTTATGCTTCCTCAAAGTGGTTTTAAACTCTTAAACCGAGAAGATGTATATGTTACAATTTAATGTTTTTGTAGAGTCCTATGTATTTTCAATTTATCATTTTTTGTCATTTTCTTCGTGTAATCTAGTTAGGTGCATGTAAATTTGTATTCAAACAAGTGTAAGTTTTCCTTAAATAGATATTCATCTATTTGAAGATATCCACAATCAATAAAGAAGAAAAAGAAGTGAAAAAAAAAGGGTTACAACTCATATTGTTCAAAAATAGATGATGCTCCTCCAAAACAATTTGATCGTCGATGGCAAAATCTTAAAAAAGCTCATCAAAATTCGTATCCCCTCTTATTTTAAAGTCCACTACAGATAGCTAACTTGTGCTAATAACCACGTAGATGTTGAGTAACTATTTTACCCAAAATATGTCGAGCTTATCACTTCAATTTGTTCCTTAAAAAAGCTAAAAATACACAACAAATTTTTTCTCTAATTAATGTAAACCTCACAAACCAACCCCTCTTATCCTCTCAATTCATAAAATATAAAAGAGTTAAGGTGGTTTCTAGTCAAACACTTCGCTGTACAAAAACAAAAAATCAATAATTTCCCATTGCTAAAGAAAAAAAGAATACCAAAAAAAGTTCTATAATAGGCTTCTGAAATTTGCATAAATCACTTCTTTCACTGAATCCCAACAATAGAGAAAGCCCTGTTGTTATTAAAGCCAACAAAAACCATGGTTTTCAAGCACTACACCTTTTTCTCTCATGTCTTTTTAGCAACAGCCATCATCCTCCTCGCTAGCCACGCTCATGGCGCTGGCCTGTGCGACAATGCTAAAAATAAGCCCTACTGCAATGCAATTGTTCGTAATCGGACTAACCCTAATGATGCCTTGGTTGCATCCATTAAAAAATTGGTTTACCAGACCAAAGTGGCAAAGGTGTTGGCTCAAAAGCAAGCCAAGTCCCCCGAAATTGATGACTGCATAACTACCTTTAAGGGTTCCATTGACAACCTCAAAGATGCCTTGCAAAGCCTCTCGAGCCACGACCTGGATGGCCTGAATAGCCACATCTCGGCCGCCCAGACCAACTACGGGACATGCAATGACGGGTTCTCGGAATCTGGCAAGACCAATCCCATTGCCAAAACTACTGCGCTCTTAGACGAAATGGCTAGCGTCAGTTTGTATCTTTCAACTCTAATTACATGAAGAAGAGCTTGTGAGTTGTATGTGAGTAATTAAAAGTGGTCTGAAGAAATTGTTATTAAGTTTTCAGCTTTTTTCTTTTTCTTTTCTCTTTGATAAATATTTATGGGCTTGCTCAAAGAAAAAAAAGTGTTACGAGAAGGCCATATTTGTGATATTTGTGTCTTGTAGAGCACTTTCTTGTGCCATTGTGACCTATGAGAAAATATTTTATTATTAATTTTTTTATTTATTTATAAATATATTGACATTTATCCTTATAGAATAATACAATATTAGATTGGATTAGCTTTTCCAAAGATTTTTTTGCTACTCTTTTCGTCATGATTTCTTTCCATTACCTGTTTAATAATACAAGCACATACCTATTACTAATAATTTTTTCTAAGGTAAACTGTAAGAAACCTAATTATACAAAATCTAATAAAATATAATTTGAATATATCGACATAAAAAAAAAATACAAATATGTGAATTTAACAATTTATTTTTACTAATAAAATGAAAAAGTAAAAACTAACTAATGAGAGATAAAGTGAGAATTGAAAATCCTATGCTAAGTGTAATAGTGTGATTGAGAGTCTAAAATGAGAGAGAGAGAGAGAGAGAGAGAGAGAGAGAGAGAGAGAACAACGAATGATACTAGTTATGAGTGTGAGTCAAGCGGTTAGGAAGAGCAGAGTTGTCAGCATCGTTAAGAAAAACTTATTGTAGGAAAATGAAATTAGAGATTATTTTTATAGAATAGGTTGAACGACTTACGCATCTAAAATAATTGAGATTTTTTGTTTTTGAAATTTTTTTGTTGAATATTTTGTTCAATTGATATTATTTGGTCTAATCTTCTTATTATTTGGGTTATTTTTTTATGTTATTTGAACTAATTTTTGTATTTATTGTTCAAAATTAGTTGATGCTACATTTGCAAACTACAGTAAATAGCTAACTTAGGTTAATAATCACATTGATGTTGAGAAACTATTTGGCCTAAAATATGTTGAGCATGTCATGACTTCAAAATGTACGTTAAAAGAAGCTTTAAAAAAAATATACAAAAGTTTTGCTATAGGGTAATGACTAGTGCACAGTGCACACTACCTATTACACCTAACAGACAATGTGTAACAAACACTAATCTCTCTCTCTCTCTCTCTCTCTCTCTCTCTCTCTCTCTCTCTCTCTCTCTCTCTCTCTTATATATATATATATATATATATCTACACACACTAAATTAAAAAATTTAGATCATCCTAATAAAAATGTTGAACTCCTTCAGTTGAAAATTACAAGAATTTAGGTTAAAAATAATAAAATAGCATTATTACATCTACAACATTTTTACAATAGTTTCACAAAAAATCTTTTGTGATAAGCTATTACTGTGGGCGCAGCGGTTTCCTCCTTAGGAAAGGGGAGTACGCCTCAGCCAAGTGGATCGAGGGCAGAGAAAAGATGGAGTCGCCACCTAAATTATGTCTAGGAACCATAAAATAGTGCCCTTACGTGGAAGGACTAATCTTACTACCAGAATATAGGTTTGAATTTAGGTATGGAGATGGGAAGGTGTTAGACACCCAACCCCACCCGACTCATGGGTCGACTTCTAGTCATTGTGTCTTACGTCTTAATCTCAACGAAGGCCTATTCAATATTGTTATCTATACTCTCACACACACACACACACACACACACACACACTAGCATACATCTAGCAATTAACATGGCATCAATCATCCTAAAACCCTAACATACATCTATCATGGCAACTTATATCAAACTTAACATACATCTATCATGCATATCATATTATCTCATCCAAGGCAGTAAACAAATAAAGATATCACATGGTCATGACAGCATCAGAGAATTATTGGAAAGTATTAAGAACATCAAGAACACAAACATATTCCAAGTTCACATATCATATTCATCAAACCTAAACAAGATCATATCCCAATCAAATGCATGTACATATGAATTCATTCCTTACCTCACTTACCTTATTGCATTATAGCACCTATGTATCAATGCGTGATCATATCATATGCATATTCATGGTAGAATAAAGAAAACATTGGAAGAGAACCCTAATCTAACATGTGAAGAATAAACAACAAGTAAACAGAGAGATAGAGACTAAAAAACATAAGATAGGGTCAAAACTGAGGCATATTACTTGAAAGAAATAAACAAAGTGAAGCAAAAAACTTAGATTAGGGTTTCTAGGCAGGAGTATGCGTACGCATACATAAGCCTGCGTACGTGGGCTAGTTGTATGCATACGCGTACTTCGAGTATGTGTACGCATGCAGAAGCATGCATACACATACACGCCTCAAACCCTAACCCAGCAACTAAAATGCAAAAAAACAGAGCAGAAACTTAAAACAAAGAACTAACAACCTAAGCATGCTTCTAATATAAAAATAAACAACCTAAACTAACAACAAAGATATCAAAAACAAAACAAAAATCTATTCATAAACATGCATTAGATCTAACAACAAACAATAACAACATTTAACACAGCAAAACATATTCAACAATATATCCAATCATTCAACTATCCAATCAAAACATGATGAGACACAATAGAACAAAATTAAATGGAGCATAACATATTTCTAAGCATATATAACATGTAAATCAATTAAGAACAACAAAAATGCAAGTTATGAAAACCCTAATTAAGGAAAAGCCATGAAGAGTGACTCACTTTACTTATGGAACACAACTTGGTTGATATTTAACTGGCCCTTCAATGTCTACACAACAAGATTCAATGAGATATCAAATCTAATAGAAGATTTCAATAGTTTATAGGTAATCACAACTCAAAATAAAAGGATATTCTTGAAAAGATTGTATGAAAAAAGTTTTGGAAATATTAGAAAATAGCTTCTGGCTTAAGCATAATAGAGGAGGTTTTTAAGAACTCAAAAATGTGCATAATTTTGTGAGTGCAAAAAGTTTTGAGTTAGAAAAGAGTTTTGGAGAAGTTTATGTGGAAAATCAACTCTCTTTAGCTAGGGTTTGAGTTTGGAGGCATAAGGTTATATTTATATGTTTAAACTAGGGTTTTCAAACCCATTTGGATGGTTTTGGACGTCCCAAAAGGCCTAAGGGCTAGAACTCATGAAAGAGGGAGGCTTTGGGCCCTAAAAAATGAAGTTCTGGGCTTCTGGAATCTGGCTTGCATATGTAGGTTTGGGGATGCGGACGCACACATGCTCCCCATGCACGCGTGCATCCCAGAAACCCTAATTTTGACAACTCTAATGGCCTAACTTCAAATGGCCATAACTCACTCAATATTAATCCAAATTAGGCAAAATATGTGTTCAAATTAAAGCCTAGGATGTCTGCTTGCCAATGAATTAAACCTCACTAAAACATTCTTTATGAATCAAAATTTATTATGAAAACAATGAGTCAAGGTCATTTTTTTAGCATCATTTTCAAAACGATTTAAGCACTTTTAAGTTGTGATTACTCCCAAACTATCAAAATATCTTAAATTACCTTTTGCAAACATGCCATGCTTATCATTGGGACTGGAGACTAAAATTTATTAATGGATACTGTAAGGACACAGATTTGGATTGCTGGCTCAATAGTGGACGAATTAGTCCAAAAGGCCTAAAAACAATGAATTTGTAGAGAGTAGGTAAAGAAAACTGGGCTAGCTCAGATTAAACAATCAATCAGACGGGCTTGGGTCACAAGAAGAATGAAATAAACGAGTTTAACTTCAGGAAGTTGTCCTTGGACAATGTCCGAGGAGGTCAACTATAATATATGTTGTTCTAAGTTTGATTACACGTTTGGTTCTTCGTGTCTACAGTGTTTCTCTCTCTCTCTCTATTTTTCGATCCCTTTCTCCGTTAGATCTCTCTCCTTTTTATACTTCTTCTTCTTCTTCTCTTAGCTCTCCACATGCACATTGGATGATTCTTGTTGATACTTGTCCCATCGCACCTTTTACAGAAGTCCTTCGGTAGTAGCTGGAAGGCTGGAAATCACTGTTAAGATATCAACTCCACATAAATGAGGACAGAGGATTAGTTGCAGAGTATTCAATGCAGGAGTGACAGCCTTCTTCCTTGATACTTTTGGGATCTTTGCTTGGCACATGCTTCTGCAATACTCACCCAGTCCGACAGAATCTTCTAGGGTGTTTTCTTGAACGGCAAACCCCTAAGACTCATCCTGGCTTCAGTAATCCGAGGTGATATTTATCCTCGGTAAAACTTCCCAAGTCACTAAGTTCTCCTTTAACCCCTTCATCTTTCACCATAGACTTTCTAGGCTAAGCTGGATCGTCTTCGGATTAGCCTTAGTCCTCGGCTTGGGCTTTAGGCCCAACGCGCACAGGAGTAAAGCATTTTTGGCCTATTGGACTAAGGCTTTAGGCCCAACGTGTATAGGGATAAAGAGTTTCTGGCCCATCGACCCTACAGGTACAAAATGTGGTGTCTACAATTACTAATTCTAATTTGGGCCAATACTTATATCATTTTTTCACCCACTAATATAATCTTGTCTTAAAAGATTTGTACTGAAAATTTTGTGCATATAGCATTACTCCAAAAATAATAATCATCTCTCAACCCTTTCCTCTCTCTTACTCTTTATCTCATAACTTTCATACCAGTTCTACTCTTGCTGCTTGTTTTCCCACTTTCTGTTGAGGCAAAGGCTTATCAAAACCACTCCAATGTAACACATTTAGGATCTTCGCTTTTTCCCAATTCAAACCATACTTCATGGCTCTCTCCTTCTGGACTTTTTGCATTTGGATTTTACTCACAAGGTGATGGCTTTGCTATCGGAATATGGCTAATTAATCAAGCTGAAAAAAAAATAACTTGGACTGCAAATCGAGATGACGTACCTGTCTCCTCAATTGCTTCTTTTCACCTAACCAGAGACAAAGCAAGGGAGACAAAAGAACATTTCTAGTGTGCCTTATCTCGCAACTTTAGTTGCCTTGCTAGATTCTAGTAATTTTATGCTCTACAACATGGCTTCCAATGTCATATGGGAGGGCTTTGATTTTCAAACTGACACCATATTAGGAGGTCAAAATCTTTCTTCCATGAAGGACTTGGTTTCTAGTGTCTCTACATTAGACCACTCAAGTGGACTATTTAGGCTTTCTACGCAGCAAGATGGAAACCTTGTTGCCTATCCTGTAAATAGCTCGGCTGAACCCGTTGGCGCTTATTGGTTCTCTGGCACTTCAGATTAATATTTACAGCTGAGTCTTAATGATATCAGTATTCTATTTTTGAGAAATGATAATTTGGTTGTACAATTTTTGGCTAACAGCTTAAGAAGTCATGTCTTATGTTAGCTTTATTCAGTATCAAAACTTTATATGTAATGCATTTTATTAGTGATGTATTATTTTCTAGGTTTTTGTGTAAGTTAGAGTAGTGTACTTGAGCCTCTTCCTGAAGACAGAAAGCTACATTAAGTCAAGATTTCGTGGCTTGGAGGCGACCTGCTCACAACCAAAGCTGCCCGCGAAGTCCACGTGGCAGGTGTTTGTTTGAAAGCGCAAATGTGCACCTCACAACCATCTTCCGGCCTTAGGGGGCGAATTATAATGAGTTGCACGATCTCTATACTCTGCAAATTGCACCAACCATTTCTTTTTTGCCAGCACACACACACACACACACACACAGTTGTGAGGCGTAGCAAGGGCTTCTGATAAGTATTGTTCCAACCCTAGAAACCCTAAAGGTGCCAAGAGAGTGAAGTAATTCCTATGCATGAAAGGAGAGAGCTTCATCCTTAGAGAAAAACCAAGTTCTTAATCTCCCTTTTCCATCTCTTTCATTCTATTGATAGAAATTCTATAAGCACATTCCTCATCCACAAACACATACTTGTGAGTGAGTGAATGCGTAAGGAAACTTGAGAAGCCACAACATAAATCCAATCTTTATTGGTGGTGATTCCATTGGTGCTTCAATGGAGGGTCTCCGATAAGCTAGGAAGAGAAAGGGCTCATTAAAGTCAGCCACTAGTTGGAGCTTGGTGTTGGAAAATTTGGTTTTGTATCTCATACAAAACACACAGCGGAAGCAACAAACATGAATCTATTTCATTCATGATTGATAACATGCACTATGTAAATTTTAGAATTTAAGAACAAGATAGCGTACTTTGCTTTGGTGAAATTCAAAACAAAAGATTACAAGTACTTGGAAACACTTTTAATCTTCACTCCAATTCTATTATTCGCTCAAGAAGTGTAGTTTCTCAATTAGCTTTCATGGGAGAATAATTGAGTGGCTTCACTCACACATACACACCATTTCACAATGATGTGTCTTTTCTTCTTATAAAAAAAATTTTATATGTTTCCCCCTTTATATTTAACTGATTATCTAATTGGACTGGCCTATTGGGTCTTTTCAATTGGGCTTTAGTGTGCGGCTTGGAATGGAACCAAAAGGGACCAACAAGACACTAGCTCTAATGGGCCTTGGGCTTTTCTGTCAACTCTTGACAAGTCCAAAGTTACCATTAATTATATGTAATACCACTATATAAATATAATTGCACTCTAGGCCTTATTAATAAATTATATCCTAAGACTTTATTATACATGTAACATCTTCATAAAATATTCATAGTAATACAAAGTCATGAATGTAGACTGCCACATTAAAGATTACTACATCTTAATCCTTGAATACCTGGTTTAATTTCTCTAAGTTATTCATCATATATTTATGAAATCTAATTTCATAAATATGTACTGCAGTATCTACTTACTAAAGTGGTTAGGCCTAACACTCTAAATAACCAAACTCATTAAACTTATCTCAAGGGAATATTTTATATTTCCGTTAAGAGATTATGAATTCCATCTTGAGAATATATGTTCCATCAACACTAAATGTGGCTGCCCAACATACTGAGATTTTGATCGTGACTTTCGATCCAACTCCTGATATATTAAAGCAACCTACATTTCATGATCAAGTCCATTATCCTCTCAAGATTAAGAGTTCATGTAAATAGAAGTCGTGAGATTTATAATTCATTTGACAGCCGTTAGGAGAATAATAAATCTCACAGCGGTCTAGTTCAATATGTCTCAACTCTTAAAACATATCAACATATCAACTAGAAGTCTCCACTTCCATGATCAAGACAAATCATTTTAGCTGATATGTTATAGTCTTCGCAGATGAAATGCTTGATTTCATCACCAATTACAAACTGTAATTCTAAGTTTACAAAAAACTTGTGATTTATATTTTCTGTGACTTTTCACATAAATCGCATGCTAATATTCATGTTACCATTATTTTATATAATAATAAAACAACTTTATTAATCATTAAATTAAGTCATACATAATGTCATACATAGCATCATACAATAGGATTTAAGGGCACATATCCTAACACTTGGGGGGCTCAAATACATGTAGGAGCTTAGGTTTAGAGGGTTCGTTGTATGCCTTATGTAAAGCCACTATCTTGCATAGTGGAGATTTTCGACGGGAGGTCGGGGGAGAAGTTTTTACGCTCGAGGCTCGGATTCTCCTCTTCCATAATACTTGTGGTGTTATGTGTGCTTTGCTTTTCTTCCCCTTTCTATTTCCTTTACCTTACGATATTGCCATGCTTGTGTAGTGTAGTTTGTGTGTTGGAAAATTTGCTAAGTCACTTACACTTACACTTTAACTACTGCTTAGTTTAGTATTAAAACCAACTTAGCCGTAAAATTTGGTGTTAAAGGTTCTAACTATTTGCTAGGTCATACATAGCAATTATCAATTGATATCAAAGCGGTTTCATATTTGCTTCTGATTCACATCACATTTTGTGGACCTTGAATCCTTGTTGTGTTAGCATTTTCCTTTTTTGTGTGGTTTTCCCCTATTTTTGTTGCGTTCCTTTTGGTCTTTACCCTTATGGAACGTGGCCAATCGTTAGATACTGCCCCTCTCTTTGATGGGAGCCATTATGCTTTTTGGAAGAGGAGCATATGTACTTTCCTCTATTCCCTTAATGACAACGTTTGGACTTCCATTGAGGAAGGTTGGGTAGCACCTGAGCTGTGTCTCCTGAGGAATTTCATAGGATATCTCACATGGAAACTGCCAAAAAGCATGGGACATCCTTCAAACGACCTACGAAGGAATGAAAAAGATCAAGGATACCAAGCTACAAATGCTCACAATCCGCTTCGAATAGCTGAAGATGACGGCTAAAGATGGGGGAAGATGAATCATTTGACTCATTCTACTCAAAGCTAAATGAGATTGTGACATCAAAGCTGAATCTCAGAGAGAGAATTCCAAATGAGAAAATAGTAAGGAATGTTTTGAGGACCTTGCCAAAAGTGTTTTGTCCTAAAGTTGCTACAATAGAGGGGAGCAATAATATTGATAAAATCAAAATTCAAGAGCTTTTGGGATCATTACAAACCTATGAGATGGGACTATCTTCACACAAGTCTGGAAAATCCATTGCCAAAAATCGGTTGAAGAGTTGAAAGTTTCAAATTCCAATGAGATTGATATTGAGAAGGAGGTGGCATATCTTGCAAAGAATTTCAATAAATTTATGAAATTCAAGAAAAACTCAAGAAGGCAAGATGGAAAGCCATTTAGGAAGTCATTTGATTCAAGAAGAGAGTTCCAAAAGGACGATGGGAAAAGGGACTTCAAGTGGAAGAAATGTAGTGAAGGATCTTCAAACTCCAGACCTACATGCTATGAGTGCAATGGAGTAGGTCATTTGAAAAGAGAATGCCCAAATTACCTAAGGGGAAAGGGAAAGGTTATGAGTGCAACTCTTAGTGATTCAAAAAGCTTGTCATCTGAATTCCGATGATGAAGTGGACGAAGATGGAAATTACATTACTTTTATGGCCATCTCTAATGGTGATGCTACAACCCATCTTGATGAGATAAATGAAGAGGATGATGACGATTTGGAGACCATCCCTACAAAAAAAGAAGTTGTTCTTGAAACAAACTTCTCCCATTATCAATTTTAAGAAAATGAAGAAAAGTAAGGGAAAAAAGGAGTTAGAAATTCTTCAGCAAAATTATGATGCTTTGCTCAAAATGAGTGGCAAGTACGCCAGGACAACTGAAAATGCCACCATATGAATGAAAAAAGCTGAAGAGGATAAGAAAGCTACATTGGAAGAATTGGAAATCTATATGTGGCTACTGTTCTCTACAAGAAATTAAGGACGTCCAGACATAAGTCTCATCCATAGAGATTGTTGCTCAACACTTTAGTAGTAATTTTTAGTTACATTCATCAGAATTGGGATTTATCACACAAGCCCAATATGGGAATAAATTCTCCAAAACTTGCTCCCACTCCCCCCACTAAGTTAACATATTTCCCATGAGGAGAGTGACATAAAACAAGGAGGCCCACTCAAGATTCCTTATATAAAGACCGAACCTTATCAAATTCAAGGTATGTGAGAAATTTACTAACTCTTGTATTTCGAGAGTTCATGGAGATCTTGAGAGAGTTTCTAACTTAACCATATCAAGTCCATGGCCGGCACCATACTAGTGCACTTCAATAGTATTTTTCCTCTCTTTTCAAGTCTAATATACTTAGCTTGATATATACATTCATAGAGATTTTAAAATCTAGCAATATAGTGATATACTTCTTAATTATGTAAAAGCTAACAATATACTCTTTAAGTATAGACATTTTGATTTTGGCGTGGCAAGAATTTTTTAGCAAATCAAACAAAAATTAAGTAGTACTAGGGTTGTTGGGACATAGTAAGTAAACAAATATAATACTATTTCATTTTAAATACTTGCATTACTTCTTCGACTAGATTATTAACGGAGTTATAAATTTAAAACTTGTTTTATGTGTTGATGTAGTGGACATATGTATGCTCAATATGACATGAAATTTTTTTTCTTCTATAAATCTGATCTCTACCATTTCGGAGTGAAGGTGAGACAGACTTACAAGATGTGTTAAAGCTATTAGTTCCTTACATAACAAAGTGGCACATCTTTTGGTATATATAGTGGTTTCTGTCAGTTCGTTTAGACCCCTTAAACTCAACAGATTAACCTAGAGAATTAGCCAAGTGATTAACTTAGGTAATTTAATTAAAACTAGGTTAACACAGATAAGCAAAAATAACAAAGCAGCGGAAAATAAATAACACAAAGATCTGATGACCCAGGAAACCACACCGGTAAAAACCTGGGGAGGATTTGACCTAGCTATCCTCAAGGTAAACTGAATCCACTATGAAAGAATTGAAGTTTACACAATAGACTTAGACCACTAACATCTTATTGCTACCCGAGTGTAGGAAACTTACTACCATGACCCCATGATAGCTCCGAGATCCACGGACTCCTTCTTTCCGGAATTCTTCAACAAATCCACAAGCGCACCTGCTTGTATATCTTTGTGTTCTCTTGATTCTGCAACTGTATGATTTACACAACTCTTGACATAAATCTCAAGTTCGTAAACCCTAAGTGTATGTGAAGGTAAACACCTCTAGATCTCACAGAGAGATTCACAAACACAGCAAAACAGAACTCTAAAAACGTGGCTAGGGTTTTCCCTTTTATACTTAGGGCAAAACATAAAACCCTATACATTAAAACGGGCTTGGGCTGAGTTGGAATTTTCTGCAGAAAAACGTTCTGCTCGATTTTCGATCGATCGAGTCTAATTTTCGATCGATCGAGTCATACAGAAAGTGAACAGTACTTCTGCATAAAAACTCGATTCCAACTTTACAATAAGACCCATACTTTGAGCAAGTCTAACACACGACTCAACATTGTTTTGATCATGGTTTGCCAACATACAAATTGAAGTTCTAAATACATTAGTTCATAATCTTTAGAACCTAACAAACTCCCCCTTTGGCAATCCGTGACAAAACACAGACTTAACAAAAAGCTCAAAGTTTACAAATTGAAATAACCCATTAAAATAAAAATAGCCACTTAACAATTCAACCTAGACTACTATCTAACAGTTGCAAGGTAGACAGCAGCTCGACTGAAAGCAACCTGTATATTCCTGTAACACTTAACAAACACATAAACGCATGTGTGGAAAAAAACAGGAAATACATAAATAAAAATTTCTTAATTTCACATGACACAAAATAAAGACATATATCATGAATAACATCATCAATATAAATCAATAAGCAGAGTAGTAGCATAGTGAAATAAGAAACATATACATACAAAAGTATCTCAACAAAATAAATCTCCTAAACCAGAGCTAAAAATGAGAATACACAGTGAAGCATCTAGATACAATCTAATAACTCCACAAGCTCCGCAGTATCACTACCAAGTAAACAAAAAACTCCCCCTAAAATGTAAATCTCCACAAAAAAAATCTCCTAGATACAATGAACTATGTACTCCCCCTTTTTGTGACGAATTGTCAAAGGGCACTCACTCATCATCAAAAGAAGGTGGAGGAGATCGACGAGAGCTCGCCAAATTCGCTCGCAATGCACGTAGCTCATCAAGGATGTCCACCAAAAGCTGACCATGAGCCGCCTGAACGGTCACGACAGTATCAAGAGTCCGACGAAGGTCAGAAACCTCATCAAACGGTGGAGGAACATCAGCAGCAGCAGCAGCAACAGCAGGATCAGAAGAAGTCCCAGCTGCATGAGTATCTGTAGAAAAAGAAGGGGGTGGAGTGACATCGGAAGGCTCGACCCTAGAACGCTTAGAGCTAGCTCGAAGTTGAGCAGCCCTTTGCCTCAAAAAGGTAGCACCGATAGGAGCGACAACATGTACAGGCTCAGAAGCAGGATACTCACCAAAACCAAGAAAAAGGAGAATCCTATGAATAAAAACAGGAAAAAACAAAGCATGAACCGGAGAACTAGACCGATGAACCTCGTTCAAAGAACGAAGGAACAGATGCGGAAAACTGATAGGAGCATCAGTGACCAAAGCATACAAAAGACACACCTCTCAAGAGGAATGGTGTGGACATGCGAAATAGGCCACAAAAAATGACACGCTATCCTAAAGAAAAGATAGTGCAGCTCAGACAGCTCAGCAGAAGTGATCCGAGGATCAGAACCCCACTGGATAGAAGACCCAGTGATGTAGGACAAAACGTCATCAAGGGGAGGAGACTCCTCGTAAGGAAAAACGGGATGGTCCACAATGGGCACCCCAAGAGCATCAGACACTACCAAAGGGGTAATGCGATACTCCACACCACGTAACCACACCTTGACCAAGGTATCGTTATCATAGACATGAATAGAGAGGTTCGAATAGAACTCTCTAATCAAGGTGGCAGGAGGAGGAGAATGCTCATACTCGAGCAAAGGTAACCAACCCCGACGTGAAAAGTTACGACGCATCTCAGGATCCAACTCATCTAAGATAACCCTACGCTCAGCCCAAATTTGATGCCTAAGGTTCAGAGTCTCATAGGTGACTTAATTTGACTCACTAGGGAACCGCTCAGTGTCAAAGGAAGGAAAAGGATCAGAAGTCCTATGGGCTCTAGTTTTCCTAGGCATAGTGCTAAGGAAAAGATAGACACAGAAAGAAAAGAGCAAAAACAATACCAAGGGCAGACTGCAAGTTAACACAGCAAAAAAATAGAATATAAAAATTCTATATGATGCATGAGCATGAACATAACATGATGCATGTACTAATGCAGTGACATGTTCAATTGTGATCCAAATTAATAAAATTGGCTTGAGCAAGCAATATTTATCAAAAATACCCAATTTGAAAAACCTAATTTTTCAAAACACAACAAATTGATAAATTGATCAATACAATAGTTAATTAACTCAATATAATGATCAAATTAATCAATTCAACAAGCCAATTTCATCAAATGCAATCAAATTGAACAAAACCCCAATTTACTCAATTACAAGCCCTAGAATTTCAAATTTCCTTCAAACCACCAAAATAATCCAATTAAACCACAGGTAGAGCTTAGGTAAGGTGTCCCCACAAAAACCCATAAAGAATTTGAGAAAGAAACATTCAAAAACAATCCCAAATGTGCCATAACAATAATTCCGAAAATAACCAAAAAAAAATGCATGAACAATGCATGAATTTCGAAAATAAATGCAAAGGGAAGGGTATAAAGGTCTTACCAGCTGTGGGAGAGAGAGATTGTAGCAAAAGATTTGGAAGAGAGCGACAAAATCTCCAAAAAAGTGCTGACCGGTTGGTAGGAAGACAAAAGAGTTTGAAAAAGTTTTTGTAAAGTGAAAAGTCACGTGGAAAAGGACCTTTTTAAAAACTGTCATCCCGAGTTTCGATTGATCGAAAATTACATTCGATCGATCGAAATTACCTTCGATTGATCCAAAATAAGCTTGGATCGATCGAGCCAACCAGAGAGTTTTCTGAGCATTAAAAAACATTTTCGATCGGTCGAAAAACAGTTTCGATCGATCGAAATTCTGGAAAAAACATAATTTTGAAAAACCAAACATTTTATATCAAAAACTCCTCAAAGCAGCAGATTTTAAAAATCAAATGCATGAGTATGAGATGAGATGTTTTCCAAAAACACATGTATTCAACCCAGATTTCTCAAAGCATAATTTTCTCTCAATATACCCAAAAAAAACAAACAAGCAAACATGTTTTGCATCAAATTCCCAGACTTCTCAAACTTGGTTGGTCAGGCCAAAAACACACACAATATCATATACACAATTCTAGCAAAGAATAGCTTGTGTAGTGTGTGCAACTAGCAAAAGCTTGAGAAACATGTGAGGTGATATACACATAGAGATCAATCACAATTTCTACAAAATCCATCACATGAATTTGAAAGAGACTATGACTTAAAGAGTTACATCCTATAACTCCCACATCTCCTAGAATAAAAGCTTGCAATCATGTAAGTTTCTTGATTTGCCTCAATATTCAAATTTATTGATTAGAAACTTAATAAAAAGCCGGGATAATGTACACACCAATTTTATTTAATTTGTAAGATTATTATAGCCCAATAATGTACACACCAATTTTATTTAGAGGCTACACCTTTTGTTCTTTTTGTGCATGTTCTACACTTTCTCGAGCACAAAATCTTACGATATGCACTAAGGTGTTCATGATTGGCTAATAAACAGTGGTGAGATGGTTATTTATGCCTTTCTCAATAAGACCAAGTCCGACAATCAAAGACATAAGACTTCAAGATCAAGATCATGTGATCAACAATTATAGCATCTTCCCACACAACATGCACAACAAGACTTTAGCTAGTAAAGTGCAATAGAAATAAGTGCATCAAAGCTAAACAAGGTACATACATATGACATGTAAATTTTGATTGACCAACCTTATTTTCAAATTCAAAGAAAAATAGCAAAACACAATTTGCAAAAAAAAATTTTTTTTTTTTTTTTTTTTTATTAAACAAAGAAACAAACATCCTAGAATGAAATGCATGAATGTAATGCAATGCAAATCCTAGAAACAAAGGTCACAAAAGATTGAGCAATGAAGCACAAGGACCATGTCAGACAGACTCAATTAGATTGAGCCTTTTGCATCCAAGACTTCTTAGATGCAACTCTTGCATTGGAGTTATGATTCACATTAGAATTCTGAGCAACTCCAGGATTGGAATAAAGGTTTAACGCCTTTACCAATTCACCAATAAGTACCATAGGATCATGTGCTTGAGGCACAGGTACTTTAGTTTTATTTGCTCGCTTCGCAGCTTGCAACTTAAAACAATTTGGACGTATGTGTCCAGGTTTTCCACAAAAATGACAAACCCATGCAGGCTTATCATGCAATTTGCCCTTAGTAGAAGTTGAAGCTCTAGAATGAGAAGCATGAAGATCAACCCTAATCTTTCTAGGTGGAGTAACATTAACATGTTTGACAGGTTCACTCACCGAGGGTTTAACAATCTCACTCTTAGGAGGTTCAGAAGAAGGAACAAATTTAGTGGAAGAAGGTTCAAGCACAGAAATACTTTCCTCATAGCCTAAACCAGTTTTATCAGAAGGAGACTTTTGAATACTCAACATGTGATCAAGTTTGGAGCTTGCAGACCTATTAGTTTGTTCTCTAGCAACAGATAAATCAAGTTCCAAAAATTTAACTTTATCAAGTAAGAGCATGTTCTCAGTTTTTACATTATTCAAAAGCTCATTTGCATCAAACAATTTAACAAGTAAATTTTTCTTTTCAAGTTCCAAAGATGCAATTTTCTTCAAGCCTAACTCAACATTCATGGCATCCTTTGCAGCAACTTTGCAAAGTTTATTGTAGGCTTCCTGTAAATCTGCATCCTCAGAGAGTTCCCCATCAGAAGGGTTCTCTTCAACAGATATGCTTTCATTGACTACAGTGGTAGCAGTGAAAGCAATGAAGTTTCCATCCTCATCACTAGCGGATTCATTGTCGGAAACTTCGTCATCACTAAGGGTTACAGCCATAGCCTTACCCTTAGACCTCAAGTAAGTAGGACATTCAGACTTTAAATGACCATACCCTTGACAACCATAACATTGTTGTCCCAAAGAATTATTAGAAGACTGACCTACTTTCTCCTTAGGTTTTTCAATGTTATTAACCTTAGTGGGTTCATTCTTCCTAAAATTTTTAGGTTCAACAGTGTTCTTACCTCTTGCCCTTCTGTTATTATTCCTCAGAAAGTTTCTAAAGTTCTTGGCAAGATAGGCTATCTCTGTAGCAAAGAGATCATCATCAAATCCACCATCATCAACATCATCAACAGACTTAAGAGCCATTGATTTGGATTTGTTAGTCTTGGGGGGGTCTAACTCATAGGACTGAAGAGATCCTACAAGCTCATCCACAGGGATGGAGTCCACATCCTTACTCTCAGTGATGGCAATCACTTTGGGTCTAAACTCTTCAGTCAAAGATCTAAGAATCTTCCTAACAATTTTAGGTTGATCATAGATTTCACCAAAATTATAAGCAGAATTAACAATATCATTCAATTTAGCATAGAATTCATCAAAAGATTCATCATCATTCATTCTTATGCTTTCAAATCTAGAAGTTAATTGCTGCAACTTATTAATTTTAACTGCCTTCGTGCCTTCATGCACAGTCTGGAGGATTTTCCATGCAGTATGAGCAACCTCAACATTAGAGATTCTCTTAAATTCCTCTATGGAAACAACATTAAAAATAGCATTCATAGCTTTGCTATTAAAAGCGGCTGCCTCCTTTTGAGAAGTTTGCCACTCACTCACAGGAGTAGTGGGCTTCTCCCATCCATATTCAACGGAATTCCAAACTCTCTCATCAATGGATTTCAGGAAAGCTTTCATCCTTACTTTCCAATATGCATAGTTGTTTCCATCAAAGTGAGGTGGAACAACAAGAAAGTGTCCGTGTTCCATGACAACAGGGGTCAATGATCAGCTCAAAGATCAAAGGATCAAACAAAAAGCTACCCGCTCTGATACCACTTGTCAGTTCGTTTAGACCCCTTAAACCCAACAGATTAACCTAGAGAATTAGCCAAGTGATTAACTTAGGTAATTTAATTAAAACTAGGTTAACACAGATAAGCAAAAATAACAAAGCAGCGGAAAATAAATAACACAAAGATCTGATGACCCAGGAAACCACACCGGTAAAAACCTGGGGAGGATTTGACCTAGCTATCCTCAAGGTAAACTGAATCCACTATGAAAGAATTGAAGTTTACACAATAGACTTAGACCACTAACATCTTATTGCTACCCGAGTGTAGGAAACTTACTACCATGACCCCATGATAGCTCCGAGATCCACGGACTCCTTCTTTCCGGAATTCTTCAACAAATCCACAAGCGCACCTGCTTGTATATCTTTGTGTTCTCTTGATTCTGCAACTGTATGATTTACACAACTCTTGACATAAATCTCAAGTTCGTAAACCCTAAGTGTATGTGAAGGTAAACACCTCTAGATCTCACAGAGAGATTCACAAACACAGCAAAACAGAACTCTAAAAACGTGGCTAGGGTTTTCCCTTTTATACTTAGGGCAAAACATAAAACCCTATACATTAAAACGGGCTTGGGCTGAGTTGGAATTTTCTGCAGAAAAACATTCTGTACGATTTTCGATCGATCGAGTCTAATTTTCGATCGATCGAGTCATACAGAAAGTGAACAGTACTTCTGCATAAAAACTCGATTCCAACTTTACAATAAGACCCATACTTTGAGCAAGTCTAACACACGACTCAACATTGTTTTGATCATGGTTTGCCAACATACAAATTGAAGTTCTAAATACATTAGTTCCTAATCTTTAGAACCTAACAGTTTCACTCATTGTCGTGAAATGAGAAACCTTTATTTAATAAATGTTATTTTGATTTCTATTGTTTGTTTTTTGTTTTGTTTTTTTTTTTTTTAGTTAGAATGCGAAAGGGCTTGGATTTGTGCTAAAACTCACAAGCTTGTTTAGACCCTAAATTTTAAATTATAGCTAAATTACGGCTAAATTGCTTTTACTCTTACTTAATCAAAGTGCAAAACAAGAGTAAATGTGCGCAATGAATCGATACTACTCTAGTGTATAAACATGGACAACAAACAATAAATGTAAATCACAAGAGTAAGGGAAGAGATATGCAAATACAAGATAACACCAAGACATGTTATTGAAGAGGAAACCGAAGAATTCGGCAAAAAACCTCTTTGCGACCCTCCAAGTCAAAATTAATCCACTAGAAAAAGAGTTAGAGTACACAATCCTCCAAGCCTAGTCTACCCAATGTACTTGAGCCCTTCAACCTCCTGCTATCAACGAACTTCTCGAAGTCATGTCTTCTCTAACTTTCCGAATCTCACAATACGCCCGATTGCATCCTCCAAGCCTTACCAGTTTCTTTTGGCAAATCCCCAAAGCTTCCCAAGCTCCAAAACACTCACTACACTTTAAATAGGTGTGGGTTGTGTTTGGGTACAAATTTTCTCTCAAGGTATGACAATGGAAGAGGGAAGGAGAAGAGGCTACAATGATTTTTCACTAAAGAATGAGTAGCTCTCTCTAAAATATGGGTGTGTTGTGTTGTAGAAAACCTATCTAGGGTTTTCCTTTTTGAATATGGTCTCTCTTACTTTTGTGAGCAATGAGGGTATATATAGTATATGTGAAGTAAAAAAGTCACACTTAAAATCCTCCAGGCAGAGTGTTTCACGGGTACCTCGCGAGATGACTTGTTTGCAAAGCACTCGCAAAATGTAACCTAGCACTTGACTCTTCAAAGATTGTTTGGTTTAGGTGTTTTCATCACCCAATACTCAGTTTTCATCACTCAATATCCAAATTTTATAGGTCCCACAGCAAGTTGTTTTGTTTGGATGAGTTTTGAGTCATGGTTTTCATCACTCAATTCTCTGATTTTTGAGTGATGAGTTATGAAAACTGAAAACACATTTTAGCTGTTTTCAGTTTCCATAACTCTATTTTCAATGGCATTTTTGTAATTAAAATTACATAAGGGTCCCACAGTCAGACTTTTTCTCTCTCCAACAGCCTCCTTTTTCCTTTATCTTTTTTTTCTTTTTCTTTTTTTGTCTTTCACGGGTCTGGGTCTCCTCCTCTTCTTCTTCTTCTTCTTCTTCTTCTTCTTCTTTTCTTTTCTTTTCACTTTCTGGGTTTGGTTCTTTTTTGTTTTTTTCTTCTTTTCTTTTCTTTTCTTTTCACGTTGGTTTCTGGGCCTAGTTTTTTTTTTTTTTTTTCTTCTTCTTTTCTTTTCTATTCTCCTTTTCTTTTCTTTTTTCTTTTTTTCTTTTCTTTTCACGTTGGTTTCTGGGCTTGGGTTTTTTTTTTTTTTTTTTTCACTGGGTTTCCATTCCATTTTTTTCTTCTCGAGTTCGTCAAAGTTGTCGCTGCTGTTGATGCCGAAGTTGTCACCGCTGTTGATGTTGCTGTTGCTGCTGTTGTCACTATGGGTTGTAGCGGCGACTATTGATGTTAACATGGATGAAGAGAAAAGCAGAAAAAAACAAGGGAAAACGAAGAGAAAAACGAAGGGGAGAGGCAGGGGAAAAAGAATTTAAAAAAAAAGGAGAGAGAAAAGTCAATTGACATTGGGTCAGTGTGTGGGTCTCACAAACAGTTGAAAAATATTGAGTGATGATGAGTGAGTGATGGTGCCAAATAGAGTGGGGTGTAGGGAGTTAGGTATTTTAAGTGATAAGTGATGAGTGATGGGTGATGAGTGACAAAAATTGAATGATGAGTGATGAGTGACGATTTTTTTAAACCAAACAAGCCCTCAATTTCCAGTATGTGCTTCTCACATGCCCTTTTCACAGGAACCCTTCTTGCAAACTTCTAACAAGCCTGTACTGATCTTCAATTCATGTTCGATTCTTCACCAACTTAATACTAAACCCAATACAATAAAATCCCACAAAATACAAAGAAATAAATTAATGCAATTACAACACTTTTTGTCATGGAATAAAGCCAACATAAAACATAGTTATAAATTACAATTTTACAATCTCCTCCTTTGGCTATTCTGTGACAAAAAACCCTATAACAAACTTTAGACTTAAATGTGAGTTTGTGAACAATGGCAAAACTCACTCACACCTAAATCCAAAACCTATGATGAACTTGGAACAAAATACTTGTATCTTGAAACACTTGCACAAAACACATTAGACCCTCAAAGTAAATCAAGTAATAAAAGGACAAGTATAATTAAACAAGTAAAAATGCGATCAAGTAAACATGATGTGAAACATATAAGCAACTTGACCAAACACATGACAATCATATAGAAATGACTACAATGTTCACATAACAAAGCAAATGATCATCCGAACATGTAACCAATAAAGCACAATGGTATAAGGATGTATGCATGTCCAACACATAAACACGATGCGGTAAGAACAACAAAGCATAGATACTAAACATAACTCAAAGCACTATAAAACAAAACAAGAAAACAAACAAAGAGTAAAACAAACAAAACAAGGTTTTCTCATTGAAAGATGTCTTCTCTCCCTTGGTATATGCATCTCTCCTATGGCTTTCTCCCCCTACAAATTTGCATAAGATAGAATTTCTCTCCCTAAAAATGTGCACATGAGTCATATAAAAATGACGATACACTCCGGTATGCTCTCTAGTATACTCTTCCCCTTTTTGTCACGAATAGACAAATGAGTTAAGAGGAAGGAGGGAAAGAGAATAAGATATGAACGTGGGTAATGATGCATAAGAGGTGCAAGATGAAAGAGAAAATGAAGCTTAAACAAAAGATAAAACAACTTAAAAACACAATGCTACAAAACATAAAGAAAACATGACATGCTTAGGATGATGGAAGAAGATATAGACCAAGGCATGACATCGATACAAGAACATGTGATATATGTTAAAAAGGTCTAAAAAGACTTAACTAGCATGAGTGAATGCAAAACATGTCAAGTGATTGAGTGTGTGCATAAAATGGTGCATCTAGTATGCATGTGAGATGCATGACCAATGCATGAGCACGCATTCACGGGGCAAAGTGTATAAAACATACAACTAATGATCAAAACATGATAAACATGCATAATCATGGTAATCCCCAAAAATTGGTACTCATCGGAGTCCAAAAGAGTGAAAAAATATCATAGAGGCATTTTATCAAACACTTAGAGTGCACACACTACACATGTATGTTAAACAATGCATGAACATGTGAAAATCTTGTCTAAATACATGTTATTTTTGCCATAAAGGGCCAACATCCAAAGCAAATAGACATTTAAAACAAAACACAATCCAAAGATTAACAAAAATTAAGTTTTCCAACCTCCATTTGAGAAAATCCCAACTATGAACATAAAACCACCAAAAACATAATCTGAGGATCAAAATCAATTAAAAGTGTTAAAGATTATCTTAGAGATGTTTATGGAGTGTAAAGCAATTGAAATTAGTTGGGTTTTTAATGTAAAAGCTTTGAAAAGGAGGGTTTGGAGAGGATAGAATCATAAGAGAGACATATAAGGAGTTTTGGACCAAAAACTCACGAAATACCCATAAAATAGTTGATTTGGAAATTTGCATAGGTAGTTGGTAATTTTTGTGGGTACTTCGCAAGTAAGCCCTTCTCCGGAGACAGTCGTAAGAAACTTGCGAAAGTCTCTATCTAATGACCAAAAATGCTAAAAATGCAATTTTCAGCTTCGCGACTCGCAGCCAAGTCGCGAACAACTTGCAAAAGACTCTAATCCCTATATTTTAACACAAAAACAAGCTTGAAATATTAAAAAACAAAGAAGGTACAAAACCTAGAAACAAAGAGTGATGAAAAACACTTCCAAATACAAATAAAATGATTAAAAAAAAAAAAACTTTTCAGTTTGATCCACATATGGTTGAGCACACACACATCACATTTGAACACATACAATCACACAAATGAAATAGGCATTCATTGAACATTAAACTTATTTGTTGTGTGTGTGGGTTAAGTATGAACTAGTCCCTAGTCTAGTATGAAGTTTCAATGATAAATTCAATTAAGTCATACATAACTAGAACGAAGACAAATGACCTATCTCACTTGTAGAAATGAATATATATAACCCCTCATCAATGTGTTTACATATGATTGAAAGCTTTTCATTTGGCTTTCACTTTTCATGCTTTTGATCAACAACTCAAATTTTTGAGAAATGATGCCATTAACTTTTTGATATTTATTTGATAAATAAGCATTTGGCTTTAGCACCATACATTCTAATACATATTTGCTCCACCTTTTCCTAGTCAAACTAGTTTTCGAAGTAAGGCTTTTTCAGTTCTTTTCGCCTTTTAGAGATATACATTTGTAGAGTTTTTTGAAAAAGAAAAAAAAATGTGAAGAGATATATAGGCACAAGTCTACGCATGTATCAAGATCAAATAAGACTATTGACTAATCATTCATGACGAGCTTAAAGATCTATTTACAACAATCAATCATAAATTTCTAGATGTCGCTCAAACTTAGAAAATGTGTATACACAACAAGCTAAGCTCGTAAGTGCACTACACCATTAGTACGGAGGTACTAGGCTAAACTCACATGTGAAATGTGCTCAAACATATATAATCAAACTTTTTGAATTTTTCACTTTTTATGTGTTTTTGAATTTTTTACTCACATAAAACAAAAGCATAAAAGTAATATCAACTACAAAAACAATGTATACAAAGAAATGCAATATGCACAAATGCATGAGTATGAAGCATCTAATGCATGAAGAATCCTACAAAGATCGATAGAATTAGATCAATGACCAAAAGAGCATAAGCTCAACCATAGGAACTCTTCCTCATCTAAATGGAACGATTGTTTGGAATGAGTGTCTCATGAGAAGTGAGACGAGGGTTGGAAGAATGAAAATCGGAGATGCACATAAACAAGGAGGTAAGAGCATTAACCACATGCTTCAACAACTTACCACTTTCAATTAAATCTAGTTTAGCTTGTACAGCACAACTTCCAAGAAGCTCAAGTTTGTCTTTTCTTTTAATTCTTTTAAGAGCTTGAAACTTAAAGCAATGAGATCTAAGATGACCAAAGGCACCACAATGGTGACAAACAATGTGTTTAGGTCCACTAGGCTTTTTACGGAGAGATCTAGTAACATGTTATTTTCTCTCTTCAACATGGAACATTGTGGTTTTATATAATTGATCACACCACAATGGTGGCAAGTAGTAACAAAATTAGATCCACTCAAATCCTTAGGATGAGACCTAAACAAAGGCTTGGGCCTAAGAGCCTTTCTCTCCACTTTTTGGTTTCTTTTGTGTGGAGAAATGTACACTGATTTGTTTTTAGAGGTAGAACTCACACTAGGCATAATATCAGGTAACAGAACATGATTGCAACAAAGATTTTCTTCCTTTTTAACAATAGGTTTAGCAATTAAACACTTGGCATGCATCTTAAGAGATTCATTTTCACATTTAAAATCATCAACAAGTTTGTTAGACAAAACGAGTTTAGCGTCCAAGTCCATATTCAAACATTCAAACTCCTTTAGTTTTTCAAGAGAATGTTCAACAAGTTTCTTATAATTTTCAACCAATTTGTTGGATTCATTAAGCTTAGCAATCAAATTATCCTTTTCACAAATGAATTTGCTCAAATTTTCATGAAACTACTTAGCTTTTTTCTTCAAGAGTTTGACATTTGGAATTTCAACGACACCCAAGGAGTCATGTAACATGTCATCACAAGCTTGAGGATAAACACTCGTAGATGCATTTTCACAAATATATGGCATGTTACAATCAACAACATCCATAGAAGCATACAAAACACTATCCATGGAAATAAACACAAGGGGTCAAGGATCACATTTAGGTAATGAAACCAAACAAGTATACCCGTTTTAATACCACATGAAAAGGCTCGGGTTTGTGCTAAAACACAAGAGCTTGTTTAGACCCAAATTTTAAATTATAGCTAGATTGCTTTTACTCTTACTTAATCAAAATACGGAACAAGAGTAAATGTGTGCAATGAACAAATACTACTCTAGTACATAAACGTGAACAACAAATAATAAATGTAAAGTACAAGAGTAAGTGAAGAGAGATGCAAACACAAGATAACAAACAAGACGTGTTATCGAAGAATTAACTAAAAAACTTGGCGAAAAACCTTTATGCGACTGTCCAAGTCAAAATCGATCCACTAAAGAATAAAGTTGGACTACACGAATAACAAAAGACCCTCCAAGCCTAGTCTACCCAATGTACTTGAGCCCTTCAAGCTCTTGCTACTAATGGACTTCTCAAAGTTATGTCTTCTCTAGCTTTCGATCCCACAATACGCTTGATTGCATCCGCCAAGCCTCACCAACTTCTTTTGGCAAATCCCCAAAGCTTCCCATGCTCTAAAATACTCACTACGCTCTGAATAGGTGTGGGTTGTGTTTGGGTACAAATCTCCTCTCAAGGTATGACAATGGGAGAGGGAAGGAGAAAAGGCTACAATGATTTCTCACTAAAGGATGAGTAGCTCTCTCTCTAAAATATGAGCGTGTTGTGTTGTAGAAAACCTATCTAAGGTTTTCCTCTCTAAATATGGCCTCTCTTACTTTTGTGGGTAATGAGGGTATATATAGTATGGGTGAAAAGTAAGAAAGTTACACTTAAAATCCTCCAGGCAGAGTGTTTCGCGGGTACCTCGCAAGCTGGCCTGTCTCACAAAATACAGCTTGACACTTGACTCTTTAGCTTCCAGAATGCACTTCTTACATGCCCTTTTCGCGGGAACCCTTCTCGCGAACTTCTTACGAGCTAGTCACGAAATTGCACTGATCTTTAATTCATGCACAATTCTTCACCAACTTAATACTAAACCCAATACAATAAAATCCCACAAAATGCAAGAAAATAAATTAATGCAATTATAACACTTTTTGTCATGGAATAAAGCTAATATAAAATATAGTTATAAATCACAACTTTACACAGTGGAAGATAAGATTCGTCTCCATTTGAAACATCAGGAATTGCAGTAAGTTGGGTTATAAGGCTCTTGCCAAAACAACCCTTTTTTTTTTCTTTTGCAAAAGTGTTTGAACCAAAGTACCAAACAATATAATAACAAAAACATATTTTCAGTCCTTAAGAAAGAGATAAGACGTGGGATGCAATGGGTAGGTGATAAAAAATGTGAATCAATAACTTAGTGATCGTTTAAGAACAACTTATCTAGTTTTTTGCTGAAATTGTGTTAAAATATACTTGTACCTTGAAAAAAGTGAAGTGAAGAAAAGTGAGAAAAAGGGGAAAGAATGGGGAAATTTTGAGATTTTAAAGAGGTGTACATAAAAAATAAAAACTAAAACTGATACCAAACACATTTTTAGTAAAAATAAAAAAGTGAAGTGAAAACTTCTCTCCAAAAAGTGAATCGAAGACTCTCAAACATACCCATGAGTATTGTAAGCACAAGCGCTGCGTGTGGCCTTTTTCATCCTTGCATTGCGTGAGTACGCCTTGGCCTAGGGCGGACCATGGCGGAGAAATTGAGTCACCACCTAGATTAGATCTAGGAACCATAAATTAACGCCCTTCGTAAGATTGATTTACTACTAGAGCATGCGTCCGAAGTTTAGGTATGAGGATGAGATGGTGTTAGACCCAACCCCACCCGACCCGTGGGTCGACTTCCACTCATTATGTTCCACGTATTAATCCCATTAAAGGGAAATTCAATATCATTATTCTAACTCACAAACACCCTAGCATGTATCTAAAACATACAAACATGGCATAATCATCCCACAACCTAACATTCATCTATCATGGCATTGCAAGAATACATCCCAAGGACAAAACATAACATGGCAAGATCATAATATTAGAGGGATCTAAACATTAAAGCGTATAGAATTTAAACAAGCATGTTCATATCCATCACCAAGGCAACATCCTATTTGACTCAATGCATGTTCATGTGAATGCATGACTTACCTCACTTACCTTACTGCATCACAGCACCTATGCATCAATGCATGTTTACGTTATATGCGTGTTCATAGTGTATCAAGAGATCAAAACCCTAACTAAAAGCAAAGAGATAAACAAGTCAAAACAAACAAGGCAGAGAAACAAAGGCTTACTGATGTGAATAACAACCCAGACAGAGGCACATTATATAAATAAAATTAAAAACAAAAACAAAACAAAAACAATAAAACACAAATTACGGTTTTTGGGTATGAGTATATGTGCACATACTAAGGGCATGAATGCGTAGCCCAGTTTTATGCGTACGAATACTTCGAGCGCACGCATACATGCCCTAAACCCTGACCTAAAAAGCAAGAACACTAAAACAGACAGAAGTTGAAATCTAACAACCTAACATGCTTAATACAAAAATGTAAAGTAAACCTAAACTACAGAAATATATTAAGATACAATATATATATATATATATATAAGACATAAAACAAGAATTAAAACAACATGAAAAAGGCAAAAATAAAGCTAGAACTTTACATCCATACAAAGACTCTCCAGCTTGATTTTGACCGTTCCCCTCAGTCAATCTAGTCATAACCAATAAAAACAAATTAGTAAAACCTTGGAATTCAAAGATCAAGACCAGAAATGGTCTCGATCAGAAAAATATTGACTTGAGGGTGTTTTGTGAAAAACTCCCTCTTTGATTCATTATATTCTAGTGAATCTTGTGTGTTTTTCTCCCAAATTCATCCTCCCTTAAAAATCTACCATGTATGGCTTTTTATAATAAAAAAAAAAAAGGGGTTTAGTATGGCTCCTAGACAGTGTGGGATTTGTTTCAAACCAAGTTTTAAATATAGAAAAACTTGTCTTTTATAGTTTTTGGAACCCTAGCATGCGCATACATGCCCGTGTATGCATACGCATGTATTAAACATGTGCCTACAGAGCTTGAACATGCGTGCGCATATGCGTGTGTGCGTATGCATATGCTAGGGATTCCGTGGTCTTCCTTTTCCAAAAATAGCTTATTTAGTCCAAAAAAGAGTTATATTTTTCCAAAAACATCTCCTCAAATCAATTTCCATCCAATTGGGCCCTAAATCAACCTTGGGCTTTAGAATTCCAACATCATTAGGGAATGGGGGCCCGAGTTGTAAGGAGTACAAAATGCAACGTCTACAAGTATCACGGGGACCTTTTGTGATAATGGATAGCCACTGTTTCAAAAGTTTTCTTGGGTGCTGTTCATGTGGTTTGTGATTGTGTGTTGCTAGTTTAATTTAGACCTAATTACATAATTAATCACTTTAATTAATTGATTAGAAATCTGATTGAATTTGACTCAACTGAGGTCTAAACCCTAATAATATGTTTGAAAATGAGGATCAGTAGGTGCTCATGATGTGGTCCTTTGGAAAAGAGTGAATAATTTCTCATGGAGTGGAGATGCAAATAGAGAAAAGAAACTTAGAGTTGTTGAGCAAACATCCAAGTCCACTTCTTTGTGTCCAACCAAATTTATTTGGTCTTTTCTTTCTGCATCCAAAAACACAAAAGGAAAGATGATTTGTTTTTCTTCTCCATTTAGTTTCTCTTCTCTTTTCTTTTCTTTTCCTATCCTTGGGTCCATGCAAACAATCAATGCTCATTCACATCTTTCGGATTATAGTAATCAATTTGTCCTTAATCATGGAAAATTTTGTTTAGCTTGCACTTGCAATGTAAATTTACACTGCATACACATATAAATACGGCATATATTGTACGCATTTACCAAAAATGATAAATATTGTACACTTTTAAAAATATGTACAACATTTACTACTTTTTGTCTATCTAAAATGTAGATTTATATTACAAGTACAATGTAAATGTGTAAAGGTTCTTTACCTATTAAACTTTTGGAAAGGAAAAAAAAAACAAACAAACAAACACACAACAAAAGAAAGAAAAAAAAGAAGAAGCTAAATGATGGGTCTGCTTCACAAAAGATTACAGGATTAGCACCACAATTATTTAGAAAAAGAGAGTAAACTAGATGTATGCCATTGTTGTCATAAAAATCCACAACATATCAAAATTATATATATATATATATATATATATATTTCTAAAAGCTAAAGCGTAACATTTATTTTCAAGTTGAGCCACATTAGCAATTACATCACTCACTTATTTTCAATCATTTTTCTCTTACTTTTTTACTCTTCTTCTTCTTACTGATTTTATACCTTATTGTTACATTTTCTCCAACCTTTACCCCTCCCTTTTACCTTTTCATTTCCCCACTACTCTTAACCTTAATGTAATTCTTCCTTTATCTCTTCATTTTCCTTTTATTTTACTCTTCTTACCCCTATCCTCTTACTGTAAATTTCCAATTCTCTCATTCTACACATATTTTCCCAAAAGGTTATTAATCTCTCCCTCTCTCTCTCTCTCTCTCTCTCTCTCTATCATGTTTTTTTTTTTTTGTGAATTTTTTATTTTATATACCTCTCTTTATGTTGAAGAAATTTTTTGTTCTTTAGAATTCTACTTTGGGTTGATGCAATTTGGTTTTGTTTTTATAAATTGTTTTTTTTTTTTCAATGTTAAATGTTATCAAATTGCATTATAAATATAATATATAAGAGTGTAATTTTATTTTAGTATATAGCATGACTTGGATAATTTGGTGTGACTATAATCACATCATCTTTCTACTTTTATCTTTCTATTTTCTCACTTACATGAATGGGCCGTTAATTTCATTTATATAAATATATATATATATATATATATTGCTCAAATTTGATAGTATTAGTGGAACTTTCATTATTTTATTATGTTTAATATGGATTAGAATTGTGTGGGCACTGAAAGTGTAAATGGAGGCACATACACCTTTATGTTTTTTTTTTTTTTGGTTGGAAAATACTGTTCAGTAACAGTATAGTAAATGTAAATGTAATAAATATGAATACAAGGGTGCCTTTTTTGAGGTTTACTTTTCCTCAAGGTGGAACAAAATGGACCAAAGTTCCTAGATATGCTAGAAGTGTTTCTCACTATGTGGTCCAGGATGTTGGTTTAACAGGCTAGCTTCCCCCCTTTGTTCAAGCAAGATCAAAAAACTTCCCAAAACACCCCTTCCTCTCCCAAACCCTCTGAAACAAACCTAAAGTAAGATTGATGATGTTTTTGTTGTTGAAGGAGATCAAAAGCCATCAGAAGTTCATAGGACAATCCAATAAGACAACCCAATAGGCATGGATTACATGAATCAGTTATGAAATTATTGTAGGACAAGGAGTACTTGAGTTCAAGAATGAGTTGATGCTCATATCTAAACTCCAACACATGAATCTTGTTAAAATTCTAGGTTGCTGCAGTTGTGGAAAAGAGAGAATGATAATACATGAATTCATGCCCAACAAAAGGTTGGATTACATTATATTTGGTTCGAAAAACATTCACAATTTCTTTAGACTTCATGTGATTTCCTCTATTAAATTATGTACATCAATATCATATATACATTTTTATGTCAGAAAAATTCAAATAGAAGCAAAATACTAGATTGGAAGAAAGGCCTCAACATAATCGAAGGAATTGCTCAAGGATTGATTTACCTCCGTAAATACTCTAGATTAAGAGTGATTCATAGAGATTTAAAATTTAGCAATGTACTCCTTGATGAAAATATGAACCCCAAAATCTTTGATTTTGCCATAGCAGAATTTTGAACAAAATGAACAAGAAGCTTGTACTACCAGGGTTGTGGGGACATAGTAAGTAAACAAATATATTCATTCTTATAAATTTTTACTTTAAATTCTTAGCATTATTTCTTCCACATGCTTATTGATGTATTTATAAACTTAATACTTGTATTTTAATTTGATGTAGTGGATATATGTCTCTTGAGTATGCCATGGAGGGAGTTTTTTCCATAAAATATGATGTCTACAGTTTTGGAGTTCTAATGCTTGAAATTCCGAGTGGCAGAAAAAATAACAACTTTTACCACATTGAGCACCCACTCAATCTAGTTGGATATATACGTCAAACACGTGAAATTTGTTGACATTTTTATTATGTGTGCAATTGACATTGATACAATATTAATTCTTGCCTCAGGCATGAGACTTGTGGAAGGAAGGCACATGGGTAGAGCTAATGGATGTAACACTAAAAGCCCATATGAATTGAAGGGGGAAGGAGGAAAAGTGGAAGAGAATAGAGTAGAGTTGACTCAAAATAGGCCTTTAATTGTTTGCCAAATTTACTCTACCCTACTCTACTCACCTTCCTCCCTCTCAATCCAAACCAGCCGTAAGTAGTTCATCTATTACACAGCAACTGTTAAGATGCATACAAGTTAGTCTCTTATGCGTAGAAGAGAGTGCATTTGATAGACCAACTATGTCTGAAGTTATATCCATGTTGACAAATGAAAATATGACATTACCAATGCCCAAAAAACCAGCGTTTTCATTCGGAAGAAAAGTAAATGAGGTGCGCACGTGTGAAAATGAATAAGAAATTCATTCAGTCAATGGCATGTCTCTTTCTAAAATAACTGCACGATAAAGTTTGCATTATACTCTTATGTATGTAAGGTGCACAATAGACTTTGTAATTTTTGTAATACTGTTTGTCTACTTTCCAAAATTCTTGCACGTTGACTTTTGACTGTTGCTCTCTCTAATAAAAGTTTCTCTTTGTATGTTTCATTTGTTAATTACAATGCAACCAGGGACGGAACTACTCAAGGGCAGAGGAAGGCCATGCCCCCCCCCCCCCCCCCCCCTCCCAACCTTTGAAAAAAATATATACTAGTATGTATATTAACAAAAAAAAAATTAAATTCTAGCTCTTAAATTTATACACTTGTCCCCCCTTTTCCAAAAAATTTACAAACGGACCCAAGAAATCCAACAAATAGATAACAAGAAAAATCTATATAAAAAAATGCGTATATCCAAATAATAAGAAAATCTTTGGATAAATCATAAATCTGGTCTAAGGAAAAACAATAACAATATATCAATTACAAATCCTAGCCAAAAAAAAAAAAATTTCACAAAAACCCAATAATTTTTACCCAATTTCTCCCTCTCACTTGAGAGTTCTATGCCCCTCTCAAATGACTCCACTGTTATAGCTATAGAGATAACTTCTATACCATATATTGATCGCTTCATCCACATATTAGTTAGACCTTGAAAATATTAAGACGTGTCAATTGACTTGCAAAACTCTTGATTATAAAATCCTATTATTAATTTTTTTTTTCAAAAGAAAAAATACAAAGAATAATTAATAAATTAATGCAAATAATGCAACTTTGTCAATCTCTAGTGTTGATATTTTAATTTTTTAAAATCTTTGAACAAAGAACTTCGGCCCTCCCTAAGTTTGAATCCTGGTTCCGTCCCTGAATACAACGATTAGAAGGTAGTGATTGGTTGGTTAATTAACTTTTGTTATGCTTTGTTAGTTTGTTTAGCAATTAGTCATATAAAAACAAAGCATTTGTATCTTCTTATCCTAACGAGAAATTGAGATATTTTTCTAATCAATCTTGTTGTCTCAGCAACCTGAAATATTTTTTAGAAATTTTGGATGTTAGGTTCTAAGAATTAGGAACTAATGTATTAGAACTTCATTTTGTAATGTTGGCAAACCATGATCAAAACGTTTTTAGTCTTGTTTAGACTTGCTCAAAGTATGAAGTTTTCATGTAAAGTTAGAATCGAGTTACTGCAGAATTTACTGTGCATTTCTGCCTGGCTCAATCGATCGAGAATTAGACTCGACTGATCAAAAGTCGTGCAGAATGTTTTTTCTATAGAATTTCCAACTCAGCCCTAGTCCATTTAATGTGTAGGGTTTTATGTTTTGTCCTAAGTATAAAAGGGAAAACCCTAGCTATGTTTTTAGTGTTCTGAATATTGTGTTTGTGAATTTTATTTGTGAGATCTAGAGGTGTTTACCTTCACATACACTTAGGGTTTCAGATCTCAAGATTGATGTCAAGAGCTTGGTAATCTTTCAGTTGTAGAATCAAGTGCTTCAAGATATACAAGCAGGTGTGCTTGTGCTTTGCTGAGAATTCAAGGAAAGAAGTAGTCCGTGGACTCGGAGCTGTCACGTGGTCATGGTAGTAAGTTTCCTACTCGAGGTAGCAATAGAATGTTAGTAGTCTAAGTCGCTATTGTGTAAACTTCAATTCTTTCATAGTGAATTCTTTTTTACCTTGAGGATAGCTAGGTTAAATTCTCCCTAGGTTTTTTAAGGGTTTGGTTTTCCTGAGTTATCATATCGTGTGTTATTTATTTTCCTGGGTTATCAATTTCAAGTGGTAACAAGTTTCTAATTAATTAAAGTTGGTATAAATTATGAGGCAAAATCAAGAAACTTACATGATTGCAAGCTTTTATTCTAAGAGATGTGAGAGTTATATAATATAATTGTTCGAGTAATAGTCTCTTTCAAGTTCATGTGATGAATTTTGTTGAAATTGTGATTGATTACTATTTACATATCACCTCACATGTTTCTCAAGTTTTTGCTAGTTGCACACACTACGCAAGTTATTCTTTGCTAAACTCTGTACATGTTATTGTGTGTTTCTTTGGTCTGACCAACCAAATTTGAAAATTTCTTGAAATTAATGCAGAATATGTTTGCTGTTTGAGTTCTTGAGGGAAATTATAAGGAAATCTTTTTTTGGGGGATCTGGGATAAATACGTGTGTTTTTGAAAAACATTTCATCTCATACTCATGCATTTCATTCATATTATTTGATGCTTTGTTGAGTCTTGCACTGAAATTGGTTTGTTTTTCAAAAATTAGTTTTTTCCAGAATTTTGATTGATCGAATCGGTTTTTCGACCGATCGAAATTGTATTAAAAAACCTTAGAAAGTTTCTGGTTGTTTCGATCGGTCTTCGATTGGTTCTGGATCAATCGAAGTATTTTCGACCGATCGAATCTGTTTTTCGATCGATCGAAAATCGGGCTGATGGTTTTTAAAAGGATTTTTTTTACTCGTGTTCTTCACGTGTTCAAAGCTTTTCAACTCCTTTTTCCTCTCTCACCAACCGGTCAAGCATCCTTTTGCTATTCTTGTCATTTTCCTCCAATTTTTTTGCAAAGAATCTCTCTCCCAAGGCCGGTAAGACCAAACTACCCTTCTTTTTGCTTTTATTTTCATTATTTCATGCATTATTTCATGCATTTGTTGGGTATTTCGGCATTCTTGTTTTCCAATTTTGTTAATGTTTTGATTGTTTTCTTTTACTATAATTTGATGGGTTTTTGTGGGGACACCATCTACAAATGATACAAATGGTTTAATTTGATTAATTTGATGTTTTATGAAACATTTGAAAATCTAGGGCTTGAAAAATACCAAATTTGGGGCTTTTGTTCAAATTGAACCGATTTGATGAAATTGGCTTGTTAGATTGATTAATTTGATCATTATGTTGTGTTTTATATCTGTTGTGATAATCAATTTCTCAATTTGTTGGGTTTTGTGAAATTGGGTTTTTCTAATTTGGGAATTTTTGATATACATTTTATGCTCAAGCCAATTTTGTGATATTGGATCATATTTGAATTGTGTCCCATTGCATTAGCTCATGCATCATTTGGTTATTCTGCTCATGCATCATATAACATTGTTATTTCTTTATTTTTGTTGTGCTAACTTGTATTCTGCCCTTGGTTTTCTTTTTTTCTGTTCTTTTCTTTCTGTGTCTCTCTATTCTGTCCTTAGCATCATGCCTAGGAAAACCAGAGCCAATAGGACTTCTGTTCCTTCACCTTCTTTTGATAGTGATAGGTTTCCTAGTGAGAAGAATCAAGAGACATACGAGACTTTTAACCTTAGGCGTCACATTTGGGGTGAGCGTTGGGTCATTTTAGATGAGGTTGATGATGAGGTGGGGCGTAATTTTGAGCGTAGGGGCTGGTTACCATTGTTAGACATAGATCATCCGCCTCCGGCTACCCTGATTAGAGAGTTCTACTCGAACCTCTCTATCCACATCTATGATTCTAACACTCTAGTTAAAAGTTGTATACGAGGTGTGGAGTATCGCATTACCCCTTCGGTAGTGTCCGATGCTCTTGGGGTGCCTGTGGTTAATCATCCAGTCTTTCCCTATGATGAGTCTCCTCCTCTCAATGACGTGATGTCATACATCACTGGGTCTTCTCTCGGATCACCTTTGCTGAGCTTTCTGAGCATCATTACCTTTTCTTTAGGATTAATTGTCATTCCTTGTGGCCCATTTCTCATCTCCACACCATCCCTATTGAGCAATGTGTGTTTTTGTATGCTCTTGTTACTGATGCTCCTATCAGTTTTCCCCATTTGTTTCTTCGTTTCTTGAACGAAGTCCATAGGAGTAGTTTTACGGCTCATGCCTTATTCTTTCCTGTCTTTATTCATAGGATTCCTCTTTATCTAGGTTTAGGTGATTTCTTTGCTTCTGAGCCCGTTCACATTATTGCTCCTATAGGTGCTACCTTTCTGAGGCAAAGGGCTGCTTAGCTTCGAGCTAGATCTAAGTGTCCTAGGGTAGAGCCTTTTGGTGTCACTCCATCTCCTTCTTCTTCTACAGATGCTCCTTCGGCTGAGACGTCTGTTGATCCTGCTGCTGCTGATGTTCCTCCACCATCTCCTTCGGATGTTTCTGATATTCGTCGGACTTTGGACACTGTCATGACCATTCAGGCGGCTCATGGTTAGCTTTTGGTGGATGTACTTGACAAGTTTCGTGCTTTGAGAGCAGATTTGGCGAGTTTTCGACGTTCTCCTCCGCCGCCTCCTTTTGATGATGAGTGAGTGCCGTTTGGCAATTCGTCACAAAAAGGGAGAGTACATTCTATTGTGAAGTACATATCTTGTAGGGGATTTTTTTTCTTAGGGGGAGTTTTTGTTTCTTTTTGTGATACTGTAGAGCTTGTGGAGCTTTTAGATTGTATCTAGGTGCTTCATTATGTATTTACATTTTTTGGCTCATGATAGGGGGAGTTTTTTTTTAAGATACATCTTTTGTATATGTTTCTTGTTTCACTATGCTACATTGCTTATTGATTTATATTTATGATGTTATTCATGATATATTTTTTTATTTTGTGTTATATGAAATCAAGAATTTCTTTTCTATATTACTTGTATTTTCCACACATGCGTTTATGTGTTTGTTAAGCGTTACAGGAATATACAGGTTGATTCAGTTGTGCTGCTGTCTACTTTTGCAACTGATAAATAGTAGTTAGGTTGAATTTGTTTAGTGGCTATTGTTTTGTATTGGGCTGTTTATTTTGTAAACTTTGAGCTTTGTTTTAAGTTTGTGTTTTGTCACGGATTGTCAAATGGGGAGTTTGTTAGGTTCTAAGAATTAGGAACTAATGTATTAGAACTTCATTTTGTAATGTTGGCAAATCATGATCAAAACGTTTTTAGTCTTGTTTAGACTTTCTCAAAGTATGAGGTTTTCATGTAAAGTTGGAATCGAGTTACTGCAGAATTTACTGTGCATTTCTGCCTGGCTTGATCAATCGAGAATTAGACTCAACCGATCGAAAGTCATACAGAATATTTTTTCTGCAGAATTTCCAACTCAGCCCTAGTCCATTTAATGTGTAGGTTTTTATGTTTTGCCCTAAGTATAAAAGGGAAAACTCTAGCCACGTTTTTAGTGTTCTGAATATTATGTTTGTGAATCTTATTTGTGAGATCTATAGGTGTTTACCTTCACATACACTTAGGATTTCCAATCTCAAGCTTGATGTCAAAAGCTTGGTAATCTTTCAATTGCAGAATCAAGTGCTTCAAGATATACAAGCAGGTGTACTTGTGTTTTGCTGAGAATTCAAGGAAAGAAGTAGTCCGTGGACTCGGAGCTGTCACGTGGTCGTGGTAGTAAGTTTCCTACTCGAGGTAGAAATAGGATGTTAGTGGTCTAAGTCGCTATTTTGTAAACTTCAATTCTTTCATAGTGAATTCCTTTTTACCTTGAGGATAGCTAAGTTAAATCCTCCCCAAGTTTTTACCGGTTTGGTTTCCTGAGTCATCATATCGTGTGTTATTTATTTTTCGCATATTTGCATAATATAATATATTTGTGTTAACTTAGAATTATTTAATTTACCTAAGTTAATCACTTGGCTAAATATCTAGGTTAATCTATTTGGGTTTAAGGGGTCTAAATTTCTAACAAGTGGTATCAGAGCGGGTAACTCTTTTGTTTTAGATCTTTTGATCTAAGAGTTGATCCTTGATCCCTGTTATCATGGATAATTTGAAGTGTCTTTCTGCTCATGTTTGTGATGATTTGAATAAAAAGGACACTGTTATTTCTGTTGATCTTTTTTATGCCTGTGAAACTCTTCGTAAGGAATTATTGAAAACTATGAGAATTGCTAAGAAATTCAAGGAAGAGTTAAAATTGGCTAATCTTAAAAAAGATGAATTGATTGTTAGATTAGATGAATCTAATAAAAAGAATGAATTTTTGAGAAATCAAATTTCCTCTCAAGATGAGAAGATGAAAAGCTTGGAACAAGAGTTAGCTGAATCTAAAGCTAAAATTGAAAATTTGACTAGCACCAAGCCTGCTGTTGATAACAAAAGTGTTTCTGTTTCTCTTAAGCCCAAAACTGAGAAAGTTTATATCCTTCCTTTCAAGAGGAATAATGCTAGGTTAGACAAAGGTAAAAGTTTTGATGTAGACGCTGAAGTTTCTAAACCTAAGTCTAAACCTACTATTAGAGAGCATAAGAAATCTGTTTTTGTGCCTACTTGTCACCTTTGTGGTGTTGTTGGTCATATTAGGCCAAATTGTTTTTTGTTGAGGCAAAAACCAAAATCTGAGACTAGATTTGTTGTTAAGAATATTGATGTTCCTAAATTTGTTCCTGTTTGTCACTTTTGTGGTGTCTCCAGTCACATTCGCCCTAATTGTCATAAATTGAAATTTAAACATTCTGTATTTCAATCTAGGATATGTGATGATATTTCTCCTACCATAAGTCAAAATAAATTGTTTCATATGCTTTTGAAAAATCTAAGCTTGTTGGCTTGTGAAAGGAAATTGCATGATTTTAGTCTTTCTCAGAAGATTGGTGTAATACCTCAAATACACTCTGCTTCACATGGATTTTCACCTACAAAGCCGAAGACTCGTGCTATATGGGTGAGAAAAGATTCTCTAAGGTGAGTGTTGTTTACTTGTCCCTGGTTTAATTCTTTCAATTAATTGTGAACATGTTTTCTTTTAATTTTTGGTTGTTTTGTTTTTTAGGTTGTTTTTATTTAAAAAAAAAATCCAAAAAAATTGAAAAATTTCAAAAAGACAAAAATATTTTATTTTGTGTCTAGTTTTATATTTCTTGAGGATTACATGAGTTATGATATCTCTCTCTTAATTTAGAACATGCTTGATATTGTGAAGAGACATAAAAAGTATGTGTTCTATAAGTACTAAGCTATTTTTTGATTTTGTTTGAGTATGTACTAGTTTGTATATGTACTTAAGGGTTAATTAAGAAATTTATATTTCTTGTTTGTGTACCCTCTATAGCTTGGTTAAGCACTGTCATGCATTGCATTTGCATTTTTAATCATTTAGCATAATGTGTGCTTTTAGTTTTGATCATAAAAATTTTTTAAAACCAAAAAGATTTTTATGTGTTTTGTATTATATATTTTGGATTTATAATCAAGTTTGGCCATATTGTCTTTACATAACATGTTTATATACTTTGTTTAGCTTGGATGAGCTTATTTATTGCACTTTACTAGCTGAAGTCTTTGTAGTGCATGTTGTGTGGGAAAGATGTTTATAGTTTTTTATCACATGATCTTGATCTTGAAGTCTCATGCCTTTAATTGTTGGACTTGAACTTATTGAGAAAGGCATAAATAACCATTTCACCACTGTTACTAGCCAATCATGAACACCTTAGTGCATATCGTAAGATTTTGTGCTCGAGAAAGTGTAGCACATGCACAAAAAGAACATAAGGTGTAACCTCAGTTTAAATGCTAAAATTGGTGTGTACATTATCTCGGCTATAAGTTTCAAATTAAATAAAATTGGTGTGTACATTATGAGGCAAAACAAGAAAATTACATGATTGCAAGCTTTTATTCTAGGAAATGTGAGAGTTATATGATGTAACTCTTTAGGTGATAGTCTCTTTCAAATTTATGTGATGAATTTTGTAGAAATTGTGATTGATTACTATTCACATATCACCTCACATGTTTCTCAAACTTTTGCTAGCTGCACACATTACACAAGTTACTATTTGTTAAACTTTGTACATGTTATTGTGTGTAATTTTGTTGTGGCCATCCAAGATTATATGTTCCTTGATTTTGATGCAAAATTTGAGTTTTGAGGACAAATTGATTGATAAAACTTGTTTTTATGTGTTTTTGAAAACTTTTTAGTCTCATACTCATGCATTTCATTCATAAAATATTGTGCTTTGAGGAGTTTCTGCATAAAATTGCTCTGTTTTTCAAAAATCACATTTTTTCAGATTTTCGATCGATTGAATCTGTCTCTCGACCGATCGAAACTGCAATAAAAATTTTGGTTTTAATCTGCCTGGTTCGATTGGTATTCGATCGATGTTCGATCGATCGAAATTGAAAAATTTTCAGTTTCTAAGTTTTTGACCAAATTTTTTTTTTTTCATGCATCATTTATGTTCAGGATTCACATGAATTGCATTGTTTTCTGTACCCATATTACACTTTTGCAGTCATATCTCTCATTGTTTTCACACATAACATGCATACACTGCTAAATTGGGTACTTAACTTGATTTAAAAATTGACTGATTAATTATTGAGTCCTTTGTACATTTTAGTATATGCTATTTTTCTTGATGTGTGAGCTGCAGAAAATATTTTTTTTAAGAGATATGATGGATAATAATGTGCAAATATTTTCTCTACTCATGCAACTGTTTATGGATCACATAGTGTCAAGTTTGCATTTATTGAAAGAGAGAATATTTTTCTTCATGTGTATCCTCAACTTAATTTTTTTTAGGTTTGTGTGTTTTTTATTTATCCCCACCTCCTAAATTTTCCCCAAAACTATTTTTCCCAAAACTTGTTTTGTTTTTCCTATTTTTATAGGGGGAGAAAAGTTTTTTTTTTTTTAACCTTTGCTGTTCATAAGGGGAGTTGTTGCTCTTCATAGGGAGAGTTGTCTCTATTTTCTATAGAGTTAAATTATTTTTTGTTCCCTTACTTCTCTATTTCCTCTTGTTTTCTGTTGAGTTGTTACTCTTTGTTTGAGTTGTTTTTGTCAATACGTGACAAAAGGGGGATTTTTAGATGATATGTGGGAATATATGTGGAAAATACAAGAATGTTCTATTTACGGGGAGTTGAAATTATTTTTGATGTATCCAATTTAGGGGGAGAGTTAGTTTGCATATTTGTTGTTTTACTGTTTTTCCTTTCCATACATGCGTTTATGTGTTTGTTAAGTGTTACAGGAATATACAGGTTGATTCAGTCGTGCTGCTGTCTACTTTTTAACTGATAGATAGTAGTTAGGTTAAATTTTTTTAGTGGCTATTGTTTTGTATTGGGCTGTTTATTTTGTAAACTTTGAGCTTTGTTATAAGTTTGTGTTTTGTCACGGATTGCCAAAGGGGGAGTTTGTTAGGTTCTAAGAATTAGGAATTAATGTATTAGAACTTCATTTTGTAATGTTGGCAAATCGTGATCAAAACGTTTTTAGTCTTGTTTAGACTTGCTCAAAGTATGAAGTTTTCATGTAAAGTTGGAATCAAGTTACTGCAGAATTTACTGTGCATTTCTGCCTGGCACGATCGATCGAGAATTAGACTCGACCAATCGAAAGTCGTGCAGAATGTTTTTTCTGCAGAATTTCCAACTCAGCCCTAGTCCATTTAATGTGTAGGGTTTTATGTTTTGTCCTAAGTATAAAAGGGAAAACCCTAGCCACGTTTTTAGTATTCTGAATATTGTGTTTGTGAATCTTATTTGTGAGATCTAGAGGTGTTTACCTTCACATACACTTAAGGTTTCCAATATCAAGATTGATGTCAAGAACTTGATAATCTTTCAGTTGCAAAATCAAGTGCTTCAAGATATACATGCAGGTGTGCTTGTGCTTTGCTGAGAATTCAAGGAAAGAAGTAGTCCGTGAACTCGGAGCTGTCACGTGGTCGTGGTAGTAAGTTTCCTACTCGAGGTAGCAATAAGATGTTAGTGATCTAAGTCGCTATTGTGTAAACTTCAATTCTTTCATAGTGAATTCCTTTTTACCTTGAGGATAGCTAGGTTAAATCCTCCCCAGGTTTTTTACCAGTTTGGTTTTCCTGAGTTATCATATTGTGTGTTATTTATTTTTCGCATATTTGCATGATATGATATATTTGTGTTAACATAGAATTGCTTAATTTACCTAAGTTAATCACTTGGTTAAATATCTAGGTTAATCTATTTGGGTTTAAGGGGTCTAAATTTTCTAACATTGGAAATGATGGGCTGAGTAGTACAGTGGAACCTATGAATTGTACCAAAAAGTATAGTATTGCCCATAAATAGTATAAAAAAAAAGGGCTAAAATTGCAAATAAGCTGAAAGTTTCAATTTATCTCAAACAGATACTAAGGGTCTGTTTGTGACCCACTTTTTTGCTGAAATTGAAAACTTTTTACTGAAAATACTATAGATAAAGGTAAAAGTTAGCTGAAATAGTATAGTGAGACTCATGAATAGTTGCAAAAAGTGTAGTAAGACTCATAAATAGTAGCAAAAACAAGCTGAATAATAAAATAAGTTGACAAAATTAATCATCCCAAACAGACACTAAATTTGAAAAATCCTTCTCTAACTAGTTCATTGGAACAAAAATTTGAAAATTCTTTCTGTACACCAATTTCACACCCTTTCTAAATCAACCTATCTCTAGTTCATGTGAATAAACCATTTTAGAAAAATTTCTATACCTAATTAATCATATAAAAAGTTTCTAAAACGGACACTAAATTTGAAAAATCATTCTCTAGCTAGTTCATTGGAACAAAAAAATTGAAAATTCTTTCTATACACAACAATTTCACACCATTTCTAAATCAACCTATCTCTAGTTCATGTGAATATACCATTTTAGAAAAATTTCTATACCTAATTAATCATATAAAAAGTTTCTAGATATATTTTATATTACAATGTTCTTAGAACATCGATTAACTTTTTGCTTAAATTTTTTATTATGTGCCTAGCTTTATTGAAATTCTTTTCCTAGACATACGGTAAAATCAAACTATGGCTAAAATTTGAAAATTCTTCGGCTCGTTCACCCAAATCAGGAAATTTTCACATCCAAGATCCTATTATGTGACATCATACATAAAGATTCTCTGCCCAGACTCAAGGTCACACTGACTAAATGCAGTCAAGCATTTAAATGTTTTTTTTTTTTTTTTTTTGATGAAAGCATTTATATGTTTACGCTTGCCATCATTATACCAATGAGAAATTTTGCAAAATGTGATCATCGAGCAGGCAAGCTGTGAACCATGTTCGAGTGGATATCTAATAATTGAATTCAGCTGATTCGATGGTTTTACAATTTACACCCAATTATTTGAGAGTAGTCACCCCATAATTTTCTCAAGGGGGCATGTATCTATCCCTATTGTGAGGTTTAGCTCCAGATCAAATTCCTTATTTACATTTAACGAAAAAAAAAAAGAACATTATTTCATAAATAATTTCATCTTCACAGAAAGTTCCTTCCATTCAGTAATGTATATATATATATATATATATATATATATATATATATATATAATCCTTCCATTTATGAAAATATGGAAAAGTAGGATACCGCCTATAAAAAATGAGGATTTTAAAAAATTGTACGTAAGCCAATTAGCTAAGATGTTAAAATAAAAATGCAAAGCTGCACAAACACTTCCTGAGTTTTTGGTCATTTTTAAACATAGCCCTTCTTAATATCAATTTATATTTTTAAACCCTTGAACTATCACAAAAGATAAAATCGACCCCTCTATTTTAGTTCGGTTAATTCTAAGTGATGGAAAGTGAGAATGTCCATTGTAAAAAATTCAATTTTGATAATTTTTAATAATATCTAACTTTTAAATTTTATAAGGCTATCGCAAACTACACTCTTAAATTTTAGGGGCTTTTGAATTTTACATTTTAAAATTTCAAAATTTGAATTTTACACCTTAAAGTTTCAGAATTTAGATTTTACCCTTAACTAACTTCCAAAATTTCAGAATTTAAATTTTACATCTTGAAATTTCAAAATTTGGATTTTACAAAACCAAAGCCTTAACTAACTTCCAAACAATGCGGACTATCCCCCTTAAGCAAGCTAACTAACATGTGCTACACGTGACTACTACAAAAGAACAAGTCGTTTACTACTCTGATCTGTCGTTTAGCTCCACTTCTTACAACTTTCACTTTATCTTCTTATCAGACTTGTTCCCTTCAAGCTGTTGTGCCATTTGTTCTTGATCATTCAGATAATAATTAAAATTGGCATTGTGTAATAAAATGATGTGACATCATTTTTATTGGATAAACTAAACACCTGTAGAAAATTTATGTGACACCTAATTAAAAATAAGGATGGAGAAGTTGTTGATACAAGTGAAATAGAACTTTAGAGGGTAAAATCTAAATTCTAAAACTTCAGAGCGTAAAATCCAAATACTCCCAAACTTTAGGCGGTAAAATCTGAACACTCTCAAATTTTTGAAGTACAAAATCCAAATTCTAAAACTCAAGGTGTAAAATTCAAACACTTTCAAATTTTACAAGGTAAAATCCAAATTCTAAACTTTTATGGTATAAAATCCAAATACCTCAAACTTTAGGAGTATAGTTTGCAATTTAGCCATTTAATAAAAATCATTGGCTATTGTTCTCTCTAATAAAAGTTTCTCTTTGTAAGTTTTGTTTGTTAATGACTATGCAACGACTAGAAGGCAGTAATGGGTTGGTTAATTAACTTTTGTTATGCTTTGTTTAGTGATTAGTCATATATAAACAAAGCATTTGTATCTACTTATCCTAATGAGAAATTGAGATATTTTTCTTATCAATCTTGTCTCGGCAGCCTGAAAGATTTTTTTAGAAATTTTGGAAACAATGGGGCTGAATTTTTAGTTGGGATATGGAACATACAAATCCTAGCCTAAATTTGAAAATCCTTATCTAGTTCATTGGAACCAAAAATTTGAAAATTCTTTCTCTACTTCACAACAATTTCACACTATTCCTAAATCAACCTATCATTTAACATATGGGTCAAAAAAAAAAAAATTTGGCACGCTAATTTTGAATGTTTTAAATTTTGGATCATGTCAATGGGTGTCTTTAAAGAAATTGTTAATAAAATATTTTAGGAAATTTTTTACATCTATTTAATAGAAAATGTTAAAAATCATCAAAATAATTAATTATTTTTTTCATATAAAAATTTTCTAAAAATATTTTATATTAGACATCGATTAACTTTTTCCTTAAATTTTTTATTATATACTTAGCTTTATTGAAATTATTTTTGCTAGGCACACGGTAAAAATCAAACTATGGCTAAAATTTGAAAATTCTTCGATTCGCTCTCCCAAATCGGGAAATTTTCACATCCAAGATCCTATAATGTGACATCCTACCTAAAGATTCTCAGGCCTCATCCTATAATGTGACATCCTATAATGTGACATCCTGTCTAATATAAAAATATTTTATATTAGACATCGATTAACTTTTTCCTTAAATTTTTTATTATATACTTAGCTTTATTGAAATTATTTTTCCCAGGCACACGGTAAAAATCAAATTATGGCTAAAATTTGAAAATTCTTCGGCTCGTCCACCCAAATCGGGAAATTTACACATCCAAGATCCTATAATGTGACATCCTACCTAAAGATTCGCAGGCCTCAGCCCAGACCCAAGGTCACACTGAATAAATGCAGTCAAGCATTTATATATATATATATATATATATATATATATATTTTTTTTTTTGAGAAACTGTTCGAGTGTTATCTAATAATATTCACAGACATTCACAAGATATTCATTAGATATTAGATGTTCGAGTGAATATCTAATATTTCATTCAACCGATTTTATGGTTTTACAGTTTACACCCAATTATTTGAGAGTAGTCACCCCATATTCTTCTTAAGGGGGCATGTATCTATCCTTATTACAAGGTTTAGGCAAGGTTGCACGTACACTGATACGAGTACGGGTACGATATGAGTACAGGAGTACAGCAATTTTTGAAAAATAAGAGTACGACATGTTTAGGGTACGGCGATTAATTAATTAATTAATTAATATTTATATTTAGGTATATTTTTTAATTTTACTATTAGACATAATTTATATTTATTTTAGAATTTAAATTAACTAAGAATAGCAAAGAAGTACAATATCACTCATAAAATAGCAAATACTAAACAACAAAACAATTAGTTATTTACTAAACCCATAAAAAAAAAAAAAACCATAAAATTAGAAATAGTCAATTACTAAACAACAATATCAACAAAACAAATAGTTAAACTACTAAACCTATAAAAGAAAGCGTAGAATAAAAGAAAATGTGTAATAGGAAAGAAAGACTGAAAGAGGGAGAGAAATTGAAACCTAAAGGACAGAGAAACTTCATTCTATGACGAAGGGGGAGAGAGGGAGCATTGGGGTTGCCGGCGGGGGTTCTTTTGTCGCCGATCTACTGCGGAGTGACTCGCTCAGCACTGACAAGGCAAGAATAGAGCAAAGAGAGGCTAAGGGGCTTCGGTACTAGAGAAGGAAGAACAAAGAGACAGGTGTCTTTTAGGGCTTTTAGTCGATTGTTATGCTCAAACCAAGATCAATGGTGAGTGGTTTGTCTAGTTGTCAAAATCTTGCTTTTTTTTATTTTATTTTTTTAAGATCTATTGATTCTGGGACGTACCGGCATGTCGCAACCATGTCCTGGCCCTACCCTGATTTTAAAAAAATAAAATAAAATTTGGTACGCATTGGGTACAGATCGTCAGACACGGGTACTTGGCCAAAATAGGCGTGTCCGTGCAACATAGGGTTTAGCTCCAGATCAAATTCCCTTACTTACATTTAACCAAAAAAAAAAAAATAAAACATAATTTCATCATGTGGTTTGGCCAAAATTACAATTTACCCACCTACGGTTTGGTCAAAACTTAATTGCATATATGTAGTTTAAAATTTGGCACTTTACCCACTTAAGGTGAACTCAGTTAAAATTCCGCAACTCACCTATGGCTCTTCCGTTAAAATACAACTTCAAACATTAAAATATAACATAAAACAGATCAAAAAGCTAGGGTATGAATACTGAATGCTAGTCTTCGCCAATATTTCTTTCAAGAATCTCGAAAATATAATGTTGGAAGCTATGAAAAATAAAATAAAGGAAAATTGACAGTCATCTGGTGTTGATATCAAGAATGATAAAGCTCATGCCGCTAATTATGGATAAGGATTTTTTGTGAACATTGCATATTCTGCTAAAGTCATTCGGAAAAATATAATTTAAAATGGAATCCACATCTCTAATGGTTTAAATTGAGGATATGGATACTTTTGAAATTATCAGGAAAGTGGGGAACAAAATTACTATTTGAAACAAACTAATAAAAGAGCAGCAATAGGTTAATTCCTTTTGTCTAAAACTGTAAATGATAAACTTATGGTTGACTGGTTGAATTCAACTAATGTAACAACTTGACTAGAAAAACTAAGGTAATTTCATCGATTCTACCCTGGTTGTTTGGTTTGAAACTTGAAAGTCCAAAGTCTGTTAAAAGAGCCGCATCAACACAAAGATTAAACGTTGTCGTTCTTTCAACATAACAAAGAAATATTTTCACATCAAATACCCTAGCTTTTTGATCAGTTTCATGTTTATTGTTTGATGTTAAAAGTTGTTTTCTAACGGAAAAGTCATAGGTGGATTACAGAACTCTAACAGAGCTAATCTCAGGTAAATAAAGTGCCAAATTTTAAACCACAGATAAGTAACTTAAATTTCAACCAAATCACAGGTGCGTAAGTTGTAATTTGCCATTTCGTAAATAATTTCATCTACATAGAAAATTCTTTTCATACACTTTATATATATATATATATATATATATCCTTCCATTTTTGAAAATATGGAAAAGTAGGATAGCATCTATAAAAAATGAAGATTTTAAAAAAATTCTATATAAGCTAAGAAGTTATAATAAAAAGGGAAAGTTGCATAAACACTTATTGAGTTTTGGGTCATTTTTAAACATAACCCTTCTTTACTATCAATTTATATTTTTAAACTCGTGAACTATAACAAAAGATAAAATTGACCCCTCTATTTTAGTTCTGCTAATTCTAAGTGATGGAAAGTGAGAACGAGCATTATAAAAGATTCATTTTTTGATAATTTTTAATAATAACCAACTTATAAATTGAATAAGGCTAGATTGCAAACTAAGCCTCTAAAGTTTAGAGGTGTTTGGATTATATATCTTAAAATTTCAAAAATTTGATTTTACCCACTAAAGTTTGGGAGTGTTTAGATTTTGCATTCTGAAATTTTAGTAGTTTGATTTTACCCCTTGAAGTTCTATTCTATTTACATTAGCAACCCCTCTGTCTCTATTTTCTGTTAAGTACCAAATAAACTTACCACGTATGTTTAGTTTATCCAATAAAATGATGTCGTATCATTTTCTAGCCTAAAATAAATAATTAATTAAAAATGGTATGGTATAATTAAATGACGTGACATCATTTTATTAGATGAACTAAACACATGTTGTAAGTTTATGTGGCACTTAACAAAAAATATGGATGTAGAAGTTGCTGATGCAAATAGAATAGAACTTTAGAGGGTAAAATTCAAATTTTGAAACTTTTTGGTATAAAATCTAAACAACCCTAAGCTTTAGGAGTATACCAAATATTGAAACTTCAAGGTATAAAATTGAAACACCCTCAAACTTTAAGGGGTAAATTTTAAATTCTGAATCTTCAAAGTGTAAAATCTAAATACTCCTAAATTTTTAGAGATGTAGTTAGCAAATTAGCCATTTAATAAAAATCATTTACAAAAATTTGATGAGAGAGAGAGAGAGAGAGAGAGAGAGAGAGAGATAGAACTTGGCCACCATCTACGAAAATAGAGGGAAGAGTTTCCCAAATATGTTACCAAATTATTTTTATTTTTATTTATGCTTTAAAACATGATACTGATCAAACAACAAGATCAGTGGCGGCTCTAGGATTTTTTTCTAGGAGGGTCAACAATGGTGAAGCTAGAAATTTATCATAGGGTCAAATAAAAAAATTAATTTTTTTTTACATGTGCTACTTCCATATACATTATACAATAATCTAAAATAATATTCTAAATATAATTTAGTATAAATATCAGTAAGAAAACAACCATTGAATGCATAAATAAATATAATTAAATAACTAATAATACACGTGATTAGTCTCTTAGAGTCTGATTAACGGTAAATGTGTAACTAAGAAGAAAAAAAAATAGTAATTGATATAAGTTTTAACTTTTGAAATGTATGACTTCTTAATCATACACGTGGTTAGTTTCTTGAAATTGGAGCAAGCACTAAAATACTTTTTGAATTTGGAAATCTACAGAGTATTTATCAAATTACTTGATCAAATAGAGAGAAAAACTAAGAAAACATAGAAGGGAAAAGGAAACATAGAGAGAATAAGAAAAGAATCACATATATAGATACATATCTATTTGTTTTAACAAAGGTGTACTTTTTTGTTGATGAAGAAGAAAAGTACAAGGGAAAACAACAATTTTTTGTTGTCAATGGAAAAGTAAGCCAAAGTCTTGGAATTTTTTTTTTTTTTTAACGAATGAGCAAAAATTTGAAACATTTTTTTTTCTTTCTTATAAAATTATATATTTTAAGAGTAGTGCTATTGACACAACACTTTCACAATAAAACTTATGTGACAAGTTGTTAAAGGTAGGAAAAAGTGTTTTTTTTTTTTTTTTTGAAAAACAAACACACACACAGGGGAGAGGGAAAGTGATTCTAACACAAAGGCACATCACAACTCCACTCAAAAGCCATGGTAACTTTTAAGAGAAGAAGGGGCAAGTTGTACTACATACAACACACTCTCTTAAGCAATGTGGAACAATTACCCATTCTTTTTTTTGAGAAACAAACACACACACAGGGGAGAGTGAAAGAGGTAGAAAAAAAAAAGTGATGTTAGTTGTGAGTCCTGATAAAAACCAGATACAACTTGTCACTTAACTTTTATTGTTAAATTATTATGAAAATATTGTGAAAGTAACATTAAGATAATCATATTCAAACTTATATTAGCTGGGTTTAAACAAAATTTAGGATCAGGAAGTTCAAAATTTTATTTTAGGGGCTAAAATTTTTTTATTAAAAATTATATATATATATATATATATATATAATTATGACGTGATCAGGGGGTTCATTTGAACCCCTGCGCTTAAGGTTAAGCTGCCCCCGAACAAGATCAATTAAATAGAATTTTTTATATATGTTTCCCATTAAATTATTAATAAAAGAAAAAAAATATTTAAACAACATGGTTTTAAAAGAAAAAAATCATCTAATTAAATTAATTTCAACCCCAAAAAAATCAAAAAAGTGAAATTGATGGTCCACTAAAATTTCACGCGTAATTGTTTCACACATAATTATTGACCCAATAATCCAATATGGATCCATTGGGCTATAAATTTTGTTGAAAAAAAAATGCGCGTTCAATGGTCTATCATAAATGTGCGTTCAAGGGTCCAGCTCTTTGGGTCGTTCATGGACATGTTATGGTACGTGGTTATGGTTGCCCCGTGGGAGCACAGCGACGTGGAGAAGCTCATCGTGGTGGCTTGGGCGCTTTGGTCAAATAGGAATGAATGAAGGAATGAGGGGGCGAAGAAATCCCGTCAAGCTTTGCTGCAATGGGCGTTGGAGTATTTAGATGCATACCAAGCATGTTTGGTGGCGTCTGAAAGCCCGAAGCAACCAGCTGAACTTGTGAAATGGAAGCCACCCTCTCCGAACCGATACAAAGTAAATGTGGATGGTGCTGTATTCAAAGAGCAACGCATGGCAGGTGTGGGGATCTTGATTAGGGACGCTGAGGGTCATCTGATCGGTGCATGTAGCAGGAAGCTTGCAGCTCCTTTGGGTGCCATTGAAGCAGAAGCAAAGGCCATGGAGTTGGGTCTTCTGTTTGCAAAGGATATGTCCATCCAAAATTTCACACTTGAGAGCGACTCGTTGACGTTAATCAATGCGCTACAGGACCTGTCTCCTCCTTCTTCATCAGTTGCAGCACTGGTCTTTAGTTCAGTTGTTGTGTCCCATTCTTTCAGATGTGTAGATTTTTCACATGTTGGTCGTAATGGCAATAGGCCAGCCCATTTACTTGTATGACATGTTTTAGGTATTGCAGACTTGTCTGTTTGGGTTAAAAAAATGCCTTATTTCTTTGAACAAACTCTTAACCAGGATATAGTTATTATTTCTTCTGATTAATAAAGTTTTGTCGTATTTCCCATAAAAAAAAAAAAAAAGTATACGTCGATACATTTTACCTATGTTCACATCATCACAGTTAAAGAGTAATATTATTTCATTCTTTAGACTTTAGGCCATCATCTATATATATATATATATATATATATATATATATATTTAAAATGGAGAGAAAATTTAATTAAATATTAAATTAAAGTCTAATTTTACATCACATGTTTTATTTAATTTTTAAATTTGTGTATTAAATGAATTATTTGATACAAAAATTAAAAAGTATAAATTTAATTAGATTCTAAATTAAATTTTAATTGTAGTTCAATATTATGCCATGTGTCTTATTTAAATTTTTAATTTTTGTGACAAGTGAATTACTTGGTACAAATACACGAGATTACGTACTAATTAATACGTAATGTACCTTACTAAGATTTAGTAAAAAAGAAAAAGAAAAAAAAAAGAAAAGAAAAAGAAAACCTGTTACGAACCGATTCAATGGTGTAGTGGGAAACCAACGGGCAAAAGTTGTGTTTTGAAAGAATAGATGATTATTGATTTGATGTTTCTGTGCTTTTGTCTTAAGTGTCAGGCTAGTTCTCACCAAAAAATAAAAAGTTGTGTCAAGCTAATTTAGTAGCCCTGAAATGTCTCAGGACCCAGTTGTTACTTTTATACTTTTTTCCATTATTTAAATAAAAGTTCTACTCTTTCAGTCCAAAAAAATAAAAAAAATTGGTGACTTAAAATTACGATGTCATATCATTGTGGTCAGTGGGTAAAATCTAGCCAAAAGAATATGCCATATTGTGATGGCTATAAATAATATACCATCAAGTAATTGGATCAACCATACTGAATTGATCCAATGACACCTCTAATCTTCTTTCAGACCTTCCCAATGAATTTTACCAATGTCGTACACCTTCTCAAACTAGTTTTCCTGCTCTTCTTCACATGCTTGTGGACTCCTCATGCTGCACAATGGGTATACGTATCATCTTCTGAGATATCATCCCCAGGTGACAGTCTCAATCCTGGTGACACCCTTAATTCCTCAACTTACATAGTTTCTGCTAAAGGCACATTCGCTTTGGGGTTCTTCCACCAGATTGACGGTACTATTAATAAAACCTACTTAGCAATATCTAAGATTGCTGATCAAAGTTCTCTTTTCAATGTCTTTGTATGGTTCGGTAGTCGAGACAGGCCTATTGTTAACAATTCTGGAATGTTTACCTTTGACAACAACGGAACATTGAAAATTGTACCACAAGGTGGAGATCCTGTAGTTCTATACTCTTCTCCTCAACCTACTGAAAACACAGTTGCTACTCTATTGGATTCCGGAAATTTTATCTTGAAAGAAATGCACTCAAATGGATCTATGAAACGGGTCTTATGGCAAAGTTTTGATTATCCTGGTGACACACTTTTGCCTGGAATGAAATTAGGGGTCAGCCACAAAACTGGCCAAACATGGTCACTCACATCATGGTTAACTGATGACATCCCTGTTCCAGGGCCTTGCAAGCTTGAATGGGACCCCAAGGGGTGCCAATTGATCATTCGGCAACGAGGGGAGGTTTATTGGACAAGTGGGGTCTTGAAGAGAGGTAACAGATTTAAGAGTATCTCACTAGATGTAACATCTATGTATAATTTCATCATTGTTTCAAATGAAGATGAAGAATACTTCTCTTTCAGTAACAGAAATCAAAGTCTCATGTCAGAATGGTTGCTTACTCCTATGGGTCAATTGAAGGATTTGAAAGGACTAGATATTGCTAGAACTGAGAATTGTTATGGTTATAACACTAATGGAGGATGTCAGAGATGGAAGCAGCCAGAATGTAGGCATCATGGTGACACGTTCGATCTCAGATCTGGATATTTAGTAGCTGGAGACCTTTCAGTTAACTATAATTCAAGTCTTAGCATCAGTGACTGTAGAGCTATTTGCTGGAACAACTGTGGTTGTGTGGCTTTTACTTCTTGGTTTCATAATGATACCGGATGCCGATTTTGGACTGGGAATTGGAGCTTCCTTTCGGGCCACCCTAGTGCTCTCCCGTCCATTTTTGTTCTCTCATCAAATCCATCGCAGAGAGGTAAGTTTACTAATTTTTTGCGCAATAGACAATGCTGGTTTTCAATTTCAAGGGGAGTCTTTAGGAGTATGCATCTAACCTACCACCTATGACACTGACTCAGGGTTGATTTTTGTGAGTAGATGGGTTGGATTGAGTTTGTTAGGAATTTTATTTCAATCCTCAAGTTAGATTTGAATTTGGTAGGAATTTTATTTCAACCCTCAAGTTAGATTGGGTTCGAATTGATAGTGTGGACCTGAATTGTTTAAAGAACTGTAAAAGTAAGTGGTTTAAAGTTTTTGAGACTAAACTAAGATTGAACTGATATCTAACGGTGATAACATCATAATTAATATAATAATTATTTTTTTTGAAAAGAATATAATAATTATTTTAAATATAAATAAATATTTTAAATTAGTAAAAATTAAAAAATTGACTAAAATAGTCTAAATAAATCTAAAAACTTATCTTTCAAATGTATTTTTTCGTATCATAACTTTTCTAAAATAAATAAAAAAATATTAAATTTTAAGCCAACATAAATAAATATTGAGTTTTTATTTTAGAAAAAGGTACGAGTCTTAAAATTTTAACCCATTATTATATCTTGTTCTCGTAGGATATTTTTTCCTAACCAAAGAGCCTCTTGTTTTAGTGAATTGGTGGTAGACAGACCAAGAAAGCTAATAAAGAAAAGTAGAGAGTATTAATATAAAATGGAAAGTGCTCAAGTTTCAAGGATGTGTTGGTAGCACATCCTCCGCGCAGAGTGCTTCAAAGTTAGCCATTTTTTTTTTCTTTAGATAAAAAATAGTTCAAAACTTCTCTTCGCTATCTTTCTTTGAAAGTTTTAGATACACACGTGAGTTTCTGTTCTTCTCTTCTCTTGAGCTTCCTCCGTCGTGCTTGTGAATTTCTGTTCTTGGTTCGAGTTTAAAAACTATAGTGGATAGGTTTTTCAATCCACATGGTCCACAATACATATAAGTTTATTTTATTAACACCATCTTCTTCTTTTTTAGTTTTTTTTTTTTTTTTTTGGTATTTTGATAATCAATATAAATGAATTTTAAAATTTGAAATATAATTTAAACATATTATATGAATTGTAAAAACTATTGAAAAAGACCTTAAATAATTTATGAAAGTAATTTTTTTAAGGCATTGAAAAATGAACAACAATACACTTACCCAATTCTACCTATGTGGGTTATACCTAACAAGGTGTCACAGGGTCACTTTTCACTTTAAAATTTTCTGCCTACGTTGACCCTAAGTCCCTAATTTAGCCTCAGCCAAAACCACACAAATAGCAAGAACACTTAGAACAAATTATAGGAACCACAAGCACACGACATACACAATGTTTATAGGGAAATCTCCAACCTTTATTACTTAATCACAAGTATAAAGGAAATCTCACCCTTACAAGACTTAGAGAAACACACACATTCTTTCAAAGCCATTTTCACAATTTGCTGTTTACAACCCTAACAACATAAGAGTATAAATACACAGAAATAGCTGTCAATGATAGTTTCTACCAAGAAACTGCCTACACCTTGGACCATCTGCCACTTGGATCTGACTTAGGACATCACCGGTTGCTGCTGTCTTGGTTCATTTCCCAAGTTTCTAGCCCCTACACAGCAGGCCAGCATCATTCGGAACATCAGGAACTGCTTGTTGACTACTGGTCATTGCCACTACACATCAGCACATGTCACAGCACGTCATGGGGCTTTTGTCCATCACCTTGCATCCCACACATCATGTCAATCCATGTTTGGGGAGGCTTGGCCCATGCCAATGCCATCCCCCATCAAGCCAGACAGCCCACACAATCTGCCCACATGTAGCACACACATAATAACTACCTATCAGTCCAATTCGTCTTGCCCATAAGCATTAGTCCACGCACTAGGCCAGAACCTACCAGCCTATGCCTTGCATACAACATCAGATTACTCATCATCATGGCAGCCCAATCTTGCCTTACACACAAGCCACACAACCCATCAACAAGCAACCAATCCATCAACTCAACAATGCCATGCACCATCATACAAGGGTCGACACCACCTATTGCCACCCATCATAAAACTATCTTTGCCCACTATGGCCCTCCTACGCTATGGCCTTGGGGCATCATGTTAAGCAAGGTCCCTTCACATGCTGCTCTTATTCACTGCTCACTAATCTAACTTAAGTTGAGGGACTAGGTATGTCCCCCTTAAAAAGCGGTTAGGAACATTTCGAATCTAGCACGAGGAAACATTAATATGTTGAGGAGACATAAAGCCATGTGAGTGACCCCATGCTACTTAAGCTCTACCATTTCTCATGCCATCATCATCACCAACTAAAGCTCCTAACACATGGTTAGGTTAGGTTGAAAAAATAAACCCTCTAACTTGACCCATTCTAACCCATGCAAGCTTCTATTAGTCATTAACATGTAGAAATGGAAAATTAATCACATACTTAAAACAATGGTATGGATAATAGATATAATTTTTTTTTATTGACAAACAACGCTATCCAAACCTTTTCAAGTATCTGACTATTCTCTCGAGTGTATGCAATCATCTCGTCTAACATGCACTATGTTATTACAAGGAGGAATCCTATGGAGGTGGCCCCAAGATATTGGCAAGAGGTTTCGGACCCAATGGTAACCCAAATTGGTTGGGTCAAACATAGAACCAACCTAACCAAAGTCATTACCATAAAATTTTAAATTTAACTTTTTTGGTTGACCAATTTTTAATGTATTTTTTGTATGCTAAACTTGTATTATGTATTTTATATATCTTAGATGAAAATACTGTTGGTACTCATTAACTTCAAGTGCCATTAAAAAATATAAATATGTTTTTGTATCAGATCTACTTTATTTGTAAGCTCATTGCACATTTTCTTCGTACTTATTCTTAAAATTCTAAATATTTAGTTATTTGAAAGAATGGTTTAATTTTATTTAATGTTTCATGTAGAAAACTTGTATGGATTTTTTTTTAATTTTTTATAAATTCTTAAATCGTTTCTCCATTCCTAAAATAAAAAGAAAATGCTCCACCCAAAGTTCCAAACAAATTGCTAGGCCCATATGAACCTCTTTGACTTCTTAAGGTAATTAGGCATCTTGATGCAAACCAGACATGTTATATATTTAGCAGTGGTTCTTCCACAAGCTTCGGAATCGTGATTAAGGCGTCAAAATCTCACTTCCTCCTTGTAGAGAGTCAATAAGTTTGCAATATATAGTTTGTTTTTATTAAATATGATGCATACTAACACAACTACTTATTACCAATGTAGGAACGAAGAACTGGATATGGATTGGAATTTCCATCGCCATTTCTATTGCTCTTCTTATAATATTATTGTGCTATCGACTAAGGAGAAAAGTTGTGTCTAAAGGTATATCACTCTCATATAGATTTAACTTAATTGGTATGTCAAAAGTCGTATCCGCTGTATAAAACTTTCACTTTTGTAGGCCCTAGGAGAAGCCATGGTAGTTAACCATACAACCCACCCCCCCCCCCCCCCCCCCCCCCCCTGATTCTCAAACTCAAACTCCCGATTTGTCTCTTTTTGGTGGAAGGCGATTGCTATTACACCTAACCTAGCTATAATTTTGCAATATCATGATGATTTTCTATTATTGATTAATTGAAGTTATATATTTTATTTAAATTTAAACAGGGAATAATATAACAAAAGATGAAAAGGAATTGCTTGATTTAGTGACATTAGAGAGATCAGTGTCAATGATATTTCAATTGATGGGAAAAAGGAGCATGATTTACGTGTATTTAGTTTTGCACATGTTGCAGCCGTCACAAATAACTTCTCATTAGAAAACATGATTGGAAAGGATGGCTTTGGACCTGTTTATATGGTAAGTTCTAATTAGATTGAAATGAAAGATGTTTTAATTAACATATTTAATGCTGGCTTAATCTTCTTTGGTCATCACATCAGGGACATTTGCTAACAGGGCAGAATGTAGCCATAAAGCGATTATCCAAATATTCAAATCAAGGAATACACGAGTTTAAGAATGAGTTAATACTCATATCTAAACTCCAACACATGAATCTTGTTAAGCTTTTGGGTTGTTGTATTCATGGAGAAGAAAGAATGTTAATCTATGAATACATGCCCAATAAAAGTTTGGACTACTTTCTATTTGGTTTGTGCAACATTCTCTTTCATCTTAAGATTTCATTTTTTACTAAAAGTATATTATTGATCATATTTAACATTTTGTATTGGACAGATCAAAATGGAAGCAAGCTACTAGATTGGAAGAAACGTTTCAACATAATTGAAGGAATTATTCAAGGATTGATATACCTCCATAAGTATTCAAGGCTAAGAGTAATTCATAGAGATTTAAAAGCGAGCAACATACTCCTTGATGAAAGTATGAACCCAAAGATTTCTGGTTTTGGCATGGTAAGAATGTTCAGACAAAATGAACTGGTAGCAAATACTAATAGAATTGTTGGGACATAATAAGTTAAAATTACATCATTTATCTTATACACAATAGTTAACCATGAATCCATATACTTTTGTTTGTTTGGCTTTTGCTAATTAGGCATTATTGCTTCGAAAAGCTTAGTAGTTAATTTGTTAAATTAAAAATGTTTTTTTTTTTTTTGTCTTTTTATGTAGTAGTTACATGTCTCCGGAATATGCTATGAAGGGTGTATTCTCAATTAAATCTGATGTGTACAGCTTTGGAGTTTTAATGCTTGAAATGGTTAGTGGTCGAAGAAACAATAGCTTCCATGATGCTAACCATGCGATCAGTCTCGTAGAATATGTAAGTTAAGAAAACATCAACCTTGAATTATGTATATTTTGATCATTGTGTATTCTAGACATTCTAATTAATTATAACCTTCTTTTTAGGCATGAAATTTATGGCAAGAAGGTGAAGGGATACAACTAGTTGATCCAACAATAAGTGATTCATGTGTCAAATATCAAGTGCTAAGATGCATTCATGTTAGTCTACTATGCGTAGAGGATAGTGCAATTGATCGGCCTACCATGTCAGATGTACTATTTATGCTGACAAATGAAAATATGCCACTACCTTTGCCTAAAAAACCAGCATTTTCTATTGGAAGGAAAGCAATTGGGGGCAAATATTCTTGATAAAGAATCATATGCCCATTCGGTGAATGGCTTGTCCATTTCCGAGATGAATGCACGATAGATGGATGTATAACAGTGGGGGAGCTCATGTCATGGCGCTACCTAGAGTATTGTCCCTTTATATTTTCTAACTAGTTAGTCCAAACTTCTTGTTTCTTCGAGTTTAAATTAGGTTGCAATTGTAAAATTTTCTTCATGGTAGATATTATTTTGTTATTGTTTTATTTTTTCAACTTTCTTTTAGAAAATTTAATAATGCCAAGACAATATGATGTACCTAAAATTGGCGTTAAAATACAAGCACGACTAATCAAGTTCTTTTGAAATTGGAAACACGTGCCAAATGATGATCATATTAGATCATTCAAAGGGAAAGCAAGTGTACTCGTCCATCTTTACCTTCATTAGAAATTGGGTAAATTTCATCAACTACTCCTAAGGTTTGGATAAATACCAAACAGGTCCAAAACTTTTTAAAACTAACCAACTTAATCCTTGGCCACTATTTGATCCTAAACGGCGTCAAGAACGTTAACTATTCTTGACTCCAAAAAAAAAAATAATAATAATAATAAAATAAATAAAACCATAGCCCACAGATCTGCTAGTTGAGACCACAACCACCATTTCAGTACCTTACCACCATCGCTAAAAAGCCACGCTCATAGCCACCCAAATCAAACCAAAACCATAAATCAGAATTCCTACAAACCCATGTAGTAGTTGAAGTTGAAAAGTTTGGTATGCCCAATTTAAAGTTGGAAAAGAAGTTTGGACAATCTCCAGTTTTTATTGCATCTACTTTGCTAAAAGATGGCGGGGCATTGAAAAGTGCTAGCCCAGCATCATTGCTTAAAGAAGCCATCCACATCATTAGCTGTGGTTATGAAGATAAAACTGAATGGGGAAAAGAGGTTTGGGTTCTTGTGCTCACATCTGCACTTGACATTATCCTTATGGACTTTGAATATGTCTCAACTAATATTTTCTTTCAATCCAGGTTGGCTAGATCTACGGTTCAGTTACAGAGGATATATTGACAGGTTTTAAAATGCATTGACATGGATGGCAATCAATTTATTGTATCCCAGCAAGGCTTGCATTTAAAGGATCTGCTCCCATTAACCTCTCTGATCGTTTGCATCTAGTCCTTAAGTGGGCCCTTGGTTCCGTTGAAATATTTTTGAGCAGGCACTGTCCTCTCTGGTATGGATATGGAGGAGGCCTGAAGTAGTTAGAGCACATGTCTTACATAAATGCTACTATATATCCATTGACTTCAATTCCTCTGCTGGCATATTGTACTCTACCTGCTGCGTGCTTTCTCACAGGAAAATTAATCACTCCAAAGGTAAGCAATTCAAATGTTTGGTTATTGAGAGGAAACACTTACAGCCACCCAAATCAAACCAATCTCAAAATCCAAGATCAAAACAAACCACACTAAACCAATTCCAGCCACCCAGCCATGCAGACCTGAAAGGACACCCACCAAATTCATACACAAACAGCATCCAAGCAGAGAAGAGTCCAAGTTTGAATTCATACCCACAAAGAATTGTTCACATAAACAGGAAATACATAGCACCCAAACAACACATACATCGTTCATAAGCCCACACCTAGAAACACCAGAAATTTCATCAAAACGCAACTCTTCTCAAACCTAAACCTATCATCAACAAGACCCCCAAACAGAAGACTACCACCACCATTTCAAAAAGAAAAAAAGAAAACCAACCCATAACACAGCAACCAAACCCAACAAATACCCAAGCCTTTCCTCAACCATAGAGTAGAGAAACCAAGATTCAAAGCAGATCATGGTGGTAACTTGCAAGCAACTCTCGCCGCAACAACCTTGTGGAGACCATCGCCGATGTCCATTGCGGAGACCTCGCAAAGAGCATCGCCCTCCAACTCCTCTTAATCGCCTTCAAGAACGTTGCCATGATGTTAGGCTCGGTGGAGAGTGGTGGGAGAACCTGATAGACGACTTGGCTGAACAAATTTGTGATCTAATGGACTATGTGAAGGGGCTTAGGGATGATTTTGTGGGTTTTAATTTTTGGTCTGAGATCCATGAGAGAGGGATGACGGATAAGAGAGGAGAGAGAACAGAGAGTTAGATAATAACGTCCTTTTGACACCGTCTAGGACAAAATTGTGCTCAGGCACCAAATTTGTTAGTTTTAAAAAGTTGGGAAGTTGTTTGGTATTTGTCTAGGAATAATTAATGAAATTTACCATTATAAATTTTTTAGAAATTTGTAGAGACTGTAATAGTGCTAAGTTGGCTGGTAGTTTTAGAAGGTATTTTTCTATTATAAGTCCAACCTCAATACTGTTATTGCTGATATTTACAGGGTTAATTGTCCTTTACGTTGTTATTTGGTTTTTTTTTTTTTGCATTAATGAAAGTCTAAATTAAAATAATTAAAAAGGTTTTTTTGAAGTCGGCTACTGCCTAGAATTTTGTATCCTACTTCCATCTTATATAAAAGGCATCTTGTACATGACTTTAGCAAAGCTTTTGGAGGATATTTCCATATATGCAGCTAAAATCATTGAATATCAAAGCCTCAATTTTCTTCAGCGGTAAGCTCCAAAAGTGAAATTTCAAAGTGGTGTTGCTTTCACCGAGGATGATGTCAGCTAGGTCTGACATGGCGCTGATACTGATGATGTCAGCGAGCAGCAGTGAGGTACATGACAGCATATGACGCGTGCACGGAAAACCAGATAATTTTGGGAGACGATGATAGGGGCCACTCCATATCGAAGTCACGGTAGTTACTGGACTACTCCTGACCTAAAAAAAAATTATTATATATAAATTTTAAAAATTTATAATTTTTTTACATTTAAATAATAATTGTGACTACCCTAAACTAACTTTTTTACTACCAACATAATTAAATTTTGAATAAAATTTGATAATAAATTTGGTTATAAATGATTAAATTTTCAAAATATTTAGTCATATTAATTTGTTTAGCAAAAAATTTAACTTTTGGTTACAATTAAGTTTGTAGCCAAATTTTAATTCACTTAATAATATACAAACAAAAAAGACAAGCTCAAAAAAAAAAATTTTTTTTTAACTAAAATTTTGAAAGAACCTAACTTACAACATTGATAATAAAATTATTATATAATGATTTTAAAATAAGAAAACTCATAAATAAAAATTGTAAGACTTTATATATTTGTATGTTCTTTTTTGATAAAAACACTATTTTAGTCCCTACAATTTTTAGAGTTCTTACGTTTTGGGAGCAATCAATTTGGTCCTTGCAATTTTCAAGTCACAATTAATTTAGTCACTACTGTTATATGACTAATAGAATCTATTTACATAACACAAATTAAATTAAAATATAAATAGTCGTGTCTTAAGTGGTCCTTCCATGTCAACCTTTCACGTCAGCTTCCACCACTAATAGTCTCATGTGATCGTCACATGACCTTATTATCAACACCCTCCCCCCTAGGCTTTAACGAGGACATTCCATAGGCTTTTAAGCCTTTAAATGAGAAGGCCTCTAAAATTTTTTTCTTTCTTTTTCTCATCGCTGAAGCTCTACTTGGATTTGGATTTTGGTTTTTCTTTGGGTTTGAGTTTGATATTTATTCTCTTTTTGCTTAAGCTCTATTTGGATATAGGTTTGAGTTGGGAAAAAAATAAAAAAAATTCATTCTTTTTGCTCAAGCTCTATTTGGTTTGGATGGGTTGGTTTTATTTTGGTTTTTATTTTTTTTATTTCTTCTCTCCGTTGAATCTCTACCTTGATTTGTGTTTTTTCGGTTTGAGTTTGGAAGTTACGAAGGTTTGGGTTTTTTTTTTTTTTTTTTTTTTTTTTCAAATCACCAATGCAGCAGTTAATCCCTCTACCTCTCTTTATCATTCAAATCATCCACACGGCAGGTAGCAATGGAATGGTATTAGGCTCTTAGAGCTTTTGCATGTGGTTTTGGTTTTTGTTTGGTTAGTGAGGAAATTAGAGGAAGAGAAATATGAGCGCAACAAATTGAAATTACTTGTTTCCTCAGTGGGTGTGTTTTTGAATGGTGGTGAAAGCTGATGTGGAAGGACCACCTAAGACACATAAGGTGGCTATTTATATTTTAATTTAATTTGTGCCACATGTGTATTCTGTTTGTCACGTAGGCAAATTTCGTTAGTCATCTAACTGTAGGAACTAAATTGATTGTGACTTGTGTTAGGTTCTAAGGAATTAGGAACTAATGTATTAGAACTTCAATTTGTAATGTTGGCAAACCATGATCAAAATAATCTTTAGTCTTGTTTTTAGACTTGCTCAAAGTATGTCTTATTATGTAAAGTTGGAATCGAGTTACTGCAGAATTCACTATGCAGATCTGTTAGGCTCGATTGATCGAGAATTAGACTCGACCGATTGAAAGTCGTGCATATCGTTTTTCTGCAGAATTTTTCAACTCAGCCCTAGTCCATTTTACGTGTAGGGTTTTATGTTTTGCCCTAAGTATATAAGGGAAAACCCTAGTCACGTTTTTAGTATTGTGATTGCTGTGTTTGTGAATCTAATTGTTAGATCTAGAGGTGTTTACCTTCACATACACTTAGGGTTTCCAAACTCTAGATTCATGTCAAGAGATTGGTAAATCATACAGTTGCAGAATCAAAGAGTTTCAAGATATACAAGCAGGTGTGCTTGTGCTTTGCTGAGAATTCAAGGAAAGAAATAGTCCGTGATCTCGGAGTTGTCACGTGGTTAGGATAGTAAGTTTCCTACAAGTAGGTAGCAATAGGATGTTAGTGGTCTAAGTCTCTATTGTGTAAACTTCGATTTTTTCATAGTGAATTCGTTTTACCTTGAGGATAGTTAGGTTAAATCCTCCCCAAGTTTTTTACTGGTTTGGTTTTCCTGGGTCATCATATCATGTGTTCTTTATTATTCCGTACTTTTGCATGATATAATATATTTGTGTTAACCTAGATTTGTTTAATTTACCTAAGTTAATCACTTGGCCAATTGTCTAGGTTAATCTGTTTGGGTTTAAGGGGTCTAAACTTCTAACAACTTGAAAATAGTAGTGACTAAATTGATTGCTCGCAAAATGTAGGGACCAAATTGACTTTGACCCCAAAACGTAGGGACCAAAATGAAGTTTTTGCCTTCATTTTTTGTTGTCAATATTTAAAGTTCTCTTTTATTAGGTTTTGTATAATTTAAGTTTCATAATGACCGCTTAAGAAAAAATTCCTAGAGCTACCATTGGCCCATGAAGCCTCATGCCTACTCTGAAGATGCCAACTCTTCTCCTAAGATGTAGATCAGAGGGAGAAGATTCCAATGATACCAATGGCGACAATATCAGAGCAAATTGATGGCTGCGATAGAGGGTAGTGGACTTCGGTGTAATTAATGGCGACATACGACAGTGGCAGTGGCAACGATGATGACTTGTGATGGTAACGACAATGGTGACAACAGAGGCAACGGAAGACAATTAATCTCTGTAATTATTTAACTTCGTTATTTTTTATGTAAAATTCATTATTTTAGGTTTAGGATATTTGTTTCTCAAAAAAAAAAAAAAAAGGTTTAGGTTATTTATTTCCTTGTTTTTATGTGCTTTTAATGCTTTTGGTTCTTGTTATGGTTCGGTATCAATTAGGTGTTATTTTAGAATATATTTTCTTGTCTGTAAAGTTTTACGGAGCCCTTAAATAGGCCCCTAAGTCTGTAAATGTTTTTTTTTAATAATTATTCAATTGATAAAATTCAGACTTTTGCCTTTTTTATTTTCTAGTAAATTCCAAACCCTTTCTCCTTGTGGATTTAAGGACCCTTATGGATTTAAGAAACCCTTGTGGATTCAAGATTATTTTTAGAAGCAAACGTGTTTTTGTTTCTTGTTTCCTAGAGGTAGACATGTTCTACTTTTTGATGCTTCCGCATTCGGCATTAGTTGGTATTAAAGTCTTGACTTATCCTGGTTTGGTGGCTGACGTATGAGACGGTAGCAATGCCGGTGACAGAAAATTTAGCAAGTATTACATGACGCATAGCTAGCACTTACAAATATCTTTTCTAAGATGCCGTCATTGAAGCATGGAAACAATAGGGATAATTGTCATGAAGACATAACTCGCAAGCAAGCTATTGGTAAGCAAATTTCATATAGACCTTATAAAAGAATTCCAAGTTTTAATGGTTATTTTTATAAAGAATAATTTCTTGATTGGTTACTTGATCTAAAGGATTTTTTTGACTGAGAATATTTGTGATGAGTGAAAAATTGAACTTGCTTTGTATGAACTTAAAGTGTATGCCTTACGTTGGTGGGAACGAATGCAGCTTGATGGACTCGTACGGGGTAAAAACAAAATTCATTCATGGCCAAGGATGAAAAAGATGCTTGCTATTATCTTTTATCCTTTGAATTGTGATGAACTTTTGTCGTATACGAAACAAGATTATTATCAGCCAAAAAGTTCACACTTGAATTATTTTGAAGAGCCATATATTCCACCATTAAAAGAAGAATTACATGTTGAAGAAAATTCTTTTCTTGAAGTATATGTAGAAGCCAAAGAAGAAAATATAGATATTTTTGAGGAAATTAATGAAGACCTTGTTATAGAAGAAGAACCTGAAATCAAGTTTATGGAGGAGATTAATGAAGACCCTATTATAGAGATAGATTTTGAGGTTGAGATAGTGGAGACCGTTAAAGAATAAATTATAGAGGAAGTTGTCAACAATCTCGATGAAGTCAAGTTAGATGATTGTAATTTTCAAGTTCCTATTATTTTGGTGGGAGACACCGAAACAAAGTTTTTTGATTTTATTGGGGTTAATATAATTGATCCAATTGTCAGTTCTTATTTGGTAAATCTCTACAATTACATGATGACCAAGGAAAAAGAAATTTGACTTGATTTGTTTATTCCATTGATGAGTTGCAAGTATGGAAAGAAGATCAAGGGGCTCAGCATTCAAAGTATTTATTTATTTGAAGCAGAAGATTTCAAATTTCAAAGATGAACTCGATGATGAGTTTGTTTCAAGTGGGGGGGGGGGGGGGTCCGATGTAGGACAAAATTTGCTATTTAATTTTGGTATTTTTTTTATGTAAAATTCATTATTTTAGGTTTAGGTTATATATTTCCTTATTTTTAGGTGCTTTTAATGTTTTTAGGTCAAATTTGGTTCCTGTTATGGTTAAGTATAAATTAGGAGTTATTTAAGATACCTAAACTTTGAACACGTGCTCTAGTAAAGATCTTGTTTTCCACGAAAGGCGTTATATTCATAGTTCCTAGACCTAAACTAGGTGGCAACTCCATTTACACCCTCCGTCATAGTCCACCCTAGGCCAAGGCGTACTCACCCAAAAGGGAGGACAACCCCACATCGCAGACGCTTGCACCCACAGTGGCAAATTAGAATTTAGAGTAAACTATATATTTGGTCTCTATCTTTTATACTATATTTTAATTTGATTCAAACGTTTCAGTTGTGTCTATTTGGTCCATAACTATTTAGTGTCGTGTCAATTTAGTGATGAAGATTTTGGAATGTTAGGTTACATAGTAACAGATCCTGAAGGGTAAATTTTGAAATCTGTTTGAGTTAGAGGATTAGACAACTCATGTGGCTGACCAAGTGATGATGTGTTTCAGATTTTTGTTTGACGTGGAATTTTCTTTTTCTCATTAAAATGCTTACATGGCTTTTTTTTTTTTTTTTTTTTTTTTTTTTTTTTTAATTATGTAAGTTGTTACTAGTTAACCCACAACTAGATTTACTTTTTTTTTTTTTTCTGTCAATAATTATTGTCATAATTATATATTTACTAGTTTCATATATAAAAACAAAATCATAATATATATATATATATATATATATATATAATAACTACCATAATTATCAAATTTCATTTTTGATATCACATATATATATATATATATATGTATGTATGTATGTATATGTTAACAATCATAATAAATACCAATTAATATTTACCATAATTACATATTTAATAATTTAATAAAAAAATTTAATAAATATTAATAAATATTTATCAAATTTCATACAGAAATATAATCATAATAAATAGGGGTGTTCGCGGTGTGGTGCGGTTTTGGGCCATTTTTAGCACCGCACTTTGCGGTGCGGTTTAGCTAAAACTATAACTGCACTGCACATTGTTTTTGCGGTCATATGTGAGGTGCGGTGCGGTGCAGTTTAGAGTTTAGCCAAAATCATAACCGCACTGCATCTCATTTTTGTGGTCACATGTGTGATACTATGTATAAGATGCGGTTTGAAGTCGGTTTTCTACTTGGCCTAAAACTAATTTTTTCCTTTTTTTTGGAAGTTTTAAATTATTGAGCTAGTTTTTCTTTATTTTGGGTTGGCTTTTCTAGTCAACACTTGCTAGGGTTATTAAACTTTTTTTTTTTGAAAACTAGGGTTATTAAATCTATTAATAATATATTTAATATAATAAATAAATAAATAAATAAATATATAGAGAGGGTGTGGTGCGGTTTATGCGGTTTTCTTATTATAAAATCACAAACCGCACTGCACCATGCGGTGTGGTGCGGTCAGTGCACTGTTACTTGCGGTGCGGTTATGTCATTTTGTGGGTGGTTTTGGTGCGGTTTTTACGATTTGTGCGGTTTATGCAGTTTGGTGAACACCCCTAATAATAAATACTTATAAAGGACTACCATAATGATCAAATTTATATTTATATATAAGAAGACAAGATGTAGACTTTTGATTGACTACATGATATTTTATCACATATGCTTTTGAAACTTCATTATTTTACACATAAATATTATTTTTTTTAAGAAAAATTAAACATAAATATTCTTATATATATATATATATAATTGATTTGATACATATTCTATATCTAAATCCTCTATTTAAAATATTGACGCATTATATTTTCTTTAAGTAATGGAATGAATAATTATTGTCATAATTATATATTTATTAGTTTTATATATGAAAACAAAATTGCAATATATATATCTATAAATAACTACCATAATGATTAATTTTTTTTTATACAAAATAGAAATTTTATTCTAGCTTAATTTAAGTGTATCTGTGTGTGAAGCTCCCTCCTAGAGACATGATTCCTGACCCTTACCCCACCTCACACCACAAGCACTTATATTTGTGAAGTGACATTCGCATCAAGGTTGTGCGACTGTGCGATGGTAAATTTCATTTTTGATATTACATATATGATAATAATTAACAATCACAATAAATACCTATTAGTAATTACCATAACTACATATTTAATAATTCAATATAAAAAAAGTATAACAAATATTAATTCATATTTATCAAATTTCATACACTACTATAATCATAATAAATACTTATAAAGGGCTACCATAATTATTAAATGGGAAATACTAACGAATGCCCTTAGGGCATTGGTTAATAATCTATTTAAAGAAAGTTTTTATTGGAAAAGAAAAAAAAGTAATTAATGTTTTAACAATGTTTTTTATTTTCCATAAAAGTGATGTCAAAACTTATTTAAAATGGATTCTTAACTAATGCTCTAAGGGCATTCGTTAGCATAACCCTTATTAAATTTCATATTTATATACAAAAGGACAAAAGTTGTTGACTTTGGATTGACTGCATGATATTTTATCACATTGGCTTTTGAAACTTCATTATTTTGCACATAAATAATCTATTTTTGTTTTTTAGAAAAACATAAATATTCTAATTTTTTTTGAGACAAATATTCTAATCTATATATATAATAATAGGTAAAGTAGAGAGAAAATCCAATTACATTTCAAATTGAAATTCAATTAGTGTCTAATTTTACGCCATGTGTCTCATCTAATCTAAATTTTAGAATTTTGTGTCAAGTGGGTTAATTTATGTAAAAATTGAATTTCAATTAGAGTTTAATTTTGCGTCAAGTGTCCCATTTAATTTAAATTTTTAAATTTTTGTCGCAAATTAGTTAATTTAATGTTGAAAACGAGCAGTCCAATATAATAAACCATAAAAAACATAATCATATAACTAAAAAAATTCAAATTTATAAGTCACATATATAAATAAATAAATAAATATATATATATATATATTTATAGCTGAAGCAGAGAAAAAATTTAATTAAATTCTAAATTGGACTCTAATTTTGTGTCATGTGTCATTTAATTTTTAAATTTTTGTGTCAAGTGAATTATTAAGTGCAAAAATCAAAAGGTCTAAATTCAATTAGATTTTAGATTGAATTTTAATTGAAGTTCAATTTTGGGTCATGTGTCTCATCTAATTTGTTAATTTTTGTGGCAAGTAAATTATTGGGGGCAAAAATCGTAGAGTCTAGATCCAATTAGATTTCAAATCATATATATATATATATATATTATATGTAATTGTGATTGTTTTTAAATGTACATGTGCATATGTACGGGATTACATACTAGTATATTTAAATATTGACGCATTATATTTTCTTTGAAGAATAGAATGAATATATCCATATACAAACACTACCATAATAAATAGCTAATAATAAATTACCATAATTACATATTTATAGTTGCATATTAAAACACAATCATAATAAATACCTAAAAATAAACTACAATAATTTTCAAATTTAATATTTCATATGCAAACACAATCCTAAAAAATACTTATTAATGACTATCATAATGATCATATTTCATAAGTACACAGGGAGATGCCATTAGACCATTAATGTCATTGGCCCTTAACCCCTCAACACTTATAAATACCTTTGAGGGATAATCTCAATCTCCCACCATCTTATTGTTTTTTAGAGCAATACTAAAGATACAAACTTTTTTACAAACTAATGATGTGGTGAGTAAAGCTATTCATGATTTCTTTCTTTCTTTGTTTCCATCATGTCAAATGAAAGAACCCATCATCAAAAAAAAAAAAAAAAAAAAAAAAAAAAAAAGCAAAACAAAACAAAACAAAGAAAGAAAGAAATCATGAAGAGCTTCTCAATTTTTGCCATATTTATAGATTTTCTCTTGATCGATTATGGTAAATATTTCAATATTTCATCATTCATTATTTGTCTAAATGAATCATCTATCTAGATAAATAATTTACTAATTTGGACATAATTTTGAATGTTACATTCCGTTTTGAGATCTATAAAACGAATAGAACCAAGCTAAGAAAAGAAATTCAAGACATTTTACTCCCACTAATTGTATGAACTATGAAGTAATTTTTATGTAAATTTAAATGAGAGGCTTGGGTTTGATTTACAAATTTTTGACAAAACAAATCACATCTTCTAAGATAGATTTGTATAATTTCATAGTACTTCATGTAATGTTGAGTGCAGGCAATAACTTGCAATGATTTGAGACGGATGAAGCTGAGTTTTCTCGAAGTAGAGCTTGTTGCGAGCATTCCAAATGGCCCAAGAAGTCACAGCCCATCGCTCTAGGTCCTTTTGATCAAGCTTATCGACCAATTGTTTGAAGTGTAGAAAGAAATCTTGTGCAAGATTAATACACTTCTGCAGTTTTCCTCTGAACAAACCCCACACATTTCTGGCCGGGGGGCATTCCCACAGCTGGTGGCCAACGGTTTCAGGGGATTGACAACAAATATCACAGTGAGGGGAGATGTTAAGCTTCTTTTTACACAAATTATCTCTGGTAGGCAAGATGTTATAAAACATGCTCTGCAAACAAAATTCCAAACTTTGGAAGGCACATTGAGGGCCCATAGTTTTTTTCTAGATTGTCCTATCTCCTCTAGCTGCAGAGTGCTCTACGCTACCAGGCTGTTGTAATCGACAAGCAACTTGATAAGCAAATTTGACGGAGAATTGCTAAGACCGATTTTCCATCCACACCTATTGGTCCCGAGGCTGAGCTCCATTCAGGGGAATTGCAAGAACTTCCATACAGGTCCTGTGAGAAAATAATGAGAACAATTTGCCCCAGTCCCACTGTCCTTTGGGGGTACAAAGGTGTAGCACCATCCTCCAGTACCACTTCCATATTTGTCCTTACATGCAGCATCGCATTTTGGAAGGTCATTAACGCAAATTTCTTTGTACGTAGCCAATTTCGCGACGCATGTAAATTGTTCTCATTATTTTCGACTCTTGTTTTGTTAGTACCTCATGTAATGTTGAGTGCTGGCAATAACTTGATTATGACGACACAAGCAAAATGGGTCACGAAATTGGCTATGTACAAAGAAATTTGTGTTAATGACATTCTAAATGCGGTGCTACATGTAAGGACAAATATGGAAGTGGTGCTGAAGGATGGTGCTACACCTTCGTACTACCAAAGGACACGTGTGTGTACCAACCCTCGTGAATCCATATGATCTGTAGTAGATTTACTCTAATGTTCCAACCTTGATATGTAATATTTTTTTTCCTAATAATAACATATTCATAGTAAACTTCACCAAAAATATTATTCATAATAACAAAAAAATAAAAAAATAAAAAATACACAAAACTCCTTGTGGTTTCCCTTAAAAATAGGGAACCCCTTTAAGGTTTTGAGTGTAACAATTGACCTCCTCCTATTATTATTTTTATCTGTAAATCGTTAATTCTGTAATACTATCCCTTGGTGTTTCCAATGAAAAAAAATCTAAGATTTACATTCCCCCTTCCCCAACTATCAAATTATTCATAAAAAAGTACTATCTCTCCCCCCCAACCCCCCCAAAGTTCAATGTGACACAAAACCCCCAATTTGGTATTATTTTATGTAAAAATGTAGCTTTAAACATTGGCATGTGTCATCACATGAGCAATTCACATTTTAGTTTAATGGATGTTTAACTGCTTATAGATAAGACTATCGTAGAGGTCAAGTGCTACATTCAAAAATTTAGAGGGCTTTAAGCGTAATTATTAAACATGGTAGAATGTTAATTAAATTGGTCCAAGATGCAGATCACTTTCAACCAATGTGTCACCGGTCAAATTGTAGGGTTAAATAAAAATTGTTTGTTTGTTTAGACTCCTTAAACCAAATTGTTTAACTTACTAAATTAGCCAAGTGATTACTTAAGTAAATAATGAGATCTAGGTTAAATAATAAAAATCATATCATGCACAGCAGCGGAAAAGTAAATAACACATGAATATGATCACCTAGGAAAACCAATGAAACAAATCGTCTTAAGGTAAAAACCTAAGGAGGATTTAACTTAGCAATCCTCAAGATAAAGTATATCTACTATAAGAGAATCAAAATTTTTATAATCAGATTTAACCCTAAATATATTGCTACCTCAAGAAGTAACTTACTGACACAACCACGTGCAAGCTCTGAATCCACGGACTCCTTCTTTTCTTGGACTTACTGCAACACAAGTACCCACACTTGTGACTTTGAGATTCCATTCAAAGGTTTCATACCACCTTCAATTGTTGATCTTTATAGTAGAAACTAGGTTCTACCAGTACTTGATTGTAGATCTTACTCCGATAGACGCTTGTGTAGTTAGAAGTACAATACTTCTTAAATCTCACAAGGAGTAACACACAAGTCTTCCAAAGGTCTCGAAAAAGGAGTGATGTTCCCAAAGACGACATTGCGAGAGATACGAAGATGATGAGAGACAAGATCATAACACCAATACCCCTTTTGAATTTTGCCATAGCCAAGAAAACAACAAAGTTTAGACTAAGGCTCAAGTTTATTATGCTCATGCAGTTGAAGAAGAATGAAACAAGCAGAACTGAAGGAGTGAAGGTGGTGATAATCTGAAGGTGACCCAAAAAGACGCTCATATGGAGTTTGATTTTGGATGATAGGACTAGGAATGCGATTAATAGCATAAAGAGAAGCTTCGCTTTAAAAAGGAGCAGGAACTTTGGCAGAGAGAAGGAGAGCACGAATAGTGTCAAGAATATGACAAAATTTTCATCCGGCTCTACCATTTTGTTGCGAGGTACCGGGACAAGTTAGTTGATGAATAGTGCTATAGGAATGTGTTAGGTTAAAATGAATTGACTCCTTGCAAATTAATTAATTAACTAAGTTAATTAATTAGATCAAATTACATGCAATGACATGATAGCACAAACAAATCACCAATTAAACTAAATGCAGTGAAAGTTAAATTTGACACGGTGATTTGTTTACAAATGGGGAAAACCACTGAGGCAAAACCCCACTGGGTAAATTTAAAGTCACCACTTCTAAGAATCCACTATTATCCCAAAATACCAATTTACAGTTGAACCCTTACCCCAATTCCTAATTGGACTTGTATTGTAGCGGCAATCTTTCCGTTCAATGCATGAATCCCAGTACGTGACTAACTAATGATGCACGGATCCCAGTACGTGGCTAACTCACCAATTTGAAGAAGATTGTTGCTTGCAAAGTTCTTCAGTTCATCAACAATGAAGATCAGGAAGCTCTTTGGTCACAATACCCTTGGTGTAAAAATGCAATAATTTCTTTAGAGAGAATAATGAACTAGGGCACCTTTTACATTTGGTCACTTAGTTGTCTGCGCGACGGCTTTTAAAATAATCCTTATATATGTCTAGGGTTGTGAGAAAAGAAACCCTATACAAATATTTCAGCATGGCTCAAAAATCATATCTGGAATTTCTGATTTCGTAAGTTTCAACAGAAACAGCTTATGTCGAGCTTCAACATTAAATCTCGATAGAAGTCTTTTTGTCGAGATTGCTGTCGAGCTTTAATGAACAGCTCTTCTTCACTTTTTTCTTGGTCAGATCTTCATGGCTTTAACACTTGACTTGAATAACATGCTTCTTGAAGTCTTAAACTCATCCTAGATCTACCCAATTACAAGCAAATTGCATTTTGTCAAAGGATTAGCTAATTACATAAAATATGTCCCAAACAGAATGCAAAATAGCTTGAAAAGCATATTAAGTGTATTCAAGAGCATTATCAAATCGAACAATTTTGATCCGTTTGGAAAATTGAGTTTTAATAATTTTTGCAAAATTAGAATATACTTGCAATAATTCAGAATTATGTTTCACATGAAAAATCCAGCTATGGCGGGAATAATCATCAACAAAGACAACAAAATATCGAGACTCACCAATACTAGAGACAGAGGAAGGCCCCCAGACATCAGAATGAATTAGGTGAAAAATATCAGTAGACATTGATTCACTAGTATTGAAAGGCAAAGTTGGTTGTTTTTCTAACTGACATGAAACAAAATCAAAATTTTTTGTAGACACTGAACCTAACAAACCTCTAGAAGCCAAGTGTTGTATCCGAGAGAAAGATGTGTGACCAAGTCGAGTATGCCAAAGTGCAAGGGAAGGAATAGAAGAAATTGCAGTAGCAATCGAAATCGGAGCAACAGGTGGAAGACAAAGGTTGTCCACGAGAAATTTATGCCCAACTCTAGGACTGGTCTCAAGCTCCTGTCCTATCCTCAGTTCCTACATAATACACCAAAAATAATCAAAAGTAATACGATAACCCAACTTAGCTAATTGTCCCACAGAAAATAAATTGTAAGAAAGGTTGGGAACATTAAAGACCCCATGAATTGAGAGATTGGTGGTCAAGATGGAACCTATATTATGACCAAATATTGTGGAACCATTAGCTGTGCAAATATTAAGAGGAGGTGGTGCAGGTTCAAGTTGAGAAAATAAGGACGAGTGAGGTGTCATGCGATTGTAACAAGCAGCATCCATAAGCCAAGAGGAAAGAGACATACCAAATAGAACTAAGAGAGATTGGGAATAAGATGCATTACTAACCATACGAATGGTATTAGTGATGATGTTTTGAAGGTCAACTGTAGAAATGGTGATAGTGGATCCAAAAGACTTGGATTGTGCGGAGATGGGAGCTATTAGTTGGATGCTTTCAGTGTTAGCAATAGTGGAAGCAAAAATAGAAGCAGCTGATTTGTTGTTATGATAGCAAATCTCAATATTATGGCCAAGACATTTGTAAAAATTGCAAAAACGTTGTTAGATTGTCGGCGAAGATTGTTGCAATAAGAAGAAGACCTATCCTTATTCTTCATTTAGAAGCAAAATAAGAAAAATTTTACTGCAAAAAATGAAATCTATACAAAAAACTAGATAAGGAGCACTTGGATTGCAAAAGTCAACTTTAAAAAGTCAACGTCCAGAGTCAAAGTCAATAGTCAACGACACAAGTCAACGAGTCCACAACGATGACATTGGCAAGATGACATAAGCAGCTGACTGGGTGATGATGTGGTGAATGACGTAGTTAGGGCTGACGTGGTAGAGTGATGTCACAGATGACATCAACGGGTAGTAGGGGAGGCGCGTAGATGATGCTACAGAAAATTCAGTCAGTGTGTGAGAGCGCGTGAGTCATCCGATGAGGCCAATTCTTTTTCGAAGATGTAGATCGGAGAAAGACGATTTTGATAGCAGCAGTGGCAACAAGATCGGAGCAACACTTATGGCGTGTAGAAGAATTTGCTGAAACTTTGACCAGCGCATAGTGGCACATGAATGGTCAAATGATGATGATTCCGGCAGCGTTACATAGAGCGGTTGAAAATCTACAAGATGATGTGTCTTATGTTCTAATTAGAGGTCTGATGTGAAAGATCCGACGGAGGCAGTGGTCTTGGTGACGAAGATAGTTTCTGATGGTGGAGATTCAACCTTCAGTACCTCTGACGATGGTGGAGCAGTCAGGAGAGGGCACTAAAAAGGTTTACTAACTGGAGAAGTCGAGACAGCGGAAAATACCAACAAAGACTAAACTACAAGACACAAGATAGTTAGAGCAATGGCTTTGATACCATGTTAGAGATACTAAATGAATAGTATTGTATTTCACAAGCAATAAAATATACATGAGTACCTTTATATATAGGAGGCAGAGTTTGTAGTACAAGTATGTGTGTTATATAAGTAAACAAAGTGGAAATTGTTGTAATTATAGCATTACTCTATTTTTGTTGAATTCAAATACTTAGGATTCTAAAGTTAGGATGTTCAATGTTTAGAGAAGACATTAATTTAAAAAAAATTATGCATATAATTTTTTTTTCAAGTATAATTTTTTTTTGGACAAATTGAACGCCTTGAAATGCATATGGAGCCGCCATGTAATAGATTCGTTTTCATATGAATGTAAAATACCACGTGTTAGGTTTTTAGTTTAGCAAATTCCAGAACAATGTATTAATTCGTTAGTCTATAATAAATCATTCATGTTCAAGATTTAAGTGTGAAAGGCAGGTGAAAGACGATACTTTGTACCCATTTTGACTACTCTTCAACAGTGGCTAGATCAATCAAAAATCAGGTTTAACGTGTTTTAAATTTTGAAGTCGGCTACTGCGCTGCCACGAATTTTGTACCCTACTTTCCATCTCATTTAAAAGGGCATCTTATACAGGACTTCAGAAAAGCTTGTGGACGCTATTTCCATATTTGCTGCTAAATCATATAATATCAAAGCCTCAATTTCCTTCAACGGCAAGCTCCCAAAGTGGAATTCCATATCACACAGAGCTGGTCAAGTATGAAACCATAGAGCCCAATTAATAGAAAAACCAAATAACTTGGACCTTTAAAGTAAAGAAAATTTGAATGCTCTGCTTGGAAGTATCTGAGAACAAGCTATTCGTTGCAGAGTCTCGATCGAGTTTTAGAAAAGCCTAACTTAAATTCATTACTTTTGTGAAAATAATACTTGAAAAATCTTCAATAATTCTAATACAATTATGTTTAAGGCATCTAGCTAAAGAAAATTCATTATCAAATAGAAATAAAATACTTGTTCGCTATGAGTAATGAAATGTTGTCTGGGGATCAGTTTTGGCTTTGGCATCCCAATTTCAACGATGCACATTTCGGACTAGTGTTCAATATGCATAATTTATATATATAATTTTCTTGACTACACAATTATTTATTCTTCAATTTATGTTATTTTTTCTTCTGTATTATTTTTTTTCAATTTAGGAACAAGAAGAGTGTAAAGTCATATGAGATGTCAGATGAAAAGAGAATAATTTTTTTTTTAGATTTATTAAAATAATAGCTTCCTAAAATAATTTTTCATTAGTGTATTGTATTTTTATTTGTGAGTAAAAATAATGTTATATAAGCTAAGCATCTAATGTATTATACAATTTTGTTAGTATTATGTGTGGTAAATAAAATTATTTTTAAAATAAAATTTAAAAGTTTTAAGAAGTTGAACGTTTAAATGAAGCAAAAATTATTTTATAATTACATGCGAGTAAAGTTAAGAAATATGGATCTTTCATTTTCTTAATATTGGATGACTTATTTAATTTTATTTAGAAGATAGCATATCTAAAGAATACTTGTAATAAAAAAGAAATTAAAAATTTTCCAATAATTTTTTAATTTAGTTCGCTCTCACAAAATATAAAATAATTCACTCACATTTTGAAGCAAATAGCAGACACATGCATAACTAAGTACAAGAGATCTCCTTTACACACATTTTGGTCCTAGAGATCTCCTTCTTTATCTGTGCGAGCTTAATTTTTTTTTAACGAGTAATGTTACGTCCACGACGATTTTATAATAAATTTTAAATAAAAAATTATTACAAGTTGGTAAAAAAGTTATATTAATTTGGAACGTAGCATTCCTCTTTCTTCAATAATGGAGGGAGTTTTTGTGGACCAAAGCCTCTAGCATGGGGAACTAATCTAGCTAAAAAGTAATAACATATGGCACAAAAAGAACTTCAAGTCGCACGTCAATACATGCGATACAAAGTACGAGTTATGTGCGAGCATGCTATAAAAAGTGCATGTGTATGTACATATACTGTGCAGCATGACTCATTCCAAAGGCTTCTGAGGGTCCCCTGGGCAGTCTATCGAGAGGGTTCACCGTATTCATATGGGGAATTGAGTAGTTCTTATAATCTATCTGTCAATAGGTTAAAGTAAGAGGATTTTATAGAATTGCGCATATGTTAAATTGTTAATATAAAAAGGACACTTTTGGCTAGAAACTTAGTTGTAGTCAATAGTTACAATTTTATTAAAAAATTAACAAGATTATATATTTTAAAAAACTAGTAGTTGAATTGTATATTTTATTTTTTAATATTTTTAACGTGCATGTCAAATTTCAGGTTAATCAGATTATTATTTACTATTTGATCCATAAACATATTTTTTATGCATATTTTTAGACTACAAAATTTGAACATTTGATAAATGACATGGATATTGATTTTTTTATAAATTTTACGAGTATATGAAAAATATAAGAAGAAAATGTAATTTAATAGTGGATTTGTCAAAATTTATATCTAATAAATAGATAATGAGTAGAATTGTAGTCATTGACTAAAATCAAGTTGGTAGCCAAACTTTATGCAAATAAAAAAGGGCAAACTACATAAACACCCCTTGAATTTTGGGTCATATGAATATTAAACCCCTAAGCTATCACAGGAGATAAAATTGACTCCTAGGTATAGGTATCAAAATTGTATTTTAGAGGTTGAACCGACTAAAGAATTGGTTCACTTGTTCACTAGTTTAAACATTGGTTCATTGGTTGAATTGTTGGTTTATTAATTAATTAAATAATATATTTTATAATAATAAATAGCAACTAAAATAAAATAAAAATACTCCATTTAGGTAAATTAAAAAATAATAACAATAAAAAAAAATACAACCTAGGACTTAAAGTTAGAGAAAAAAAAAAAAACACATCATTCTACAAATGTATTCTTTATGCATATTTTTATCTTACAAAAATATGAAATTTAAATATTTAATTGATGACATAAATATTTATTTTTGATTTTTTAGAAATTTTGTAGGCATAGAAAATATAAAAAGAAAATGTAATTTAATAGTGGATTTGTCAACATTTACATCCAATAAATAGATAGTGAGTGGAATTGTAGCCATTGGGTACAATCAAGTTTGTAACCAAAATTTGTGCAAATAAAAAAAGGCAAACTACAAACTTGATTGTACCCAATGGCTACAATTCCACTCACTATCTATTTATTGGATGTAAATGTTGACAAATCCACTATTAAATTACATTTTCTTTTTATATTTTCTATGCCTACAAAATTTCTAAAAAATCAAAAATAAATATTTATGTCATCAATTAAATATTTAAATTTCATATTTTTGTAAGATAAAAATATGCATAAAGAATACATTTGTAGAATGATGTGTTTTTTTTTTTTTCTCTAACTTTAAGTCCTAGGTTGTATTTTTTTTTATTGTTATTATTTTTTAATTTACCTAAATGGAGTATTTTTATTTTATTTTAGTTGCTATTTATTATTATAAAATATATTATTTAATTAATTAATAAACCAACAATTCAACCAATGAACCAATGTTTAAACTAGTGAACAAGTGAACCAATTCTTTAGTCGGTTCAACCTCTAAAATACAATTTTGATACCTATACCTAGGAGTCAATTTTATCTCCTGTGATAGCTTAGGGGTTTAATATTCATATGACCCAAAATTCAAGGGGTGTTTATGTAGTTTGCCCTTTTTTATTTGCATAAAGTTTGGCTACCAACTTGATTTTAGTCAATGACTACAATTCTACTCATTATCTATTTATTAGATATAAATTTTGACAAATCCACTATTAAATTACATTTTCTTCTTATATTTTTCATATACTCGTAAAATTTATAAAAAAATCAATATCCATGTCATTTATCAAATGTTCAAATTTTGTAGTCTAAAAATATGCATAAAAAATATGTTTATGGATCAAATAGTAAATAATAATCTGATTAACCTGAAATTTGACATGCACGTTAAAAATATTAAAAAATAAAATATACAATTCAACTACTAGTTTTTTAAAATATATAATCTTGTTAATTTTTTAATAAAATTGTAACTATTGACTACAACTAAGTTTCTAGCCAAAAGTGTCCTTTTTATATTAACAATTTAACATATGCGCAATTCTATAAAATCCTCTTACTTTAACCTATTGACAGATAGATTATAAGAACTACTCAATTCCCCATATGAATACGGTGAACCCTCTCGATAGACTGCCCAGGGGACCCTCAGAAGCCTTTGGAATGAGTCATGCTGCACAGTATATGTACATACACATGCACTTTTTATAGCATGCTCGCACATAACTCGTACTTTGTATCGCATGTATTGACGTGCGACTTGAAGTTCTTTTTGTGCCATATGTTATTACTTTTTAGCTAGATTAGTTCCCCATGCTAGAGGCTTTGGTCCACAAAAACTCCCTCCATTATTGAAGAAAGAGGAATGCTACGTTCCAAATTAATATAACTTTTTTACCAACTTGTAATAATTTTTTATTTAAAATTTATTATAAAATCGTCGTGGACGTAACATTACTCGTTAAAAAAAAATTAAGCTCGCACAGATAAAGAAGGAGATCTCTAGGACCAAAATGTGTGTAAAGGAGATCTCTTGTACTTAGTTATGCATGTGTCTGCTATTTGCTTCAAAATGTGAGTGAATTATTTTATATTTTGTGAGAGCGAACTAAATTAAAAAATTATTGGAAAATTTTTAATTTCTTTTTTATTACAAGTATTCTTTAGATATGCTATCTTCTAAATAAAATTAAATAAGTCATCCAATATTAAGAAAATGAAAGATCCATATTTCTTAACTTTACTCGCATGTAATTATAAAATAATTTTTGCTTCATTTAAACGTTCAACTTCTTAAAACTTTTAAATTTTATTTTAAAAATAATTTTATTTACCACACATAATACTAACAAAATTGTATAATACATTAGATGCTTAGCTTATATAACATTATTTTTACTCACAAATAAAAATACAATACACTAATGAAAAATTATTTTAGGAAGCTATTATTTTAATAAATCTAAAAAAAAAATTATTCTCTTTTCATCTGACATCTCATATGACTTTACACTCTTCTTGTTCCTAAATTGAAAAAAAATAATACAGAAGAAAAAATAACATAAATTGAAGAATAAATAATTGTGTAGTCAAGAAAATTATATATATAAATTATGCATATTGAACACTAGTCCGAAATGTGCATCGTTGAAATTGGGATGCCAAAGCCAAAACTGATCCCCAGACAACATTTCATTACTCATAGCGAACAAGTATTTTATTTCTATTTGATAATGAATTTTCTTTAGCTAGATGCCTTAAACATAATTGTATTAGAATTATTGAAGATTTTTCAAGTATTATTTTCACAAAAGTAATGAATTTAAGTTAGGCTTTTCTAAAACTCGATCGAGACTCTGCAACGAATAGCTTGTTCTCAGATACTTCCAAGCAGAGCATTCAAATTTTCTTTACTTTAAAGGTCCAAGTTATTTGGTTTTTCTATTAATTGGGCTCTATGGTTTCATACTTGACCAGCTCTGTGTGATATGGAATTCCACTTTGGGAGCTTGCCGTTGAAGGAAATTGAGGCTTTGATATTATATGATTTAGCAGCAAATATGGAAATAGCGTCCACAAGCTTTTCTGAAGTCCTGTATAAGATGCCCTTTTAAATGAGATGGAAAGTAGGGTACAAAATTCGTGGCAGCGCAGTAGCCGACTTCAAAATTTAAAACACGTTAAACCTGATTTTTGATTGATCTAGCCACTGTTGAAGAGTAGTCAAAATGGGTACAAAGTATCGTCTTTCACCTGCCTTTCACACTTAAATCTTGAACATGAATGATTTATTATAGACTAACGAATTAATACATTGTTCTGGAATTTGCTAAACTAAAAACCTAACACGTGGTATTTTACATTCATATGAAAACGAATCTATTACATGGCGGCTCCATATGCATTTCAAGGCGTTCAATTTGTCCAAAAAAAAATTATACTTGAAAAAAAAATTATATGCATAATTTTTTTTAAATTAATGTCTTCTCTAAACATTGAACATCCTAACTTTAGAATCCTAAGTATTTGAATTCAACAAAAATAGAGTAATGCTATAATTACAACAATTTCCACTTTGTTTACTTATATAACACACATACTTGTACTACAAACTCTGCCTCCTATATATAAAGGTACTCATGTATATTTTATTGCTTGTGAAATACAATACTATTCATTTAGTATCTCTAACATGGTATCAAAGCCATTGCTCTAACTATCTTGTGTCTTGTAGTTTAGTCTTTGTTGGTATTTTCCGCTGTCTCGACTTCTCCAGTTAGTAAACCTTTTTAGTGCCCTCTCCTGACTGCTCCACCATCGTCAGAGGTACTGAAGGTTGAATCTCCACCATCAGAAACTATCTTCGTCACCAAGACCACTGCCTCCGTCGGATCTTTCACATCAGACCTCTAATTAGAACATAAGACACATCATCTTGTAGATTTTCAACCGCTCTATGTAACGCTGCCGGAATCATCATCATTTGACCATTCATGTGCCACTATGCGCTGGTCAAAGTTTCAGCAAATTCTTCTACACGCCATAAGTGTTGCTCCGATCTTGTTGCCACTGCTGCTATCAAAATCGTCTTTCTCCGATCTACATCTTCGAAAAAGAATTGGCCTCATCGGATGACTCACGCGCTCTCACGCACTGACTGAATTTTCTGTAGCATCATCTACGCGCCTCCCCTACTACCCGTTGATGTCATCTGTGACATCACTCTACCACGTCAGCCCTAACTACGTCATTCACCACATCATCACCCAGTCAGCTGCTTATGTCATCTTGCCAATGTCATCGTTGTGGACTCGTTGACTTGTGTCGTTGACTATTGACTTTGACTCTGGACGTTGACTTTTTAAAGTTGACTTTTGCAATCCAAGTGCTCCTTATCTAGTTTTTTGTATAGATTTCATTTTTTGCAGTAAAATTTTTCTTATTTTGCTTCTAAATGAAGAATAAGGATAGGTCTTCTTCTTATTGCAACAATCTTCGCCGACAATCTAACAACGTTTTTGCAATTTTTACAAATGTCTTGGCCATAATATTGAGATTTGCTATCATAACAACAAATCAGCTGCTTCTATTTTTGCTTCCACTATTGCTAACACTGAAAGCATCCAACTAATAGCTCCCATCTCCGCACAATCCAAGTCTTTTGGATCCACTATCACCATTTCTACAGTTGACCTTCAAAACATCATCACTAATACCATTCGTATGGTTAGTAATGCATCTTATTCCCAATCTCTCTTAGTTCTATTTGGTATGTCTCTTTCCTCTTGGCTTATGGATGCTGCTTGTTACAATCGCATGACACCTCACTCGTCCTTATTTTCTCAACTTGAACCTGCACCACCTCCTCTTAATATTTGCACAGCTAATGGTTCCACAATATTTGGTCATAATATAGGTTCCATCTTGACCACCAATCTCTCAATTCATGGGGTCTTTAATGTTCCCAACCTTTCTTACAATTTATTTTCTGTGGGACAATTAGCTAAGTTGGGTTATCGTATTACTTTTGATTATTTTTGGTGTATTATGTAGGAACTGAGGATGGGACAGGAGCTTGAGACCAGTCCTAGAGTTGGGCATAAATTTCTCGTGGACAACCTTTGTCTTCCACCTGTTGCTCCGATTTCGATTGCTACTGCAATTTCTTCTATTCCTTCCCTTGCACTTTGGCATACTCGACTTGGTCACACATCTTTCTCTCGGATACAACACTTGGCTTCTAGAGGTTTGTTAGGTTCAGTGTCTACAAAAAATTTTGATTTTGTTTCATGTCAGTTAGAAAAACAACCAACTTTGCCTTTCAATACTAGTGAATCAATGTCTACTGATATTTTTCACCTAATTCATTCTGATGTCTGGGGGCCTTCCTCTGTCTCTAGTATTGGTGAGTCTCGATATTTTGTTGTCTTTGTTGATGATTATTCCCGCCATAGCTGGATTTTTCATGTGAAACATAATTCTGAATTATTGTAAGTATATTCTAATTTTGCAAAAATTATTAAAACTCAATTTTCCAAACGGATCAAAATTGTTCGATTTGATAATGCTCTTGAATACACTTAATATGCTTTTCAAGCTATTTTGCATTCTGTTTGGGACATATTTTATGTAATTAGCTAATCCTTTGACAAAATGCAATTTGCTTGTAATTGGGTAGATCTAGGATGAGTTTAAGACTTCAAGAAGCATGTTATTCAAGTCAAGTGTTAAAGCCATGAAGATCTGACCAAGAAAAAAAGTGAAGAAGAGCTGTTCATTAAAGCTCGACAGCAATCTCGACAAAAAGACTTCTATCGAGATTTAATGTTGAAGCTCGACATAAGCTGTTTCTGTTGAAACTTACGAAATCAGAAATTCCATATATGATTTTTGAGCCATGCTGAAATATTTGTATAGGGTTTCTTTTCTCACAACCCTAGACATATATAAGGATTATTTTAAAAGCCGTCGCGCAGACAACTAAGTGACCAAATGTAAAAGGTGCCCTAGTTCATTATTCTCTCTAAAGAAATTATTGCATTTTTACACCAAGGGTATTGTGACCAAAGAGCTTCCTGATCTTCATTGTTGATGAACTGAAGAACTTTGCAAGCAACAATCTTCTTCAAATTGGTGAGTTAGCCACGTACTGGGATCCGTGCATCATTAGTTAGTCACGTACTGGGATTCATGCATTGAACGGAAAGATTGCCGCTACAATACAAGTCCAATTAGGAATTGGGGTAAGGGTTCAACTGTAAATTGGTATTTTGGGATAATAGTGGATTCTTAGAAGTGGTGACTTTAAATTTACCCAGTGGGGTTTTGCCTCAGTGGTTTTCCCCATTTGTAAACAAATCACCGTGTCAAATTTAACTTTCACTGCATTTAGTTTAATTGGTGATTTGTTTGTGCTATCATGTCATTGCATGTAATTTGATCTAATTAATTAACTTAGTTAATTAATTAATTTGCAAGGAGTCAATTCATTTTAACCTAACACATTCCTATAGCACTATTCATCAACTAACTTGTCCCGGTACCTCGCAACAAAATGGTAGAGCCGGATGAAAATTTTGTCATATTCTTGACACTATTCGTGCTCTCCTTCTCTCTGCCAAAGTTCCTGCTCCTTTTTAAAGCGAAGCTTCTCTTTATGCTATTAATCGCATTCCTAGTCCTATCATCCAAAATCAAACTCCATATGAGCGTCTTTTTGGGTCACCTTCAGATTATCACCACCTTCACTCCTTCAGTTCTGCTTGTTTCATTCTTCTTCAACTGCATGAGCATAATAAACTTGAGCCTTAGTCTAAACTTTGTTGTTTTCTTGGCTATGGCAAAACTCAAAAGGGGTATTGGTGTTATGATCTTGTCTCTCATCATCTTCGTATCTCTCGCAATGTCGTCTTTGGGAACATCACTCCTTTTTCGAGACCTTTGGAAGACTTGTGTGTTACTCCTTGTGAGATTTAAGAAGTATTGTACCTTCTAACTACACAAGCGTCTATCGGAGTAAGATCTACAATCAAGTACTGGTAGAACCTAGTTTCTACTATAAAGATCAACAATTGAAGGTGGTATGAAACCTTTGAATGGAATCTCAAAGTCACAAGTGTGGGTACTTGTGTTGCAGTAAGTCCAAGAAAAGAAGGAGTCCGTGGATTCAGAGCTTGCACGTGGTTGTGTCAGTAAGTTACTTCTTGAGGTAGCAATATATTTAGGGTTAAATCTGATTATAAAAATTTTGATTCTCTTATAGTAGATATACTTTATCTTGAGGATTGCTAAGTTAAATCCTCCTTAGGTTTTTACCTTAAGACGATTTGTTTCATTGGTTTTCCTAGGTGATCATATTCATGTGTTATTTACTTTTCCGCTGCTGTGCATGATATGATTTTTATTATTTAACCTAGATCTCATTATTTACTTAAGTAATCACTTGGCTAATTTAGTAAGTTAAACAATTTGGTTTAAGGAGTCTAAACAAACAAACAATTTTTATTTAACCCTACAATTTGACCGGTGACACATTGGTTGAAAGTGATCTGCATCTTGGACCAATTTAATTAACATTCTACCATGTTTAATAATTACGCTTAAAGCCCTCTAAATTTTTGAATGTAGCACTTGACCTCTACGATAGTCTTATCTATAAGCAGTTAAACATCCATTAAACTAAAATGTGAATTGCTCATGTGATGACACATGCCAATGTTTAAAGCTACATTTTTACATAAAATAATACCAAATTGGGGGTTTTGTGTCACATTGAACTTTGGGGGGGTTGGGGGGGAGAGATAGTACTTTTTTATGAATAATTTGATAGTTGGGGAAGGGGGAATGTAAATCTTAGATTTTTTTTCATTGGAAACACCAAGGGATAGTATTACAGAATTAACGATTTACAGATAAAAATAATAATAGGAGGAGGTCAATTGTTACACTCAAAACCTTAAAGGGGTTCCCTATTTTTAAGGGAAACCACAAGGAGTTTTGTGTATTTTTTATTTTTTTATTTTTTTGTTATTATGAATAATATTTTTGGTGAAGTTTACTATGAATATGTTATTATTAGGAAAAAAAATATTACATATCAAGGTTGGAACATTAGAGTAAATCTACTACAGATCATATGGATTCACGAGGGTTGGTACACACACGTGTCCTTTGGTAGTACGAAGGTGTAGCACCATCCTTCAGCACCACTTCCATATTTGTCCTTACATGTAGCACCGCATTTAGAATGTCATTAACACAAATTTCTTTGTACATAGCCAATTTCGTGACCCATTTTGCTTGTGTCGTCATAATCAAGTTATTGCCAGCACTCAACATTACATGAGGTACTAACAAAACAAGAGTTGAAAATAATGAGAACAATTTACATGCGTCGCGAAATTGGATACGTACAAAGAAATTTGCGTTAATGACCTTCCAAAATGTGATGCTGCATGTAAGGACAAATATGGAAGTGGTGCTGGAGGATGGTGCTACACCTTTGTACCACCAAAGGACAGTGGGACTGGGGCAAATTGTTCTCATTATTTTCTCACAGGACCTGTATGAAAGTTCTTGCAATTCCCCTGAATGGAGCTCAGCCTCGGGACCAATAGGTGTGGATGGAAAATCGGTCTTAGCAATTCTCCGTCAAATCTGCTTATCAAGTTGCTTGTCGATTACAACAGCCTGGTAGCGTAGAGCACTCTGCAGCTAGAGGGGATAGGACAATCTAGAAAAAAACTATGGGCCCTCAATGTGCCTTCCAAAGTTTGGAATTTTGTTTGCAGAGCATGTTTTATAACATCTTGCCTACCAGAGATAATTTGTGTAAAAAGAAGCTTAACATCTCCCCTCACTGTGATATTTGTTGTCAATCCCCTGAAACCGTTGGCCACCAGCTGTGGGAATGCCCCCCGGCCAGAAATGTGTGGGGTTTGTTCAGAGGAAAACTGCAGAAGTGTATTAATCTTGCACAAGATTTCTTTCTACACTTCAAACAATTGGTCGATAAGCTTGATCAAAAAGACCTAGAGCGATGGGCTGTGACTTCTTGGGCCATTTGGAATGCTCGCAACAAGCTCTACTTCGAGAAAACTCAGCTTCATCCGTCTCAAATCATTGCAAGTTATTGCCTGCACTCAACATTACATGAAGTACTATGAAATTATACAAATCTATCTTAGAAGATGTGATTTGTTTTGTCAAAAATTTGTAAATCAAACCCAAGCCTCTCATTTAAATTTACATAAAAATTACTTCATAGTTCATACAATTAGTGGGAGTAAAATGTCTTGAATTTCTTTTCTTAGCTTGGTTCTATTCGTTTTATAGATCTCAAAACGGAATGTAACATTCAAAATTATGTCCAAATTAGTAAATTATTTATCTAGATAGATGATTCATTTAGACAAATAATGAATGATGAAATATTGAAATATTTACCATAATCGATCAAGAGAAAATCTATAAATATGGCAAAAATTGAGAAGCTTTTCATGATTTTTTCTTTCTTTGTTTTGTTTTGTTTTGTTTTGCTTTTTTTTTTTTTTTTTTTTTTTTTTTTTTTTTTTTTTTGTGATGATGGGTTCTTTCATTTGACATGATGGAAACAAAGAAAGAAAGAAATCATGAATAGCTTTACTCACCACATCATTAGTTTGTAAAAAATTTTGTAAAAAAGTTTGTATCTTTAGTATTCCTCTAAAAAAACAATAAGATGGTGGGAGATTGAGATTATCCCTCAAAGGTATTTATAAGTGTTGAGGGGTTAAGGGCCAATGACATTAATGGTCTAATGGCATCTCCCTGTGTACTTATGAAATATGATCATTATGATAGTCATTAATAAGTATTTTTTAGGATTGTGTTTGCATATGAAATATTAAATTTGAAAATTATTGTAGTTTATTTTTAGGTATTTATTATGATTGTGTTTTAATATGCAACTATAAATATGTAATTATGGTAATTTATTATTAGCTATTTATTATGGTAGTGTTTGTATATGGATATATTCATTCTATTCTTCAAAGAAAATATAATGCGTCAATATTTAAATATACTAGTGTGTAACCCCGTACATATGCACATGTACATTTAAAAACAATCACAATTACATATAATATATATATATATATATATATGATTTGAAATCTAATTAGATCTAGACTCTACGATTTTTGCCCCCAATAATTTACTTGCCACAAAAATTAACAAATTAGATGAGACACATGACCCAAAATTGAACTTCAATTAAAATTCAATCTAAAATCTAATTGAATTTAGACCTTTTGATTTTTTCACTTAATAATTCACTTGACACAAAAATTTAAAAATTAAATGACACATGACACAAAATTAGAGTCCAATTTAGAATTTAATTAAATTTTTTCTCTGCTTCAGCTATAAATATATATATATATATATATTTATATATGTGACTTATAAATTTGAATTTTTTTAGTTATATGATTATGTTTTTTATGGTTTATTATATTGGACTGCTCGTTTTCAACATTAAATTAACTAATTTGCGACAAAAATTTAAAAATTTAAATTAAATGGGACACTTGACGCAAAATTAAACTCTAATTGAAATTCAATTTTTACATAAATTAACCCACTTGACACAAAATTCTAAAATTTAGATTAGATGAGACACATAGCGTAAAATTAGACACTAATTGAATTTCAATTTGAAATGTAATTTGATTTTCTCTCTACTTTACCTATTATTATATATATAGATTAGAATATTTGTCTCAAAAAAAATTAGAATATTTATGTTTTTCTAAAAAACAAAAATAGAATATTTATGTGCAAAATAATGAAGTTTCAAAAGCCAATGTGATAAAATATCATGCAGTCAATCAAAAGTCAACAACTTTTGTCCTTTTGTATATAAATATGAAATTTAATCAGAGTTATGCTAATGAATGCCCTTAGAGTATTAGTTAAGAATCCATTTTAAATAAGTTTTGACATCACTTTTATGGAAAATGAAAAACATTGTTAAAACATTAATTACTTTTTTTTCTTTTTCAATAAAAACTTTCTTTAAATAGATTATTAACCAATGCCCTAAGGGCATTCGTTAGTATTTCCCATTTAATAATTATGGTAGCCCTTTATAAGTATTTATTATGATTATAGTAGTGTATGAAATTTGATAAATATGAATTAATATTTGTTATACTTTTTTTATATTGAATTATTAAATATGTAGTTATGGTAATTACTAATAGGTATTTATTGTGATTGTTAATTATTATCATATATGTAATATCAAAAATGAAATTTACCACCGCACAGTCGCACATCCTTGATGCGATAGTCACTTCACAAATATAAGTGCTTGTGGTGTGAGGTGGGGTAAGGGTCAGGAATCATGTCTCTAGGAGGGAGCTTCACACACAGATACACTTAGATTAAACTAGAATAAAATTTCTATTTTGTATAAAAAAAAAATTAATCATTATGGTAGTTATTTATAGATATATATTGCAATTTTGTTTTCATATATAAAACTAATAAATATATAATTATGACAATAATTATTCATTCCATTATTTAAAGAAAATATAATGCGTCAATATTTTAAATAGAGGATTTAGATATAGAATATGTATCAAATCAATTATATATATATATATATATAAGAATATTTATGTTTAATTTTTCTTAAAAAAAATAATATTTATGTGTAAAATAATGCAGTTTCAAAAGCATATGTGATAAAATATCATGTAGTCAATCAAAAGTCTACATCTTGTCTTCTTATATATAAATATAAATTTGATCATTATGGTAGTCCTTTATAAGTATTTATTATTAGGGGTGTTCACCAAACTGCATAAACCGCACAAATCGTAAAAACCGCACCAAAACCACCCACAAAATGACATAACCGCACCGCACCGCACCGCAAGTAACAGTGCATCGACCGCACCACACCGCATGGTGCAGTGCGGTTTGTGATTTTATAAGAAGAAAACCGCATAAACCGCACCACACCCTCTCTATATATTTTTTTTTTTTATATTAAATATATTATTAATAGATTTAATAACCCTAGTTTTCAAAAAAAAAAAAGTTTAATAACCCTAGCAAGTGTTGACTAGAAAAGCCAACCCAAAATAAAGAAAAACTAGCTCAATAATTTAAAACTTCCAAAAAAAAGGAAAAAATTAGTTTTAGGCCGAGTAGAAAACCGACTTCAAACCGCATCTTATACATAGTATCGCACATGTGACCACAAAAATGAGATGCAGTGCGGTTATGATTTTGGCTAAACTCTAAACTGCACCGCACCGCACCGCACCGCACCACACATGTGACCGCAAAAACAATGTGCAGTGCAGTTATGGTTTTAGCTAAACCGCACCGCAAAGTGCGGTGCTAAAAATGGCCCAAAACCGCACCATACCGCGAACACCCCTATTTATTATGATTATATTTCTGTATGAAATTTGATAAATATTTATTAATATTTATTAAAATTTTTTATTAAATTATTAAATATGTAATTATGGTAAATATTAATTGGTATTTATTATGATTGTTAACATATACATACATACATATATATATATATATATGTGTGATATCAAAAATGAAATTTGATAATTATGGTAGTTATTTATATATATATATATATATATATATATATTATGATTTTGTTTTTATATATGAAACTAGTAAATATATAATTATGACAATAATTATTGACAGAAAAAAAAAAAAAAAGTAAATCTAGTTGTGGGTTAACTAGTAACAACTTACATAATTAAAAAAAAAAAAGCCATGTAAGCAGTTTAATGAGAAAAAGAAAATTCCACGTCAAACAAAAATCTGAAACACATCATCACTTGGTCAGCCACATGAGTTGTCTAATCCTCTAACTCAAACAGATTTCAAAATTTACCCTTCAGGATCTGTTACTATGTAACCTAACATTCCAAAATCTTCATCACTAAATTGACACGACACTAAATAGTTATGGACCAAATAGACGCAACTGAAATGTTTGGATCAAATTAAAATATAGTATAAAAGATAGAGACCAAATATATAGTTTACCCTAAATTCTAATTTGCCACTGTGGGTGCAAGCGTCTGCGATGTGGGGTTGTCCTCCCTTTTGGGTGAGTACGCCTTGGCCTAGGGTGGACTATGACGGAGGGTGTAAATGGAGTTGCCACCTAGTTTAGGTCTAGGAACTATAAATATAACGCCTTTCGTGGAAAACAAGATCTTTACTAGAGCACGTGTTCAAAGTTTAGGTATCTTAAATAACTCCTAATTTATACTTAACCATAACAGGAACTAAATTTGACCTAAAAACATTAAAAGCACCTAAAAATAAGGAAATATATAACCTAAACCTAAAATAATGAGTTTTACATAAAAAAAAATACCAAAATTAAATAATTACAAAAATTAAATAGCAAATTTTGTCCTACATCGGACCCCCCCCCCCCCCCCCCCCCGCCCCACTTGAAACAAACTTATCATCGAGTTCATCTTTGAAATTTGAAATCTTCTACTTCAAATAAATAAATACTTTGAATGCTTGAGCCCCTTGATCTTCTTTCCATACTTGCAACTCATCAATGGAATAAACAAATCAAGTCAAATTTCTTTTTCCTTGGTCATCATGTAATTGTAGAGATTTACCAAATAAGAACTGACAATTGGATCAATTATATTAACCCCAATAAAATCAAAAAACTTTGTTTCGGTGTCTCCCACCAAAATAATAGGAACTTGAAAATTACAATCATCTAACTTGACTTCATCGAGATCGTTGACAACTTCCTCTATAATTTATTCTTTAACGGTCTCCACTATCTCAACCTCAAAATCTATCTCTATAATAGGGTCTTCATTAATCTCCTCCATAAACTTGATTTCAGGTTCTTCTTCTATAACAAGGTCTTCATTAATTTCCTCAAAAATATCTATATTTTCTTCTTTGGCTTCTACATATACTTCAAGAAAAGAATTTTCTTCAACATGTAATTCTTCTTTTAATGGTGGAATATATGGCTCTTCAAAATAATTCAAGTGTGAACTTTTTGGCCGATAATAATCTTGTTTCGTATACGACAAAAGTTCATCACAATTCAAAGGATAAAAGATAATAGCAAGCATCTTTTTCATCCTTGGCCATGAATGAATTTTGTTTTTACCCCGTACGAGTCCATCAAGCTGCATTCGTTCCCACCAACGTAAGGCATACACTTTAAGTTCATACAAAGCAAGTTCAATTTTTCACTCATCACAAATATTCTCAGTCAAAAAAATCCTTTAGATCAAGTAACCAATCAAGAAATTATTCTTTATAAAAATAACCATTAAAACTTGGAATTCTTTTATAAGGTCTATATGAAATTTGCTTACCAATAGGTTGCTTGCGAGTTATGTCTTCATGACAATTATCCCTATTGTTTCCATGCTTCAATGATGGCATCTTAGAAAAGATATTTGTAAGTGCTAGCTATGCGTCATGTAATACTTGCTAAATTTTCTGTCACCGGAATTGCTACCGTCTTATACGTCAGCCACCAAACCAGGATAAGTCAAGACTTTAATACCAACTAATGCGGGATGCGGAAGCATCGAAAAGTAGAACATGTCTACCTCTAGGAAACAAGAAACAAAAACACGTTTGCTTCTAAAAATAATCTTGAATCCACAAGGGTTTCTTAAATCCATAAGGGTCCTTAAATCCACAAGGAGAAAGGGTTTGGAATTTACTAGAAAATAAAAAAGGCAAAAGTCTGAATTTTATCAATTGAATAATTATTAAAAAAACATTTACAGACTTAGGGGCCTATTTAAGGGCTCCGTAAAACTTTACAGACAAGAAAATATATTCTAAAATAACATCTAATTGATACTGAACCATAACAAGAACCAAAAGCATTAAAAGCACATAAAAACAAGGAAATAAATAACCTAAACCTTTTTTTTTTTTTTTGAGAAACAAATATCCTAAACCTAAAATAATGAATTTTACATAAAAAATAACAAAGTTAAATAATTACAGAGATTAATTGTCTTTCGTTGCCTCTGTTGTCACCATTGCCGTTACCATCACAAGTCATCATCGTTGCCACTGCCACTGTCGCATGTCGCCATTAATTACACCGAAGTCCACTACCCTCTATCGCAGCCATCAATTTGCTCTGATATTGTCGCCATTGGTATCATTGGAATCTTCTCCCTCTTATCTACATCTTAGGAGAAGAGTTGGCATCTTCAGAGTAGGCATGAGGCTTCATGGGCCAATGGTAGCTCTAGGAATTTTTTCTTGAGTGGTCATTATGAAACTTAAATTATACAAAACCTAATAAAAAAGAACTTTAAATATTGACAACAAAAAATGAAGGAAAAAACTTCATTTTGGGGTCAAAGTCAATTTGGTCCCTACATTTTGGGAGCAATCAATTTAGTCACTACTATTTTCAATTTGTTAGAAGTTTAGACCCCTTAAACCCAAACAGATTAACTTAGATAATTGGCCAAGTGATTAACTTAAGTAAATTAAACAAATCTAGGTTAACACAAATATATTATATCATGCAAAAGTGCGGAATAATAAAGAACACATGATATGATGACCCAGGAAAACCAAACCAGTAAAAAACTTAGGGAGGATTTAACCTAACTATCCTTAAGGTAAAACGAATTCACTATGAAAAAATCGAAGTTTACACAATAGAGACTTAGACCACTAACATCCTATTGCTACCTACCTGTAGGAAACTTACTATCCTGACCATGTGACAGCTCCGAGATCACGGACTATTTCTTTCCTTGAATTCTCAGCAAAGCACAAGCACACCTGCTTGTATATCTTGAAACTCTTTGATTCTGCAACTGTATGATTTACCAATCTCTTGACATGAATCTAGAATTTGGAAACCCTAAGTGTATGTGAAGGTAAACACCTCTAGATCTAACAATTAGATTCACAAACACAGCAATCACAATACTAAAAACGTGACTAGGGTTTTCCCTTATATACTTAGGGCAAAACATAAAACCCTACACGTTAAATGGACTAGGGCTGAGTTGGAAAATTTTGCAGAAAAACGATCTGCATGACTTTCAATCGGTCGAGTCTAATTCTCGATCGATCGAGCCTAACAGATCTGCATAGTGAATTCTACAGTAACTCGATTCCAACTTTACATAATAAGACATACTTTGAGCAAGTCTAAAAACAAGACTAAAGATTATTTTGATCATGGTTTGCCAACATTACAAATTGAAGTTCTAATACATTAGTTTCTAATTCCTTAGAACCTAACACAAGTCACAATCAATTTAGTTCCTACAGTTAGATGACTAACGAAATTTTCCTACGTGACAAACAGAATACGCATGTGGCACAAATTAAACTAAAATATAAATAGCCACCTTATGTGTCTTAGGTGGTCCTTCCACATCAGCCCTTCCACGTCAGCTTTCACCACCATTCAAAAACACACCCACTGAGGAAACAAGTAATTTCAATTTGTTGCGCTCATATTTCTCTTCCTCTAATTTCCTCACTAACCAAACAAAAACCAAAACCACATGCAAAAGCTCTAAGAGCCTAATACCATTCCATTGCTACCTGCCGTGTGGATGATTTGAATGATAAAGAGAGGTAGAGGGATTAACTGCTGCGTTGGTGATTTGAAAAAAAAAAAAAAAAAAAAACCAAACCTTCGTAACTTCCAAACTCAAACCGAAAAAACACAAATCAAGGTAGAGATTCAACGGAGAGAAGAAATAAAAAAAATAAAAACCAAAATAAAACCAACCCATCCAAACCAAATAGAGCTTGGGCAAAAAGAATGAATTTTTTTTTTATTTTTTTCCCAACTCAAACCTATATCCAAATAGAGCTTAAGCAAAAAGAGAATAAATATCAAACTCAAACCCAAAGAAAAACCAAAATCCAAATCCAAGTAGAGCTTCAGCAATGAGAAAAAGAAAGAAAAAAATTTTAGAGGCCTTCTCATTTAAAGGCTTAAAAGCCTATGGAATGTCCTCGTTAAAGCCTAGGGGGGAGGGTGTTGATAATAAGGTCATGTGACGATCACATGAGACTACTAGTGGTAGAAGCTGACGTGAAAGGTTGACGTGGAAGGACCACTTAAGACACGACTATTTATATTTTAATTTAATTTGTGTTATGTAAATAGATTTTGTTAGTCATATAACAGTATGGATTAAATTAATTGTGACTTGAAAATTGTAAGGACCAAATTGATTGCTCTTAAAATGTAGGAACTCTAAAAATTGTAGGGACTAAAATAGTGTTTTTATCAAAAAAGAACATACAAATATATAAAATCTTACAATTTTTATTTATGAGTTTTCTTATTTTGAAATCATTATATAATAGTCTTATTATCAATGTTGTAAGTTATGTTCTTTCAAAATTTTAGTTAAAAAATTTTCTTTTTTGAGCTTGTCTTTTTTGTTTGTATATTATTAAGTGAATTAAAATTTAGCTACAAACTTAATTGTAACCAAAAGTTAAACTTTTTGCTAAACAAATTAATATGACTAAATATTTTGAAAACTTAATCATTTACAACCAAATTTATTATCAAATTTTATTCAAAATTTAATTATGTTGGTCGTAAAAAAGTTAGTTTAGGGTAGTCACAATTATTATTTAAATGTAAAAAAATTATAAATTTTTAAAATTTATATATAATAAATTTTTTTTAGGTCAGGAGTTGTCCAGTAACTACCCTGACTTCGATATGGAGTGGCCCCTATCATCGTCTCCCAAAATTATCTGGTTTTCCGTGCACGCGTCATATGCTGTCATGTACCTCACTGCTGCTCGCTGACATCATCAGTATCAGCGCCATGTCAGACCTAGCTGACATCATCCTCGATGAAAGCAACACCACTTTGAAATTTCACTTTTGGAGCTTACCCGCTGAAGAAAATTGAGGCTTTGATATTCAATGATTTTAGCTGCATATATGGAAATATCCTCCAAAAGCTTTGCTAAAGTCATGTACAACAGTACAAGATGCCTTTTATATAAGATGGAAGTAGGATACAAAATTCTAGGCAGTAGCCGACTTCAAAAAAACCTTTTTAATTATTTTAATTTAGACTTTCATTAATGCAAAAAAAAAAAAACCAAATAACAACGTAAAGGACAATTAACCCTGTAAATATCAGCAATAACAGTATTGAGGTTGGACTTATAATAGAAAAATACCTTCTAAAACTACCAGCCAACTTAGCACTATTACAGTCTCTACAAATTTCTAAAAATTTTATAATGGTAAATTTCATTAATTATTTCTGGACAAATACCAAACAACTTCTCAACTTTTTAAAACTAACAAATTTGGTGCCTGAGCACAGTTTTGTCCTAGACGGTGTCAAAAGGACGTTATTATCTAACTCTCTATTCTCTCTCCTCTCTTATCCGTCATCCCTCTCTCATGGATCTCAGACCAAAAATTAAAACCCACAAAATTATCCCTAAACCCCTTCACATAGTCCATTAGATCACAAATTTGTTTAGCCAAGTCGTCTATCAGGTTCTCCCACCACTCTCCACCGAGCCTAACACCATGGCAACGTTCTTGAAGGCGATTAAGAGGAGCTTGAGGGCGATGCTCTCTGCAAGGTCTTCGCAATGGACGTCGGCGATGGTCTCCGCAAGGTTGTTGCGGCGAGAGTTGCTTGCAAGTTACCACCACGATCTGCTTTGAATCTTGGTTTCTCTACTCTATGGTTGAGGAGAGGCTTGGGTATTTGTTGGGTTTGGTTGCTGTGTTATGGGTTGGTTTTCTTTTTTTCTTTTTGAAATGGCGGTGGTAGTCTTCTGTTTGGGGGTCTTGTTGATGATGGGTTTAGGTTTGAGAAGAGTTGCGTTTTGATGAAATTTCTGGTGTTTCTAGGTGTGGGCTTATGAACGATGTATGTGTTGTTTGGGTGCTATGTATTTCCTGTTTATGTGAACAATTCTTTGTGGGTATGAATTCAAACTTAGACTCTCCTCTGCTTGGATGCTGTTTGTGTTTGAATTTGGTGGGTGTCATTTCAGGTCTGCATGGCTGGGTGGCTGGAATTGGTTTAGTGTGGTTTGTTTTGATCGTGGATTTTGAGATTGGTTTGATTTGGGTGGCTGTAAGTGTTTCCTCTCAATAACCAAACATTTGAATTGCTTACCTTTGGAGTGATTAATTTTCCTGTGAGAAAGCACGCACCAGGTAGAGTACAATATGCCAGCAGAGGAATTGAAGTCAATGGATATACAGTAGCATTTATGTAAGACATGCACTCTAACTACTTCAGGCCTCCTCCATATCCATACCAGAGAGGACAGTGCCTGCTCAAAAATATTTCAACGGACCAAGGGCCCACTTAAGGACTAGATGCAAACGATCAGAGAGGTTAACGGGAGCAGATCCTTTAAATGCAAGCCTTGCTGGGATACAATAAATTGATTGCCATCCATGTCAATGCATTTTAAAACCTGTCAATATATCCTCTGTAACTGAACCGTAGATCTAGCCAACCTGGATTGAAAGAAAATATTAGTTGAGACAAATTCAAAGTCCATAAGGATAATGTCAAGTGCAGATGTGAGCACAAGAACCCAAACCCCTTTTCCCCATTCAGTTTTATCTTCATAACCACAGCTAATGACGTGGATGGCTTCTTTAAGCAATGATGCTGGGCTAGCACTTTTCAATGCCCCGCCATCTTTTAGCAAAGTAGATGCAATAAAAACTGGAGATTGTCCAAACTTCTTTTCCAACTTTAAATTGGGCATTCCAAACTTTTCAACTTCAACTACTACATGGGTTTGTAGGAATTCTGATTTATGGTTTTGTTTTGATTTGGGTGGCTATGAGCGTGGCTTTTTAGCGATGGTGGTGAGGTACTGAAATGGTGGTTGTGGTCTCAACTAGCAGATCTGTGGGCTATGGTTTTATTTATTTTATTATTATTATTATTATTTTTTTTGGAGTCAAGAATAGTTAACGTTCTTGACGCCGTTTAGGATCAAATAGTGGCCAAGGATCAAGTTGGTTAGTTTTAAAAAGTTTTGGACCTGTTTGGTATTTATCCAAACCTTAGGAGTAGTTGATGAAATTTACCCAATTTCTAATGAAGGTAAAGATGGACGAGTACACTTGCTTTCCCTTTGAATGATCTAATATGATCATCATTTGGCACGTGTTTCCAATTTCAAAAGAACTTGATTAGTCGTGCTTGTATTTTAACGCCAATTTTAGGTACATCATATTGTCTTGGCATTATTAAATTTTCTAAAAGAAAGTTGAAAAAATAAAACAATAACAAAATAATATCTACCATGAAGAAAATTTTACAATTGCAACCTAATTTAAACTCGAAGAAACAAGAAGTTTGGACTAACTAGTTAGAAAATATAAAGGGACAATACTCTAGGTAGCGCCATGACATGAGCTCCCCCACTGTTATACATCCATCTATCGTGCATTCATCTCGGAAATGGACAAGCCATTCACCGAATGGGCATATGATTCTTTATCAAGAATATTTGCCCCCAATTGCTTTCCTTCCAATAGAAAATGCTGGTTTTTTAGGCAAAGGTAGTGGCATATTTTCATTTGTCAGCATAAATAGTACATCTGACATGGTAGGCCGATCAATTGCACTATCCTCTACGCATAGTAGACTAACATGAATGCATCTTAGCACTTGATATTTGACACATGAATCACTTATTGTTGGATCAACTAGTTGTATCCCTTCACCTTCTTGCCATAAATCTCATGCCTAAAAAGAAGGTTATAATTAATTAGAATGTCTAGAATACACAATGATCAAAATATACATAATTCAAGGTTGATGTTTTCTTAACTTACATATTCTACGAGCGAGACTGATCGCATGGTTAGCATCATGGAAGCTATTGTTTCTTCGACCACTAACCATTTCAAGCATTAAAACTCCAAAGCTGAACACACCAGATTTAATTGAGAATACACCCTTCATAGCATATTCCGGAGACATGTAACTACTACATAAAAAGACAAAAAAAAAAAAAAAAACATTTTTCATTTAACAAATTAACTACTAAGCTTTTCAAAGCAATAATGCCTAATTAGCAAAAGCCAAACAAACAAAAGTATATGGATTCATGGTTAACTATTGTGTATAAGATAAATGATGTAATTTTAACTTACTATGTCCCAACAATTCTATTAGTATTTGCTACCAGTTCATTTTGTCTGAACATTCTTGCCATGCCAAAACCAGAAATCTTTGGGTTCATACTTTCATCAAGGAGTATGTTGCTCGCTTTTAAATCTCTATGAATTACTCTTAGCCTTGAATACTTATGGAGGTATATCAATCCTTGAATAATTCCTTCAATTATGTTGAAACGTTTCTTCCAATCTAGTAGCTTGCTTCCATTTTGATCTGTCCAATACAAAATGTTAAATATGATCAATAATATACTTTTAGTAAAAAATGAAATCTTAAGATGAAAGAGAATGTTGCACAAACCAAATAGAAAGTAGTCTAAACTTTTATTGGGCATGTATTCATAGATTAACATTCTTTCTTCTCCATGAATACAACAACCCAAAAGCTTAACAAGATTCATGTGTTGGAGTTTAGATATGAGTATTAACTCATTCTTAAACTCGTGTATTCCTTGATTTGAATATTTGGATAATCGCTTTATGGCTACATTCTGCCCTGTTAGCAAATGTCCCTGATGTGATGACCAAAGAAGATTAAGCCAGCATTAAATATGTTAATTAAAACATCTTTCATTTCAATCTAATTAGAACTTACCATATAAACAGGTCCAAAGCCATCCTTTCCAATCATGTTTTCTAATGAGAAGTTATTTGTGACGGCTGCAACATGTGCAAAACTAAATACACGTAAATCATGTTCCTTTTTCCCATCAATTGAAATATCATTGACACTAGATCTCTCTAATGTCACTAAATCAAGCAATTCCTTTTCATCTTTTGTTATATTATTCCCTGTTTAAATTTAAATAAAATATATAACTTCAATTAATCAATAATAGAAAATCATCATGATATTGCAAAATTAGGTGTAATAGCAATCGCCTTCCACCAAAAAGAGACAAATCGGGAGTTTGAGTTTGAGAATCGGGGGGGGGGGGGGGGGGGGGGGGGGGAGTGGGTTGTATGGTTAACTACCATGGCTTCTCCTAGGGCCTACAAAAGTGAAAGTTTTATATAGCGGATACAACTTTTGACATACCAATTAAGTTAAATCTATATGAGAGTGATATACCTTTAGACACAACTTTTCTCCTTAGTCGATAGCATAATAATATTATAAGAAGAGCAATAGATATGGCGATGGAAATTCCAATCGATATCCAGTTCTTCGTTCCTACATTGGTAATAAGTAGTTGTGTTAGTATGCATCATATTTAATATAAACAAACTATATATTGCAAACTTATTGACTCTCTACAAGGAGGAAGTGAGATTTTGACGCCTTAATCACGATTCCGAAGCTTGTGGAAGAACCACTGCTAAATATATAACATGTCTGGTTTGCATCAAGATGCCTAATTACCTTAAGAAGTCAAAGAGGTTCATATGGGCCTAGCAATTTGTTTGGAACTTTGGGTGGAGCATTTTCTTTTTATTTTAGGAATGGAGAAACGATTTAAGAATTTACAAAAAATTAAAAAAAAATCCATACAAGTTTTCTACATGAAACATTAAATAAAATTAAACCATTCTTTCAAATAACTAAATATTTAGAATTTTAAGAATAAGTACGAAGAAAATGTGCAATGAGCTTACAAATAAAGTAGATCTGATACAAAAACATATTTATATTTTTTAATGGCACTTGAAGTTGATGAGTACCAACAGTATTTTCATCTAAGATATATAAAATACATAATACAAGTTTAGCATACAAAAAATACATTAAAAATTGGTCAACCAAAAAAGTTAAATTTAAAATTTTATGGTAATGACTTTGGTTAGGTTGGTTCTATGTTTGACCCAACCAATTTGGGTTACCATTGGGTCCGAAACCTCTTGCCAATATCTTGGGGCCACCTCCATAGGATTCCTCCTTGTAATAACATAGTGCATGTTAGACGAGGTGATTGCATACACTCGAGAGAATAGTCAGATACTTGAAAAGGTTTGGATAGCGTTGTTTGTCAATAAAAAAAAATTATATCTATTATCCATACCATTGTTTTAAGTATGTGATTAATTTTCCATTTCTACATGTTAATGACTAATAGAAGCATGCATGGGTTAGAATGGGTCAAGTTAGAGGGTTTATTTTTTCAACCTAACCTAACCATGTGTTAGGAGCTTTAGTTGGTGATGATGATGGCATGAGAAATGGTAGAGCTTAAGTAGCATGGAGTCACTCACATGGCTTTATGTCTCCTCAACATATTAATGTTTCCTCGTGCTAGATTCGAAATGTTCCTAACCGCTTTTTAAGGGGGACATACCTAGTCCCTCAACTTAAGTTAGATTAGTGAGCAGTGAATAAGAGCAGCATGTGAAGGGACCTTGCTTAACATGATGCCCCAAGGCCATAGCGTAGGAGGGCCATAGTGGGCAAAGATAGTTTTATGATGGGTGGCAATAGGTGGTGTCGACCCTTGTATGATGGTGCATGGCATTGTTGAGTTGATGGATTGGTTGCTTGTTGATGGGTTGTGTGGCTTGTGTGTAAGGCAAGATTGGGCTGCCATGATGATGAGTAATCTGATGTTGTATGCAAGGCATAGGCTGGTAGGTTCTGGCCTAGTGCGTGGACTAATGCTTATGGGCAAGACGAATTGGACTGATAGGTAGTTATTATGTGTGTGCTACATGTGGGCAGATTGTGTGGGCTGTCTGGCTTGATGGGGGATGGCATTGGCATGGGCCAAGCCTCCCCAAACATGGATTGACATGATGTGTGGGATGCAAGGTGATGGACAAAAGCCCCATGACGTGCTGTGACATGTGCTGATGTGTAGTGGCAATGACCAGTAGTCAACAAGCAGTTCCTGATGTTCCGAATGATGCTGGCCTTCTGTGTAGGGGCTAGAAACTTGGGAAATGAACCAAGACAGCAGCAACCGGTGATGTCCTAAGTCAGATCCAAGTGGCAGATGGTCCAAGGTGTAGGCAGTTTCTTGGTAGAAACTATCATTGACAGCTATTTCTGTGTTTTTATACTCTTATGTTGTTAGGGTTGTAAACAGCAAATTGTGAAAATGGCTTTGAAAGAATGTGTGTGTTTCTCTAAGTCTTGTAAGGGTGAGATTTCCTTTATACTTGTGATTAAGTAATAAAGGTTGGAGATGTCCCTATAAACATTGTGTATGTCGTGTGCTTGTGGTTCCTATAATTTGTTCTAAGTGTTCTTGCTATTTGTGTGGTTTTGGCTGAGGCTAAATTAGGGACTTAGGGTCAACGTAGGCAGAAAATTTTAAAGTGAAAAGTGACCCTGTGACACCTTGTTAGGTATAACCCACATAGGTAGAATTGGGTAAGTGTATTGTTGTTCATTTTTCAATGCCTTAAAAAAATTACTTTCATAAATTATTTAAGGTCTTTTTCAATAGTTTTTACAATTCATATAATATGTTTAAATTATATTTCAAATTTTAAAATTCATTTATATTGATTATCAAAATACCAAAAAAAAAAAAAAAAAACTAAAAAAGAAGAAGATGGTGTTAATAAAATAAACTTATATGTATTGTGGACCATGTGGATTGAAAATCCTATCCATTATAGTTTTTAAACTCGGACCAAGAACAGAAATTCACAAGCACGACGGAGGAAGCTCAAGAGAAGAGAAGAACAGAAACTCACGTGTGTATCTAAAACTTTCAAAGAAAGATAGCGAAGAGAAGTTTTGAACTATTTTTTATCTAAAGAAAAAAAAAATGGCTAACTTTGAAGCACTCTGCGTGGAGGATGTGCTACCAACACATCCTTGAAACTTGAGCACTTTCCATTTTATATTAATACTCTCTACTTTTCTTTATTAGCTTTCTTGGTCTGTCTACCACCAATTCACTAAAACAAGAGGCTCTTTGGTTAGGAAAAAATATCCTACGAGAACAAGATATAATAATGGGTTAAAATTTTAAGACTCGTACCTTTTTCTAAAATAAAAACTCAATATTTATTTATGTTGGCTTAAAATTTAATATTTTTTTATTTATTTTAGAAAAGTTATGATACGAAAAAATACATTTAAAAGATAATTTTTTAGATTTATTTAGACTATTTTAGTCAATTTTTCAATTTTTACTAATTTAATATATTTATTTATATTTAAAATAATTATTATATTCTTTTCAAAAAAAATAATTATTATATTAATTATGATGTTATCACCGTTAGATATCAGTTCAATGTTAGTTTAATCTCAAAAACTTTAAACCACTCACTTTTACAGTTCTTTAAACAATTCAGGTCCACACTATCAATTCGAACCCAATCTAACTTGAGGGTTGAAATAAAATTCCTACCAAATTCAAATCTAACTTGAGGATTGAAATAAAATTCCTAACAAACTCAATCCAACCCATCTACTCACAAAAATCAACCCTGAGTCAGTGTCATAGGTGGTAGGTTAGATGCATACTCCTAAAGACTCCCCTTGAAATTGAAAACCAGCATTGTCTATTGCGCAAAAAATTAGTAAACTTACCTCTCTGCGATGGATTTGATGAGAGAACAAAAATGGACGGGAGAGCACTAGGGTGGCCCGAAAGGAAGCTCCAATTCCCAGTCCAAAATCGGCATTGTTAGAGATATATTAGCCCATTAGAATAGGCCCAAGCCTAATTCTACTTTGTGTGCAAGCCAAGTCATTTACTTGTACTAGAAGTCTATTAGTCTAGGGTTTAGTCTCTATATATACACATGTTATGATTCATTATAACACAAGGATTTGTACTACACTTTAATATATTATTGATGTAGCCCTTTAGGGTTTCCTCTGTGGATGTAGGCCGTTAGGCTGAACCACGTAACCCTCATAACCCTCATGTGTTATTATGTTCTATATTTTATGCTTCCGTTTCCGCATCTATACTAGCATATTCAACATGGTGTATCAATGCTAATATTTAACATGGTATCAACGCAGGTTCGCTTTGGGATTCTTCCACCGCAGGATTGACAGTACTACCAAAAAATCCTACTTAGCAATTGCGGAGATTGCTGATCAAAGTCGTCCTTATAATCTTTTTGTGTGGTTTGGCAGTGGAAGCAATGCTATTGTTAACAATTCAGGCATGTTTACCTTGGAAGGCAAGGGAACAATGAAAATTGTACAACAAGGTGGTGATCCTACTCCTAAGGTTTTATACTCTTCTCCTAAACCTACCAAAAACACAGTTGCTACTCTATTGGATTCCGGCAATTTTATTTTAAAAGAATTGCATTCAAACGGAACTATGAAACGGGTCTTATGGCAAAGTTTTGATTATCCTTCTGATATACTTTTGCCCCGAATGAAATTAGGGGTCAGCCACAAAACTGGCAAAACTTGGTCACTCACATCATGGTCAACAGAGCACATCCCGGATCCAGGGCCTTTCAGTCTTGAATGGTACCCCAAGGGATACCAACTGATCATTCGGCGACGAGGGGAGGTTTATTGGTCAAGTGGGGCATTGATGGGAGGAAAGGTTTTTAAGAATATTTCACCAAATGTAACATCTATGTATGATTTCGTCATTGTTTCAAATGAAGACGAAGAATACTTTTATTTCAGTAAAAGAAATCAAAGTCTGGTTTCAGAATGGTTGCTTAGTCCTATGGGTCGATTAAAGAACTTGAAAGGAGAAGATATTGCTCGAGCTGATAATTGTGATAGTTATAACACTAATGGAGGATGCCAGACATGGAAGCAACCAATGTGTAGGCATCAAGGTGACAGATTTGATCTTTGATCTGGATATTTAGTATCAGTGATTGCAGAGATATTTGCTGGAACAACTGTAGTTGTGTTGCCTTTACTTCTCTGTTTGATAATAACACCGGATGCCAATTTTGGACCAGAAAGTGGGAGTTCATTTCCAATCACTCTGCTGATCACCGCTCTATTTATGTTCTATCATCAAAGCCTTCTGATAGGGGTAAGTTTAATAATTTTTTCGAGCAATTTGCAATGCTTTTAGACAACTTTAAAGTGATAGGGTTGTGCATCCAACTCACTTAACCAATGAAATCGACTCAATCCAACACAACCCAACGTCTCGTGTTGATATTTTGTGAGTTGATGGGTTGGATTGAAATTTTATTTTAAACCTTGGGTTACGTTGGGTTCGGATTGACAATTTTTCAACCCGCTTGATTCACCATATATATAAGTTTATCATTTAAATGTTTTTAGTTTGATTTATTTTAGTATTTTGATAATGAAATTAGATGAATTTTGAAATTTAGAATATAATTTAAACATATTATGTGAATTGTAAAAACTTATTGAAAGAAGTGCTTAAAAAACCCCCCACCAACTCAATTCAACGAATGTTTAGGTTGAGTTGATTTCTACACATATGATGGATTGGGTTTAGTTGAGAAATTTGATCCATGCACGCCCCTATTAGTCACTTGCGCATAAACATTGCAAAATTAATCATGTACACATTAACCTATAACCAGCTTGACTAATTTGCCAAGTCGCTATCATAAAATTTTAAATTTAATTTCTTAGTATGTATGTTTGTATGCTAAACTTATATAAAGATCTTTTATATCTTAGATGAAAATACTATTAATGTTATCCATCAACCTCTTTGCAGTTCACAAATATTTCGAGTATCAAATCTACTTTATAAGTTCATTACTCATTTTCTTCCTACTTTGTTTACTTCCTCAATTAAAATCTTATATATATATATATATATATATATATATATATATCCAAATTAGGTAAATTAAACTCCCATCCGCTAAATCCCCTTCTCTCTATTCCCCTCTCCACCCACCACAATGCTAGATACATTTAAAATTTTAAATCTTTTAAGCTAATTAGGCTTCTCGATGCACACCAGACGTGTAATGTCTTTATAAGTGGCTCTTCCACAAGCTTCACAGTTGAATTTAAGGCATCAAAATTCCACTTCCTCCTACTTGTAGATTGTCGATAAGAAAAATATAATTTTTATTAAAATATGATGATTACTAATACAGCTACTTATTACCGAATGTAGGAACGAATAACTGGATATGGATTGGTATTTCCATTGCCATTGCCGTTACTCTGCTTATAATATTATTATGCATATTGTGTTATCTACAAAGGAGAAAAGTTGTATTTGAACTTTTGAAGGTATATCATTCTCGAATAGAATTAACTTGTTAGATTAAAAGTTCGTAGACTCGTACCCCTAAATTAAAAGTTTGGCAATTTCATGATTTTATGTTATTGTTAAACTGAAGTTATGTGTTTTATGTCAATTAATACAGGAAATAATGAAATAGAAGATGACAATGAATTGATTGATTTAGGGACATCAGAGAGATCTAATATCAATGATATTTTAATTGGCGAGAAAAAGGGCATGATTTACGTGTATTTAGTTATGCACACATCACAGCCGCCACACGTAACTTCTCATGAGAAAACATGCTTGGAGAGGGTGGCTTTGGACCTGTATATATGGTAAGATCCAATTATTTTTAAAGAAAGATATTTTAATTAATCATATTTTACGCTGGCATAAGCTTATTTGGTCATCACAACAGGGAAATTTGCCAACAGGGCAAAATGTAGCTGTAAAGCGATTATCCAAAAATTCAAGGCAAGGAATACATGAGTTCAAGACTGAGTTGAAACTCATATCTAAACTACAACACATGAATCTTGTTAAGCTTCTAGGTTGTTGCATAGATGAAGAAGAAAGGATGTTAATCTATGAATACATGCCCAACAAAAGCTTGGACTACTTTCTGTTTGGTTTGAGCAACATTCACTTTCATCTTAAGATTTCATTTTTTCCCTTAAACAAATTCATATATTGCTATGCCCTTTTGCTGAAAGTAGATTATTGACTATATTTAACCTTTTGTATTGCACAGATCAAAATAGAAGCAAACTGCTAGATTGGAAGAAACGTTTCAACATAATTGAAGGAATTATTCAAGGATTGATATACCTCCACAAATATTCAAGGCTAAGTGTTATTCATAGAGATTTAAAAGCTAGTAACATACTACTTGATGAAAGTATGAATCCAAAGATTTCAGATTTTGGAATGGCAAGAATGTTCAAACAAAATGAATTTGGAGCATATACTAATCAAATTGTTGGGACATAGTAAGTTAAAGAAGCATAAGTTATCTTATGAAATATAGTTAACCATGCATTGATACACTTATGTTTTTTGGCTGTTGCCAATTATAACTTATTGCTCATAAAAGCTCAATAGTTAATTTGTGAAATAAAAATGTTTGTTTTGTCTTTCTATATAGTGGTTACATGTCCCCTGAGTATGCTATGGAGGGTCTATTCTCAATAAAATCTGATGTCCACAGCTACGGGATCTTAATGCTTGAAATAGTTAGTGGTAGAAGAAATAATAGCTTCTATCATGCTAACCATGTGCTCAATCTCGTTGGATATGTACGTATGTCAAGTAAACATCAACTGTGAATTATGTATATTTTGATCATTGTTTGTTTCAGACATTCTAACTGACTGTAGCCTTCTTTTCAGGCATGGGATTTCTGGCAAAAAGGTGAAGGAATACAACTAATTGATCCAACAATAAGTGATTCTTGTGTCAAAAATCAAGTACTAAGATGCATTCATGTTAGTCTACTATGTGTAGACGATAGTGCAACCGATCGACCTACCATGTCAGATGTGCTCTATATGTTGACGGATGAAAGTTTGCCATTACCTTTGCCTAAAAAACCAACATTTTCTGTTGGAAGGAAAGCAATGAAGGCAAATATTCTTGATAAAGAATCGAAAGCCCATTCAGTGAATGGCTTGTCCATATCCGAGATGCATGCAAGATAGATGGACGTATAGCCATGTGGTAGCTATGTCATGGCACTAAACAAAGAATTGTCCCCTTATTTTATTTATAAGTAGTTCGTTCAAATTACTTCTTAGCCATGTGAAATTTTATTCATTGAAGATATTATCCTATTTTAGTTTTTTTCCCCTTAATTTATAGTAAATATAACATTGCCAAGAATTTATAAGTTTATGAAAAATCTGCCACTTTCCATATTCATTGTTATTTTATTTTTCCACTTGAAAAATATTATAATTTATTGTTGTCATTTTTTTTTTCCAATTAAATCACTGAATTTATAAAAAACTAGCTTTTAATCCGCGCAATGCGCGGGATCATTTTATGTATTAATAAACTTTACATTCAATTTGGGAGATAGTTGCTTTGGAAATTTACAGAATATCCATGCATCCTAGCTTTTCTTAAATTAATGATCACTTGGAAAGAATAAGATTTCATCTTCTACATACTATGGCTCAAAGTGTACTATGAAAGTATTATTATATTTGAAAAAAAAAATTATTTGATCGTGAGTTGCATTTATAATTTTCTTTTTTTTTTTTTTTTTTTTTGCTTGTTTTTGGAAATGAATTTTTTCAAAAGATAAAAGAGATGAAATCGATAACCTCTGTATAATTGTAAAAATGGTTTCATTAGAAGTAATAAAGTTATAAGAATTTGATATCATCATGTTTCTTTTAAAAAAAAAAAGTGAAGAGAGGAGACAAAATGGAAAGAAAAATTTAGATTGTTATATCTGTATATTTGAACCATGGCATGCTGTTTCAGAAAACAAAGTTTCTTTACTCATCATTTTTCTTGGGTAAAACACCAGTGTTCCATTAAGCAACTGAGCATGCATCAACTACTCAAAAAGATTTTCTCAAAAAAAAAAAAAAAAAACAAATACTCAATAGATGATGAGAAGAAAACAATAGCCTATATAATATGACATGCAATACCAAAACAACTTGTATAAGATTATCAAACTTTTGTATCAAGATGTGCTTTACAACTTTAAAATTTTCCTTGAAAATATGAAAAAACTGGTGAACCATATTTGACATCACTACATTATAGTCATGATACAAATTCTTATGCAAAACTCAATAGACATTTTAAGGAAAATTTTGATGCATTCAAGCAGAGATATAACTGATCTAAACAGCCACAATAAAATTAAATACACTATGATGACTTAGTCGAAAAATTAAAATAACAAAAAACATAGTAATCAAAGATGAAATAAATCCATCCACTTTCAAGCTACAAATTCCCTCTCATACTTTGACTTTGACAGTAAATCCCAAGTTTGGCAATAAGATGAAGCTGCAAACAAAGAAAAGAAGAAGTTCAATATTGTTTACCCAAGGAAGAAGAAAAAAATAGAAGCCTGAAACTGGAAAAACAATTCCAAAGGATAGATTAAACAGTCTACATAATTCTTTAAAGTAATCCAATATTAAATCCTAATTTATGGTCAAGTGCAGAATTCTTCTTGGCATTCTTTGTTCTTTAAAAAGACTTTTGAGAAAGGGCTTGGTTTTTTGTTCTTTTGAGTCAAAGTATTGTAAATCTCATTCAAAACTCTAATGTGAGTCTGATTGATAACAATAATCAAACACATTCAAGGAAATTCATCAAAAGACAAAACACCCAACTCACATTTGCACCAAATCTAAGCAGCCTAACTCACTGGCTTGAAGAAAGAAAGTTCAAAACCTTAGCTGCCATTTTTTTACTACAAAGAGGCAAGTACTTTTAGCTGGAAAAAAAATGCAAGTCTAAAACTCTTCCCTAACCTATATCAAAAAAAAGAGAAAAAAAAAATATGAAAGAAACGTTCATCAAAGTATCCTTGACAGTAAGTCCAAAACCTCAGCATGAATTTTTTTTACCACAAAGAGGCAAGTACTTTTAGCTGAAAAAAAGAAAAAAAGAAAAAAGAAAAGAAAATGCAAGTCTAAAACTCTTCCCTAACCTATATAAAAAAGATTTAAAAAAAAAATGAAAGAAATGTTCATCAAAGTATCCTTCACAGTAAAATATATTTTACTACCCAAAAGAAACACACACACACACAAAGAGAGCAAACTCAATGCACTGAGAATAGAGACCTATATAACAGCTAGAATAGGATTAGATGTGAAGGAGAATAAATTTTAATTGCTAAAATAATAACACTACACCACTTGATGATAGAGAAAGTTGAGGGAAGGAAGAAGGGCTATATCTTGAATCTTTCCCTCCCTTTTTTGTTGTTAGGTTTGTTAAAAAATTACAAACTTAAGCCAACCAAGGTAAAAATTGTTTGGTTTTTCAATATATTTTCAAGTAACAGTTTTGGTTCTCAAAGGGAAAAGAAGCAGTTGAAGAACACTTCAAATATATCACTCTTAAAACATAATTTTTTCTTCTTCAATAAATAAATTCCTTTGGAAGTAAATATAGGGCTATTTGGGTTGCTAATTACTCACAAAAGCAAAAAATAGTTTCAAGACAATGGAACTTTTCCTTCCTATATCTTAACAGTATAAGCCAACTGACTGTAAATTAGAATCATAAACTCAAAGAAACTTTTAAGAAACAGAAAAACCAATGTGTCCCTAAATTTTAAGCTGCAGATGTTTCGAAAATTAAATAAAAAGCTCAACAAAAGTAATCCAAAACCATTTTTCAAGTTACCAAAAAAATAAAAATAAAAAGCCAATCAAAATTAGTTTTCCCAGCAAACTATGTTGCTTTCTTGATTCCATAAAACCAAAAAAATAAAACATAAAAACTTTTAAAACTCAGTTCCATTCTACTCCAACATTTTCCTAGTAACCAAATACAGCTTGAATGAAAACCATGTTAAATTTTTTTTTTTTTTAAGAAAACTTAAATGCAAGGAGTTCAAAAGAGAAAGATGTAGTATATTACTTGTCCAATGCCTCCAAAAAGCTCCCTTAGTTCTTCAATTGTCACATCTGAGGCCTCAGCAAAAGCACCACCATAACCCCCCTCGACCACCAGTACCATGCCCACCATCATATCCACTTGGTTGGCTAGATAATGATAAGGTGCAACCACAGATGGAGTCAGCCTACTCAAATTTGAAGACTACATGATCACAAACATTTTCAAATAGAAGAGATAAGATAGAAAGAAACTGAAGCTACATTCTAGGAGTTTTGTTTATGTTGATCTTGTAGTTTAAATTTAAACATCTATATTGTAGTTATCCAAATCTGCAAACCGAATCTAGCATATAATATCTATACAGAAACCTTAACCATTGTTTTGGAAAGGCAGAACATTACCTCATATTTGTTCAGTCACAATGACCTAATGCTTGTCGTACTGCTTTATCTCTTAAGTTTTATCTTATGTCTGGACAGCTTCTACATCTGCTTGCCTTCATACTTCCACTCACCATAAACTAAAATCAGAATTAAGAAGCAATTGAACAAAAATTCAGCTCAAGCCTTTCAGTAACAAAATTAATGGCAATGCAGGCAATCCATAGTAACAGAGAGAAAAGAAAAAATATATACAATCTTCCAAACTTAAGACTGTCACCATTCCCATCTCTTAAGAAATAGGAAAAGAAAGGCATGATTGTGTTTGATTTTATCTATTTTAAAAACATCATTGACAAATATCCAAAACCAATTAACCCAAGTACTCTAAACAAAAGCTAACCAAATGCGACACAAATATCCTAAAGAAAGCAGATTCTAACCACTACCTTTATCAAAACAAAATCTAACCAAGAAACAAAAATCAAAGATTTAAAATCAATCTCACCAGAATACCCAAATTCTCTCTACCCAACTGATTCATCTCTCTGTCTAAGTTTTTATTTAACATTTGACAAAAATTTATCCTTCAAATGGTACAACTGATGAAACAGTACAATGTTTCGCTTTTTAATCGTAAATGTGGCTGAAAGTTAGGTAAGTATTTTTTTTTCTTATGTGGCAACACAACCTTTATTGATAAAAAAAAAAAAAAAAGCACATAATAATCAAATGCAGACATGTGCTATATTTATAAAAGAATACCAACATAAAAAGAAAAAGCAGCACCTGCTTAAACCTTTCCTTAGTCTAATCAAATGCAGACATGTTCTATATTATTATTATTATTATTATTATTCTTTAAGGAATTCCTACCAAACTACATGACATAGTGTAAGAATTAAAGGGACTAAACTTGATGGCATCAGAAAAAGGAAATGAACATGGAATCAGAACCAAAGTTGTTAAAGATTACAAATACTTGATGCTGTAGCGAAACTGAATTGGATTTGATCATAGCTAATCAATTCTCAAGCAGCACCGAATTCCATAATGGAAAAATGAAATATCACCTTGCTAGCATGAATATGACAATTTTATAGAACCCAGGGATAATGCCATCCATCACCATGTAACTAAAGCCTAGTTCACTCACACCACATGGATCCTTGGCTAAAATGTTTCTCCCACAGTAATAGCTTACCCGCATCAGGGGCATCTATGTAGTGTGAGAATAATACAAACCCTAAAAGAAAAGCATGCTAATTGCAAACTACATTAGGTTGAAATCCAAGTTCAAAGTTGAGCATATAACTTGCAGCATGGTTAGAACTTAAAAGTAGAGTGGAAAAACATACCATCACCACCACACACACGTACACACACACACACACCCCCACAACAACCAAAAAAAAAAAAGTAAAAAGTAAAAGAAAAACAGAGTCAGCAACTTATAATTAGATCTAAATAACATTTCCTAAAGATAGGGAAAAGAAATCAACATACTTCTCAATTTAACAATGCACAATATATACACATCTATGATACATATCCTTATTCCTGCAAGACTCAATTTATTCACATATAACAAAGTAAACAGGCGTAAGATGTACGCGGCCTTGATTTCTGTAATCAGTCATCTCACGTATAAACAACAAAATGTTTTCCAAGTTTCACACTGTAACAAAGCAATATGAAAAGAAGAAATCATAAAAGCATTGCCCATTTCATAAAGCAAAACATTCACATACAAAATGACAGTTCCTTAATCACAAATAAATTCAGCAAAGAAAGAACAGAATAAATGAATGAATCATAATTTCCCAAATCAAAAGTTACCAAAAAAAAAGTGAGCATAACTTACTGAGACTGTGAAGGAGTGAACTGAGGCAGTGAGAGAAACATGGATGTGAAGAATGGGTCGCGCCGTTATTAGAACAACATTCAATCCTATGCTTATTTAATCCCAATGATTTCGTTAAGATTAAATCAATATTTTAGTGATTTTTGTAATCTAAAAAAACAAACAAAAAACAAAACATAAGCAAATATCTAAAATTGAGAAGACAAACATTTTGATAGAGAATCCCCAAACCCAAAACACAAACGAATCAAATCTAAACCTATCCAACAAAAAAACACAATTAAAAGTAACCTTTCATACCCAAATCTGGAAACTGCGTCGTTATTTTTTTTCCCTTCTCTATCAATTGTCATCAAACTCAATCAACTGTCATCTTCGATCAGTTTCCAACTTCATTCGCTCTGTACCATGCCATTGAGAAGAAAAGCATCCACAAAGTAACTTTTATTGCAGTCTCTTTTTTTTTTGGGTAACTTTGCTGTACTTTTTAAAAATGGCAATACTTTTTATTCAACCCAAAAATATGTTAACAGTATCTTTTTGATTCTTTGATTTGGCATGATCAAACTCCCAACTCTTTAAAATCACCATTTATCATCAACAATAAATTTCTTAAAAAAAAATGCAGTTGTATTTGCAATTGACATGCATTCAGATTTACATAAACAAACCTAAATGCACAGCAGTAATTTATGTATTAGTCATATTAAAACATGTAAAGTTTGTTAATCATATGAATGCTTTCTATAAAATACAATAAAATTTTAGTAGGAAATTACAATGTAATTGAGTGTGAAATCAACCACAAATAAACTCTAATTATATAAACGTTATATCATAAAAATTCTTATACCCGTACAAATCATCTTAACATAAATGTTATATCATAGAAGGTTAGCAATAAGTTACTATTGTACCTTATTCAATTCTTTTCCCTATGTGATGCGTTCTATTTAGTAGCCTTGTGAGGTTTATGAAGAATTTGGCAAACGTAAATGCTACTTCTATATGCTGATTTTCAATGGAGTTGTCATTCTTTGATTTTCCCACAACAACATTTATTATTTCCTGCAATGATCGACAACTTAATTAAATGGTGCATCAAAAAGTGTCTAAATATATGCATGCTGCTCAAACATCATAATGCTATTTAATGATCAATATCAAATCAAGATGAAGACATCCTAAGCAATAAAAGTTGTGTTTTGTTATATATTTTTGTAACACAGACTTTTACCTAGAATGAAAACATATAAACATTAAAAATACCAAGACAAAGGAAAAGGCAAAATATAGAGAAACTGTGAAGTTACAAACTTCAGATAAAATAAGATGGAAATTAGTTAGCATGCTATTTGATCCATTGATATCTGATTGGGTGCGTGTTCAAATTAAGAACCCGAAAAATAAAGGGGAAAATTCGTAAAAACTCATATGATAAGTATATAACCCATATAGGCTCTTATAGAATCAAAATCCCATAACCTTGCTAGCAAAAAGAGTATTAATATAATATATACAAACATATATAAGAACCGTATACAGAAAAAAAGAAACCAACTTGAACTAATTGATCTTAAAACCCAAAAATTCATATATAACCCAATTGGCAAATAATGGTCTTTTAAGAGAAAAACCCAGAAAAATTGCAGCAACCACTGTTTCAATATGTCAGGATAGTTAACAAACATGAACAACGAAAATTATTCAATAATCCTAAACAGGTAAATATCATAAAATTAGTATTTTAAAAATTATTTATGAAACAGTTAAAGAAACAAAAAAAAATGTAGATTCACAGAAATTAAACACCAATTCAATAATTAAAAAGAAAATACAAATAGGAAAAAAAAACCTCTCTTTTCGTGAATTACGCTTCTTCTCCTTGGTCAGTTGCAAAGAAACGCCGAATCGCTCGACACGGCAGAATCGACGGTGGTTACAGAAGGCTGATCGGAAGCCTCATCGGTTGGTTCTTCCTCTTCTTCTTCTTCAAGGCGATCTGGTGGGCGTGACAGTAGTAGCAGTAGTGTCGTCGTCTAGGGTTTGTTTAGGGTTTTCTTCTGTGGTAGTAGTAGGGTTGAAGTTGAGTTGGCCTGATGAATCGGTGGCCACTGTGTGAGAGGGTCGAAAATTGCGTGAGAATGGCATCTCTGATCGCTTACTTCTTTCTCATCTAAGTTTTGGATTTTGATTTTGGGGGAAGGATATGGTTTTGATTTTTGGGTTTCTGAAGAGAGAGGAGTTACGGGTTTCTCTTCTTTCTCCTTGAAACGTGTCGCCATTGTTGGGATCTCTCGCTCTCGGTCTCTCTGTGGGTCTTGGACGCCTCGTCTCTCTCTCCTTTCTCCGTGTACCATTCTTTCTTTCTGTTTTTTTTTTTTTTTTAAGCGGTCAGTCTCTTTCTCTTTTATACCAAGAGGCTCCAAAACAGTGTTATAACACAGTGAACCGTTGTTTTTTTTCGTTTTTTCCAAACGCACCGTACGATATTTCAAAGAATAAGTTATACACATGTCAGCATTTTGAGGGGTCATTTTTCCTAACGTGGCAGCACCTGGTTAAAGGCTTCTGCTATTATATATAGTATATGATTTTCTCTTGTGTTGTAATTTGTAAGTATAAGATAAACTTATTCCCGAAGAAAATGAATAAGATCCATTCAAGTTGTATTTATTTATTTGGGTAAATTACAATTTACACTTCTAAAGTTTGGGGGTGATTGGATTTTACACCCTGAAGTTTCAGAATTTGGATTTTATCCCCTGAAGTTTGGGGTGTTTGGATTTTATACCCTAACGTTTCAGAACTTGGATTTTACCCCCAAAAGTTTAGGTTGTATGGATTTTACACCCCCAAATTCTGAAACTTTAGGGTGTAAAATCTAAACACCCCAGAACTTTAGGGAGTAAAATTCAAAAACTTCTAAAATATAGAGGGTAAAATCCAAATTTTGAAACGTTAGGGTGTGAAATCCAAACATCACCAAATTTCAGGAGGTAAAATCTAAATATTGAAACTTCAGGATATAAAATCCAGTCACTCCCAAACTTTAAGGGTGTAATTTGCAGTTTACCTTATTTCTTTTTTTCCTTGCTTGAATTTTATAAGCAACGGATAGTCATGCTCATAGACAATTAATTTACTGTTTTCATTTTTTTTTTCACTTCGATTGTACGATAGGACCAATATGTTGCCAAACAAAAAGCTTATTGGCATACGTTAGTTTTTTTTTTTTTTTTTTTTTTTTTTTTTTTTTTTGTTTCCCACTTAGATATTTTTTTGAGATTAAAGATAGAAATTTCATTATAATGTTAAAATAAAGTATACAAAGGGGTCTGGATACTCGGCCAGACAAGAAAAAAATTAGGGGAGAAAAACTCTTTAAGCAAGAGATTAAACACTATAACCATGGGTCCCTAGAGAACAAAATAACCAAAGCATCAAGGATGTTCCTGTTGTGCTGCATAGAGCAACTAATACTCACGCAGAAAGCCTGTAGCTCCCTCAAAGATAACCTTTGGATGCAGCTGAATGTGGTCAAAGACTCAAAATGCAGGAATCGGGCCCCTTACTAGAGAAGGCCCCAAATTTGGGGGCAATTTATATATATATATATATATATTTTTGAAAGATATTAAAATATTTTAGCTTACATTTTTTATTATTATTAAGAAGACTCAAAGAATTAAGTAATGCTAAAGATAGAGATAAGACAAATTTAAATAAATAAGTCTTACAAATAGACATGTTACTAATCACGAGTAATTCAAATAGGAAAATATTAAAAATTCTATAAATTTTACTACATAACTTTTATTTATTTAATTTTTTATACAAGATAAAAATTCTACTTTAGCCTAATCTAAGTGTATATGTGTGGGAAATTCTCTTCTAGAGACTTAAATCTCGGTCATTGCCTCCCACACCTCACAAGAACTTATACTTGTGGAGTGATCACTGCACCAAGAGTGCGTGATGGTCTTCATAACTTTTATAATTTGATGTGACAATAAATATGATAGGTAGATTTCAACAAACTATTGAATGCATTTTTAAATGAATATTTGTGATTGGTGATATATCTTTGTAATTCTCATGTTGTAAATTTTATAATATTTATAGTATTTATATAAGCCTCATGTCATTGATCATATTCATTACAACACCAGTTTATAGTAAAATTTATTATTACTTTAGTATTTTCTCAAAAAAAAAAATCATATTAAAAATTAAAAAGAATGGATTTTAAAAAATTTATTATATAAAATATTAGTTAAATATTATTTAAGGAATAACATAAAAGGCTCCATTTGAAGATTTCGCCTTAGGCCTCCGAAACGTTTGGCCATTTGAAGATTTCGCCTTAGGCCTCCGAAACGTTTGGGTCGGCCCTGTCAAAATGGTATCTGTTTCAAGCATTCCACAAAGCCCACCCAATGACAGACCAAACTTCAAGCTGCTGCACGTCCAGTTTGTCCACCATATATTGGAAAAGGAGGAAGAAATCTGCTGCTGTGTTGGAACATTTTTGAATCCGACCATTAGCCAAAGCCCATACATCTCGAGCGAAGGGGCATTCCCATAAGATATGACACACGGATTCAGTTTGTTGGTTGCAGAATTCGCATCACGGTTCGACTTTGATTTTCCTCTTCATCAGGTAGTCTTTTTTGGGTAAGATATTTGAGCACGCACGCCACACAAAATTTCGAACCTTTGGAGAGCCTTTCCCACTTAGAAATTAACCTCCCTGATTGCAAAAAAATTTGTGCAATTAATAGAGAACATTTAAGGGTGAGATTTAAACTCCCATTTATTATTGAAACATAGAAAAAAATAGTAAATTATTTACACAGGTCTAATGCTTTATATTATGGGAAAATTGCTACTTGCCATGTGGAATGATTTGTCCTCATCATTTTAAATAAATAGAATATTGTGTCACTTATCACAGTATTGTGTATTTAATAATATGAGGAATCCAACTTTTATAATATATTACAAATAAAGACACTTACTGTCTAAAATAATGAAAAAAAAAAAAACAGTTGATTTGGAATATAATATCTATTCTCATGTTGCCTTAGAAACACGGGCGGCTCCACATTGAGTTCAAGGTGGTCACAGGACCACCCTAACCTGGAAAAAAATTTTATTATATATAAAATTTAAAAATTTATGATTCTTTTATCCTTAAAAAAATTGTGACTACCCTAAATTTTTTTACACCCAAAATAATTAAATTTTGAACAAAATTTGGCAACAAAATTGATTAAAACCACAACTCTACTCAATATGTTATATTATATTATATTACTGGGTGTGAATTTAGACAAAAAAATTCATCATTTGTTATATCCTCCATTGTTGCAAAATTTCAAGAAGATCAAAGATAACTAGCCATGTTACTAATCAAATGTTTAAATTTTGAGTTTTTGTAGTCTAAAATTATTAATAAAAAATAATTTTATGGATCAATTAATAAACTACATTCAATTGGCATGAAATTTGACATGTGTTTTTAAGAACATAAAGTACATGCAATTCAACGGTTATATTTTCAAAATATATAGCAGTTTTAATTTTTTTTTAGTGAAAGCTATAGCTTAAGACTATAACTAAGTTTGTAGCCAAATTTTGTCCTTAAACTTTAGTCCTCTTAACAAAATATTTGGTATTTATGAACAAAAAGAAAAAACCCACGAAAAGTTTTATTTAACTAAAATTATTAAAGAGATATAGTTTGTAGTATTGATAATGAGACTACCATGCAACGATTTTAAATTAAGAAAATTTGTAAAAAGAAATTGTAAGATTTTATGTATTTGCATGTGTGTGTGTGTATGTTTTTGTGAATATATGAAATTCTTTTTGTTTTAGATTTTATATAATTTAAGTTTCATAATGACCATCCTAGCTGAAAAATATTTTTAGAGTCTCCACTACTAAGAAAGAATTGAAATATATATATATATATATATATATATATATATATATATGGTAAGCGATTTTAGGAAATTTTTGATAGAAAAGTGAAAAGAGGATTAGGTTTTTTGACAAAATTTTCAACTTCTCATAAAATATCTCATAAAATGGATGATTAATGTATGCTCTACGGGCATACATTTTTTGGACCATAAATTTTTCGTGAATTTATATGTATTCTAAGTTTATACGCATGAATTTGCATGTCAATATAATTGATATAAAATTAGTGTATAACTTGAAATTAGGAAGAACACTTGCCATGAAAATTGAGTAAATTGACACAAAATTATAGTGCAATTAGAATTTAATTTTTTATATATAAATAAAAACTAATTTGAATTGTTAATTGAGCTTCAACTTGATAATTAAATATTAGTAAATTTACTAAAGTAATATGTCCAATTTTTTAGTTATATTAATCTTAAAATTTCACATTTTCCTAACTCCATTTAATAAATTGCAATATATATTGTGTCATGTAATTACGCAATAAAAAAATAGTGTAAATGCCTACTATCGATGCCTTCATTAACATCTCTTTTTCCCATACTTGTCGTTCAGGTAATGCTATAACTTATAATCTAGCTAGATATGCTAGACATGTTAGTGGTTATTCAGTGTGATTGGAGGTTGTTCACTCATGCAAATGGTTCATATTCTTGATTGTTTGCCCTTTTTAATGAAATGTTATATAAATGCGGTAATGTGAGGATCACATAAAAATGACAATTTTTGCCATATGCAATTTGCAATATGACAAGTTGTAAATGGTAGACATGTGATGGTGAGTCTATGCGGGGATACATCACTACTAGTCAAAGCCTGACCTGTGACAAATTATGGCGAAAATTGTATTATTTTATGTGGTCCTACCATATTATAAAAGAAGTTGATTGCCGAAAAAAAAAAAAAAAAAACTTCTTTTATATGTTTTTCTCCAAAAAAAAAAAAAAAAAAATTCTTTTATATGCCTTCTCAAAAAAATAAAAAATTTTATATGAGTAATGATGGGACTAAGCAACCATTGGTAGGAAAAATTGGCCGATGATCATTTATAGTCCTAGCATTACTCGTATAAAAGAAGTTGATTACATTAGGAAAAATTGGCAGATGATCATTAAGTAGTCATTTTAAAACCATAAATGATCATCTTAAAACCATAAATAATCAAGCAGGAAGAATAGTACACAGTAACTATCAAACTTTCAAAATTCTTTCACAAAAAGAGCTTTTGATTTTTTTGATTTCTTTATCAGAAATAATATTCCTCAGTAATTTTTATATAAAAATTAAAAATTAAGCACGATCGCAGAGCTTGAACGAGACTGGTGGTTAATTAACAATTAAAATGCACCAAAAACTTATCTTTCCAAGTCCTTAATTTTTGATTAAAAAAATCAAGACTTTCTCAAGTGTATGACATCAAGTGTGTGAAATCAACCCCATGATGTTCTAGTGGCATTAGTATAAAGTATAAAGAATACTTGCCTGCCCAAAAACCTGTTCATTATTTTCTGCTACATAATACTTATATATTATTTATTTTCTTCTAACTAGTTTATCTTCCTAATCCCCTAAATTTCTTAAAAAAAAAATCTTTTCGAATCACATGCCATGTGCTATATACAATGTGTAGTAGTGCATGTGGCTATTAATAAAAGTTTTAAAGACCATTGTACCTTCACATGCAGGTCAACAGACTCAAAAGTCAAAATCCATGAATTGTGCGTAGCCACCGTTACGGCTTAATTTACGTGTATCCTGATGTTGTGCGTACAAATCATTTTAAAATTTGTAAGTTGTTAGGTTCTGGGAAGGTCCCATTGTTCTTCTGGTTTGGGAATCTTTAGAACGACCAAGTTTTTCTTTTAATTTTTTTTTTAGAGTTTTAATTTATAGCGTCTACTCCTAATGATAATTCTTTATAAACGGATCAAAATATCAATCAGTTTTTGGTGTAAGTGAAGATTGAACTTCAAATCTCTTATTTTATTGTATATGCTAGTTGCTAGCTAGGGTTTTTACTTTGAAATATATAGATGTTAATACATGTTTGGTTAAAAAAATTAGCTCTTCCATCTACAAATCTACTTTAACTTCTGCCTTGAGGCTATTCCATTATTCATTTATTTTTGCTTATGCCTTAAATAACAAGTATTTGCACATTTTATTATATAACTAATTAGTATTTATCAATAATAGATTTATTTTTATATATTTTAACTATAGATATGTATTCTTTTAGTTAGTGGATTTTTTTTTAAGGAAAAGTCGAAAACTTTTATTAATAACATGTCGAGTTAAACCATGAGCTAGACTAGTTAGTAGAGGTCATGGAGAATCTAAGCGAAATAATGATGGTTTGTAATAGTTTTATTTTTATATATTTTAACTATAGATATGTATTCATTTAGTTAGTGGATTTAAAAAAAAAAAAAAAGACGAAAAATTTTATTAATAACATGTCAAGTTAAAATATGAGCCAGACTAGCTAGTAGAGGTAATGGAGGATCTAAGCAAAATAATGATGGTTTGTACTAACTCAAGAGGGCTTTTTTTTTTTTTTTTTTTTTTTTTTTTTTTTATACAACTCAAGAGAGGTTTAAAAAACTTATGTTGGTGAAATATGAGATTATCTTCAAAACCCCCATCTAAAAAAAAAAAAAAAAAAATTCCTTATTAATACCTCAAAGTTTTTTTTATTAATTTATTTATCTGTATTATTAAGAAACAGACACCGCTATATATAACTAATACTTTTTTAAAAATTAATTTTTTTCCTCCCAAAATAAATTATGAGCTTTACCAAATATTATGACAGAATTAAGTTTTTCTTTTTTAAGTAAATTATACCTGTATCAAAAAGTAAATTATACTAAAACGGGAATTATAACGCGCGTACCACATAAGTAAGAGTACGGAATGCCTAGGAAAAACCGAAAAAGGAAAGGACATTAATTTCTAACTGAATAATGCAAAGAAACAAACCTACGACAATAGATGCTGACTCAAATGTTTCACTTATACACGGGAGTAATCTGAGTCTCCTGACTCCTTTCACTCTCTTCTCCCTTTGGACTAATAAGAAGGGTTGAGAAACAAACGTATTATGATTTAGCTCTAGGAAATGAATTACAAATCTCTGTTGCTTTCCGAAGAATTCGAACCAAAGGGTCCAAGGATGAATATGAAGCACCTAGACCAAGTCCCGAACCGTACCCCATTTCGGCGACTCCACTGAAGTTTGCTGATAGTGCAAAAGATCTTTATGTCTGGTTTGGCCAGGTCCAGTTATCACACAATCAAGCGTGAAATTAACAACTTAAATTTAACAAACCTCGTAAATCGTTGTTTGGCATAAGTACACTACCAAAAATCCTGGACATTAATATTGATGAGGTCAAGAATCAAACCAGTGAGCTGCAAGGTTTGCGCGCGTTCCGGACGGTCCTGCACAAGTAGGAAAAACCTCAAAGGGGAGTACCGGTGTGGTACCGGCCAGCGACCCTCCGATGGTTAAGTTAGAATTTTACACAACTCTAGAGTGCCAGAGTCGGGTCTTAGTAAAACGTACCTCGTTTTTTGGAGGGTGTGGCGGTATTTATAGTAGTGGTAGTGGCCTTTGGGCAAGGCTTGTTGGAGAAGATATCGTTGTCCCGAAATTGCCCTCGAGTAGCGTAGGGCGCAAGACTCTTCTGGGGTAGCTAAGTGTGTTGGGCACGATTCCCTTCTTTGGGGGCGGGAGTCGTGCTTCGTAAGATACCCGGCTAAGTAGCGTATGCGGCAAGATTCGCTCTTTCCAGCGAAGCGCACGTGGCAAGACTGGTCCCAGTGCCTGATACCAACAACCGTCCGCCTTCTCCCGTCGCCCCCCTAGGATTGGGGTCGTCGAGACCTGACGTCCGTCGGGTGTTCCAGCCGTCACGGATCCGTCCGTCGGCGAGTGTGGCCTGCTGTCGTCTGGTGGGGGATTTTATCCCTATCAGGTGCCCCCTCAGCCCATCAGTCCGTGAAGCCACTGAGAACGGGCTAATGGGGTGACGGTTCAATCCGCAGCAAGGGTCGAATAGACAGGCTGGCATCAGTAATAAATGCCTGGTAATAAATGCAGGACACGCGTCGTCGACCCGTGGACCATGTGCCCAGACCGAGGCGTCCCTTCGTCTCCCGCTATTTCTCTCATATAAAAGCCTTCCATCTTTCCTTTCATTTTTCACTCTTAACTGAAAACAAAACACCAGAGCGCACCCGTTCACCTGACAGAAAAGCACTCTATCCGTCATCGCTCGTGCACCCGTCACATTCCAGCAACCGTCGACCTCATTTCTCTTAGCGCACGTAACCGGTAAGTAATTTTTGCTTGTTCGTTCTTTTCCACCGTCAGTGTCTTTAGGTCGGTTGAACTTAGGGTTTTCCGTCACATGTAGGTGACATGTCTAGCGCGTCCAGTAACCAGTCGTTTGTCCGCGACGGAGCGGGTTATGATGAGGTCAACCCGTTGGGTCCAAAGGATCCTGCCGCCACAACATCCTCGAGTGAAGAGAGTTCGTCTACCACCTCTCCTTCGTCCAGTAGTGATAGGGCAGAGAGCAATCTTAGTGACGGTGTTGAGGGGGACGAGACTCAAGTCCAATCCGTCGTGGGCGGTGACGGGATGAGGAAGTTTGTCTCGCTTTCTCTGTGGACGGTCAATGACTTTTTCTCAACAATTAAAGAGTCACACTTCAACACACTTAGAAGCAAATACCAAATTCCTGCCACCATACCAATCCGTCTACCCCACCCAGGAGAGAAGTGTTATTACCGGGGCGTCAAGGGTGTTGGGGTCTACGAGCAAATGCTCAAGGCAGGGTTGAGGTTTCCCTTAACCAAATTACACCGTCACCTACTTCACTACCTGGGGTTGTCCGTCAACCAGGTTTCCCCAAATGCCTAGAGGGTCTTTATTGGGGTAGAAGTCCTGTACGGATCATATTCAAAGGGGAAGAAGAGGTTGACGGTGGAGGAGTTTTTCCACTGCTACCGTCCCGTAGAGATAGCAAAATCAAGGGGAATGTACAGCTTCGTGGCAAGGAGCCCGTTGCTGAGGTTGGTGAGTGATACTCCAGATTCCAATAGGGACTGGAAGTCTAGGTATTTCTTCATGGAAGGGGACGAGTGGATGGGGAGTCCCGGTGAGACCGAATTTATGCCCGTCGACACCACTTGGGGCGTTTTACCCCCGTCTGGTATGCCCCCCCTTTTTTTTGCATTCTTTTCTCTGTTGCAAGCTTTATGGGTTTCTGACCGTCCTCTCTTGCAGCCCAGAACCGTCCACAAGTTTCTCTCGAGGATTGGAGCTTTTTAGAGACGATCTTCCAAAAAAGTGAGTTGACGGAGAGGTCTTGGGCCAGACTAGTAACACTAGAGACAATTTGCCGGTACTGTGACGGGCCTAAACCGTCCAAGGAAGCTCTAAAGTACGAAACTCAAGTTCGAGCACGTAAGTCCGTTCACCTGAGCCTTGTACTTAGCCATTTTCCCTCTCCTTTCCGTCAATTCATGTACCGTCTTGTTTCGCAGAAATGGACGAGGCGAGAAGGAGAGCCATAATCAAGCAGCAAGCCGCTGCAAGGAAGAGAGAATCCCAAGCTGCAGGGACGGGCGTGCCCAAGGTGCCCGTCACAAAAAGGAAACAGGACCCGGAAGGGGACCGTCTTCCCAAGAAACCCAAAACTGCCCCCGATACCGTCATCGGGCTAGAGGCAGATGGACAGAAGGTCCCCATCAAACATGGCAAGGGGAAGGGCCTCATGACGGGTGGCCCCTCGCCTGCCGCCGATACTCCACCCGTCCTCCTCCGCGAGGACTCCAAGTACGCGATCGGGAAGCTGTCCTCCATACTGACGGCGGACGACTATGAAGATATCGGGAATCACTCGACGGAGGCCATGGGGGAGACGGGCCTTTTCAACTTGGCCCAGGTAAGCAGCAGTTTTTTTTTTTTTTTTTTTTTTTTTACTGTCCATCTTTCGAATAGATATATGTATATATGTTCATCCTCACCGTCATGCTGTCTTGGTGTCTTTGACCTCCAGGCTGTCGTCATGATGAAGGGCTTGATGGACCGTTGTGTCCGGGAGGAGACGGCTATGTGCCGTCTACAGGAGAAGACAACGGAGGTGGAGGACGAGCTTTCGCAGTACAAGGCTTGGAAGGTGAAGATGGACAAGAAGTTCTCCCTCCTCAAGGAGGATAGGTTAGAGTATAAGAAGCAGACGGAGAATCTGCAGACGGTCCTCGAGGACAAGGAGCAGGAGATCCAATCTATGAAGGATCAGCTCCGTCAGGCCAAGGACGACGCGATCAGGGAATACCGAGATTCTGAGGATTACCTGACGGAGCTCGGTGGCATAATGGCGGACGGTTTTGATGAGGCCGTCCGTCAGGTGAAAGCCCTTTATCCTGAGATGGATCTCCAGCAGGTGTCCCTTGACGGAGGCCAGGCTCATACGTCCGTCATCCAAGTCGTTTCCGAGACCGCAGGCCACCCCCTTGATGAAGGCCAGAACAATAGAGGTGACGGGACCCTTGACGATGACGCCGAGACAACCGTCAAGGTCCAAACTGAGGAAGAAGTCAATGTGGTTGACTCACCCGTTCAGTAGACTTGTGATTGTTGGTGGAAAATTTTTGTAACAATAACGTCTCCCTTTTTTTTTGTAAGACGGTCAATTTATGGGCCGTCAAGAACAATGTTGACTTGTAAAACATTTGTTTCAGTTTATATCTTATTTCAATTCGCATGCTGTTTTTATATCTTGCTTGTATGTGTTGCTTGCTATATAATAAGCCGTCAGTACACTGAGCCGTCAATATAACAAACCGTCACAATTAATAATGTAGGCAGTTTAAGTCGTCACCCCTGACGGGGCCTTTGCTTCCTTATGGTTATAGTAACGTAGTTAGCTTTGGGCCGTCACTATTTATGCCGTCGTCGTGATACTTGGGCTCTGGCATTTAACGTGTTATAAGACGATGTAGTTGGCTTTAAGCCGTCAATATTTATGCCGTCATCCTTAGACTAAGGCGTTGGGTGTTTCCATTTGGAAAACCTTGTGGCTTTTAAGCCGTTAGCTGGGTGCCAGACGCTTTTGCGCCGTCGTCGAGATTGGGCCGTCGTCCTTTAGACTTAGGCTTTTATGCGTTCCTCTTAGGAAACCGTAGTGGCTTTTAAGCCGTCAGCTGGGGTTCCTGACGCTTTTATGCCGTCGTCGAGTTTGGGCCGTCGTCTTTTAGACTTAGGCTTTTATGCGTTCCTCTTAGGAAACCGTAGTGGCTTTTAAGCCGTCAGCTGGGGTTCCTGACGCTTTTATGCCGTCGTCGAGTTTGGGCCGTCGTCTTTTAGACTTAGGCTTTTATGCGTTCCTCTTAGGAAACCGTAGTGGCTTTTAAGCCGTCAGCTGGGGTTCCTGACGCTTTTATGCCGTCGTCGAGTTTGGGCCGTCGTCTTTTAGACTTAGGCTTTTATGCGTTCCTCTTAGGAAACCGTAGTGGCTTTTAAGCCGTCAGCTGGGGTTCCTGACGCTTTTATGCCGTCGTCGAGTTTGGGCCGTCGTCTTTTAGACTTAGGCTTTTATGCGTTCCTCTTAGGAAACCGTAGTGGCTTTTAAGCCGTCAGCTGGGGTTCCTGACGCTTTTATGCCGTCGTCGAGTTTGGGCCGTCGTCTTTTAGACTTAGGCTTTTAAGTTGCATGTTCAACACTAAGTAATAGTAGGAGAGACTTTGAATAAACTCTGTGTCTTGCATAATTTTTAGTGAGGGGAAAACACGCCCTTTTTAAAATCAGGAATACATTGAGGTACATCAATTATAGACCAATTACAAAGTCGGGGCTGCTATTCTCTCTTACTGGTAGTACTTTCGTAAGTGCTCGGCATTCCACGGGTGGTGCAGCTTCTGCCCCTCCAGTGTTTCCAGATGGTAGGTGCCCTTCCTTTGCCATGCTGTGACTCGATAGGGCCCTTCCCAATTGGGGCCGAGCTTTCCTTGGGTTGGGTCTCTGGTAGTGCCCATGATCTTTCTCAGGACGAGGTCACCGATCCGGAATTCCCTATGTCTGACTCGGGAGTTGTAGTGTTTTGCCATGCGATCCTGATACCGGGCTAACCTTTGCTCTGCTGCTGCTCTGTCTTCGTCGATCAAGTCAAGCTGCAGACGCAAGGCTTCGTTGTTCCGGCCTTCATCATGGGTGTTCACTCTGTAGGTTGTGAGACCTACTTCGGCTGGAATGACTGCCTCGCTTCCGTAGGCCAGCCTGAACGGTGTTTCTCCTGTGGGGGTCCTTGCTGTCGTCCTGTATGCCCACAATACACTAGGCAGTTCCTCGGGCCATAACCCCTTTGCCCCCGCGAGCCGAGTCTTGATAATTTTGAGCAAGGATCGGTTCGTCACCTCGACTTGCCCGTTGGCTTGGGGGTGGGCCGGGGAAGAGTAGTGATTCTTTATCCCCAGCTGTGCACAGAATTCCCGGAAGGGAACATTATCAAACTGTTTGCCGTTGTCGGAGACTAATACCCTGGGTATCCCGAACCTGCATATGATAGACTTCCAGACGAAGCTTCGTATGTTCTTCTCTGTGATGGTTGCCAATGCCTCAGCTTCCACCCACTTTGTGAAGTAGTCTATGCCTACCACAAGGAACTTAAGCTGTCGTATCGCTGTTGGGAATGGACCCATGATATCTAATCCCCATTGAGCGAATGGCCACGGGGCCGTCATGGGGGTCAGCTCCACGGGGGGTTGCCTGACGATGTTGCTGAACCTCTGGCACTTGTCGCAAGCTTTGACATAAGCCTGCGTGTCTTTTCTCATGGTCGGCCAGTAGTATCCTGCACGGATCAGCTTGTGCACCAGTGACCGCGACCCTGAATGGTTTCCGCACACCCCTTCGTGCACTTCCCTCATGACATAATCGGCTTCTTCGGAACCAAGGCACCTTAGGTATGGGCGAGAGAAGCCCCTTTTGTATAAGACTCCTTCTATCAGGACGAACCTTGATGCTTGGACCTTCAGTTTTCTGGCGGCTTCCCTTCCGTCGGGCAAGACGCCATCTTTCAGGTATGAGACCAACGGCGTGGTCCAGTTGCTTTCTGAGCCGACCTCGAGCATTTCAATGGAGTCTACCAGTGGTGAAGCCTGCACAAAGTATAGCACACCGTCGATGCTGCTCCCCTGCCCTGACGAAGCAGTCTTGGCGAGGCGGTCGACCGGCTCATTTTCTTCCCTGGGGACTTGGACTATCCTTGCTCCGAGCTCATCCACCCTTGATTTTGCCTGATGGAGGTACCTCTTCATCCTGTCGCCTCTACACTCATAGTTCCCGTTGACCTGGTTGACGACTACCTGGGAGTCGCAGGAGACGACCACTCGGGCCGCGCCTGCTGCCTTGGCAAGATCCAGTCCGGCTATCAAGGCTTCGTATTCTGCCTCATTGTTGGTGATTGGAAAGTCTAGCCGGATCATACAATCAATTTGGTCTCCCTCAGGAGAACGGAGCACGACCCCAATGCCACCGGCTCGTCTAGTCGACGACCCATCTGTATGTACATTCCATGCTGGGCTTGCTGCATCTGCCCCCTCGTCTTCTGTGTTGGTGAACTCGGCTATGAAATCAGCTACTGCCTGTCCCTTGAGGGCGGTACGTGGGGTGTAGCGAATGTCAAATTCAGTTAGTTCTATTGCCCATAGGGCCAGGCGACCTGCGGCTTCTGGATTATGCATTGCTCGCCGCAAAGGCTTGTCGGTTAGGACGACGATTGTGTGAGCTTGGAAGTAGGGCTTGAGCTTTCTGGCTGCGGTGACGAGGGCGAAGGCGAGTTTCTCCATGGGCGGGTACCTTCCTTCCGCCCCCTGGAACGCCCGGCTGGCGTAGTATACGGGCTTCTGCACCCCGTCCTCTTCTCTGATCAAGGCCGCGCTGACGGCAGCCGGGGATACGGCCAGGTAGAGGAAGAGTTCTTCCCCGGGCTGTGAAGGACTTAGCAATGGTGGGGAAGAGAGATAGGCTTTTAACTCTTCGAATGCCCTTTGACACTCGTCCGTCCACTCGAACGACTTCTTCAATGTGCGGAAGAAGGGAAGGCATTTGTCCGTGGCCCTTGACACAAATCTGTTCAGTGCGGCAACCTTCCCGTTCAGACTCTGAACCTCTTTTACATTCTTCGGAGGGGCCATCTCCATTATTGCCCTGATCTTATCCGGGTTGGCCTCGATGCCTCTCTGGGAGACCATGAAGCCGAGGAATTTCCCTGCGGTCACCCCGAAGGCGCATTTCGAGGGGTTGAGCTTCATATTGTAGGAACGGAGGGTCCCAAACGTTTCCTTAAGGTCGCTCAGATGATCCTCCTCTTTCTGGCTTTTTACCAGCATATCGTCAACGTACACCTGAACATTCCTTCCTATCTGGTTGGCGAACATTTTGTTCATCAGCCTCTGATATGTGGCACCTGCATTCTTCAACCCGAATGGCATCACCTTATAGCAGAACAGTCCTTGGCTGGTGACAAATGAGGTTTTCTCCTGATCTGCCTCGTCCATCCGGATCTGGTTGTACCCCGAGAAGGCATCCATGAAGCTCAGCAGCTGGTGCCGGGCCGTAGAGTCTACTAGAGCGTCGACTCGAGGGAGGGGGTAGCTGTCCTTCGGGCACGCCTTATTCAGGCCCGTGAAGTCCACACACATCCGCCACTTTCCGCTGGCTTTCTTGACCATTACAACATTAGCCAACCAGTCGGGGTAGTAGACTTCCCGGATGAACCCTGCCTCTCGGAGCTTACTAACCTCCTCTGCGACTGCACGATCTCTCTCTGGAGCAAATACTCGCTTTTTTTGTCTGACAGGCCGGAAGGAGGTTGCCACATTCAGCCTATGTACCATGACTGACGGATCGATCCCCGGCATGTCCTCATGGCTCCAGGCAAATACATCCTGATTTTCCCTTAGGAAGGTCGTGAGTGCCCGGCGGGTTGCCGGACCGTTGAGGGCACCGATTCTGGTGGTTCTCTCAGGCTTGGACTCGTCGAGAATTATCTCTTCGAGTTCCTCCACAGGCTCTGCCCCCGTCCTCTGCTCTATGTTCATCGTCTGTAGCTGGCCATCCATCTCCACCATCGCCACATAGCATTCTCGTGCCGCCACTTGATCTCCCCATAGTTCTCCTACCCCGTCCTCTGTTGGGAACTTAACCTTCAAGGCATAGGTCGAGGTGGCGGCCTTCCAGGCGTTGAGGGTTGGTCGCCCTATGATCGCGTTGTATGCTGAGGAGCAGTCGACAACTAGGAAGGTGACGTCCCTTGTAAGCTGCCGAGGGTATTCCCCGATAGTGACGGGCAATGTGATCGAGCCGAGGGGATATACTCTTGTCCCCCCGAAACCTGTGAGTGGTGCCCTGGTAGGGGCCAAGCGTTCTTTGTCAATCCGCATCTGCTGGAACGCGGGATAGTAGAGGATATCGGCGGAGCTTCCGTTGTCAATCAGGACCCGATGGGTGTTGTAGTCCCCTATCCGGATATTGACGACAAGGGCGTCGTCGTGCGGATGGTGGAGGTGTTGGGCATCCTCTTCTGTGAATTCCATAGTGGGGCTGCTTGTTCTCGGCTTCTTCTGGACGGGGCTTGCAGCCTGAACATTTTGTACCGCCCTGAGGTGGGACTTCAGAGCCTTCTTTGTAAAACCAGCAACCGGCGTGCCGCCCACAATCACCCTTATATCGCCTATAAGTGGTCGGGGGCGCTCATTGTCCCGGTGGGGGGTCTGTGCCCGTCGGGACGTTTCGGCCTTTTCCCTGTTGACGAACCTCTGTAGCTTCCCTTGCCTAATCAGGGTTTCGATCTGTTGCTTCAAATCGTAGCAGTCGGCGGTATCATGCCCGTGGTCCCGGTGGAAGCGGCAATACTTGTCTTTCGGTCGTTTGTCCGGGTCTGATTTCATCTTTCCCGGAAACGTCAATGACCCGTCGTCTTTGATCTGCATCAGAACCTGATCAACCGGGGCCGTCAATGGGGTATAGCTCGTGAATTTCCCGGCATTGTGCTTCGGGCGCCTGCTGTCTCGGATCTCCCCTGTCCGGGGCGCCTTCCGCCCTTTGTCCTGTCGGGTGTCTTCTTGCCTTTCTCTCTTCTTGGGGGGCTTCTCTTCTCTTGCCAGTAACGCATCTTCCGCGTTCATGTACTTTGTTGCCCTGTAAAACACATCTGACATTGTCTTCGGGTCATTCTTGTACAAAGAGAACAGGAATTTACCCTTCCGCAGCCCGTTCGTGAACGCGGCCACTTGTATCCGGTCGTCAGCTTCGTCAATTGTCAACGCTTCCCTATTGAAGCGGGCTATGTAGGATCTCAGCGTTTCATCCTCCCGTTGCTTAATGTTCATCAGGCACGCGGTAGATCTCTTGTGACGGTGTCCTCCGATAAATTGGGAGGCAAACAAAGCGCTTAGCTCCCTGAAGGTGCCGACGGAACCGGGCGTCAGCCTGCCAAACCAGGTCCTTGCAGAGCCTTTCAGCGTTGCGGGGAAGGCCTTGCACATGATTTCGTCTGGCGCGCCGTGCAGGTGCATCAACGTCTTGAAAGTTTCCAAATGGTCCAACGGATCCTTGGACCCGTCGTAGCTTTCCACCTGTGGCATTCGGAACTTCGGCGGTGTAGGGAACATGATGACGGGTGTTGTAAATGGAGAGTCCGTGCGGTGAACGAGGTCGTCGAGGTCGCTAGATACTCGCCCTTTGAGGGCGTTCATCATGAAGTCCATGCGTTCCTTCATCACTCGCATTTCTGCGGCCATTCCAGACTGGGTGTGGCCATCTCCCGACGGATGGTTTGGCTGTTGTCCTTCGGGCCGGCTCAATGCATGGCTTCCCTGAGGACCTTCACGGTCCCTCTCCTCGGCACTGCTCTCCTCCTGATTCTCTCCCTGATTGTCACCCGTCGCATCCCTTCGCAATAGCTGCTCTTCCAAGTCATTGTTGCGCTTCGTGAGACGTTCCACCGCGGCCGCCAGAGTCTGGACTTGCCTTTCGAGGGCCGTGGTGCGTTGTTCGTTGCCTTGGTCGTTCATGGTGGTCGTCCTTGAACGCGTGAGTACCATGCAACCCTTAGTCCGGGAAACACGTGAGAGAACTAATGCGCGATTCCCACAGACGGCGCCAACTGATGAGGTCAAGAATCAAACCAGTGAGCTGCAAGGTTTGCGCGCGTTCCGGACGGTCCTGCACAAGTAGGAAAAACCTCAAAGGGGAGTACCGGTGTGGTACCGGCCAGCGACCCTCCGATGGTTAAGTTAGAATTTTACACAACTCTAGAGTGCCAGAGTCGGGTCTTAGTAAAACGTACCTCGTTTTTTGGAGGGTGTGGCGGTATTTATAGTAGTGGTAGTGGCCTTTGGGCAAGGCTTGTTGGAGAAGATATCGTTGTCCCGAAATTGCCCTCGAGTAGCGTAGGGCGCAAGACTCTTCTGGGGTAGCTAAGTGTGTTGGGCACGATTCCCTTCTTTGGGGGCGGGAGTCGTGCTTCGTAAGATACCCGGCTAAGTAGCGTATGCGGCAAGATTCGCTCTTTCCAGCGAAGCGCACGTGGCAAGACTGGTCCCAGTGCCTGATACCAACAACCGTCCGCCTTCTCCCGTCGCCCCCCTAGGATTGGGGTCGTCGAGACCTGACGTCCGTCGGGTGTTCCAGCCGTCACGGATCCGTCCGTCGGCGAGTGTGGCCTGCTGTCGTCTGGTGGGGGATTTTATCCCTATCAAATATGAATTAAGTTTTGATGTTAAGACATAAAATCCATCATTAAAAAAAAAATAGAAGATGCAATCCATGGATAGCCCGACACTTGGGAATGTGTCAAAACACACTAACACGTACATCTGTCGCAGTCAGTACAATGTATTCTAACATTGGCAAGACTTAGATGTTGTTTATTAAGTTTTCTTATTAAGATTTAGCCATATGAACTTTTTCTCATGGTTTAAAATGTATTTTTTAGTAAAATAGTCGCATAGTTAAATCTGAAGAGAGTAACTTAAGAAACAGTATCTAAGGTGCTGTACCTAAGTTTTGTCATTCCAACTATCCCTATTGTCATGGATTTCTAAATACTTTCTTTTTTCTCCCCTAAGTAGGAAATACTATAGTACCACTAAACAGCACATTAGTATTACAAAATAGGCTAATGATTAGACTTAGAATTGAAGACCTATTCCATTTCTGACTAAATAATATATTACCACTTGGCCAACAAGTGAGCTGCCTTAGTTATTATTCCCACTCTAGAACCTTTGAATTTTTGGAAAATAAGCGCCACCGCCGTGTGAACTCATATGATCACGAGCCATCTTTCAACACTTGCATAATTGGTAGGCTGTTTTGACAATGATTCCATTCCATGGCTCCTCTAGTGGAGTAGAGTACAGTTAGAGATTAAGAGTCTCCCCAAGATTCAAAGGCTACTTCTTGGACAGTATTTCAGTATTGAATTTGAATCTTGCTCCAACTTCGTGGCCGACCATTTAGATGGATGATGGCCAAAATTGGAGTCAATGGATAAACAAAATTCCAAATATAATTGATTCCTTTTTCTTGTGGGGTTTTGCCCTGCAATCATGGGTTCTATGTATGTGTATATATAAAATTCGATGAGGGTCGTACTAAATTAATAAATAATGTTAGGATAAAACTTAAGTGCAATTAGTTAGGAGCAATTCATTAGGATTTTCAATTAAATTCAAACATGTAATTGTATTTAATTTAATTATTCTTGCCACAAACAGGAATATTTGAATTTGTAGCATTACTCTATTTGTATTTTATTAATCAATATAGCAAAATGTTTAAATTTGATTGGAGAATTAATGTAGTGTACCTAAGGAATTATATCCAAATTTTCTTCAAAATGTAATTTAGAATTTGAAGAAAGGAACACGTTAAAGTCATTCAATTTTTCTTTAATAAGTCATGCGTGTACAATGCACAAGAAAATAAAATAAAATATTAGTTTTTTGTCAAAATAAAAACCTTGATAATTATAATAATATCAAGCCCGTTTTCTTGACTGCTCGCTTGGAATTTCTGGCCTACTTGTGTAACTGTGTAAGAATATGTTGGGGCCAACTAATATGAGAGAGAGAGAGAGAGAGAGAGAGAGAGTACATGTGTGCGTGCGTGCACGTGCTATTGTTGTGCCTAAAAGAGTGAGAAGACATTAATCTCTTGGTATCACCACAATACTGGAGTTCTAGCTAGAAGCAGCTAATATGAAGATGTTATTTTTCAAGATTTTTGATGCAAAGCTAAAGTCATAATGTTATCCTAGTGCTACTGTTGTGAAGTAAATCTTTAAAAGAATCTTGGAGTTGATTAGGGGTTTTGTTCATGACATCTAGGTATGTCATCAGTGAAGTATCCAAATAAATAATTTAGAGATTCTGAAACAATAGAAGATTTCTTATATAAGTTGATCTATTAAGATTGTAAAGTCTAAGTAACAGTTTTGCTTAGATTGTAAAATTTTTTTGCTTGATTATTATGAATTGCTTTATGGAAAAGATTTGCTAGTATTACTTTTACCGTGGATAATTTTTTTTGGGTTTTCCACTTAGTCACTATATCACCACTTTATATTTAGAGTCCTAGTGCCACATAAAGTGGCACAGAAAAAGTCACAACTCGCCCATGTGGTGAGTTGTGGTTTGTGGAGGAGTAGTGGTGGGACACCTTTCTACCAACCACAACTCGTCACATAGGCGAGTTGTGGCTTTTTTTGTGCCATTTTATGTGATACAAGACTTTTCCTTTTATTTATTGTGATTGTTTGCTCTGGGATTGGTGACAAGTGACAACATATGCATGCTCATATTACTTTAATTGCTTAAAACTTAATTGATTATTTGTCTTAATTGGAATTTTTTTTTTTTGACTCAAAGGTTAGATGTCCCAATTGGACTCAATTGATATAATTTGTTGCATAATATACAATTAGAGTCTAAAAAACCCAACAAAATGATTAGATATAGAATAAAATTAAAATTGATTAACATAATGATGCGTAAAATTAAGATATCCAAAAAATCAATGGATGGAATATTTCTATCTCCTGTCAATTCTAAATGCCTGCAACACTTTTCTTGTTGTCCAAATATACTTTTGGTTTCTAGTTAATACGTTATATTCCAATTTGTCTTTAAGCTATAAATTGTATTGACATAGACGGTGAAGATCTAAAAATGTCTCAATATTGCGTTTACTTTGCTTTCGCACCCTAGTCAAACAAAATTGCTGGTGTGATACGCGTCCTTACGTTGTTAACTTGACATATGAGCCACTTGCTAGTCTCACAAAATCAATATTTATAATTTATGGACACATATTAACATAATATTTAGAAAAAAAGAAAAAGATTGAATCTTGAACATCTTTATTAGACACATGAGCAAATACTAATTGAACTTCAACACTCTAAGCATAGTTTTTTTAGTTCTTGACATGGTTCTTATTGTCTTTGCAATGCAGCTCTATGTGTTCTTTTTTTTTTTGGAAACCTATATGTTCTTATTTTGTACGTGACCTTATAATCTTATATACCATGTCAGAATTATTAAAAAAAGTAAATTATATATATATATATATATATATATATATAAGGATAAAGGATCTGCCACATGATCAACAATTTTTTTTTTTTTTTTAGAACATCAATAATTGTTGTTCACACAACAAAGAGGGTAAAAAAGCAGGAATTTATAAAACATCATGCTAAATTGAAAAATCCAAAATTTCTTGGAATTGAAGTTAAACACAAATTTCAAAGTAAAAAAACTAATGGTATCACTTCACTTGTAGTTCGCCTCATCAAGCAATTTAGGAAAGAAGGAAAAAAACGCATGTAAGTGGCATCATAATTAATAGCTCGTTTAAGTACATAGAAAATAATAACTGTTAGGTTCTAAGAATTAGGAACTAATGTATTAGAACTTCAATTTGTAATGTTGGCAAACCATGATCAAAACATTCTTTAAGTTGTGTGTTAGACTTGTTCAAAGTATGGCTCTTCATGTAAAGTTGGAATCGAGTTTTATGCAGAATTCACTGTGCACTTTCTGCCTAACTCGATCGATCGAAAATTAGACTCGATCGATCGAAAGTCGTGCAGATTGTTTTTCTGCAGAATTTTCCAACTCAGCCCTAGCCTATTTAATGTATAGGGTTTTCTGTTTTGCCCTAAGTATATAAGGGAAAAATCTAGCCACGTTTTTAGAGTTCTGTTTTGCTGTGTTTGTGAATCTCATTGTGAGATCTAGAGGTGTTTACCTTCACATACACTTAGGGTTTACATACTCAAGACTTATGTCTAGAGCGTGGTAAATCATACAGTTGCAGAATCAAAGATCTTAAAGAAATACAAGCAGGTGCGCTTGTGGATTGCTGAAGAATTCAAGAAAGAAGGAGTCCGTGGATCTCGGAGCTATCATGAGGTCGTGGTAGTAAGTTTCCTACACTTGGGTAGCAATAGGATGTTAGTGGTCTAAGTCTTATTGTGTAAACTTCAATTCTTTCATAGTGAATTCAGTTTTACCTTGAGGATAGCTAGGTTAAATCCTCCCCAGGTTTTTTACCGGTTTGGTTTTCCTGGGTCATCAGATCTTTGTGTTCTTTATTTTCCGCTGCTTTATTGTTTATGACTATTTGTGTTTAACCTAGATCTAAATAATAAACCTAAGTATCCACTTGGTTAATTAATTAGGTTAAACAATCTAGTTTTACAGGGGTCTAAACGAACTGACAAGTGGTATCAGAGCGGGTTGCTTTTGTGTTTGATCTTTTGATCTTTTTGCTGATCCTTGACCCCTGTTGTCATGGAACATGGACACTCTCTTGTTGTTCCACCTCACTTTGATGGAAACAATTATGCTTATTGGAAAGTAAGGATGAAAGCATTCCTGAAATCCATTGATGAGAGAGTTTGGAATTCCGTTGAGTACGGATGGGAGAATCCCACTACTCCTGTGAGTGAGTGGCAAACTTCTCAAAAGGAGGCAGCCGCTTTCAATAGTAAAGCTATGAATGCTATTTTTAATGCTGTTTCTATGGAGGAATTTAAGAGAATCTCTAATGTTGAGGTTGCTCATACTGCTTGGAAAATCCTCCAGACTGTGCATGAAGACACAAAGGCAGTTAAGATTAATAAGTTGCAGCAATTAACTACTAGATTTGAAAGCATTAGAATGAATGATGATGAATCTTTTGATGAGTTCTATGCTAAACTGAATGACATTGTTAATTCTGCATATAATTTGGGTGAAATCTATGATCAACCTAAAATTGTTAGGAAGATTCTTAGATCTTTAACTGAGGATTTTAGACCCAAAGTGACTGCCATCACTGAGAGCAAGGATGTGGACTCCATCCCTGTTGATGAACTTGTAGGATCTCTTCAGTCCTATAAGTTAGACCTACCCAAGATAAACAAATCCAAATCAATGGCGCTTAAGTCTGTTGATGATGTTGAGGATGGTGGATTTGATGATGAACTCTCTGTTACAGAGATTGCCTATCTTGCTAAGAACTTTAGAAATTTTCTTAGGAATAATAACAGAAGGGCAAGAGGCAAGAACACTGCTGAACCTAGAAATTTTAGGAGGAATGATCCCACTAAGGTTAATAACACTGAAAAACCTAAAGAGAAAGTAGGTCAACCTTCTAATAATTCTTTGGGACAACAATGTTATGGTTGTCAAGGGTATGGTCATTTGAAATTTGAATGTCCTACATACTTGAAGTCCAAGGGTAAGGCTATGGCTGTAACCCTTAGTGATGATGAAGTTTCTAACAATGAATCCGCTAGTGATGAGGATGGAAACTTCATTGCTTTCACTGCTACTACTGTAGTTAATGAAAGCATGTCTGTTGAAGAGATCCCTTCTGATGGGGAACTCTCTGAGGATGCAGATTTACAAGAAGCCTATAATAAACTTTGCAAAGTTGCTGCAAAGGATGCCATGAATGTTGATTTAGGCTTGAAGAAAATTGCATCTTTGGAACTTGAAAAGAAAATTTTACTTGTGAGATTGTTTGATGCAAATGAGCTTTTGAACAATGTGAAAACTGAGAACATGTTGTTACTTGATAAAGTTAAATGTTTGGAACTTGAATTATCTGTTGCTAGAGAACAAACTAATAGGTCTGCAAGCCCCAAACTTGATCACATACTGAGTGTTCAAAAGTCTCCCTCTGACAAAACCGGCTTAGGTTTTGAGGAAAATATTTCTGTGCTTGAATCTTCTTCCACTAAATTTGTTCCCTCTTCTGAACCTCTTAAGAGTGAGATTGTCAAACCCTTGGTGAGTGAACCTGTCAAATCTGTAGATGTTGCTCCACCTAGGAAGATTAGGGTTGATCTTCAAGCTTCTCATTCTAGAGCTTTTACTTCTACTAAGGGCAAGTTGCATGATAAGCCTGTATGGGTTTGTCATTTTTGTGGAAAGTCTGGACACATTCGTCCAAATTGTTTTAAGTTGCAAGCTGCAAAGCGAGCAAGTAAACCTAAAGTACATGTGCCTCAAGCACATGATCCAATGGTACTTATTGGTGAATTGGTAAAGGTGTTAAACCTTTATTCCAATCCAAGAGTTGCTCAGAATTCTAATGTGAATCATAACTCCAATGCAAGAATTGCATCTAAAAAGTTTTGGATGCAAAAGGCTCAACCTAATTGAGTCTGTCTGACATGGTCCTTGTGCTTCATTGCTCTATCTTTTGTGACCTTTGTTTCTAGGATTTGCATTGCATAACATTCATGCATTTCATTCTAAGATTTTTTACATAAAATAAAAAAAAAAAAAAAATTTGCAAATTGTGTTTTTGCTATTTTTCTTTGAATCTGAAGACAAGGTTGGTCAATCAAATTTTGCATAACATGTTTATGTACCTTGTTTAGCTTTGATGCACTTATGGCGATTGCACTTTACTAGCTAAAGTTTTGTTGTGCATGTTGTGTGGGAAGATGCTATATTTGTTGATCACATGATCTTAATCTTGAAGTCTCATGTCTTTGATTGTCGGACTTGTTCTTATTGAGAAAGGCATAAATAACCATCTCATCACTATTTATTAGCCAATCATGAACACCTTAGTGCATATCGTAAGATTTTGTGTTCGAGAAAGTGTAGCACATGCACAAAAAGAACATAAGGTGTAGCCTCTATTAAAATTGGTGTGTACATTATTGGGCTATAATAATCTCACAAATTCAAATAAAATTGGTGTGAACATTATTCTGACTATATGATTAAGTTTCTAATTAATTAACTTGAATAATGAGGCAAATCAAAAAACTTACATGATTGCAAGCTTTTATTCTAGGAGATGTGAGAGTTATATGATATAACTCTTTAAGTAATAGTCTCTTTCAAATTCATGTGATGGATTTTGTAGAAATTGTGATTGATCAATATGTGCATATCACCTCACATGTTTCTCTTGCTTATACTAGTTGCACACACTACACAAGTTATTCTTTGCTAAACTATGTACATGTTATTGTGTGTGTTTTTGGCCTGACCAACCAAGTTTGAGTATTTCTGGAAATTGATGCAAAACATGTTTGCTTGTCTGATTGGTTTAGAGATATTATGAGAAAATCTTCATTGAGAAATCTGGGTTGAAAACATGGGTTTTTGGAAAAATATTTCATCTCATACTCATGCATTTTGTCTTAAAATTTAATGCTTTGAGGAGATTTGAGCTAATTTGTTTCAATTTTCAAAAAATTCATTTTTCCAGACTTTCGATTGATCGAGTCTGTTTTTCGATCGATCGAAAATGTTTTTAAAATCTCAGAAAACTCTCTGTGTGTTTCGATCGATTCTCGATTGATACTGGATCAATCGAAGGATTTTCGACCGACCGAATATGTTTTTCGATCGATCGAAAATCGGGCTGAGTGGTTTTATAAAGAATCTTTTCTCACGCGTTCTTCACCTTTTCAAATTCTTTTCAAACGCTTTTGTCTCCTCACCAACTGGTCAAAGCTATTTTTGGAGATTTTGTCGTTTTCTTCAAATCTTTTTGCATAATCTCTCTCTCCCCAGACCGGTAAGACGTTTTTGCCCTCTCCTTTGTTTTTATTTTCTAGTTTCATGCATTTTTTCATGCATTTTTGGGCTATTTTCGGCATTTTGGTTTTTGTTAATTTTGGATTTGATTTTGGGAGTTTCTTTCCAATTTTAATCATGGGCTTTTGTGGGGACACCTTATCTAAGCACTACATGTGGTTTAGTTTGATTAGTTTGGTGCTTTGTGAGAAATTTGAAAACCTAGGGCTTGAAATTGATAAAATTGGGGTTTTTGTTCAATTTGATTGAAATTGATAAAATTGGCTTGTTGGATTGATTAATTTGATCATTATATTGTGTCAATTAACTGTTGTGATAATCAATTTATCAATTTATTGTGTTTTGAAAATTTAGGTTTTTCAAATTGGGTATTTTTGATAAAAATTACTTGCTCAAGTCAATTTTGTTAATTTGGATTATATTTGAACTTGTCACTGCATTAGTTCATGCATCATTTGCATATTTTGTTCATGCATCATATAGATTTGATTTTTTCTACTTTTTTTTGCTGTGCTAACTTACAATCTGCCCTTGGTATTTGTTTTTGCTCTTCTCTTTCTGTGTCTCTCCTTTCTTTCCTTAGCACCATGCCTAGGAAAACTAGAGCCCATAGGACTTCTGACCCTTCACCTTCTTTTGATAGTGATCGGTTTCCTAGTGAGTCAAATCAAGTGACCTATGAGACCCTGAATCTTAGGCGTCATATTTGGGCTGAGCGTAGGGTCATGCTAGATGGGTAGATCCTGAAGTGAGACGTAACTTTGAGCGTCGGGGTTTGTTATCTTTGCTCGAGTATGAGCATCCTCCTCCTCCTGCCACCTTGATTAGAGAGTTCTATTCGAACCTCTCTATCCACATCTATGATACCAACACCTTGGTTAAGGTTTGGTTACGAGGTGTAGAGTATCGCATTACCCCTACGGTTGTGTTGGATGCTCTTGGGGTGCCCATTGTTGATCATCCCGTTTTTCCTTATGAGGAGTCTCCACCTCTTGATGATGTATTGTCATACATCACTGGATCTTCTATCCAGTGGAGTTCTGATCCTCGGATCACTTCAGCTGAGCTTTCTGAGCTTCATTACCTTTTCTTTAGGATAGTGTGTCATTCTTTGTGGCCTATTTCTCATGTCCACACCATCCCTCTTGAGCGATGTATGTTTTTGTACGCGCTCGTTACTGATGCTCCTATCAGTTTTCCTCATTTGTTTCTTCGTTCTTTGAACGAGGTTCATCGGTCTAGTTCTACGGCTCATGCGTTATTCTTTCCCGTTTTTATTCATAGGATTCTTATTTTTCTTGGTTTAGGTGATTTTCCTGCGTCTGCGCCTGTTCATGTTATTGCTTCTATAGGTGCTACCTTTTTGAGGCAAAGGGCTGCTCAATTTCGAGCTAGCTCTAAGTGTCCTCGGGTAGAGTCTTCTAGTGTCACTCCACCTCCTTTTTCTTCTACAGATACTCCTGCAGCTGGGACGTCGTCTGATCCTGCTGTTGCTGCTGCTACTGATGTTCCTCCACCGTTTGATGATGTTTCTGACCTTCGTCGGACTCTTGATACTGTCGTGACCGTTCAGGCGGCTCATGGTCAGCTTCTGGAATCGAGTTTTATGCAGAATTTACTATGCACTTTCTGCCTGACTCGATCGATCGAAAGTCGTGCAGATTATTTTTCTGCAGAATTTTCCAACTCAGCCCTAGCCCATTTAATGTATAGGGTTTTATGTTTTGCCCTAAGTATATAAGAGAAAACCCTAGCCACGTTTTTAGAGTTCTGTTTTGCTGTGTTTGTGAATCTCATTGTGAGATCTAGAGGTGTTTACCTTCACATACACTTAGGATTTACATACTCAAGACTTATGTTTAGAGCGTGGTAAATCATACAGTTGCAGAATCAAAAATTTTAAAGAAATACAAGCAGGTGCGCTTGTGGATTGCTGAAGAATTCAAGAAAGAAGGAGTCCGTAGATCTCAGAGCTATCATGGGGTCGTGGTAGTAAGTTTCCTACACTTGGGTAGCAATAGGATGTTAGTGGTCTAAGTCTTATTGTGTAAACTTCAATTCTTTCATAGTGAATTCAGTTTTACCTTGAGGATAGTTAGGTTAAATCCTCCCCAGATTTTTTACCGGTTTGGTTTTCCTGGGTCATCAGATCTTTGTGTTCTTTATTTTCCGCTGCTTTATTGTTTATGACTATTTGTGTTTAACCTAGATCTAAATAATAAACCTAAGTATCCACTTGGTTAATTAATTAGGTTAAACAATCTAGTTTTACATGGGTCTAAACGAACTGACAATAACGAATGAAAATAAATAAATAAATAAATAAATTTATCTATTTCATTATTTGAAACTTTTTTGAGAATGAATTGAATAATCGCAATTACTAATCTATTCTATTGGCGGCTAAATATTTATTCCAAAAATAAGAAAAAATTCATTATTTTAATGAATTGAACATAAAAATATCAATTTAATCCAATTATGAGAAACGACAAGTAAAAAGTCAATGTATTCTAGTAGATTTAAATGTTATTTGATTTCGTTTATAAATACTCAAATAGATAAATAAAATATTTTATATTCAGTTCTGTTTTATGTCGCTGGTTTATAAATTTTCAAACATAGTGTAAACTCTTTTTTTTCTTCGTAGAAGTCTCTCCTTTTATTTAATTAATTAATATATTTTTTTAGAGAATTAATCAATTAATATCATACTAATTTAATTGATTATCTAATAATTTGCGAAGAAAATAAATCTTTCTGATTGACCCACTTTTTCCACAAATACTACAGTTTTTTATATTTTAAATTTGATTGAATTATTCACTTCCTTAATGAGCCTTGAACCAACCACAATTGTTTGGAGAAATTGTAGGAAGGAAGCAACAAATTGAGGCACAATTAGGCATTATAATTAAACTTTTAGCAACGGAGTCAAACCCACATATATTTTATTATCATCTCTATATTAACATCGTAAATTAATGAGAACTTTCTTTTCTAGTATTTTGTTGATTCAAAGTCTAAGATACATGCATACTCTGGTGCAAGTTGAGCCACTTGGTGTATATCTAACAGAACATGCCAAGTCCCAACGACTTTGACATTAGCAATAATTACTCCATTAATTCAAGCTACACTGGCGCACCGACCTTTTTATCTCTTAGGCTACCCACCCAGTTGGGTCACAAGGATGAATATCTCACACGTTCGTACAATACTCCCGAAGACTTTCAGACTTTAGCAATTGATTATATTATTCCATTGGATGCTGAGCCGTGAATGAATTGTATTCAAGTAATTGTCAAGTGAGCAAATTTCAGTGCTCAACCATGGCTACCATCAACGTTGTACTTGTACACCTTCTCACATTGGTTTTCTTGCTCTTCTTCTCATCCTTGTGGACACCTCATGTTGCAGACTGGGTATACGTGACATCTGGCAACCTGTCATCAATTGGTGACACACTCAAACCTGGTGACACACTCAATTCCACGAGTTACCTTGTATCTCAAAAAGGGGCTTTCGCTTTGGGGTTCTTTAGGAGGATTGACATCAATTCTAACGACAGCTATGTTGGAATATCAGACATGGCTGATCCAAAGAGTCCTTTCAATCTTTATGTATGGTTTGGCAATCGTGGTCATCCTTTTGTCAAAGACAAAACGGGTTCGCTTACCTTGGACAACAATGGAACATTGAAGATTGTACGCCAAGGTGAGAGTCCTATAATCTTATACTCCTCTGGTACTAATAACACTGTTGCTACTTTGTATGATAATGGCAATTTTGTGTTGAAAGAAGTTAACTTTGATGGGTCTACCAAAAGTGTGTTATGGCAAAGTTTTGATTATCTTATGGACACACTTTTGCCTGAAATGAAGCTAGGGGTCAATCACAAAACTGGCCACACTTGGGCACTCACATCATGGCTAACTACAGATATTCCAGATTATGGAGCTTTCAGTCTTGAATGGGACCCCAAGGGACTTGAATTGGTCATTAAGCAAAGAGGGGTGGTTCATTGGAAAAGTGGGGTCTTGAGAAACAACCAATTTGAGAACATTGCACCAGATATAACATCTATGTATGATTTCAAAGTTGTTTCGAACGAGGAAGAAGAATACTTCTCTTTCAGTAACAAAAATCATAGTGTGTTGATGTCTGAATGGATTATCACTTTTTTGGGGCAATTTAAGGATTTGAGAGGACCTGATATTGGCAGAGCTGATAATTGTTATAGCTATGATACTAGTGGAGGATGTCAAGGTTGGGAGCAGCCAGTGTGTAGGGAACGTGGTGACAAATTTGATCTTTCAGCTGGATACTATGTAACCGGAGATAGTTTGCCGAGCAATAATTATAGTCTCGGCATCAGTGACTGTAAAGCTATTTGCTGGAGCAACTGTAGCTGTGTGGCTTTTACTTATCAGTTTGCTAATGAAACTGGATGCCGATTTTGGACAGGAGAGACGGCGGTCCAATCTGACCACGCTAGTGATTTCGTATCTATTTATGTTCTATCATCAAGTCCTTCTCACAAAGGTAAGTTTTTACTTGTAGTTTTTTTTGTATGTTATGAACATTGCTGACTATCAATAACAAAGCATGGCTATGTGACATAGGCTATGTTCATCTAAAAAGATTTTGTTAAAAAGAATGTCCTCAAGATACTAGTTAAGATGAATTTAATACTTTATTAGATAATATTTTTATACATTTTTCAAAAAATAAATCAAAATTGTATACATATATTCGAAAAAGTACACACGGCTACAATAATTTGTGAATATAATCAATGAATCATTAATACGAGTATTTTATTTTATTTTTTAAAATGTGCACTACTACTAATAATTGAACATATATTAGTTTTTAACATGTATCCTTAAGACACTTATTAACAGGATTCATCTAATTGGAAATAGTGTCTAATACAGCCTTAATACACCGTAGCTAGTTTTAACAAAATGGAAAAGTTAACGGATGGGATATTTGTTTAGAAAATTTAAAAAACCTTGAGAAAAAAATAAAATAACGGTTTTGATAGTTTTTTTATTTTTTATGTTTAGCATAAAAATGTTATTAAAATTTTTCTTTGAAAGTCTATTAAAAAATATGCTAAGAGTCTGTTTAGATATTGTTTATTGTTGAAAACACTGTAATAAAATAATTTTTAAATGTGTAAAGAGTACCGTGAAACCCAGTTTAAAATTTTTTTTTTTAATAAAGTACTTGCGGATCCCGTTAACAATGCACAGAGAACTCACTGAAAAAAATGTTCCATTGGAAAATGCACAAAACGCGCTTCTCAAACGGAGGCTAAGACTCCTATCAAAAAAAAAAAAAAAAAAAAAAGCGCTAAGTATATCCATTATCCCGACCTTGACAATATTAGAGAACAAATTGTTAGTGAAAATGGTTATTACAGCTTTATAAACAAAGCATACCTGCAAACCAACTAGAATTAAATAATCTCTTGCATCTGAGTATCTGACTTTATGTATGGGTTGCATGTGAAGCCTCATATGGGTTTAGCTAATCTCATTGACTATTAGTTTAATGTTTTCGGCTTTCACGGCTCACATCGAGATCAAAGCATGATTTTTTAAATGTTATTGAACTTTCAAGGATTAGGCCGACTTGCATCTTCCGAGATAATTAGGCCTCTCAAGGTGCAACACCAAACATGAAAATCTCACTTCTGACTATTTCTAGATTCTTGATATGCGATATATAATTTTGAGCAAAAAAGAAAAAGAATAAATAAATAAATCTCATATGATGACTATTAATATAGTTACTTTTGATCAAATGTAGGAACAAAGAAGTGGATATGGATTGGCACTGCTATCGTCGCTGCTTTGCTTGTAATATTTTTCAGCATATTGTGTTATATACAGAGAAGGAGAAAAGTTGTACCGGGAGGTATAGTTTACATGAAGAATGAACTTGTTAGTTCAAATTTAGCAACTTGAATATTTGTTGCTCTCTCTCTCTCTCTCTCTCTCTCTCTCTCTCTTGGGTTAATGGAAATACTGATTTTTTTTTTTTGGTAAATTACGACAGGAAATAATGTAACAAAAGATGAAAATGAATTACTTGATTTAGTGAGTTTGGATCAATCTCCTTTTGTCAATCATATTCCAAATGATGGGAAGAAGGGGCATGATTTAAGTGTATTTAATTATGCATATGTCATGACGGCCACAAACAACTTCGCAGTGCAAAACAAGCTTGGAGAGGGGGGCTTTGGAGATGTTTATATGGTAAGCTCTCAATAACATACAAAAGAAAGACGTTTTAATTAACTTACGTCTTACCTTAGCTTAAACCTTATTTTATCAAAATATCAGGGAGAAATGTTGACAGGGCAAAAAATAGCCATAAAGAGACTATCGAGAAATTCAGGACAAGGAATACTTGAGTTCAAGAATGAGTTAATACTCATATCTAAACTTCAACACATGAATCTTGTTAAGCTTTTGGGTTTTTGCCTACACGGAGAAGAGAGGATGTTAATCTACGAATACATGCCGAACAAAAGCTTGGACTCATTTTTATTTGGTTTGAAAAACATTCTCCTTCTATTTTAACACTTCATTTGATTTTGTCAACAAATTTATATATTTATCTATATAAGTTTGCTGAAAGTAGATTATTAATCATATTTAACTTTTATATTCAACAGATGCAAATAAGAGCAAGCTACTAGATTGGCAAAAACGATTTGGTATAATTGAAGGAGTTGCTCAAGGATTGCTTTACCTCCATAAATACTCAAGATTGAGAGTAATTCATAGAGACTTGAAAGCGAGTAATATACTCCTTGATGAAAATATGAACCCCAAAATCTCTGATTTTGGTATGGCAAGAATCTTTCAACAAAATGAAGTGGAAGCAAATACTAAAAGGGTTGTCGGGACATAGTAAGTAAATTAGTTATATTACATACATTACTATATTTGTTTCATTTTGAATGTTAAACACTATTGCTTCTACATGATTAATGAAGTTATAAACTTTTTTTTCTAATTTGATGCAGTGGATACATGTCTCCTGAGTATGCCATGGAAGGGGTTTTCTCTATAAAATCTGATGTTTATAGTTTTGGAGTTCTTATGCTCGAGATCTTGAGTGGAAGGAAGAACAACAGTTTTTTCAAGACAGAGCACTTGTTCAATCTAGTGGGATATGTATGTCAAAAAAGTATGAGCTTCGAATGATTCTATGATATTCATTGTGCGTTTCTAATCATGTGTAATCCTTTTTCAGGCATGGGAGTTATGGAATGAAGGTGCTGCCCTGGAGCTAATGGACCCAGCACTTGATGATTCATATATGGATCAGATGCTTCGTTGCGTTCATGTTGGTCTCCTATGCGTTGAAGATAGTGCAATTGATCGGCCAGCAATGTCAGATGTCTTAGCTATGTTGACAAATGACAATTTGTCATTGCCGTCGCCTAAGAAACCTGCATTTTCTCTTGCAAGACAAGCAATTGAGGCACATATATCTGACAAAGAATCAGAATGTAATTCGATAAATTGGGCGTCAATTTCTAATATGGTTCCAAGATAGAGGCATGTTTCTAGTATCACTTCATACGCTTGAGTATGTTAATGGTGGTTTAACGTGATTAACCAACAAATACTTCCCATGAATTGAATGTTTTCACTTAGATATTTACTGCTATACATACTTAAAATAGATTCCCTTTCATTTTCTGCAAAACTATATTCAGATTATGACCATTGACCATTACAAACATCTTTTAATAATCTTAAACATCTTTTAAATATAATCTGATTTAGTTCTGAGAAGCAAGTTAGCGCTCTATCATGCGCCACCATATTCTTTGTAATGATCATTTCATAATCAACAATGGCCCGCTTGTTAAGTGCAAAATTTTCTAGATAAGGAAGAGAATTTTATTTGTTCAATCATGGACCCACCTAATGAGCACTGTCCAAAGTCCCCACCACAAATTCATGCAATAAGTCAATTAGTTGTAGAGAATTTATTTTGTTTATTTTCCTTAAAATTTGTTTCCTTTAAAAAAAATTTAGGAAAAATATTAATTTTGTCCCAACATTTGTGGATTGTTGTCAATTTGATCTCTATATTTGGTAGCCATTGATTTGGTCTTTTTTTTTTTTTTTTTTTTTTTAATTATAGGAATTTGGTCTATCTTATATTCAACTTATAGTCAATTTGGTTACTGCCGTCAAATCATAGTTTTTCTTGCATTTTCTTGACAACTAAACACAAAAACACAAATCAAATTTACCAAAATCCTACCATGGTAAATACATATCAACTCAGCAACTAAAGCAAATCCAGATTTGGATTCAAAATAATTGCAAATTGAAAATAATAGGGACAAAGTTGAATGTAAGTTAAAAAAAAAAAAAAACAATGTCCAATTTAACTACTACCAAAATGTACAAACTAAGTAGACTAAAGTTGAAAATAATAAAAGCCAAATTGACAATGACCCTAAAATGTAGGAACCAACAAAATGATATTTTAGCCAAAAATTTTCAAATGATCATTAGTCATTTTAAAACCACAAATCATCAAGTAGAAAAAATAATGCACATACACAATTCACTTTAAGAAAACCTTGAATAATTTTTCAAAACACGTTTAATCTTAAAATGCTCATATGTAAGTATTGATTATTTTTCTAAAATCAATAACAAGATAAGTTAACCACAAATCAAAATTTATCCTCAATTTTATAAAACCCATTTTAAATCAATCTCATTAAAATGAAAATCGTTGCCTACAAAATTAAACAATGAAATTATATTACTAAGACTGGACCATAAATTAGTTTTTCCCAAATTCCCGATATTTCTTAGAGTATTAAGAATTTCGGTCTTTTGAAAGTGTTTTCAATAGATTCGTAAAAGTGACCGTTATGTAAAATTTCGGACAAAATGGGCAAATGCCCTTTTCACACAAACTAAGCAGCGTTTTGCCCTCTTTCCCAAACTAATTAGGAAAATGCCCCTCTTTTGAAACTCGATTTTCTCAAAATCGAGTTTAAAAAAAAAAAAAATTTGGAGCCCTATAGTGGCGTTTTAAGGAGTCTATAGTGACGTTTTCAAGACCTATAGCAGCGTTTTATAACTCGACCTTCATGAAATCGAGTTATATGCAATTTTTTTTCATTTTTTTTGCCTATAACTCGACTTTGTAAAGATCGAGTTATAAAACGCCGCTATAGGTCCTGAAAACGTCACTATAGACTCCTTAAAAACGCCGCTATAGGGTCTAACTCGATTTTTAGAAAATCGATTTTCAAAAGAGGGGCATTTCTCTGATTAGTTTGGAAAAGGGGGCAAAATGCTGCTTAGTTTGTGTGAAAAGGGCATTTGCCCATTTTGTCCGTAAAATTTCTCTTACTCATTTACAAAGTTTTTAACCCCATATGTAAATCTGTTTGACATACATAATTACAAAGAAATCATTTACAAAATAAAAACTCTAATTTTTTAATTGGAAGCCTTTCAATGTATTCATCGTTTTTCTTAATCTCCCTCTTAACAATATTCTAGAAAAGTTAATTTTTATTACAGCATCAACCAAAACAATAAGCTAACTAAACTCTCAAATTGACCCAAATACACTCAATGGAAATCAAAAGAATGGATTTTTCAACTTCAACATGTTAGAGACCCAAATCCCTTAAATGTTGACTACAGAAAAACCTCAAATAATGGCAAATTTTTTTTAAAAAATACCCTTAATTATTCATCATATAACACCGAATCAAAACTCATATCCACAATCACATGTACATCCCTTAATCAGGTTGCTTAGATCTGGTAGAGAAATTAACAATAAAATTAAAAAAAAAAATTCATCTTTAAAAATTGGAACAATTGAGGGTAGAGGTCTCCTTGAGGACTCTTTGGTTAATGCTATTAGAACAATCACTACCGGAGGTAGTGATCTAATGAAGGAGAAGTGTAGATAAGATGCATGGATGCCCTTGGGAGGAGGATTTTCCCCCGGAGTTGTCACATTTTAGGTGCTTTGGCGACGTGATTTATGCGTGTATGTGTTTCTAGGGTGAGATGTGTATGTAAGTCTTTTTTCTTATTTTTCTTTTTAGGAGTTGCCACCAACTATTAGTTTTGTATTAGGTGTGATTAGTCTTTTTATTTTTCTAATATGTTTTACCTAATTAACTAAAAAAAATTCAAAGGTTCTTAGATTAATTAAGGTAAACCAATGTCTCGAACTAAAGATTTTGGACTTAGAAGTTCAGTTACGAGAAGGGAAGGTGTTAGACATCCCACACTGTTTATCCAAAAGACAGTACCTCATTTTAATTTAACTGCAAAATACACATTTTAGGAAAACAAATTAAATACTAGGCATTTTTATTTTTGAAAAGGTTTTGTACAAACAAATATATATACATTTCATGTTAGTATTTTATGTATTAATAAAGTGTCATGTGAATATTTATTGCAAAGACATATACAAGCAAGAGTATGTGAATATATTCAATTGCTCTTGCTTGTATATATTTTATATAAAATATATACATATCATGTGAAAACTATTTTACAAATTTGCAAGGATTTAAATGTATACATGTAAATAATATATTCACTACATATTTATTATCTAAATATGCATATTTCACAGCATTAAAAAAGAGAGGAGAGGAAGGATGTCATCTTTTTGCATTTAGGTCCATTTTATTCTCCAAGTTTCATTCTCAAACATAAACACAATAAACTCAAAATAATTAGTGCAAAGGGGAGGGGGGATATATTAGCTTGATATGAATCTATTGATTCAATGGAAGTGAATCATAGACACAAACCTCAACAACAAAAATGTAAAATTCAAAAAATTCAAAACAATGCACATAAAAAGAAACCTTTAATTTTCTTTTGAAAAGATAAGTTGTTTTCCCCTGAGAAAACCTTGTGACTTTTGGGAAAAGGGTTTGTAAAGCTTTGTTAGAAAATGACCCAAAGCACTTCTCTTGGTTTTACATGAAAAAAGGTTTTCTTTGATGGGGAAAAAAGTGTACAAATTTTAAGATTTAAAAAGTATTTTGGAAAGTAGAAGAACTTTTATGAACAAAACTTTAAAGACACAAAGCTTTTAAGATTTAAAATATTTTAAGGATTTTTTTTTTTTTATAGAAAGAAAAAGGGATTTCCACAACCTTTTAGAAAGAACATACCCAAAACTAAAATTTTAGACCCTTAAGGAAAAATGGTTTGCTTTTGAAAAGTGTTTTCATAAAAAAAAAACATGGTCTAAGATTGAAAACCATTTGTAAAGGGAATTCAAAACAAAGGAAGAACAAACTCATGTTTAAGAAAACAATTTTTAGAACTCTAAGTTGGAACCAAAGTTATGTAAGAAAAAGAATTTGGTTTCAAGAAAATGGTTTCCATGGTTTTCTAAGAATAAGAGGGTTTTGAGGTAAAATCCATGGTTTTTATCATCTTTTAAGATAGAAAACTTAATTCAAAAAGGGGTTTTAGAATAATAGAAGTTTAAGATTAAAACCATCTTATTTTAGGAAAAGGAAAATTTCATGTTTTTTTAGAAAGAAAATACCCAAAATTTAGATCAAAACCATTTAAGAGAAAAAAAAAAAAAAAAAAGGGGGGGGGGGGGGCTTTTGAGAAAATGGTTTCCATGGTCTTAATGAAATCCATGGTTTTTATTCATTTTTGTGTAAAAATAAGGAACCAAACTTGACCCCTTTTTCAATAAGGGTTTTGAAAATGTCATTGAGGGTTTTTGAAAAAGTGCCCCATTGGAAGGCTTTTATGAATTCAAAAGGAACTTTCTTTGGAAAGATTCATTCTAAGAAAAAGAATGGCCATTGGAGCCTCTTTCATATTTTGGAAAACACATTTTTTGGAGGTATGATTACCCAAGCTTCTCCTTGTTTGGTAATCTAGGATTCATGGTACTAGCTAGAGACCTCGCACCTTTGAATCCTTATTCCCATGAGAATGATAACAAAGGTAATAAAGAGAATTTAAAGTCATGGATTAAGAGCAAGTAAGAACATAATTTAAAGAACTTAGATGTAAAAGCAATTTATATAATAATAATAATAATTGTAGGAGGAATTTCCTACGCAAGCTATTTGTCCTCTTTGGAGAACCAAGCCCGCAAGGTTTTGTTCTAAAGGGGTGGGAGCAAGTCCCACATCGCCTAAAGAAGTGCCCCACTCATGCTTTATATGTGCTTGGCACTCACTTGAAATAAGTTTAATTATGATTACTTAACAATATTTTGATCTTTTTAAATACAAAAAACATCTAACAACAACCCAATTTTATCTAAAATCTTGGAGAATTAGTAAGCCCAGCAACAAAGTAAATTTTTTTTCATCTAAAATTGTTTTAAAAAGCCCATTTAAATCTTAATAAATTTGAAATAAACTAATGGAAAATTCATAGTTTACATTATACTATCATTGTAATATTTACATTGTTTCTAAACAAATGTGTACAATATTGTATAGTTTTTGCAAATGTGTATAGTATAATTACCTATAATATAAATCTTACATTGGTAGTACAATGTAAACATATAATCATCATAAACTAATAAATAAAATATTTTAAGCAGTAATAATTAAAATTCACTTAACAACAACCATCAACATGTTCATTATATTAAAAAAAAAAATATGACAAATGAACCTATAATTTATTTTTTATTCTATTACTAGTACGTACTATAGAAAAATTTGTAATAAGAAAGTCTTTTAGATTATAAGATTCATATTTAACCTAAGATGTATCTTCTTACTGACCCCCTTAAAAAAAAAATTCTAGAGCAGCCACTGATTTTTGTTCATATTTTGCCTAAAGGGAGTGGGGGGATATTTATAGGAGCTTGGGGGTATTTTGGTAATGCACCCCCTTAGCCGCCCCTTCTAATGGGTAGCTGGGGGGGGGGGGGGGGGGGGAGGGGGTGGTGTGGTGTGGTACCTCCACATCACTCAATCTTATCCACTCATCTTCACATTTTTTATTTATAGCTTTCCCCTCTTTTTAACCCTGTTTTCCCGCTATATTTTTGAGGTATCCAGGAGCTTGGATTTTTTCAAACTTGATGTTCTTGAAAATTTATGGATTTCTAGTTTCCATAGGCTCTGACTTCACATGATATTGCGTTGGGAAGGGAGGTAATGTAATGTAGAAAATTTAATAGCACTATTCTTGAAAAATTCATTTCTCCCAATTCTGAGAAGATATCAACAAGCCATTTTTGTAGAAGGTAGCTAGCCCATTTTGCTTCAATCTAGTTCAGGTAATTTGCACCAATTGTGGCTGGATTGGTACAGATTATTACGCGAATATGCCCTGAGAACAACTCTTTTACCTAAAAAATAGTACATTTAATCAGGATTTTGATATTATCATGATATTTCATCCATTTTAACTCCGCCTATGGCTGTGAATTTTCATTTCAAAGGGAATTTTATGATCTTTAGAATGATTAAAAATTTACCTTGATCAGACAGTCAGATCAAAACTCAACATTTTGACCAATCCTAGTTAAGGTTTAGTCAACATTGGTCAAACTTTGCCAAAAATGGCAAGTTTAGCATTTTGAAATCTTGGATGGTTTGTTCAGTCCTCCGGTCAAGATAAACAGGATTCTTTCACATATTTTTCTATTTTCTTAGTTTTGAAAACATGGTTTTAGCTTATTACGGCTTAAATCGGCATTTTGTTATGGTTACTGAAGCCGGACAAAATATGGTATCAACATGATGGTTTTGGGTGTATAGGTGAGAATGTAAGGGAGAATAAGATAAGGGTTAAGTGGTGGAAAACTAGGTTGACATTGGGGGAGGGGGAGCGGGGGTTGTAAAGTGAAATAGTTTTACATTTTGATGAAAAGTATTGTTTTTGTTGATAAACTTTACAAGAAGTGTAGCTTTCATTCCAAAACTTAAAAAAAAAAAAAAAGATCAGTTTCCATTCTAAAATCTTTGCAACCGTTCTACTTTCTATCTTTCCATCTATGTCCATAAGTTCTTATCTTATATGGCCCAAAGAAAAATTGAGGTGGTATATTTCTTAAGATTAGGTGAATTGACTTGGACTAATTCTTTTTTTGTTTTCTTTTTTAAAACAAAGGAAAAAAAAAAAACAAAAAAAATAAAAAACGTAGCGTCCAAATTAGTCACAAGTGAGGATGAACATTTACAAAGAAGAAATTAGTGTCAATGGACAAAAAATCTCAAATCCGCGAGTGAAATCAATCATAGTGAAAAATTCCCAAATTATTCAATCAGTAAACTTTCGAGCCCATTAGGGTCCAAGCCCATGTTCTCAAGCCTTTTAGAGGCTAGCAAGCTGGAAATTCCACACACAAAAGAGAGAAACAGGCAAGGTTTTGTGTGAGTTTTTTATTCCTCCTACCATGGGCCCATGGCCATTGAAACCTATTAAAGCAAGTGTCTCAAAAGGTGTTTAGGTGGCTTCATTGTGGTGGCGTTGAACATAAGACCATCGTAACTTCTTGTTTATACTGGATTATTTGGAGCTTGACCTATGTCACTGTGTGTTAGAAATATGTGGTTAGACAATTAAATTTACTATTTTTTAATAGTCTTTAACTTTTAAAAAAATTGGTAATTTAATATGATATTAAAGCAACAGGTTCTATGTTTAATCCTTATTTCCTTCGCTCTACCTCTCATTTATAATCCCACCCATTGGACCTCAACTATTAAAAAGTAGGTTGAGCCCACATGTGAGGGGATTGTTAGAATTACAAGATTAAGTGATCAAGTTTTTGAGGAATCGGTAATTTAACATCGTGCATGTAAGCTTAGTGTCAACCACGTAATTCTTGAGTGCGCAACTGTGCACTATATATGCCTTCTAAGTGTTTGATAATTTTTCTTAGGTTCCATATTGCATATCTTGCAAGCTTAGCCTTGGTATTTGCTGTGGCTTACCTCCACTACGTACCTTTGTGCTAGTAAATTCACATTTTTGGTTGATAATATTGGGGGAGACTTTGGTCTCACCAAGAAGCAGGTGGTTTTACACAACATAATTAAACTGCATGAAATTAAAACAAATCATGATTTGAGATTTTTTGTTTACGGAGGTTAATTTTTTTCCTTTCCAAAGGTTTATCCTCGCGTGTGATTCACCATTGGATGTCACATGTTCTACCTTTATGTTATAAAAAAAGCTATAAAAAAAAAATTGGTCTAAGTAATTGCAAATTGGAATTAATATATACCACGTCATCTTTGTGTTAGGTCATGTAGAAATTAAAGTAATGGGTATAGATGGAAGGACAAAAAATAGAATAGTGTAAAAGTTCAGAGAAAAAAAAAAAGGAAAAAAAAAAAAAAAACTTTTTAAGGTTTTAGGGTGCAAACCGATATTTTAGATTTTTTTCCACTCTCTTAATTTTTTTTTTTTTTTTTTTAAGAAAAAGCATGGTGCCTATTTCTCAACATTTAAAGACTGCACACAAATTCTCGCATATTTCTCAATCATGATAGTTCGAAAGGAAAGAGAAAAATACAATTTTCCTACTATTTATAAAACTTCAACTTGTAGTTCTCTATTTCAATGTTGTATTTAGTCCCAAACCACTACATTATCATATAATATTATAGTTCTATATCTTTCAAAATATATATAACAAAAGTATGATCATGATCTCTGTTAGGTTTTAGACTCCTATAAACTAGATTATTTAACCTAATTAATGAATACTTAGGTTTATTATTCAGATCTAGATTAAAACAATAAAGTCATATCATGTAAAGTAGCGGAAAATAAAGAAAACCAAACCAGTAAAAAACGGAGGGGGGGGGGGGGGGGAATTTTACCTAGCTATCCTTAAGGTAAAAAACAAATCCACTATAGAGAATTGAAGTTTAAAATAAGACTTAGACCACTAACATCCTAATGCTACCACATGTAGAACTTACTGACACGACCACGTGCAAGCTCCGAATTCATGGACTCCTTATCTATTAGGCATTTGCAACAACACAAGCTCACATGCTTATGACTTTAAGACTCCAATTAAAGGTTTTGGATCTCCTTAGACGTTGATTTTGTATGCAACAACTTCTACAACACTAGATCTTGAGAATCTTCAAGGAATAACACCGGTAGAAGATTTTAGAGAGGTTTTGGGTACAAGACCCTAGATCTACGAAAGAGGCACACTATTCTCTCTCTAAAAAGCCTTATAAAAACATGTTTAGGGTTTCCTTTATATCTAGGAGAAGTAGATCTGAAACCCTAATCCTTTTTGGGCTTAATGAGCAATTGGGCCGACCTTAAAATTATACAAACTCGTATTTCAATCGGTCGGTCGAGCCTGTTCTTCGATTGGTCGAACTAGGCAGCTTTTGAACACTTCTTTCTGCAGCTTGTATATTCTTGAATCTTGACTAGTATCACCTTGAGCATTATCTAATAATACATATAGACTCTAACATCAAAATCTAGACAAGTCTGTGTTCATGATTTATCAATTGTTCTAAATTTTAAGAACCTAACAATCTCTCCCTTTGGTAATTCGTGACAATACTTACATAGAGCATGTGTTAGCAACACTTAGGGAGAAGTCAGCAACACTCACCATAGAGAATCTTTTCTCACCTATATAGCACGAGTCTTCAGCTTTGTAGGTGAAAATCCATAAGAAGCAGAGTGTGTTTTAGGGATTACACCAATCTCCTGAGAAAGACTAAAATTCTGCAAATTATTTTCACCAGCGTAAAAAAGATCAACTGAAACAATAGTGTCTTTTTTATTCAAAACATTGCAATCAAAAACAGTAAGACACTAAAATGTATCCATGATAACAAGGATCAAGGATCAACTCTAGGTATAATAACCTAAATCAAAAGTTAACCTACTCTGATACCACTTGTTAGGTTTTAGACCCCTGTAAACTAGATTGTTTAACCAAATTAATTAACTAAGTGAATACTTATGTTTATTTTCAGATTTAGGTTAAAATAATAAAGTCCTATCATGTACAGTAGTGGAAAATAAAGAACACGATGATATGATTACCCTGGAAAATCAAACCGGAAAAAATTTGGAGAAAATTTAACCTAGCTATCCTCAAGGTAAAAAGCAAATCTACTATAGAAAATCAAAGTTTAAAATAAGACTTAGACCACTAACATCCTATTGCTACCACATGTAGAACTTACTGACACGACCACGTGCAAGTTCCGAATTCATGGACTCCTTATCTATTAGGCATTTGCAACAACACAAGCTCGCATGCTTATGACTTTAAGACTCCAATTAAAGGTTTTGGATCTCCTTAGACGTTGATTTTGTATGCAACAACTTCTACAACACTAGATCTTGAGAATCTTCAAGGAATAACACCAGTAGAAGATTTTAGAGAGGTTTTGGGTACAAGACCCTAGATCTACGAAAGAGGCACACTATTCTCTCTCTAAAAAGCCTTATAAAAACATGCTTAAGGTTTCCTTTATATTTAGGAGAAGTATATCTAAAACCCTAATCCTTTTTGGGCTTAATGAGCAATTGCGCCGACCTTAAAATTATACAAACTCGTATTTCAATTGGTCGAGCCTGTTCTTCGATCGGTTGAACTAGGCAGCTTTGAACACTTCTTTCTACAGCTTGTATATTCTTGAATCTTGACTAGTATCACCTTGAGCATTATCTAATAATACATATAGACTCTAAGATCAAAATCTAGATAAGTTTGTGTTCATGATTTGTTAATTGTTCTAAATTTTAAGAACCTAACAATCTCTCCATTTGGTAATTCATGACAATACTTACATAGAGCATGTGTTAGCAACACTCAGGGAGAAGTCAGCAACACTCACCATAGAGAATCTTTTCTCACCAATATAGCACGAGTCTTCGGCTTTGTAGGTGAAAATCCATAAGAAGCAATGTCTGTTTTAGAGATTACACCAATCTCCTAAGAAAGACTAAAATTCTGCAAATTCCTTTCACCAGCGTAAAAAAGATTAACTGAAACAATAGTGTCTTTTTTATTCATAACATAGCAATCAAAAACAGTAAGACACTAAAAAGTATCCATGATAACAAGGATCAAGGATCAACTCTAGGTATAATAACCAAAATCAAAAGCTAACTTACTCTGATACCACTTGTTAGGTTTTAGACCCCTGTAAACTAGATTGTTTAACCAAATTAATTAACCAAGTGAATACTTAGGTTTATTTTCAGATTTAGGTTAAAATAATAAAGTCCTATCATGTACAGTAGTGGAAAATAAAGAACACGATGATATGATTACCCTGGGAAATCAAACCGGTAAAAATCTGGGAAAAATTTAACCTAACTATCCTCAAGGTAAAAAGCAAATCTACTATAGAGAATCGAAGTTTAAAATAAGACTTAAACCACTAATATCCTATTGCTATCACATGTAGAACTTACTGATACGACCACATGCAAACTCCGAATCCATGGACTTCTTCTCTATTAGGCCTTTTGCAATAACACAAGCTCACCTGCTTGTGACTTTGAGACTTCACTCAAAGGTTTTGGATCTCCTTAGATATTGATATTGTATGCAACAACTTCTACAATACCGGATTTTGAGATTTTTCAAGGAATAATACCGGTTGAAGATTTTAGAGAGGTTTTGGATACAAAACCCTAGATGTACAAAGATGCACACTCTTCTTTCTCTGAAAAGCCCTTATAAAATCATGCTTAGAGTTTCCTTTATATACTAGGAGAAGTAGATTTGAAACCACAATCCTTTTTGGGTTTGATAAGCAGTTGGGCTAAACTTAAAATTTTGTAGACCTGTATTTCGATCGGTCGAGCCTATTCTTCGATCAATCGAACCAAACAGTTTCTAAACTCTTCTTTCTGTACCTTGTATATTCTTGAATCTTGACTAGTATCACCTTGAGCATTGTCTAATAATACATTTAGACTTTAAGATCTATATCTAGACAAGTTTGTGTTCACAGTTTGCCAATTGTTCTAAATTTTTAGAACCTAACAATCTCCCCCTTTGGCAATTCGTGACAAAACTTACATATAGCACGAGTCAACAACACTCGGGGACAAGTCAACAACATTCATCATAGAGAATTGTTTCTCACCCATATAGCATGAGTCTTCGGCTTTATAGTTGAAAATCCATGAGAAGCAAAGTGTATTTTAGGGATTACACCAATCTTCTGAGGAATACTGAAATACTGCTAATTCCTTTCACAAGCCTCAAAAATATCAACTGAAACAATAGTGTGCTTTTTATTCAAAACATCACCATCAAAAACATGAAGACACCTAAAATTATCCATGATAACAGAGATAAAAGAACAACTCTAAGTATAATAACCTAAGTCAAGAGCTAACCCACTCTGATACCACTTGTTAGGTTTTCGACCCTTGTAAACTACATTGTTTAACCTAATTAATTAAACAAGTGAATGCTTTAGGTTTATTATTTAAATCTAGGTTAAAAAAATAAAGTCGTATAGCAGCGGAAAATAAAGAACCCAATAATATAATTACCCAAGAAAACCAAACCGGTAAAAAACCTGGAGAGGATTTAACTTAACTATTTTTAAGGTAAAAAGCAAATCCACTATAGAGAATCGAAGTTTACAATAAGACTTAGATGTTGATCTTGTATGCAACAACTTCTACAACACTAGGTCTTTAGATTCTTCAAGGAATAACACCGGTAGAAGATTTTAGAGAGGTTTTGGATACAAAACTCTAGATCTACAAAAGAGGTACACTGTTCTCTCTTGGAAAAACCTTATAAAAACGTGCTTAGGGTTTCTTTTATATACTAGAAGAAGTAGGCCTGAACTTAAAATTTCGCAAACCCATATTTCGATCAGTCGAGCCTGTTCTTTGATCAATCGAACCAGGCAATTGCTGAACTCTTTTTTCTACAGCTTATATATTCTTGAATCTTGACTTGTATCACCTTGAGCATTGTCTAATAATATCTATAAACTCTGAGATCTATATCTAGACAAGTTTGTGTTCATGATTTGCCAATTTTTCTAAGTTTTTAGAACCTAACAATCTCCTTCTTTGGCAATTCGTGACAAATTTACATACAAAATGAAATGCTCAAATACAAGAACAACCCAATACAATAAAATGCCCAATTACATCACAAATCCCAATCTAAGACTCCTAACCTAGAAGTTGCAAGAAGAGGTAGAAGATCTTGATCAGAATGTACCTGTCTTTCTTGAAATACTAAATAAAAACACACGTCACCGCATGTGTGGAAAGAAAGGCATATAAACAATATATAAATAATCAAACTAAGGCAAATAGTAAATATGCAAACTAAGTCTCCCCCTAAGTTAGATACATCAAAAATTTTTATTTCTCCCCATTTCAAAAACAATTTCAACTCCCCCTAATCAAAACAAACAGAATTCCCCCTAAAAAAAACAAAACAAATAGGATTCCCACATTTCATCTATTTCTCCCCCTTTTTGTCACGTGTAAAGTTGAATTTTATCAACCATTTTGTTGGCTTTATTCCGTGCCAATTTGCTTGTATTTCAGCACTTAGAAACCCTGTATTTAGGTGGGAATCATGTAAGGGTAGTGTGTGAGAGAATGTGAAGAAATACTCAAGACTGTGCAGCAAAACAAGGACTCGCGATTGGATCTCGCAGGTGCATTGCGACTGTCAAGCCGCCAAATGTTGCACACGAGTGAAGCTTACAGAGAAGAACTTGCGACTGGATCTCGCAGGTATCTCGCGACTGGCAAGCCGCCAGATACTGAACCTTCGTGCCAGTTGTTGCACTACAGACAAAAATTCCAGTCTGGCCGTTCAATTAGTTTGCGGTTTGAACTCGTGACTCAGTCAAGTCGCGAGGTTAAGTCACCAGCTAGCTATGTTTTGGAAAAACTAACTCTTCGCATTCCAAACACTCACCAGTATATATACTCCTTATTCCCACAAAATGTAGAGAGCTTTCAAAGAGAATTTTGTGAGAGAAACCCTAGAGAAAAATAAGATTGACTCATCCACAATCTTCACATAGAGACTCTTCAAATTCCTCTACTCTCACCCTCTCCATTGTTAGATCATTGAGAGGTTCTTTAGCCAAATCCTTTTCTCACCATACCCATATTTGTGAGAAGGTCATTTAATGCTTTGGGAAGCAGTTAGGAAGGGACTAATTTCATATTGGTTGATGCTATGGGCTATAGCGGAATCCGTGTAGGTAAAGAAGAAATAGGTTCGGCGTAACCTCGTTGGAGTAGGAGCTTAAAGGGCTTATGTACACTGGGTAGATTAGGCTTGGAGGGTCTATTGTTGTTCTTGTATCCCAACTACATTCTTTAGTGGATTATTGACTGCTTGGAGGGCGGCAAAGAGGTTTTAAACCGAGGGCTTCAGTTTCCTCTTCGATAACACATCGTTGTGTTGTCCTTGTATTTGCATCTCTCTTTCCTTAATCTTGTCATTTAATTTCTGCTATGAATGTGATTTATTTGGTTTAGATTGTTTATCAATTCTGTTTTAAGCTTTTATTCATTTTCCGCACTTATATCGTTTGATATAAAGCTTGAATTGATAATTTGTAATTTGGGGGGTCAAAACGTTCATAGTGTTTTACACGCTATTTAAACTTTCATCACGTATTGATAAAGACAACTCAAATAAAGAGTAAACAGAAAACATACACAACAAAAGTCAAGAGAAAATAGAGAATCATGGAAACAAATGAATTCAGCTCTATAGAGAATAGAGGCAACTCCCCCTATGAAGAGCAACAACTCACTCTAAGAACAACAAAGGTTTAAAAAAAAAAAAAAAAATTCTCCCCCTATACTGTACAACAAAGGTTTAGAAAAATATTTTCTGCAGTTCACACATAAAAATAGCATATACTAAACTATACAAAACTAAAAAATTAATCAATCAATTTTTAGATCAAGTTGAGTACCCAATTTAGCAAAGTGTATGCATATTATGTGTGAAAACAATGAGAGATGTGACTGCAAAACTACAAGATGGATATAGAAAACAATGCAATGCATTTGAATCTTAAACATAAATGATGCATGAAAAAAAATTTGGTCAAATACTTAAAGATTGAAATTTTTTTAGTTTCGATCGATTGAGTACCAATCAAGTCAGGCAAAGAGCAATGATTAAAAATCAAGGGATTTTTGATCACTCGAAAAACACATTCGATTGATTGAAATTCTTGAATTTTTGAAAAAAAAAAAAAAAAACCACAAAAGATTATGTAGAAAACAACTCAACCTAAGTAATTTCATGAATGAAATGCATGAGAATGAGTTTCAATGTTTTTTTACAAACATGAGTTTTCAACCCAGAGCTTTAAAAGAAGGTTTTTAATCATCAAAAAAAAAATTTCCAACCCTTACACATATTTTGCATCAAATACCATAGAAAACATAATCTTGGATGTCCACACTAGTTTCACACACAATTCCATGTACAAAACTTAGCAAAGAATAACTTGTGAAGTTTGTGCAACTAGTAACAACATGAGATACATGTGAGGTGATATGTAGATAGTAATTACCTAAAGAGTTACATCATATAACTCCCACATCTCCTAAAAAACAAGCTTGCAATCATGTATTTTTATTTTTTATTTTAGCCTTATAGTGTACATGCATTTTTTATTTCTTTGCCTTTGTTTTTTTTTATTCTTTTATTTTAAGGCTACACCTTATTTTCTTTTTGTGCAAGTGCTACACTTTCTCGAGTATAAAATCTTACGATATGCATTAAAGTGTTCATGAATGACTAGTAAACAATGGTGAGATGGTTATTTATGCCATTCTTTTAGGATTTTTTAGTCCTTATGATCAAAAGCATGTGACTTCAAAATTAAGATCATGTGATCAAAAACTATAAACAACTCCCACACAACATGCACTACATAGCTAAAACTAGCAATGTGCGGAAAAATAAGGTCATCCAAGCTAAACAACGTACACAAGCAAGTTATGCAAAGATAATAGGCTAACCTCAATTACATATTCATGATGTATAATACAAAAGAAATAAAAAAAACTTTTTGGTTCCAAAAAAAAAATTTTATGACCAAAACTAAAAGTACACATAATGCTAAATGATTAAAAATACAAATACAATGCATGACAGTACTTCACTAAGCTATAGAGGGTAACCAAATAAGAAATATCAATTTCTTAATTAACCCTTGAGTACATGTACAAACTACTACATACACAAAATCAAAAATAGCTTAGCACTTATATAACGCATACTATTCAAGTTTCTCCACAATATCAAACATGTTCTAAATCAAGAGAGAGATATTATAACTCATGTAATTCTCAAGAAAAATAAAACCATACACAATATTAAATATTTTTGTCTTTTTGAAAAATTTTCAATGTTTTTGGATTTTTGAATAATCAAAACAACCTAATAAAACAAACAAAAACTAAAAGTAAACATGTCCACAAATAATTGAAAGAATTAAATCAAGGACAAGTTAGCAACACTCACCATAGAGAATCTTTTCTCACCCACATAGCACGAGTCTTCGACTTTGTAAATGAAAATCCATGAGAAGCAGAGTGTATTTTAGGAATTACACCAATCTTCGAAGAAACAGTGAAATCCTGCAAATTCCTTTCACAAGCCTCTAAAAGATCAACTAAAACAATAGTGTTCTTTTTATTTAGAACATCACAATCAAAAAAAAATATGACACTTAAAATTATCCATGATAACAGGGATCAAGGATCAACTCTAAGAATAATAACCTAAATCAAGAACTAACCCGCTCTGATACCACATGTTAGTTTTAGACCCCTGTAAACTAGATTGTTTAACCTAATTAATTAACCAAGTGAATACTTGGGTTCATTATTCAGATCTTGGTTAAAACAATAAAGTCATATCATGTAAAGCAGCGGAAAAAAAAGAACACAATGATTTGATTACTTAAGAAAACCAAACCGGTAAAAAACCTAGGAGGATTTAACCTAGCTATCCTCAAGGTAAAAAGCAAATCCACTATAAAGAATCGAAGTTTACAATAAAACTTAGACCACTAATATCCTATTGCTACCACAAGTAGAACTTACTGACACGACCACATGTAAGCTCCAAATCTATGGACTCCTTCTCTATTAGGCCTTTGCAACAACACAAGCTCACCTGCTTGTGACTTTGAGACTCTACTCAAAGGTTTTGGATCTCTTTAGAGATTGAGATTCTTGAGATTCTACAACATCGGATCTTGAGATTCTTCAAGGAATAACACCAGTAGAAGATTTTAGAGAGCTTTTGGCTACACAACCCTAGATCTACAAAAGAGGCACACTCTTCTCTCTCTGAAAAGCCTTATAAAATTGTGCTTAGGGATTCCCTTATATACTAGGAGAAGTAGATATGAAACCATAATCCTTTCTGGGCTTAATGAGTAGTTGGGCCGAACTTAAAATTCTGCAGAGCCGTATTTCGATCGGTTGAGCCTATTCTTCGATTGATCGAACTAGGCAGTTATTGAACTCTTCTTTCTACAGCTTGTATATTCTTGAATCTTGACTTGTGTCGCCTTGAGCATTGTCTAATAATACCTATAGACTCTAAGATCTATATCTAGACAAGTTTGTATTCATGATTTGTCAATTGTTCTAAACGTTTAGAACCTAACAATCTCTATTATTGAATACATTGATTATTTCATTACATTCGTAAATATCAATTGAATTGAAGCATGCAAATATGAAGATGCTTTGCAAACCAAACACAAAATATCATATTAGTAATTGTGACTAGCAATGATTAACTAAACTAATAAGGAAAAAAAATTTCTTGTTGATAACCTCTCGAAATTACTTTCTCCATACAAATTACAAATTTATCCCCCTAAAAGGATTAAAAATAAAAATAAAACTTAGCAAAGTCACATAATATAGCATCTAAACAGATCACCGATAAAGAAAATTCTAACTCGTAAAACCTCATATTTGGTCTATGCAATTAGGTGTTTTGGTGTTTCAATTCACAATCACAAGTTTTATCTCTTTACCATTTTAATTTGAATTGAGTTTGGGTTAGTAATTTGTAATTATTTAAGTGAGAATTTGAGGGTTTTTTTAGTGATCCATTGAAAGTTGAATTATGAGACTTTATTAAGTTTTATTAATTTTTTTTTTATCGTTTTTAGGTAGAACAAATTTGTAGTTTTCTTGTGGGAAAAAGTACTCTGTATTGGCACTAATTGAATTATTAGTTGGGAAAAAAATGGTAGAAACAATAAAAATAAATTCTCCAACAGAGAAACAAAATCAAAGAAAGAGGGAAATTTTTGAGTTTTTTTTTGTTGGCTACAATACTTTTTAGAGAAATAGGGGAAAGAGATGGAAATGAAGTAATAAAAATCTTTTCTAAAAAATATGATAAAAGAGGAATGGTCAAATTAGATTGAAGGTTGAACAAAGTGAAATAGTAAAATTTAAAAATTCATAAAAGAAATAAAATGGAAAATTTAAGTAAACAACAATTTGAGGAGATGAAATGCTGAAATAAGAATGCAATAGTTGAATCCTTTTCAAAAAAAAAAAAAAAGGAAAAAAAGAAAAAGAATGCAATAGTTGAAGAAGATGAAAGGCCAAATAAAATGAAAAAAAAAAAAAGTTGATGACGGAAGTAACAAAAGTTTTGTAAAACTTCCATTATTATATATCATACATTCACACGATACCAAAAAAAAAAAAAAGATCATATAAAACGACACAACTTTTACCACAATTGTCCAAATGACAAAGATACAAGACAAATGTAGATGCAAGAATCGATGTTCTAATGGATGGATTCTGTTACCAGTTAGGTTGGGCCTATGGTCTAATCAAAGTAGCACCATTATGTATTGTATAAGAGATCTATCGTGCCCTATATAGTGCATCGCACCCTGTCAAAGATAACTACACTCTTTAAGATGGATATCTAATTATCTATTCAAGGCCAACAACCTATGCATCTTATGAACCTCAATGAGCTATTTCCTATATGACAAGACCATGCATTAAGGAAGTTGAGAGACATCGTCAAGATAATTGGTAAATGTTGTGCATGTCAATTACTCAAACGATTTGAAATTTTGAAAGCACTTATAACTTATAAGTCTTTAACCCTATGATTTTCCAAACAATCGAATTGCTAAAAGCCTAAAACCCTTTTCAATTTCCATAGGCACTTTATCAAGTTAAAGCTCTAAAATTAAAACAGTATTTCCTACTGTAATACAAACTTGACACTCTCAAGCTCTGTTTTTGCTGTTCTCTATTTTATATTATTCTTCCAATGTATCTTTCCTTCAGTAAAACAACCAAAGATATATCTAAATTAAAAATTTTCCGTTATGGTAAATAGAGGGGACAAAACTAGAAAAGAAATTAAATTATTCTACGAAAACATTTCCCAACAACCAGCTAACTAGCTTGAGTCTTGACTCAATTTTAAGCTTTCGAAAAACCAAGCTGCTTAAGAGCAATATTTTGAATGGTTCAGTTTAGATTATTTATAAAATTTGTAAATCAAACAATGATATTTTATATCATATCACAAGCTTAGTTGATTTTCTTTTCTGATGCAAATGTTATATATGGAATATTCAGATATTTCAAGAGATCTAGGTGCTATTGTTTGTTTGTTTGTTTTTTTTTTTTTTTTTTTTTGGTTTAAATCCCAACATAGTCTCAACTCTCAAGTCTCACCTAATTTATATTCTCTCTCTCTCTCTCTCTCTCTCTCTCTCTCTCCTCCGATAATAAAAGACTGCAAATTTTCAACTATAAGCTACGAAACTTTTTTTTTTTTTTTGAGAGTCAATAATGAGTATTATTATTACGTTACTGGAAAATCAGAAATAACAACATAACTAATGTCTGTTGGAACATGCTCCATCCAAACCAATAAAGGAAATGAGATAATTGCTCTCTTGGCTAAAGCATCGGCTATACAATTGCCCTGCCGCCTAGTATGAGAGAAAGAAAAAGTTCGAAGCAAACCCACAATAGACAATGTGTCTTTGATAATCTCACTCATAGATGAATGAGCCCCATCTGCTGTCCTCAAAGCCCTCCAAACTACCTCAGAATCACCTTCAAATTCGGAAGCAGTTAACCCCAATTCCACTACAAATCTTGCTGCTCTTCTTGCAACTTCCAAAACCTCCACAGAACCCGGGTAAGGAATTTTCTCAGCTAAAGCCGCAATCACAAGCCCCTTAACATCTCTAATTATAACCCCTATCCCTGCTTCCTCTGAATCGGCAAAGACCGCGCCGTCATAGTTTGTTTTATACATTCCATACCCTGGAGGTTGCCATTTCATACTTACTTTTGGTTGTTGTACTTTTGGCATCTGGAATTTTGATTGAAAGTTCGAAAGGTACACTCTAGCTGCTTTAAATATTTTTTCAGTCGGCAAGCCTCTTTTATTCAATCTCAGCTTGTTCCTTTGGTTCCAAATGAACCAGGCCACCACCCAAACAGCTCTAAACTATTTGTCCTCTATCCCACCAAGTTTATTAAATCTTGCATGTCCTGGAGGTACAGATACTCTGTTCGGACCTAGCTGAAACAGGGAGCCCAAATGTTGATAAGTTTCTTGCAACTCCAAATGGCATGAAGCGTTGTTTCCTGATGCAAGAGGAAGGCACTACACTTAACTTCTTTAAGCACCTTTTTTTTTTTTTTTTTCTAGATTAACCTTTGTGGGTAGAACATTGGAACAAACTTTCCAAAGAAAGCATTTGATTTTATTTGGAACGTGGAGCTTCCAAATACGCTTCCAGAAAGCTGATTTATGTGCTGAGTCCGAACTTGATGCAGCACTAGAGTTGGCTTCCCAACACAACATCTGTTACCCTGCCCTCACCGTATACTCCCCATTATGACTGTCTGGTCAAACGAAGTGGTCTCTCTGATCTGTCTAGCACAATGATATTGCTTTGATTCGGTTTGCTTCAAAGCTCAAAAAGTGCTGGTGTAGTAAATTAGTGTTCCAAGTGCGCGTGTTTGGGTTTATGAGTGTAGCAACCTGAGCACCTTCTAATACCTGAGCATGTGGAGAAACAACCCTGGCAGATCCCTTCCTTGGTAGCCAATTGTCCTTATATATATATCAATACTCTTCCCATCTCCTATTCTTCACCTCATACCCATCGAAATCACCTTCCTCGACTTGAGAATACTCTGCCAAGCATAAGACTTGTTGGCTGCTGAAGCTTCAAAAATGGACCCCTTCAGAAAGTATTTCACTTTGAAGACCCGATAAAACAGAGAGGATTGGTCCTTCAAAAGCCTCCACACTTGTTTTGCCAACATAGCATCGTCGAATTTTTCCAAGTCTTTGAAACCTAGCCCACCTTCTGATTTAGGCTGACAAAGAACCTCCCATTTTTTCCAATGAATTTTTCGCTACTCACCTTTCTGCCCCTAAAAGAATTTGCGGATTAAAGCCTCAATTTCATGACAAAGACCCACTGGTAATTTGAAGCAACTCATTACAAAGGTAGGAATCGCTTGAACCACCACTTTGAGTAGGATCTCTCTACCCGCTTGGGACAATAGCTTCTCTTTCCACCCTTGAAGTTTGCTCAAAACTCTCTCTTTAATGTAATTTAGGCTTGCTTTCCTCTTCCTTACCACCACCGCGGGCAAGCCAAGGTAGCTTTCATACTCTTTCACTTCTGGTACTTGTAAAAAATCTGAGATTAAGGCCTTTGTGTCTTCACTCACCACCTTGCTAAAAAAGATGGTTGTCTTCTCACGATTTAGCTTTTGACCCGATGCTTGTTCATACAAACACAGAATGTCTTGAACTGCTTGCAAATCTACCATAGATGCTCTACAAAATAAAAGAGTGATATTTGCAAAAAATATGTGTGAGATTTTTGGTCCCCTTTTACATAATGAAAACCCCCGTATAGTGTCATTGGAGGCTGCTTGCTGCAACATCCTATTCAAACCTTCTGAACACAACAAAAAAAAGGTATGGAGACAAAGGGTCTCCTTGTCTTAGGCCCCTAGATGGCCTAATATCCCCCTTAGGCTCTCTATTAACCAAAATCGAATAGGAAACCATTGTGATACACTCAAGAACAAGAGACACCCACCTGTCACAAAAGCTCAATTTCTCCATAATTTTCCCCAAATAGCTCCACTCCACCCGGTCATATGCCTTACTCATATCTAACTTCATAGCCATAAAACCCATCTTCTTGGATTTTTGATTTTCCATATGGTGTAAGGTCTCGAAGGCAACCAAAATATTATCAAAGATTGCACTACAAGACTGAAAGGCACTTTGAGATTCTGAAATAATGCTTGGTAAAATATTCTTAAGTTTATTTGCTAAAACTTTAGAAATAAGCTTGTAAAGAATATTACAAAGTGCAATTGGGCGATATTCAGAAACTCTTACCAGGCTTTTAACCTTTGGGATGAGAGTAATAAAAGTACGATTGATTGAAGGTGGAATAGAACCTATGTTGAGGCATGTGAGAATAGCATTAGCCACTTCATCACCAATGACTGGCCAAAATTGTTGAAAAAACAGAGGAGGCATCCCATCAGGTCCTGGAGATTTCAGAGGGTCCATCTGTTTTAAAGCCATGCCAACTTCGGCTCTCTCAAAAGGAGCTACAAGCACAAGGTTCATCTCCTCTGTTACCACGTATAGAGTAGCTTCAAGGGCTTCCTCAATCCGATTTGGAGAGGATGAAGCGAATAAATTTTGGTAAAAATCCACCAAAATATTTGCTATGCCATTCTCATCCACACACCTCTCACCCATATCATTTTCCAACTCTTCAATTCTGTTGCTGCGATACTTGTGAGTGGCTCTACTATGGAAATAACGGGTATTTCTGTCACCTTCATGCAGCCACAATGCTCTAGATCTTTGTTTCCACATCTTTTCTTCTTTTGATAACAGATTATTGATTTCTCTTTTCAGCCTTGTCACCCAGTTTATAGACCTCCCTCTTATCGCCTCATCTTCCGCCTTCCTTAACAACTCTTTTTTTTTTCCTTCAATAATCGGGTAATATTCCCAATTGCAAGTCGACTCCACCACTTTAGTTGTTTTTGAAAATGGCTTATCTTTCCCTCCACCCTAGTCATTGCTTGCCCGGGTGCATTGACAAGCCAAGTTGATTCTCCCGTATCTCTACATCCCTCTTCCTCCAACCACATATGCTCAAACCGCCACAACTTTTGTCGAAGTTTAGGAATACCATTAAGACAACTAAGAATTAGTTTATGATCAAACAAACCACACTCCAAGTGAATTACCTTGGTTGCAGGAAATTTATTTAGCCAATCCATTGTAGCAACCGCCCTATCTAGCCTCTCCCAAATTGTAAAACCATCCGGGTGTCCATTACACTATGTAAATTTCCCCACATAAAGCCAAGGTCCCGGAATCCACATTCATCCAAAACATCTCTAAAATCTTCCATCTGTCTAGCTGGTCTTTGCCTCCCATCAAGCTTTTCGTGGCTCTGTGTAATCTCGTTAAAATCACCTGAACAAAGCCATGGAGTTGAATTTCTGCCTCTTAGTCTTCTTAGGCAAGCCCACGATAGGTGATGATTACTGGTCTCCGATTCTCCATAAAGCCCTGTGAATCTCCACTCATCCTCCTTACCCTTGTTCAAAACCCCATCAATGTGGTTAGGGGAAAAGGTATCTAGAGAAAAATCCACTTCCTTTCTCCAAAAAATTACTATTCCCCCTCCTCTCGTGTCTCTACACACTTCAACCATACCCCCAAAATTTATTCTGACTCGAATATCTTCTAGCCTAGGCTTATCTAGCCATGTTTCGGCTAAGAACACAACTGAGGGATCTTGTGCCCGGATAATATCCCAAGCTCTTGCTCTGTCAATTGGTTCTCAAGCCCTTGACAATTCCAACATTAGAGATTCATTGCTCTTGGCGGGGCTAGAAAGTAGCCTCCACCATTGAAATTTTTTTTTTACTATCATGAGCAACCAATCTCCTTTTGTTTGGTAAGTCACAATCATCAATATCCATGAAAGACCGTTTAGAAGCACCTGCTACTTCTGCCTTAGCCCGATCATCACCTTTCTGTGCAAAGCGAGCTACTCGTGTCCAAGTTCTTTGTTTTACAAGACCTTCCTTGCCCTCACGGCTAAAAACCCCACCATGCAAATCGGGTTCTCTTTCTCTGTTTGGTTCAGCATACTTAGAGTTCAATATCTCCACGTGCCCAGCACCTGCCTCCAGACCCTTCTCCACGTGACCAGCACTTGCTTCCAAACCACTCTCCAAACTAACGGGTAGCTTCCTTGATGCAACACTGTTAGGACTTTCCACGTGGACTTCCTTATTTTTAGCCGCCTCACTCCTTTCAATAGTTTTAGAGATATCAACACCATTTAATATGCTATCAACCTCTAGAATCTGATCCTCCAACGAAATACCATTATTCCTATATAAGTCTCCATAATTTTCGCAATTATTCTCCCCATTATTCCCCCTATTACTCTCAGTTAACCCTTCTGCCGTTTCAGACATTGAAAACTCAGGTGCATTTATTGGTTTCGTGATTACCGTTTTAGAATTTATTGCTTCTTCCTCTGGCGCTGTGCTGGTTTAGTTGGCCTGACTCCAGTGCTCTTTCCTCGCCGGTTTTTGTATCTCAGTTGCCAGAGTATTGGACTTAAGACCACCCTTCTTCCTAGCCTTATAGAATCCAGGAACCACCACCACAGGTTTCTGCTTCACTTGTGTTGGTGCAGCCCGAATCCATGGTCCATACTCCCTCTCCCTACTATCTAATGTTCCATCACTTTCAATGCACTTCTCACAGTCCCCATTAGAATGATCCAGACATCTGCACCACTAGCATATATTGGGAAGTCGTTCATATTTGAATGACACCCAACATTCTGCACCATCCTCCAATGCTAACACTTGACCCCAACATAGAGGCAACGAAATATCAATACGCACACGAACTCTAAAGAAGCTACCTCAATCTACTTCAGTATCTTTTGCACTTCTATCCACTACTCCGATTTCTTCGCACAAATCCTCAGCCACGCCCTTGTTCAGAAAGCACACTGGAATATGGTGCACCTGGACCCATATTGACACTGAATCAAGCTTCAACGCATGCACTGAGGTGGAGCTCTCTAGCCGTTGGGGGATAACTAGATGCCTATCAAAACTCCACAGTTCACTCGACAAAATTTTGTTCACTTCTTCTGCATTATCAAACACAATTAGCATGATATGTTCACCTGCATCTCGGACTTTAAAACCATTTTTGGCTCGGCACAAAGGGCTGAAGGTCCTCACAATGGCCTCAGTGTTCAACACACGTTTTGTTAGAAATTTTGCCACAAGAGTAAATTCTTGAGTGGCTCGATCCTTCTTCACCGCCATTTTGCCTCCTTCCCTATCATTAAGAGACAAATTGCGCCAATGTTTCGTCAAATTCTCCATCTTTCCTCTAGTGTTTCTCGGACCCAAAAAAATACAACCCACTAGCCCTATCGGTAAAACTAGTTACCCTAGGGAACCCCACAGCCTTACAAGAAGGGACAAACACTTCTACTGCCAAAGAGACAAAGAGCCAAGGACCCCTCCCTTAGAGACAGAAACTTTTCTAAGCTACGAAACTTGATTGGTCATCAGTTACTCACATTTTAGTACTTTTCTTCTCAAAACACAAGCATAGACGACAATAAATTTTCAACCATAAGCCGTCATATTTGATTATATTGAGTTGACTTGAATCCCTTAAGTAGTGCACGATTGGGTTTTGGTTTGGTGAAGTTCAAGCTAATTGATTTACGAGTTCATTGACCTAAACAACTTTGGGGGATACATATTGAAAGATGTTTTCCATTAAACCGGTTTGTAAGGAAATTCTTCCAACCTACTATAACCTCAAGTTTCAATGTCTAGTATTCCAAAAATTGTAAAAAATCTATTGGAACTTGTGGAGACTGTAGTCTTTAGTTGGGAGTTAAGCCAATGAATTTGAGTCTAATAATGTTTTTACTAACCACTCATTTTTGTTATTACTCTATCCGTCCCAAATTGTTTGGCCTAGTTAGAAAAACCCAATTTGTTAGAGAAACATCATTAACTGTCTTATCTTTAAAAAAAAAAAGTTAAAAATTTCTTAAATTACCCTTAAACAAATTTGTCAAAAAATTATTTTAAAACATTTTTTTTATAATTTGAATAAAGATGACATGTATAGTGAATTTCAAAATTTAGGCTTTTAATTTTTTTTTAAATTAAAAAATGATCCAACAAATAAATTAAGGGCATAAAGGGATTAATGGTGGTTGGCTTTTCAAACAGGACATAATTTTGGGACATCCTAAAATGGAATACAGGCCAAACAATTTGGGATGGATGGAGTAATATTTAATGTTAGACTTTCACAAATTAACTAACCACGTTACTCACACATGAATATTCAGACACTGCCCTCAAGAAATGGTAGTTCTTTTAGGAGAAATTAGACAAAAGTTTGACAACAATTCCCATTAAAAAAATTAACATGATTGCATATTTTGAAAATCTAACCGTTGAATTGCAAGTTCTTTATGTTCTTAACACACACGTCAAATTTTTTAGTTAATCGATGTTGTTTACTATTCGATTCATAAACTTATTCCTTTTGTATAATATTAGACAACAAAAACTTAAAATTTAAACATTTAATTGATGACCTGACTATTAATTTTTGAACTTCTAGAAATTTTGTAAATACATAGGATATAAGAAGGAAATATAATCCAATGGTAAATTGTCAAAATCCAATGGTAAGAAGGATATAAGAAGATATTGAGTAAAATTGTATTTATTAGTTAGAAAAAAGAACAATTTTGTTAGTTGAATGGTCCTTTAGACAAAATCCAATGAAAGAGGGCTCGTAACCTGCAAAACAGTAACAAAAATGTTTCTCCCCTCAAGGTCACCAACGTGGTGCCAGCCAATGAGCCTAGCCAATGAGCCTCCAGTGATAAAGTCAGATGTTGAGAGAGAGATAATAAGAATAAAGAATATGTTTCAGTGTGCCTTTGTACTTTTTCTTAGGTACTAAGGTTGTTTATATAGATCCCTATCTTTCTGACGGTTGGAGGTCTTCAATGGTGGCCTTAATTGCTTTGGTAACACCTTTGATGGTTTAATAAGGTGATTTGATGACCTTGCCAACAATCATATTTGCACGTGCGTCTATTGGTAACAACTCATGTATTAAATGTGCGTCTATGGTGTTTTAGTCGTCCAAAGACTAGTTTGGATAATGCGAATTTATTTACTCATAATGTTATATCCATGTTTGTAGCCAAATTTTGTTTGCGAAATTATTAGGTCCCTTAAGAGGACTACTGAAATGGTACTCTTAACCAATAAAATGATGTCATTTTGATAAGATTCTGATAGTTCAGTGGAAGAAAGGGAAGAAGGAATAAGAATTGGAACAAGGAACAAGCTAGAGAGAAAGAATAGGGAAGTAAGACGATGTAATTCTTATCTGCATGCCCTTTACAATCCTCACCCTTTCCCTATAAGCACTACACCCTGTAACCAACTAACTGCCTACTTGACACCCTGGCCCAACCAACTAACAGCCCACAATAGCAGTAAAATAGCAGTACAGTTTATCTGCACTAATCACTGCACATTCCACACACCCACATGCAGGCACACACGCACACCCCTGCAGGCATACACGCACCACCTTGCACACACACACACACACACACACACACACACACACACACACACACGCACACCCCCCTACACACCCTTACACAACTACAACTGTCACACTTGCTTACAAATATCTACAATAGCATCTGTCACAATACAATACCTATCACATTTATGCAGGCGTATGAATCAGCTTTCTAATTAGTAAAAGAAAAAACAATTATCAGATAATGTTATATTTGCATAATTAACAGGGTCTTATTGTCAACCATGAGCCACCAAGCTATGGATTTTCTTTAGAGAGGGACCCGCTTGTATATGGAATTGGAGAAGCTCGGGGAGCCATGTTAACTTCGAAATTTCGTGTACTGATCCCATCCTAGGAAAAAAGGAGTTCACATTACGTTTTCTTGGTCGTAGTCCACACGAAAATGACAAGGAATTGACTGTTAAACGCCAATAATGAAAAGCTATAGTGGTTTGGTTCAAACAACAATAAGTGATCACAATTTATAATTTTGTTATTATTATTTAAGTTTTATTGACGTGTGATCTTAGGGTATACATTAATAAACAATTTTAAGAAATTTTTTATAGGAAGATAAAAAAAAATGCTTAATTGTTTTTTTAGTTTTTTTAATTTTGTATAAAAAAAATTTCTAAAATGAATAATTGATGTATATCCTAGGAGTATACATTAATTGGACCCTATAATACAAACACAAACCATAAACTATATTAAATTAGGTAACAATTTTATTCTTCTCAAAAAAAAAAAAAAAGAGTAATAATTTTTTTTTTTTTACATATTAGATAGTAAGTTCATGAGAGTCAAGAACAACTTGATAACTCAGTGAAACTTGAGAAAAAAAAAATTGTATTTACCATTGTTTTTCAAAAAAATCAAGAATTTATCAGTGAAATTAAAATTGCCAGATGTCCACGAGGGCGGAGTACATGCGTAAGAACTCCCAAGTCCAAACTCCAAACTACCTTGTGAAGTTATTTTACATATATTCTTCCTTTATTCACAATTCTATTAAAGACTACGCTTCTCTCTTTTTTGGCGGACATTTTATGTATTGTTTTAAACTTAGGTTTTTTTTTTTTTTTTAATGAAATTGTTTTAAACTAGTAGAAGTAGTATCTCAAACAATGCTCACAAAATATTAATAAGGTCAAATGATATGCTCGCTCTTCTTTATATATATATATATATATATAACTTTGTTTTTTAGAAAGATATTAGAAGAACCTTATAAAGAAAGAATATATACTTCTCTCCTTATAATAATAAATGTCAATTAATAACTATCATGATCAAATTTCATATTTAGAAGAAAAAAATCATTTTCTGTTAAATTTTTTGGTGTTTTGCCTGGATTACAACCTATCCATATAGTCCCATAAAAAAATAATTTAAAAAACCTAGTTCCTTATATAATTAATAAGCACTTTCCAAACCAATTTTATTTTCAATTTTCTTATAATTTGTCGTCCTTAGAAAAAAAAATTCGTGTTTAATATTTGATCAAGTGCATTTAAAAATTCAGGACACCTTCTTTTATATATATATATATATATATATATATATATTGTCAGGTTCTAAGGAATTAGGATTTAATGTATTAGAACTTCATTTTGTAATGTTGGCAAACCATGATCAAAAAGTTTTTAGTCTTGTTTAGACTTGCTCAAAGTATGAGGTTTTTATGTAAAGTTGGAATCGAGTTACTGTAGATATTACTGTGCAATTCTGCCTGGCTCGATCGATCGAGAATTAGACTCGATCAATCAAACGTCATGTAGATTATTTTTTCTGTAGAATTTCCAACTCAGCCCAAGCCCGTTAGACGTATAGGGTTTTATGTTTTGCCCTAAGTATAAAAGGGAAAACCCTAGCCACGTTTTTAGGGTTGTTCTGAATACTGTGTTTGTGAATCTAATTGTTAGATCTAGAGGTGTTTACCTTTACATACACTTAGGGTTTTCAAACTCAAGATTGATGTCAAGAGCTTGGTAATCGTTCAGTTACAGAATCAAGAGCTTCAAGAAATACAAGTAGGTGTGCTTGTGCTTTGCTGAGAATTCAAGGAAAGAAGTAGTCCGTGGACTCAGAGCTGTCACGTGGTCGTGGTAGTAAGTTTCGTACTCGAGGTAGCAGTAGGATGTTAGTGGTCTAAGTCGCTATTGTGTAAACTTCAATTCTTTCATAGTGAATTCGGTTTTATCTTGAGGATAGCTAAGTTAAATCCTCCCCAGGTTTTTACTGGTTTAGTTTCCTGGGTTATTATATCGTGAGTTCTTTATTTTCCGCACTTTTGCATAATATAATATATTTGTGTTAATCTAGAATTGCTTAATTTACCTATGTTAATCACTTGGCTAAATATCTAGGTTAATCTGTTTGGGTTTAAGGGGTTTAAACTTCTTACAAGTGGTATCAGAGCGGGTAACTTTATTTTTTAGATCTTTTAATCTTAGAGCTGATTTTTTACCCCTGTTGTCATGGAACACGGACACTTTCTTGTTGTTCCTCCTCATTTTGATGGGAATAATTATGCCTATTGGAAAGTAAGGATGAAAGCATTCTTGAAATCTATTGATGAGAGAGTCTGGAACTCTGTTGAGTATGGATGGAAGAAGCCCACTACTCTTGTGAGTGAGTGGCAAACTTCTCAAAAAGAGGCAGCTGCTTTTAATAGCAAAGTTATGAATGCTATTTTCAATGCTATCTCTATGGAGGAATTTAAGAGAATCTCTAATGTTGAAGTTGCTCATACTGCTTGAAATATCCTCCAAACTGTGCATGAAGGCACAAAGGCTGTTAAAATTAATAAGTTGCAGCAATTGACTACTAGATTTGAAAGCATTAGAATAAATGATGATGAATCTTTTAATGAGTTCTATGCTAAATTGAATGACATTGTTAATTCTGCATATAATCTGGGTGAAATCTATGATCAACTTAAAATTATTAGGAAGATTCTTAGATCTTTGACTGAGGATTTTAGACCCAAAGTGACTGTCATTACTGAAAGCAAGGATGTGGACTCCATCCTTATTGATGAACTTGCAAGATCTCTTCAGCCTATGAGTTGGATCTATCCAAAACTAACAAATCCAAATCAATGGCTCTTAAGTCTGTTGATGATGTTGAGGATGGTGGATTTCATGATGAGCTCTCTGCTACAGAGATTGCCTATCTTGCCAAAAAACTTTAGAAATTTTCTTAGGAACAATAACAGAAGGGCAAGAGGTAAGAACACTGCTGAACCTAGAAATTTTAGGAGGAACGATCCCACTAAGGTTAATAACATTGAAAAACCTAATGATAGAGTAAGTCAACCCTCTAATAATTCTAAGGGACAACAATATTTTGGATGTCAAGGGTATGGTCATATGAAATCTGAATGTCCTACATACTTGAAGTCTAAGGGTAAGGCTATGGCAATAACCCTTAGTGATGATGAAGTTTCTGACAATGAATCCGTCAGTGATGAGGATGGAAATTTCATCGCTTTCACTGCTACTATTGTAGTCAATGAAAGCGTGTCTGTTGAAGAGAACCCTTCTGATGGGGAACTCTCTGAAGATGCAGATTTACAGGAAGCCTATAATAAACTCTGCAAAGTTGCTGCAAAGGATTCTATGAATGTTGATTTGGGCATAAAGAAAATTGCATCTCTTGAACTTGATAAGAAAAATTTGCTTGTGAAATTGTTTGATGCTAATGAGCTTTTGAATAATGTGAAAACTGAGAACATGCTTTTGCTTGATAAAATTAAAAATTTGGAACTTGAATTATCTGTTGCTAGAGAAAAAACTAATAGATCTGCAAGCTCCAAACTTGATCACATGTTAAGTATTCAAAAGTCTCCCTCTGACAAAACTAGCTTAGGTTTTGTGGAAAGCATCTCTGTGCCTGAACCTCATTCCACAAACTTTGTTCTTTCTACTCAACCTCCTAAGAGTGAGATTGTCAAACCTTCTGTGAGTGAAGTTGTTAAAACTGTAGAAGTTACTCCTCCTAGGAAGATTAGGGTTGATCTTCAAGAGTCTAATTCTAGAGCTTCTAATTCTTCTAAGGGCAAGTTGCATGATAAGCCTGCATGGGTTTGTCACTTTTGTGGAAAGTTTGGGCACATTCATCTAAATTGTTTCAAGTTGCAAGCTGCTAAGCGAGTAAATAAACCTAAAGTACCTGTGCCTCAAGCACAAGATCCTATGATACTTATTGGTGAATTGGTAAAGACGTTAAACCTTTATTCCAATCCTGGAGTTGCTTAGAATTCTAATATGAATCATAACTCCAATGCTAGAGTTGCATCTAAAAGGTTTTGGATGCAAGAGGCTCGACCTAATTGAGTCTATCTGACATAGTCCTTGTTCTTCATAGTTCTATCTCTCGTGACCATTTTTTTAAGGATTTGCATTGCATACCATTTATGCATTTCATTCTAGGTTGTTGTTATATATATATATATATATATTTTTTTTTTTAAAAAAAAAAAGGTAACAAGAATGGGTTTGGCAATATGTGTTTTGCTGTTTTTTTTTTTTTTTCTTGAATTTGAAGATAAGGTTGGTCAATCTATTTCTACATAACATGTTTATGTACCTTTTTTAGCTTGGATGCACTTATTGTTATTGCACTTTACTAGCTGAAGTTTTGTAATGCATGTTGTGTGGGAAGATGTTTATGGTTTTTGATCACATGATCTTGATCTTGAAGTCTTATGTCTTTGATTGTCGGACTAGAACTTTTTGAGAAAGGTATAAACAACCATCTCACCACTGTTTATTAGTCAATCATGAACACCTTAGTGTATATCGTAAGATTTTGTGCTCAAGAAAGTATAGCACATGCACAAAAAGAACATAAGGTGTAGCCTCGATTAAAATGTTAAAATTGGTGTGTACATTATTGGGCTATTATAATTTCACAATTCAAATAAAATTGATGTGTACATTATCTCGGCTATTTTAATAAGTTTCTGATCAATTAAAATTGGTATATATTATGAGGCAAATCAAGAAACTTACATGATTGCAAACTTTTATTCTAGGAGATGTGAGAGTTTTATAATGTAACTCTTTAAGTGATAATCTCTTTCAAATTCTTGTGATGAATTTTATAGAAATTGTGATTGATCACTATTTGCATATCACCTCACATGTAGCTCAAGTTTTTTGCTAGTTGCACACAGTACACAAGTTACTTTTTGCTAATAAACTTTGTATATGTTATTATGTGTGTTTCTAGTCTGACCAACCAAGTTTGATGATTTTTTGAAATTTGATGCAAAACATGTTTGCTGTCTAAGATTTTGAGGAAAATTATGTGAAAATCTTATTTTTGGGAAAACTGGGATAAATACATGTGTTTTTAAAAAACATTTCATCCAATACTCATGCATTTTATTCATAAAATTTGATGTTTTGAGGAGTTTATGCACTGAAATTGCTGTGTTTTTCAAAAATCTGATTTTTCCAGAATTTCGATCGATCGAAGCTGTTTCTCGACCGATCGAAATTGTGATTAAATCCTTTGGTCAGCTTCTGTCTTTTTCGATTGGTGCTTGATTGGTTCTGGATCAATCGAAGCTTTTTCGATCGATCGAATCTGTTTTTTGATCGATCAAAAATCGAGTTAAGTGTTTTTTAAAAGGACATTTTCTTCTTGTGTTCTTCACGTATTCAAAACTTTTCAACTACTTTTAAGCCTCCTTTTGCTATTTTTGTTGTTTTTTTCCAATCTTTTTGCAAGGATTCTCTCTCCCAAGACCGGTAAGACTTTTTTACCCTTCTTTTTGCTTTTATTTTCATCTTTTCATGCATAAATTCATGCATTTGTTGGGTATTTTCAGACTTATTTCTTTTTGAAATTGTTGTTGATTCTGGTTGTTTTCTTTCAAATAAATCAATGGGTTTTTGTGGGGACACCATATACAAGTGGTTTAATTTGATTAATTTGATGATTTATGAGAAATTGAAAATTCTAGGGCTTGAAATTGCCGAATTAGGGGCTTTTGTTCAAATTGATGCAATTTGATGAAATTGGCTTGTTAGATTGATTAATTTGATCATTCTATCGTGTTTGCTAACTGTTGTGATGATCAATTTCTCAATTTGTTGGGTTTTGTGAAATTTTTTTCCAAATTTGGGATTTTTGATATAAAATTCTTGCTCAAGCCAGTTTTGTGAATTTGAATCATATTTGAACTGTGTCTTATTGCATTAGATCATGCATCATTTGGTTATTTAGCTCATGCATCATATAGAATTGTTATTTCTATATTTGTGTTATTCTAACTTGTAGTTTGCCCTTGGTTTTTCTTTTGTTTTTTTTTTTCTTCTTTCTATGTCTCTCAATCCTGTCCTTAGCATCATGCCTAGGAAAACTAAAGCACACAGGACTTCTGCCTCTTCACCTTCTTTTGATAGTGATAGGTTTCTGAGTGAGAAGCATCAGGAGACATACGAGACCCTTAACCTTAGGCGTAACATTTGGGGTGAACTTAGGGTCATTCTAGATGAGGTTGATGATGAGCTGGCTACCCTTGTTAGATATAGATCATCCGCCTCCGGCTACCCCGATTAGAGAGTTCTACTCGAACCTCTATATCCACATCTATGATTTCAACACTTTAGTTAAGAGTTGGATACGAGGTGTAGAGTATCGCATTACCCCTTCGATAGTGTCTGATACTCTTGGGGTGCCTGTGGTTTCTCATCCTGTCTTTCCCTATGATGAGTCTCCTCCTCTTGATGACGTGATGTCATACATCACTGGGTCTTCTATCCAGTGGGGTTCTGATCCTCGGATCACGTCTGCTGAGCTTTCTGAGCTTCATTATCTTTTCTTTAGGATTGCCTGTCATTCCTTGTGGCCTATTTCTCATCTACACACTATCCCTATTGAGCGATGTGTGTTCCTTTATGCTCTTGTCACTGATGCTCCTATCAGTTTTCCTCATTTGTTTCTTCGTTCCTTGAACGAAGTGCATCGGAGCAGTTCTACTGCTCATGCTTTGTTCTTTCCTGTTTTTATACATAGAATTCTTCTTCATCTAGGTTTAGGTGATTTCCCTGCTTCTGAGCCCGTTCATATCATTGCTCCTATAGGTGCCACCTTTATGAGGCAAAGGGCTGCTCAGCTTTGAGCTAGCTCTAAACGTCCTAGGGTAGAGCCTTCCGGTGTCACTTCACTTCCTGCTTCTTCTACAGTTGCTCCTTCGGCAGAGACGTCTACTGATCCTACTGCTGCTGCTGCTGCTGTTCCTCCACCTTCTCCTTCGGATGATTCGGACATTCGTCGGATTTTGGACACTGTCATGACCATTCAGGTGGCTCATGGTCAGCTTTTGGTGGATGTGCTTGATGAGATTCGAGCTTTGAGAGCAGATTTGGCGAGTCTTCAACGTTCTCCTCCGCCGCCTCATTTTAATGATGAGTGAGTGCCCTTTGGTAATTCGTCACAAAAAAGGGGAGTACATTATGGAGTACTTTGTAGGGAGTTTTTTTGTCTTAGGGGGAGTTTTTGTTTCTTTTTGTGATACTGTGGAGCTTGTGGAGTTTTTAGATTGTATCTAGGTGCTTCATTGTGTATTTACATTTTTGGCTCATGATAGGGGGAGATATATTTTGAGATACATCTTTTGTATATATTTTTTGTTTCACTATGCTACATTGCTTATTGATTTATATTTATGATGTTACTCATGATATATATCTTTATTTTGTGTTATGTGAAATCAAGAAGTTATTTTCCATGTTACTTGTATTTTCCACACATGCGTTTATGTATTTGTTAAGTGTTACAGGAATATACAGGTTGATTCAATTGTGCTGCTGTGTACTTTTGCAACTGATAGATAGTAGTTAGGTTGAATTTGTTTAGTAGGGCTATTATTTTGTAATGGGCTGTTTATTTTGTAAACTTTGAGCTTTTTTGTTAAGTCTGTGTTTTGTCACGGATTGCCAAAGGGGGAGTTTGTTAGGTTCTAAGGAATTAGGATTTAATGTATTAGAACTTCATTTTGTAATGTTGGCAAACCATGATCAAAACTTTTTTAGTCTTATTTAGACTTGCTCAAAGTATGAGGTTTTTATGTAAAGTTGGAATCGAGTTACTGCAAATATTACTGTGCAATTCTGCCTGGCTCGATCGATCGAGAATTAAACTCAATCGATCGAAAGTCGTGCAGATTGTTTTTTCTGCAGAATTTCCAACTTAGCCTAAGCCCGTTAGACGTGTAGGGTTTTATATTTTGCTCTAAGTATAAAAGGGAAAACCCTAGCCACGATTTTAGGGTTGTTCTGAATGCTGTATTTGTGAATCTAATTGTTAGATCTAGAGGTGTTTACCTTCACATACACTTAGGGTTTCCAAACTCAAGATTGATGTCAAGAGCTTGGTAATCGTTCAGTTGCAGAATCAAGAGCTTCAAGATATACAAGCAGGTGTGCTTGTGCTTTGCTGAGAATTTAAGGAAAGAAATAGTCCGTGGACTCGGAGCTGTCACGTGGTCGTGGTAGTAAGTTTCTTACTCGAGGTAACAATAGGATGTTAGTGATTTAAGTCACTATTGTGTAAACTTCAATTCTTTCATAGTGAATTCGGTTTTACCTTGAGGATAGCTAGGTTAAATCCTCCCCAAGTTTTTACCGGTTTGGTTTCCTGGGTTATCATATCATGAGTTCTTTATTTTTCGCACTTTTGCATTATATGATATATTTGTGTTAACCTAGAATTGCTTAATTTACCTAAATTAATCACTTGATTAAATATCTAGGTTAATCTGTTTGGGTTTAAGGGGTCTAAACTTCTTACATATATATATATATATATATATTCTTCCTTGAAGAGTCAATTCATCACCTTATCATTTACTTGTTATATTTTTCCAATATATATATATATATAATAATAAATGAAGTAGAGAGAAACTCAAATAGAATTCCAAATTAGAGTTTCAATTTTGTGCCATGTGTCTAGATTTGGATTCTCAATTTTGCGCCACTTGTCCTAACCAAAACTCAAAAAAAAAAAAAAATCTAATTAGATTATAAATTAGACTCCAATTTTATGTTATGTATCTTATCTAAATTTTCTAATTTTTGTATCTAAATAAATAATGCATTAACATTTAACACGGAAGCCAAGAAAACCATAATGATAATGCTCATTGGCCTAAGTAAGAACATCTCACCTGCACATTTTTATGGGTGAACATCTCACCTACACACTTTTATGGATGAATATCTCACCTGTCCACTACTAGAACCAAGGAGTCCAATGAGAAAAACTATAAAAGTAAAACATCATCTCCTCCTAATGCCATATCGTCATCCCATGTCTCCTCCTTCTCTCTCAACCTCTACCAACTAGATCCACATACTATCCTCTCCTCCTCCTTTCGGATTTCTAAGAGCAAGGTCGGGTTCAAACACAATGTTCAATCCCACTCTTCCTTACTTCACATTCTCATACATTACCACTTCATTGGCGCATCCAAGAAAATTCTAAACTCAATATGGAAACTGAATCTACCAAAATGAACATCTTATCATCACAATTGTTAATATTTCTGTGCATAAGCACGGATTACATGCTAGTTATTGATAAAATATGAATCCTACAACTTTAACATCATGCTAAGATATTACTGGATTTCAATTTTTTGTAGGCAAGATTAGCTTCTAAATAACTTATTCAACTATAATAGAATTTAGTTATTGGTCCAACTGAGACTCACAATATTTGTTACTTACTCTGTCCCATATTGTTTGACCCATTTAAAAAATTCAACTTTTTAAGGAAGAATATTTAATAACTTTTTTTTTTTAAATGTATAAATTTTCAAATCTATCTTGCTTAATTTAAACTTTAGTGCAAATTAAGTTTTTGGGAAATTTACATATTAATTTTTCAAAAAGAGCCGCGTCTCAAAATGTAATAGAAAACTTTATGTCGCATCATTTACTATTCTGCTGGTCGCCATTCTACGAAAAAAATTGCATACATTTCTTTGCGCAAGTCCAAACAATTGGGAAGTAACATTATTTCAACATAACATACAGCAGGTAGAGTTCCATATATTTCTATTTCAACAACCAGAGCAATTCATAGCTCAGTAATTATGTCTACAACCGTACACCTTCTCAAACTTCTTTTCATGATCCTCTTCTCATGCTTATGGAGTACTCCTCATGCTGCAGGAAAATGGGGGAACTTAACATGGCAGGTGATAGTCTCAAACCAGGTGACACCCTCAATTCCTCATCTTACCTAACTTCTCCAAATAAAACTCTCTTTGTGCAGGGTTCTTCCCATGGGGCAATACTACTAATTCCTTGTCGTCGTTAAGAATATCAGACTTCGCTAGAAATTTTATAGTATGGTCCGCTAGTCCAAGCAATCCTATTGCCAACAACTCCGGAGTACTTACCTTAGAAAACACAGGAACACTTAAAATCACACGGCTAGTAGTGATCCAATAGTGTTACACTCTTCTTCTCAACCTACCAATAACACTATTGCTATTTTATTGGATTCTGGCAATTTTGTCTTGAGAGAATTGTACTCTAATGGAACAATAAAGCAAGAGTTATGGCAAAGTTTTGATTATCGTACAAACACCCTTCTACCAGGTATGAAATTAGGTATCAGCCATAGAAATAATCTAACTTGGTCACTTACATCATGGTTAAGTGACAACTACCCAGTTCCTGGGCCTTTCTCTCTTGGATGTGACCCTAAGAAGGTGTGGTTTATTGGGAAAGTGGGGTGTTGAGAGGCACAACGTATGAAAATAATTTAACAGATGAAACAAGGTCCATGTATGATTACTGTTTCAAATGAGGACGAGGAATATTTTTCTTTCATAAATAAAAACAAAAGCAAATTGTCCAAATGGGTGCTAACTCCTATAGGGCAATTGAAGGATTTGGAAGGACCTGTTATTGCACGAGTGGATGCTTGTGATGGCTATAACACTAATGGGGGATGCAAGAGATGGGAGTGTAAGCGGGAGATTGTGTCTAGTGACCCATTTGATGTTAGATCTAGTTATTTTGTTGAAGATGGAGATCATTCAATTAACTTGTCAAATCCAAGGCTTGGCTTCAGTGATTGTAGAGCTACTTAATTGCTTGGGCAACTGTAGCTATACGGCTTTTGCTTCTCTCTATGAAAATGGTACTGGCTGCCGGTTTTGGACAGATATGTCGATGCCGGTTTTGGACAGATATGTCGATGTTCCTTCAGAGCAACTCGGTTGGTTCAAGTTCTGTATATATGCAATCATCAAAGCCTTCTCGAAAAGGTGAGTTTGCTTGTTTTGTTTTTGACATGAACAAATGCACGAAGTTTTCAATTTCTTTAGTATGAGACAAACTTTCTTCTTTTTCTTTCTTCTTTTTTTTTTTTTTTGTTTAATAATTGTTCAAGTAACTTGTTATTTGCTGAGAATTTATGTGAAAATAATGTTACTATAATCATAATTAATTACTACCTTAACAAATTGTATTAAAAAAAAAAAAAAACTAATATCATTCTTTCAATATTTCACTTCATAAAAATAGTAATAATCATGTGGTTGTGTCGCAAACACCATAACTTTAGAATGAACAAGCATTTTATAATAATGTCTTCCGATTTGACAACAATAAATTTAGGGTGACTTTTCAACCCCATTACAACAGATGATTCAACTAGTTAATACAAGTCAATACAAATCTTGTGTTTTTTAAGCAGAGTTGTCAGGAAACCCAAGGCCACAAGTATATCCCTTTATTAAATAGAAGGTATTATATGTACTTGATATATGTATCCAACGAGATAGTGAATATATGATAGAGTTTCTCCACACAAAGAGATAAAAAAATCTCTATGAAAAAGGTGGGAGGTGGCTCTAGTAGACCCATAGATCATAGAACAAATTGGGTGGGTAGGCCCAACCATCACACTCATAGGCTGTGGACTCTTCAGACTATTCTATTTTAACATCTCAAAAAGCTACTTTATTATTTATACCATACTAGTGTTTAACCCGTGCAATGCGCGAGATCATTTTACATATTAGAAGACAATCAAAACTTATATAGTTGTTTGACTTTTAAATATTTTCAAAGACAAATTCACACTTAGCTCATACTTCACTTAACATGACATCTATATATATCTAAAAGCTGAAGCGTAGCATTTATTGTTGCTACGCTCCAATTGAGCCACATCATCGCCACGTCATAAAGTTTTTATTTTCCTTTTTCTTTTTTTGGGTTTCCATTTCATATATTCTATGTAATCAATCCCATTCTCTCTCTCAACTCATCATCTTCACATCAAACAAACGGCTAATATTTATGCTATTAATGACTTTCCCATTGAATCCAAATTCCCTTAAATTTAGCAATCAATCATTCTCTCTCTTGGACTTATCATCTCCTTATCAAAAAAACGGCTTCTTTCTCCCATCAAAACATTCAATTGCCTCCTTTTGGATTTAAAGCCCACTGATTTAATTTCTTTATATATAGGTTTTGAATTGCTTTCTTTCTATCCCATCAGTCACCAAATTACAACTAGAATTTGAAGGTCCATTTGAGGTCAATTTTTTTTTTCTTCCCTTGAACTTCTTTGCTTTTTTGCCGCATTTTTTTTATGTTTTGTATTGGATTTTCTTTTCTAGGGTTGTAAATACCATGTTTCTCTTTTTTTTCTTTTTCCAATTTTCAATTGATAGTCTATCTCTTTTTATTCATGTTTATAATTTTTCTTTATATTATTATGTTTTACCCATTAAAATTGTTAGCGTCTAAATAATTGGAATGCATTTTATTGATTTAGTGCATGATCATTTTCCTCCCATTTCTTTATTTTATTTTCTGAATGGTTTTGTAATTTTTAAACTAAATACTACATAAATTCTTGCTACTTTTCTTTTAATCTCATCTAAATCTATGCTAATTTTTAACTTCTCAGGATAACTTGGAATAGAAAACAAAATATTATGATTGATAGGTATGGACCATATGTTATTCCTCTTTTTCTTTGTATTTGGGATTATAACTTAGTTTAATATGGTTATTTTCATTAATTTTTTGACAAATTACGATGTAATGGTTTGTATTGGATTTTCTTTTCCAGGGTTGTAAATACCATGTTTTTTTTTTTTTTTTTCAATTGATATTCTACTTTTTTGTATTCATATTTACTATTTTTTTTTTACATAATTGATTTTTACCTATTAAAATTGTTTGTGTTTAAAGAATTGGAATACATTTTATTGATTTAGTACATGATCATTTGCCTCTCATTTGTTTATTTTATTTTCTGAAGAGCTTTGTAATTTTTAAAATTAAATACTGCATAAATACTTGCTAATTTTCTTTTAATCTCATCTAAATCGATGCTAATTTATAACTTCTTAGGACACCTTGGAAGAGGAAACAAAGTATTATGATTGATAAGTATTGACCGTAAGGTGTTCCTCTTTTTCTTTGTATTTGGGTACCATTTATCTTCTTAAAAAAAAAAAATCTTACAATTTATAACTATTGCATCCATTTTATTATTGTGGAAATGCATGTAATATTTCTTTATGTTTCCATGGTAATGCTAATGTCCATTACTTTTAAATTAAAAAATTCTCTCAATTGAAGCATATACCTTGACGTGATCTCATTCTTAGGAAATCCCGCAACTTAATTCAAATCATGCTAACCAAAATATATATATATATATATATATATATATATATATATAAATAGAATGATTTAGTATAGTCCATAATGAATTAAATCATATTGCCTTAGTAATTAGCTTAATTAAGCTTATCTAATTCTCAAGAAAAAAAAAAGACTTAAACTTATATCTTATATCTTATTGTTCAATTTGGCTATGATATGTTGCACTTCAATCCATCATACTCCTTAAATATTCAAAAATATAATATAAATAACATAAGAAATATAATAGATAAATACAACAAGAAATCAACTAGGCACTTCTTTTGTACTACAAATTTCACTATTATAATTCTTAAATAATATGTACTTAAATATTCACTATTAGCTTTTTTAGAAAAACAATCATTTTTTTTTTTTTTTTGCCTTCGTATATATTTCTTCTATCTAATTGAAAAAAAAATATCCATAAAATTCTCATTTATGAAGGAAATTATTTTCTTTGATCAAAATTTTTGGGAAAAAAATAATGAATATGGAAAGTCTTAAATTTTTCATAAACCTAAATGGTTGTTCAAAAGTCCTTTATTCAGGCTTACTATTATGTTACTGTATATATATATATATATATATATGTATATATAACATTAACCATGCAACTAAGCAGTTATAAATACATTTTTCAATTACCAAAATATACAAAGTCTCTTCCTCTTCCCCATCCTTACCCCTTCCTTAACACTTATGTATCGTATATACATTTTTTCCTTCCCCTACACACACACACACACACACATATTTGTGAAATCTTTTAATCTCTCTATTAATTATCACTAAAATTTAGATATTGTGTTTGACTTCATTTTGTTAGGTTCCTGTTCATGATCATTGGTTTATATGCTGCGAGTTGGGTTAAAGTTGCAGGACTTGGAGAGATCAAACAAGATACAGTTGCTACATGAATATTTTAGAAAGTAAGAGTATTATTATACTAAAACAAATATGGACATATATAAACAATTATACTGTGAATAAGTTTGCTTTCCCCTACCCCTTTTATGCTATTTTTTGATTGACTAAGATCAACTACACATTTTTATTTTTTGGAGAAATGATCAACTACACATTTAGCTTCCTTAGTTTTTCACATTTTTGAAATTGTATGGAAAGGAATAATAGAAATCAATATATGTTTTGGGGAGAAAAGTTTTTGTAATAGTTGATTCTTATGCATGAGTTTAGTGATTATCAAAATAGAAACTATTATAATTTTGTTTAATAGTTCTTATGTTATAAAATGGGAACAAAGTTTGGATAAATTGCTCAATGACTTCTCCAAAAATGCAAAATAATGTTAGCTTTCATATGAAACCAACAAGATTCATTTTCATGTTCTAATAAAAATTATACATTTTCTATTTTTTTTAATTGTGTTGTGTTTTGATACATATCTCACACTATTATAACGTATTACAAAATATTTTGTCATATATAATAATTGAAAGTAAAATGCAACATGTTTCCTTGCCAATACACACACACACACACACACACACACACACAAAATCAAGATAAAGACTTCTTCACTTTCATAGAATTTATTATATATTACAATGTAATCACATTATCGTAAGATGAGTTTGGGACTATTATTAATCAATCTCAACTATTATTCTCATTCTTTACTTAACAAAAAATAATATGACATCAAAATTATCTCGCGCAGTGTGCGGGTCTGCGACTAGTTATTTATAAATTGCAAACCTATAGCTAAGCAATATATTGATACATAAGGAAGAAATATAACTCATTGAACAAACATCCAAGAAAAAAAAATATAATTAAATAGAAAATCAAATTATTTCATTAATATAAAACTATTCACTCACTGTAAACCAATTTGAAAACCTTTTTCAAAACCCATGCTGCCTTCTTTTATTAAGAATTTCAATAACCAACAACTTGACCAATATCATCCTCATTCAAAGAGTTGTTTTCCTCTTAATTAGCAATCTCATAAATTGGGAGGAACAAAAGTTGCTTATCAACAATGACTTGAAAGCTATAAGAGAGAGGAATAGAAGTTAGGTGTAATTTTGTTATGAGAGTTCACTAAAATAAAGCAATATAGTATAGTACATTAAAGGCTTCATCATTCTCTGCAATTTAGAACATGCAAATCATAAGTGGACCTTATTGTGAAAGTTAGTATTAACAACCTGAAAGTTTTTTTTTTTTTTTAAATAGACCTTTTTCACAAAAAAATGATTAAAAGTACATAATCTCAACATGAATCTCCATGTAAGATAGGAAAGAAACCATTAGTAGATTATCTAGTCCTCTCCAATTATCTTATTGGTCTGTGCATTTACATTACAAATCCTTTAACTTCCCTTTATGTTATAAACTTGTAGTTGTTTCTTTTTGTAGATTATGCATGTATAAATGTTAAAATTATCTACTTCCTTATAGAATGATCTAATAATATCAACTACACCACAACTTTAAAGAAGGGGGTATCCTTAACAGATGAAAAATATAACTTGGAAAGTTCCCTCATCTCTTATGAACTAATTTTCATTATTGTAGTCTAAACTTACATTAGCAGCCAAGAAAAACAGTAAAGCAAATGAGAAATTCAAAAACTACATAAAAATCTTCTAGCTTAGTTGAGTATTCTTTGCTCTTACTTTTGTGTTATTTCCCATCTCCAAGTCATCCATTGAACCTATCCCATTAGTGAATAATTCCTTCATTACTTATTAAATTTTTTAAAAGAAAAAGAGAGAACTAAATTGTGTGCTCTACTAACATGCTGTTAAGTTAACAACATTTTTTAGGGTTCCACATAGTTCAACTCCTTCCACATCTTGGACAAATTTGATAACATGATATTAAAAAAAAAAAATTTATGAACAAAGCATGAATCTAATGATTGATTGATGTGCACCTACTCATAGCAGCATAATAATATAATGAAATTGATTCCTAGAAGACATCATGGTTTTGCTACAAAAGAGACCAAAATATTGATTATAAAGCACTAAAATTTGATCTATGTTTGCCAGGGTCTTAAAGGAGACAGCAAGTTAAAATACTGATCCAGTTTTCGCTGCCATAGTCAATAAAATAAAAAAGAGAAACATGTGAAAGAGTTATGATGTTTTCAAAATATTTTTTCGGTCTACTCTTAAAATGTAAATCTTAAGGGCAAAAGAAAATCAAATTATTGTAAGAATATTACTTGGTGAACTACCGTGTTACAAACTTGATAGTATTGAAAGTGCTAAGATCAGCCCCATCTTTATAGAAGCTCTATGTCAAAGGAATGAAAGAATTATATTCTCTAAAGGGCATTTTAAGTACTCAAAAGATTCATTATCTTGTGAAAATTTAAATGACTTTTGAATATTAAATCAGAGCATTCGATGTCCTCTCCTCAACTTCAGAGTTACCAACACAGTAGACATTGTTTCGAGTACCTGTATTATGTAGCAAAATTAATATTAATGTCCAATTTTGAGGCGTAAATGTGAATAAATTAATAATAAAAAAGGAACACATTTGTACATTATACCAATTTTTGCAAAAGTACATTAGTCATAGTTTGGAACTTGATTTGGAGTATATTAACCAAAGGATTGTAGTGTCTTATGAATGAGGACTATCCTAACCATAAATATATAATCCCATCTTACTGCTTCAAGTCCAATAACCTGGCCTTCAATCTTAGTCAACAATTTCAAAGTCTATATATGTCAATGTGTATCATCTTTTCAGGAGAATAAGGAAGATCAAACTAACGTAAATAATGTAGTATATTTAAGCATATAGTGTCTGAAAAAAGAATTTGACTTTAAGCAACAACAACACCAGCAATTATGCAGCTACTTAAGCCTCCAGCAGCAGCACCAACATGACTTATGCAGCAACTTAGGTTTAGCATTATTGCCACTAATCATGAGCATTGGTTCAGCCATCATAAATCCTGAAAATCAGTCTCATTCTGATAAAAAGCCAAACATAGAAAATCATTGCATCAAATCAAATCATTGCCAAACTCAAGGAGAATATTATGCAATAATAAATCATGACAGGTCATATTTAATCCATGCATCAAAACTTTCCTTGTAATTGTATATTTGAATATAGTAAACTATTTTATTACTTTAACAATATAGAATATGTTAAGAGTCATCAAGCAACACCTGTGATGTTGTTGCTGAAGTTGACTTGTTGCCATAGCTGTTATTGTTGATGTTGCCTAGCATACACCTGTCCTAAGCTGCTGCATTAGAGTTAGGGAATTGTTAGTCTTTTACCATAAAAGCTGTTAACATCTGTTAGTTGCTGTCAGTTAGTTAGTTAGATAGGTCATTAGAATGCAACATATATGGGTTTACTTGGAATAGCTTTGAATACTCAAGAAAATTGGATATTAGTGGTTTGCTAGAGTGGTTATTGTAAGGACCATTGAATGAAATAAGCAACAGTTTCTCTCCTAATCTTCTCTATTCTCTCTAAATCTTATTTCTCATATGAATTACATATTATGCTAAAGCTCTAAGCATAAAATTTTGTGGAAAGTAAAAGAGACAATAATAATGGATTGTTATAAACTTAGTCTAAATGGTTTGGCAATGTATAGTAGCTAACATTTATTTGCCCATAGGCTATTATATTTTCTATCACGCATTTCAACAAACATTTGGCATTCAAATATAAAAACTTAATGGGAAAGCAGTCATGCATTCTATAAAATATAAAAATTTCTTCCTTTAGCATGCCATAATTAGGCATCCAATAAAACAAAATTTTTCTAGTTTGCCATAACTATAAGATGGGATTTATGGTTTGTTGAGGCTTTTTATTGATTCATCAGGCAGAGGTATACACATAATTTTCCATTTTGTCCATTTATCAACTTGATAGTTTCCGATACCAAAAGTACATTGCCTTCAACAGATTTTCTAGTTAAAAATCAGCTTGCACATATAACACCCATAAAAGCCAAACAATTTAAACACCAACTAAGACCCTATTTTCATTACCTAATCCTTGTCATCATTCCCCCCTCCCTCCCAACTTCACGGTCTCAAACATTTCCCATCGCATTCCATCAAAGCCAGCACAACTTTCTAAACTATAAACAATCAGAAAAATAATTAATTTAACATTAAAAAGAGAAAAGAGAAAAAGAATCACCCGCATAACCCATATACAATTTATCTCATCATCAGAATGCACAAAACCCATAAAAAATTTAAAAACAAACAACACTTTCACTAACCAAAAAGCAGACTCCATTGGAACATTGACCCCAAAAAACTCCCATTTTCAAATAACAGCATGCCAAAGGCAAAGATAACACTTTTATAAACCACAAGCCAAGTAAATAATTAACAAAAACCAAACTTTGAATAAAAAAATGTGTTTTCTTATCAAAACTTTGAATAAAAAAATAAAGGATACCATTTAACCACATATTAAAACAACTTTAAATATAACAACTTGCTAAGCATGGCCTCCAAATTATTTTCAAATTAAAGATTTATCAACCATCTAATATTCACCATAGTCTCCATATTCACACATACATTTCTTGATAAAAAATTAAAAACAAAATAAAAACTACTTTCTATTCTTCCCACATTCAGAAATAAAACAATTCATTCATAAAGCAAATTACAACGAAACCCACCAAACAAAAAAGGAAAAAAAAAAAAAAGAAAAAAAAAGAAAAGAAAAGAAAAGAGTTTTGATCTTTGGAGTTATAAAGCTGTTGGCAATCTTTAAATCATTGTGCAGGACGGGTCAGTCTTCTGGGTTGGAGAAACGAACAGGCTAGGAGGCGATCATCAAGGCCACACTCGCCTTCAACACATCGTTGTCAATAGCCCCAATTTAAACAGTTCGAATTCAACCGTCATGCTTCTTCATCATTGTTAGATTCAACGTATGAGTAAATTATTAAAAAATCTAAATCTAAATCAATCCAACCAAGAAATTCAAACCTAAATTATATTCAATTCCCAAAATTGTAAACAAAAAGGAAAAAAACGATAACTTTACCAGTTATGGGTACACGGCCTGTCTTTCTGTGCTTGCGGTTCCAACAAACCTTAACCGATCAAAAAACCCTAAGACCCAAAACAAAAATGAATCAAATCTAAACCTATCCAACAACAAAACTCAATTAAAAGTAAAATTTCATACCCAGATCTTAAAAATGGAAAAAAAATTTACCGGTGATAGTTCCAACTATGCGGGTGGTTGATATATGGCCTGACGGTATCTTTCTGTGCTTGCTGTTCCAATGGTCTAAGTCTGGCTAGCATAAGAACAATCGCCAGCCTTGGATATTTCTCTTTTTCACTTGTGGTCCGACGAACAACTCTATTCTCTCTCTTTTTCCGTATACGGGCAAGCCTCCTGAATGTAATTTACTCATTTAACCCGTTAGCGTTGTATTTATAGTCAGAGATCAAACGGTTTTAACGCTGTGATAGGAAGCCTCTCCAAACGATACATCGTACGATTTTTTAAAGATTAAACTGTACACGTGTCTGAATTTTAGATACACATTTATCCTATTTGTCAGCACCGCCTTAATTGTAGGAACTCACTTTCTCTCAGCTTCTGCTATTATATATACTAGTGTTTAACCTGCGCAATGCGCGGGATAATTTGAAATCTCTTAAGTAGAAGAGAAATTTAGCTAATAAACTCATTTTTTAATGAAAAAAATTGTTGCAAAACGTGTAAGATACATTAGTGGGATATTATGCATATATTATGCAATTTCTTAACACAAACCTCTGATATCATGTTTATACAGCTAAAGTCTAAAGTTGGTTTAGAACACCTGGTGAATGTTACAAAACTGTTTTTTTACAAATCTGAATGTTTCTTTAAGGATGATACAATCTATTTATTTGATCTTGGCCCAAATGCTCTGAAGGTGAAATTTTAAATAGTTAAATATAAAAACATATGTATATTGGAGATTTTACAATACATTCAGTTTACTCTTCTAAAGAAATTAAAAAATATATATATAATTAAATACATAAAAATTCTTAGAGTAGGGTAGTATATACATTAGAGTTCAATTTTTTTTCTTCTTTGATACAACTTGCTTAGGACCCTTTTGACGCTTTTGAAGCATTTGGAGCGGCATTCTTTCAGGTCTTTCAGTAGATGTCTCCCCTATTTCTTTTTTTTTTTACTGGCTATGTATTTGTCCTTCCTTGATTTTCTTACAATTTCTTCCATTGTGTCCTGCAATAATTTGCATTTTTATGTATCAGTTAGATATGTATAGTAAATTATGTGTAGATTAATGCTTGAATCATATAGTAAGCAAGGTGTAGTAAGTATACTTCAATTACCTCATGTTCTTCAACTTTAGATGAATCATTTTGCTTATGTGAAATTTCTATCTCCAAAATCTTCGAAACTGTGTAATTTTCTTTTCCGTACTTCAAATTATATTCATCAAGATGCAGTTGGAACAAATATTCATTGCCAATTATTTTTGGAATCTCTTTTGTCAAATTATTCTCATCTAATTTCAAAATCTGTATGAACAAAGTATCATACAATTAGCAAAATATGCATATATACATGCATCATGTCTTGTGTAATTCTTTTTTTTTTTTTAATTTTTTTAAAAACTGAAAATAGTGCGTGTATGTGTGTGTGTGTGTGTGCATTTGTGTCTATGTGTGTATACAACATTGGTGAAAAAGTATTAAAACTTTAGTTTTCTATAAAAATAAAGATATAGGGCTGATATTTACATATGAAATTACCTCTTCTTGCATCTCTGCAAGTTCTCTTGTAGTTTTAGATATAATTTTCTCAGCTGCTTTGTCAAACAATATGAATGTGGTTGTATCGGTCTCATCTTGTACTTGAACTTGTATTCTATAGCTATTTTAGATACAAAGTTGTTAGTAGAATATTATATATATTTTGTGTGTATTTGAGAATTTACAAATCTTTCTTTTTTTTAAATTACCTTGGGACTGCAAATTTTGGTTCATTTCTACAACGTTCACACCATAGAACTCCTTTGACTTGTTTCACTTTCGTCTTGCATATAAGACATGCAACATAATACCATCCATATTTGTTGTTGGTATTAATGATTTTGGCATTGCATGTTACCAGCAAGTCCTATAATACAAAGTTTAATCAGTTAATAAAATTATATCCTATTATAAAACACAGAAACAGTCACTAATTATGATAAATTCATAATGTAAGAGTATGGTTGATACCTTTGTCTCTCAGTTCCATTCCAAGTTTTTTATTTTAGTAACAGTTTTTTTATTATGTAAGGCGAGTTCTCCATCTTGTACTTTAGGTAGTGCTTTTGGCAGTATTTCTTTTACGTTTATGTCCATTGTGCTGTATCTGACCAAAAATTATGTATAACTTATTAAAACAATAACAGAATAGTTTCTATATGTATATATATATATATATATATCTAAATAAATTGAAATAAACATGTCTTTCTTAAAGATATCTGCTGTTTTTTTTTTTTTTTAACTTCTATAGTATTTATTTTATACAATTTTACGCTATTTATCATTTAATGAATATCGCTAAGTAGGTACACCTTTGAAAAGAAAAAGTGAAATAGTAGTTACTTGTTTCTCATTTCTGCAACTTTTGGAATGTCTAAATTGACATACAGCTTTGTTGCAAAATTGGATGATAGTTGATAGTCACCTATAGAAAAAGTTGTAAAATTTATAAGCATTATAGATATATAAATATTATGTATTTGATAACTGAGTTAATCAATTGTTACCTCTGAAAGTTCTAACAATAGTTGAAGTGATTATTACAATGAATGGCCCTTTATTTGATTTGTAGAAATCATCATCTATTTGTTGTGCAGTATTTCCCCACAAAGTTGTTTGAACTGATTTGTTCCTGAAGTTGTTTATATGTAAGTTTGAGTTATTTAAAATTATGACATATGAGTTTTAAAAAATGTATATATCTTACCTTCTAACAACAGTTGAATGTTTCTCATCCTTGTTGGGCGCCCTCTTGTTTTGATCTCCTCAATGGCTCCAATGTAGTCCAATATGCCAATCACATCTAGTAAGAACACATTTAAAAAAAAAAAAAAAAAGAGTCAGTATTAAATTATGAATTGCATTATTTTTTAGTTTTGTAAAAGTAGATGCTTGGCTTGTAAAACAATTAAAATTACCAGTCAAGTAAGTAGTGCCATAGCAACGGGAAGCTATTGTTCCATTATCAGCAAATTCAAATTGGGATTGAGGTATTGAATGATCAATTCCGCTAAATTTTGAGACTGAAGTTGTTGAATTGAAAAGTATTTTGAGTTTGTTATGTACTGGATGATAGTTCCCTTTATTTTCTTCAACCAAGAAATTTGAAATTGTATATATGCTCCCTTCATTTAGTTGTGGACGATAACTTTGAGTAAGATTCTTTCTGATGCTTGCATGTATTAATGTTCTCTACAAACATTTTAAATGAATTATCCCTTAATCAATAACAGCAGTACATAATAATCAATTTATATTTACTGGCTGCAAATTTTAATAAAATAATATTTGTAAAATTTATTCTAAAAGGAAATCAATTACGAATTTACCTCTTCGTCAACCAATACCATATCAAGGCTGATCAAATCATGGTTGTTTGCTATATTAATTGCATCCCACATGTGTAGAACTCTAACTTTCACTTTTGAGTTATTTTTGTCTCTCGATATCTGCTTCAATGCTATGTACTCCATATCCATATGAATTTGTATTATCTGCACAATTTAAACATCAGTAAAATTTATATATCATTATAGTGTAAAATCTATGATTTGCAACTTTGGTAATAATCTAACTTATATTATTGACAGTTTCAAATTAATGAACTATATGTATTACGTCTGTGTAAACCATTCAATATTAGGGGAATAAATTAATTGGGACATAATAATTATATATGTCAACTTAATTCATAAATAAAGTTTTAATTGAACAAATATTTGTAAAACAAAAACATTATTTAATCATCACAACAACCGAACAAAAAGAACTCAAGAAATTGAAATAATAAATGGAAAATTAGAGGAAAAAGTTGCTAAGCCTTAAACCTTATTGAGTAATGCAGCAAAATATTATTTATGACGCAGTAAATAATTCTTGGGAAAGCATAATTTTAGTTCATGGAAAACCATCAACAAATCTACACTTTTCAGTATTCGACAAAACATGAAGACAATCACGGAAAAAAAAAAGTGAAAGGCTAACAAAAATCTTCCAAGTGGTTTTTTAAAAAAAGGAGAAAATTAGAACTCATATGGTTTTAAATAAAGATAAAATAAGAACCCTAGAAAATTAAATTCAATAGAGGGAAAATGATCTGTGGGCAGTTATAGACAATTAGGAACGGTAATTGAATAGAAAAAGCATGTTCACCTTATAAATAGTCTGTTGTTGCAGAGAAGGCTTCAGAATAGTTTGCTGTTGCAGTGAAGGAATGGCGGTTGAAACAATTGAGGGAGAGGTTCTCTATTTGTTTGTGTGTGTTCAGCTGAATAAGTGTATTGCTTGAAGATTTAAGTTATCGCATGGCATGGGTGATTCATTAATTTTGGGCTTGATCAATTTATCCTAACGGGCCCAATTATGGCTCTCATCCAAGGCCTATTTTATTTGAGTAAGATAAATTGAATCATACAATCAGTGACATTTTTTTCCCATGAGTGAGGCTGGACTTGGGATTGGTTTTTATTTTAGATGATTTTCGTACATAACTGTATAGGTCTCATGGTTATTAGATGAAATTGATTGGGCTTTTTTAGCTGAAGATATAGACTACCCGTATGGGAAATTCGGATTTGTTATAAATCCACAATAAGAATTTATTTGAACTTTAATTCTGAGATTTATGTGTAAAAATCATCTATTTTAAAGAAAATTAAAAATCATAATAATGAGCATTTTATTAAAATGCACAGATAAATGGCTACATATTAATAATAAGTAGTATCTGAAAAAGCAAATATATTCAAATAATTTAGGGCAAATATTTGAAGTGAATATTTTATATTAAAAGTATTAGTTAAATAAATTTAATTAAATAAGTATGTAACTAATATATTAGAAATTAAAAATTTTAAAATAGCACTCAAAATATCAAAACCAAAATCAGAATTTAAAAATTATTTATTGTCGTGGATTTAGTATTTCTTAAATTTTAATTTTTTTCTCTCTCTATCTCTCTTATATGTATTAACTTTGCATTTTTTTTTTGTTTTTGTTTTTGTTTTTTTTTTTTGGGAAATGCAGTAATATATTTGTATCTAAAAAATCTTGGGATTTTTGTCAGAATGTAGGTAAGCAAATAAGTAACAAAGTTTAAAGTTGAAAGTTAAAAATTAATCCAAATGGTCATAATGGTATATAAAAATTTGGGTTGCCAAGTAATATAATTCAAATAAAACTTAACTTTTTTTTTATTTGTATTTTGATAGCATTATTTGCCCGTTTGATATATTGCAGGAATTAGAAAAACTGTAAAAAATATTTATTCAATAATTTAAAAATATAATTTTTTTTTTTAAAAAGGCTACAATATTTGGTTGCTAAGAGAATTAATCATAAATTAAATTAAAATAAGTGTATCAAGTTCCACATGAAGATTATAAATTCCAGAAATTTGTTTCTAATATGCCATATTCATAACATGTTAATGTTTAGATTGGCATGGCAATCAACTTGGTTCATTTTGTAAACTTTCAAAATTACTACTACTTATGAAGCTCTTCTAATTATTACCATGTTTTTGGTTGCAATATGGATACAAAGGTTCATATATGTCTAAAGAATGGCTAAAGCAACCTGCCTTTATTTATTTCTTTGTTCCAGCTTCATTCACATATATTGCACAAATAAGCTGAAAAATTAGTGATAACTTCTACAGCAAAGTTGGAACATACATATGGAGAAAATCAGAAACAGGTTTTGGAGATTACTGAACAAAAGATCAAGGAACTAAGAAAGCTTTTTTAATCATCATCTCAAGCAACCAAGAAAATTTCAATTGTTTGTTTAAAACCAATGTGACACATACAGGCCTTTCTCTTTAAGGGGTTTTGCCTGGAACATGAGGCAAAGCTGGCTTAGGCTTCTTTATTTTTTCCACCAACAAAGCTTGAGTGATAAGAACTACACCAGCAATTGACACTGCATTTTGAAGTGCACAACTTGAAACCTGACAAGGATCTGCAACTCCAGCATTTAGAAGATCTTCATATCTGCCTGTCATTGCATTGTTAGACAATTTTTTATTTAATTAGGTGGCATAACTATTATTCAATATCTATGAGGATAACGTTGTATTTAGCAAGGCTCTTAAGAATGTCTAAAGGTTCATATATGTCTAAAGAATGGCTAAAGCAACCTGCCTTTATTTATTTCTTTGTTCTAGCTTCATTCACATATATTGCACAAATAAGCTGAAAAATTAGTGATAATTTCTACAGCAAAGTTGGAACATACATATGGAGAAAATCAGAAACAGGTTTTGGAGATTTCTGAACAAAAGATCAAGGAAAAAGAATAAAGAAATTTCTTTAAGATATCCTCATCATTATTATTGCAGTATTATACTAAGTCCAAAAACAGAGTACCCAAAAAAAAAAAAAAAAGAAGATGAAGAAGAAGAAGAGAAGAAAGAATCTTACATGTGTTGAGCAAGATTACAAAGACTAATAGGCTGACAACTACTGGATATGAAATCCCTTTCTTCATGTATGGCTTTTAATACTCTCACAATCCAAAAGTCAAATTGAAAGCTGACTCCTCCGGCCTCTCCACGGTTTCTAAACTCTAAAGCTTTTTTAATCATCATCTCAAGCAACCAAGAAAATTTGAATTGTTTGTTTCAAACCAATGTGACACATACAGGCCTTTCTCTTTAAGGGGTTTTGCCTGGAACATGAGGCAAAACTAGCTTAGGCTTCTTTATCTTTTCCACCAACAAAGCTTGAGTGATAAGAACTACACCAGCAATTGACACTGCATTTTGAAGTGCACACCTTGAAACCTGACAAGGATCTGCAACTCCAGCACTTAGAAGATCTTCATATCTGCCTGTCATTGCATTGTTAGACAATTTTTTATTTAATTAGGTGGCATAACTATTATTCAATATCTATGAGGATAGCGTTGTATTTAGCAAGGCACTTAAGGATGTGACCTCTTAGGGTATTAATAGTTTAATTTGATAATAGAAACTATTTTCCAACATAATTTCAGAACAATGAAAAATTGTGTCTAAAAAGTTCTAGTTTTGATATAGATTTAAATCATATTTTAAGCGAATTTTGTTCCATATTATCTATTAGCTCCATAACTGTATTTCTGATGCAGTCACCTTTTTAAATTAACGGCATGGACTTGATACAACAGGGCTTAGTGCAAAGCTTGGATTCATTAAAACGTATAAGAAACTGGGTAAAATCTCAAGACAGCCTCTAATGTAAGACTTTATTGTAATTAGGTTTCCAATTCTGATTTGATTCTTTAAAAAAACCCTACAAATTATGCAAAATCAACATAGAGAAATAACCATACACTATCTCATTCATTCAATAACTTTTCAGCATATATTATCTATCCCCAACTAACAGTAAAATGAAAACTTGTAGACTTAAATTAGCTGAAACATAGTTCTCTCACTGAGGAATTGGTGGACGGCTCTTGGCTGCAGAGATCCTGGACCCCATTCAAGCAACTCTTTACTGGTATGAACAATCACTTTTATGAAGCAGAGGCAGTCCTTCTACTCCCCATTAGCTGTTTCAATTGCTTCAATAAGCCCCTCTTCACAACAAATCAATGTCAGATGACTTTCCATGATCTACTATATGAATGACATGCAATTTCTGTCTATTTAATAACAATCACATTCATTGTTTATAAATGAAATATCACCTACCAACAACCATAGAGTTACAACAACAAAAATACTTTATACTTTCAGGTTTCAAAGTTTCACAATTTCAATCACTCTTCAAAAACAGTAGATCAGGTAGGATGTAAAACAGTTTTGAATAGTGATAATGATTTATCTTTTTTAGCACTACGCCTCTCTTTGAATAGTGCATTGGGTCAAATCCAATAATAAGTAAAACGGGCTGAAACCCCTGTTTTTGCTAGTATGGCAGCAACTATACACACCCTACTAAATGTAGTTCAGAATTCAAATTAAAACAATGAAACATCTCTCTTCACCCATGTATGAATAGTTCAACAAAATCTCAATACTAACATAGATGTATCAATGTACTTCCTTAAAATACTAATGGATGAAATCATGAAACTCCATCAGCTCATTCTATAACCCACTGGCAGATACTTTTTAATAGTTTAAGAAATTGAAGACATGAAGTTTTTCTTTTTTTTTTCATGTGAGGGAGGTGAGAGATATGAATTCAGGTTTACCAAATGAGGAAACAAAACAGTGCCGCCAAGTCACAAAGCTCATGGCTAACTTTGATTTACCTGTAAGTCTCTAAGGTCAATATTGCCATGGGCAGACCAGTTTGAAGAAGCAATGCAGCGTTTAATTTCCCAAGCTGCTGCTGATGTAATATTTGTAAACCATCTTATCCTCTCAACAGAAACCATTTGATTTTCCACAAAGCAGCTCATATATATGACCCAGAACAGCACAGAGTTCAAGGACAATCCATAGGAGAGAGTTAAATCAACATGTTCTGCATGAAGTAAGAATAAATTGAACAATCACAGCAAAAACAAACCTAAAGAAAGCATGACCCAAAACGTATAAAGCTTTCTCTTTTTTTTCTTCTCTATATTCAACTATTGCTTTATAAATTTCAGCCTTGTACATGTATAAAATAGAAGGCCTTCAATTCATCATATCATATTATATCAAAATGGGGTATGGACTAATGTGTTACGAAACAAATATTCTCTCAGTTATTACTCTATATTTAGTTAAATACAAACTCAGTACCTTGTCTTAACAAATACAGTTTGCCTAACATAACAATGGCTTAACTCCAACTTCTTAGGTTCAGTGCTAAACCATATAAAAGGGCCTCCAAAAAAAAAAAAAAAAAAAAAAAAAAAAAAAACATTGTTGTATAAGGATTATGTATACACAGTTTCTGCATAATGATCTTACGGCCAAAGAAAGAGTAATCAATATTCTTATCCCAATTTTAACTATCACCATCAGAAGAGTACAGTGTAAAATGCATTAAACGAATGACTTTTGATTCCTGGAGCAGATATTACTTTTCCTTATCAATGGATACCTTATCAGATTTAGGCCATGATGCTGACTGGAAAGCAACATACTGCATCCCACACTAACTGATATCTGCTTCAATATTTTGTACTTCATTGTGATATGAATCTGAAAAATTAGAACATTTTAAATATTAGCAAAGTTTATATATAACAATGGAGAAAAACCTACTATTACAATATAAACAATTTGGAATAATTTCAATAAACAGTATGTGTTACCTTTAGGCAAATTATCGAATATTTCTTTGTAGACAATATTTTTTGTATGAAAACGATCACCATAATCATTTTCTACAATAAGTATCCTAAGGCCATCTTTACTTGTGACTCTGGATACGGTAACATATAACTGTCCATGACTGAAAACTGGTCTATCTAAATAAAGTCCAACACGTTGCAAAGATTGACCTTGGCTCTTATTAATTGTCATAGCAAATCAAACAGATACTGGAAATTGCCTTCTTTTTAGTACAAAGGGCCATTTGGAATCAGAGGGGGATAAGACTATTCTTGGAATAAACACTTTTTCTCCAATATGAGTTCCCAATATTATTTGAGCCTCCAAAACCCATTTTGATAATTTAGTGACCAAAAGTCTAGTACCATTACAAAGTCCATTACTTTGGTTTAAATTTCGAAGCAACATTATTGGCAGCCCTACTTTCAATCTGAGTTTATGATTTGGAATACCAGGGAACTTCAATGAATTGAGAAACTCTAATGGGTACATGACATCTTGGTCTAGAATGTTGCCTGAAGCCTTACATAATGAATCTGCACTAAGATATGTCTCTTCATCAGCATTAATAAGATCAATCATGTAACCATTTATGTCTTCAACTACTTCATTTGTTGGAGCTAAAATTGCTCTCTCTTCTAAATACTTGGAATCATTGAATTTTGTATCAAAGTCAGGATAGGTAGCTTTTACAATATCGTTGAAAGGATGAGCACCAGGCTGAATCAGTAAATCTTGTGGTATTTCAACCAATGCTTCACCTTCACTATTACTAAGTTCGCCATCACCAATTTTTAATATCCATTCAGCAAATTCACTTGCTGCAATATCAGCTGGGTTTTGTGTCAACCTCATATTTATTGTCAAAATGAAAACTTTGCAACTATTCCATAATGATGACTTGTTAATTGATGCTTCAACTATTTGTTCTCTTCGCCCTTTAGATACCACTGGTAATATTTGTCTAAAATCACCACCAAGAACAATATTTTTTCCTCCAAAAGGTGTCTCCCCACTATTTGAGTTAGAAAAATGCAATAAATCTCTTAATGACCGATCAACAGCTTCAAAACAATTTCGGTGTGCCATAGGAGCTTCATCCCAAACTATAAGACTTGCTTTTGTCATAAGTTCTGCAAGTTGTGAACCTTGTTTAATACCGCAAGTTGAACTGTCTGTTACATTTATTGGTATTTGAAATCTAGAATGAGCCGTTCTCCCTCCAGGAAACAATAATGCAGCAATTCCAGATGATGCAATTGCAATGAAAATCTTCCCTTCTGAGCGCAATCGATATATAATGGTTTTCCAGAGATGAGTTTTTCCAGTTCCTCCATGCCCATAAACAAAAAAGAAGCCACCTTTATTCTCAGAAACAGAATCAATTACTTCATCATATATATTTCTTTGATCAATGTTAAGACCAGTAAGAAGTTTAAAATGTTCTGCTGCCAAAGAGTTTCTATCATAATCCAATTCTTCTTGTAATACTCTATTGTTACTTTGTCTGAGAAGTAATGTATTTGGATATGGTATTGTCTCAAATTCGTGCAAAGACCTCCCAATTTTTACCAAAATCTGTTCAATTTCACATAGTGCATAGTTCTGTAATTGGAAGTCATCAAGATGTAGGTTGTCATATCGTAGAACTATTCTTTGACGATGCAGAATGTCCTCAGATAACAACTGCCAATTTGAAATCCATAATTTATATGGGTCTGTAATCTCACAAAAAACCAACATTGTAACAAAAAGTTCTCGCAATTGTTTCCCTGAAGCCCAATACGATGCATGATTCAAAGCTTCGTGCCACTCTTTATCATCATCAAGCAAACCAAGTGCATAACATGTTGATCTGAAAGTTGGATACACGACATTATTTATAGTTCGCATTTCCTCAAATGATCTAGCTCCTTTAATAACATTGAGTAGCATCCGCAAATAAAACCGTTCTCCACTTGCAGGATGAGCATAATAAATACGCCCAATACATCTTCCAGATTTTCTCAAATTCCATTCTTTGTCTTTTCTATGCCAAACCCATTTCGTAGGAAATTCAGAATAAGTCAATTCCCTTGCTTCTTCATACAATGCATTCGCTTTCATCCACTCTGTAAATTTGCTTTTTCCGATATCTGGCTTGTCCACAACATTATTTAAATAATCAGTATCTTCAAAAACAACTGGTTGTTCATCCTCATTATGAAAACTAAGTCTTTGAACAGCAGGCTCTCGATGGTGAATTGCAAACTCAAATATCCTCCAACATGCCTCTATGGCAAACACATATCTACAATTTAGATATGTTTTAACTTCATCCGTATCTGTCATATGTTGCATTCCAGTAGAAGAATCAATATGTAAATTTTCTTCAAGAATCAAAGTTGCACGATTAGGTCCTTTTGTTATATATTTAAATAAGTACTTGATAGATCTTGAACGATTACACCACTCAACATTTATGTGTGCTTGAAATTTCACCAATAACTCAATATTGTGTGGAACTATAAATCGATTATCAAGTTTGACTTCATTTCTTTCAATAAATCTTCCATTATTCCTTCTTCTATATATTGGGAAACCATCTTCATCAACAGTGGTTTGCAAACAAAATTTTTTAGGGAAGTGCTTTGTACATTTGTTTTCAATCATACAACTTGCCCTTGAATTAAAAGAGCCGCAAGGACCATGGACCATATACTGTTTGACAGCTTCATAAACCAAAGGTTCTTCATTCAAATCTGGAATTTCTGCTGAGATTATTTAATCAATTTCTGCTGCTGTAGGATGCTTGTCATCATGATGTAGAAAAAGTAAAATGTGTGCATGTGGTAACCCTCTCTTTTGATACTCAACAGTGTAGACAACTGCCACTAAAACAGTAAGTTACATTTATTTAGATTTATTATTAAGCCAAGTAAAGAAGAAGGAAAAAATATTTTAAATGCAAAGTTTAGAATACCTGCAATTACTTTCCCAAAATGTTGACCATGCTTTAAATCATTTAAAAGTTGATCAAGCTTTATCTTGAAAACTCTTGCAACCACATCAGGCCGATCTTCTACCTTCTGTCCAGGTTTCCTAGATAGGAAAAGTTCAATTTCTGGCCATCTTGTGTTGCAAGTGAAGGTAATAAATAGGTCCAGATAACCTGCCCATCTACAGATCGCCATTGCATCTTGATAGTTTTCAATCATATATCTCGGACTTCCAGTAAAACTTGAAGGTAGAACAAATCTTTTGCCTGAAGATGCAGGGGTGGTATCTCCTCTCATAACTGCATCTTTTAGTCCTTTATACAATTCTATCCTTAATTTGTCTTGGTGCTGCTCTACCCACATAAGTCGGATTTCTTCAATACATGTGTAGGCATCGACATCAAATTGTTGAAACAATCTACCACCGTATACCAAAGTATGTCCCTCATGTTCACGTTCTTGCAATCGATATGCATAGTATTCTCTCATTGTAACAGAATCAGTTGTATCAGATCTGATTCCATCTACATTACTATATAAAATGCCGAGCCTAAAACCATCCTCGCCATATGGGAACAAAAGGGGATATTGTAATGCCATGTATGAAGGATGCAACACATTAATACGTTGTAACCCTCCTTCTTTTAACTCAACAATAATATCACGGCATGCATTCTCAGCACCAATATCGCCAACGATAATTGCTGCAATTTCTGAACATGTAGGCAAGTTGTATTCTCTTCCGTCTGTAGTTCGGGAGCCAATAAGGCGTAATCTTAAACGGTGAATATTAGTATCAATGAAACGGTTTTTAGACATTCGAAATAGCTTCACCAGAGTGTTTGATTCATCAAACATTTGGATCAATGCATCAACAATATATGGATCAAGGTCATTGTTAATTTCACCATCGCTAAAGACGTTCATTCTATTTTGAACTTCATTTTCGGTATCATAGAAATATAACTGTGCAAATTGTGGATCTTGACCATCATTAGGAAGAAGAGTTCCAATTCTATGATGGTTTTGGCCATTAAGTTTGAAAATGTAAGGGCGTCTTCCATCATTAATTCTTTTATCTATTTTGCCACCCATAGAAGTCATTGCGAACATTGCATTATAACTTTTGATTAGAGTTCTGAATGTCTTAGATTGTTGACTACCAAAAGGATCTAAAAGCTCATCAATAAAAGGAGGTGCTTTCTTAAGCAAAGGTAACTTAACCTTACCCTCCATACAACAAAGAGAGAATTTTGGATTTCTAGACCTCCTTGATTTGACCGTTCTCTCTTCATACCATAAAATTGAACCGCAATGCACGCATACATAAGAAGGCGAGCCAAAATTCCAAGGTTCAGGAAATTTCCCTATATGAATTTAAAAATATGAAAACAACAATTATGATATAAACAAAAATGAATGTTTTTTTTTTTTTCCTTTGTAAATTTAAGTTAAGCCATTTACTTGGAAATTCTTCACAGTCACTCTCATTTTCTAATTCTTGGATTTCTTGAAGTATATCACAATTATTGAATCCATCTTCTACTAAGGTATCATCTGTAATTATGTTCAATCTAGTTTCTTCGTTGGAATGATCCATGTCAACATCATTATCTAATAATCAAATGTGAATTGGAAGGTTTATTTTCAAATTTTTATGAAGCAATATTTAAAGAATTTATAAATACAAAGTGGTAGAAAGAGAAACGTACCTCTTGACACCAAAAAATTCATATTTGTATCAGGTGAATGCAATATAGAGCAGTCATGAGTTAATGTCGTTCTATCCCTCTTGTTTTTTTTTCTTCTTTTCAGCAATGACCATTTTCCTGGATTTCCTAGCCTGAATAAGTTTATTTTGTAAACTATTTTTCCTTTCGTGCCATTTTCTGCTGGATCGTCTCTCAAACATTAGCATCCGTCTTTTTAGTCGTGCTTGTCTTGCATTTTCCATTTTTTTTTTTTAAACCAAAAATGACTAATCTGGATTAACATGTGGGAGAAAATATATCATTATAAATACAATATTTCATAAGAGTCAATATAAATGAGCTGCTACAAACTGAGATCCTATAAAACATGTGATTGTGTGTTATATAATTAATTATAATTATTTAAAATTCAGAAAACATGGCAGGTTTTTGTAAATGAAATATTGCAAATTTTGAATCAACATAAACAAACAATGGTAGGGATAAATGCAAGAGACCGAAATACATATATAAACAATGCTGTCCTAATCTGTAAGTATGTCTTATCACATCTAAAACAAATTAATAAAGTATTAATATACATCATTTACATAGTCAATCTTTATTGAAGAGACTGATTTTCAATTGGTAATCTTAGCCTCTTGATTTTTTTCTTAGCACTTTCATGAAAGCCAAATCATAAAGAAACAAAAGCACCTATACATAAGTACTCAATAAAACAGCAAGAATCAAGATTAATTGCACTAAAGCTTCTCAAATTTTTTTGGTTTTGCTTAAAAAATACACAGAGATAGATTAGATGATACACACACCCAAGTAATGGAATTCATGAAGCTTTTCACCCACTATTTTGTAATCTTCTATTCATAAAATAAATAAATAAAATAAAAGCATCTATAAGCACTCAATCCAAAAGACCAAGATACACAAAATAAAAACAAATGAATAAACAAAATAAACAAAGCCAACAACAACAACAAAGTATAATAAGCGTTCTAGTAAATTAGAGACATATATCAATAGGGAAATAATAGTAAAATTAAATATCAAGAAGAAATACAACAAAAGTGATCAGAGTAAATGCAATTCAATCTGTAAATACTCAGTAATTAACATTTAAAATAAATAATTTTATTTACAAAATGGCTCAAACAGCCATATATAAAAGAAAAGCCAATAGGAAATAACAAAACACCATTCTAAAAGAGAACCAAGTAACTCTAAGAACCTATATGTTTTTCCCCCAATAAAGTGATTTTTTTCTCATGTCCTTAGAATTGTGTTTGTTGCTATTATATGCTTGTTAAATCAGAATGAGGCATGCAATACTATAATGAAGTAACCATTTTGTAGGACTTTCAAGCCATTTTGAATACTGCCTAAAGGAGGGAAAAATACAAATATATATATATATATATATATATATAGTTTGGTAAGTACTAAATTGGCCATGATACTTATGAATCATATACCTATTGAGAGTAGCCCAAAACACTAAAACCTACAAACATTTTAAAATTAGATGCTAAGAAATACAGCCAATGGACATAAAACACAGAAACAGAAACAGATATTACAATTACCCCCTGTAAGCACAGATTATATAGAAAATCCTGAAACTGTTCTGTAGGAAACAAAATATGCAGCAGCAGAAATACAGCCACATGACAGAAACAGAAACAGGTACATAGTTTTCTCTTTGTGTAGCATTTCAAGTTTGTTTCACGCATGTTTGTCTTTTAAATGGGTATTTTTCCTACATGGTCGATAACTAAACGTATATGTAAACCATTCGAACTAAGAAATACAAACCTAAATCATATTCAATCTCCAGATTAAAAAACGAAAAATAACACGTCAAGTAACAAAATATTGACATTGGGTATAGGTGCAGCAGAAAAGAAACGACACAGTGTGGGTGTCAAATTTACTATTGAAAGGAGGAGAGGTTTTATTTTGCAATTTTTTCTTTTACCAACTGCCTATCCCTATGAATGCAGGTCATCTAATGACTTAGATTGTCCCTAATGACATTGTGCACCTTTGTTTGGTATAATCTCTAAATTTCTATTTCAAAGAAGGCAGTAAATAATCAAAGATTATAATCTGAGGCTAAAGCATTAAAAGAGAGAGAATAAGCATCCGAATTTCAGTTGAAATTCAAATAACAAAAAATAGCGAAGATGTGAAATAAGTAGACGGGAGAATTAGATAAAGAAATCAAATTTTAATGTCAGCAGCTGACTAAAACATGCAAATCAAAACCAATTAAAACAGGATTACATTAAATGAGCAAATGGAATACTATGTATGAAATAAGCTAAAAGGAAATCAGCATTCAAGCAAACTGTAATAATATAGGTCGGACTGTTTTTACAATAATCAGCATATACAGAAGTCAATCTGATTTATAGATGACCTCTGATGATTCTAGAGTGCTGCCATTCTTGTCCATGCCATAAGCATCAACATTCATAACAAATTAGTAAATAACAGAATACTGGAATTGTTTTTCCATGAAATCAAAACACCAAAACCAACAAACACCAAAAAAGAATAAATGCTGTAAAGGCCACAAACCAAATATACAATCTGGTTTGAAACTGAAATTAATAATTACATAATAAGTATACAACAAAATGACAGGGCAAGCAATTTTTAGAGAACACAGCAAAGAAAAATGAAAGAAAGACTACAAAAGAGAATCCAAAGCAAAATTTTACTTTTAACTACAAAAAATCAAACGATAAGACCCAATGTTACTTAAATTAAAAACCAAACCAAAGTATCCAAAGAAAGAGAATCAACCAATCTATTTTTTAAAAAGGGTAAAAGAAGAACCCTAGACAACTAAGCCGGGAGGGGAATTCTTTGTGTCTCTCTCACCAATGGCTGCCATACTTTTAAAGAAGAAAAGGAAGAAAAGAGCATTCAGTTGAGATAATGAACCCGATAGGAATGTCACACAATTTAAACATAGAAGAAAACAGAGATTATAATTACATAATAAGTATTCAACAAAATTACAGGGCAAGCAATTTTTAAAAAACACAGCAAAGAAAAATGAAAGAAAAACTACAAAAGAAAATCCAAAGCGAAATTTTACTTTTAACTACAACAAATCAAACGATAAGACCCTAATGTCACTTAAATTTAAAACCAAACCAAAGTATCCAAAGAAAAAGAATCAACCAATCTATTTTTTCCAAAGGGCAAAAGAAGAACTCTAGACAATTAAGCAGGGGGAAATTAAAATATCGATATATTGAAGAAGAGAAACTGTAATTCGAGTACTATAAGCATTTTAGTCTTAATTAACGATGGCTGGACGCAATTTTTCCTGACCTCATACCAAATAGATAGTCACAGAATGTTAAAATGCAAACCAAATTCGAATTAGAGGCCGGTCTGATTTAAAGATGGCCTCTCATGATTCTAGGGTTCTGCATTCTTGGCCATACCGTTAGAATCAATTTCCACAACAAAACACCTAAAGGAAAAGAATGAACACACAAATCTGATGCGCACCTTTTCGTCGGAATAGTGACGATCTGTATCTCCGTATCTCAAAACCGCTAGGATGTTTGATTGTATCTCCGTATCTCAAGTCCGGCAGAGTCTAATGAGATGAGATCTGTATCTCCGTATCTCAAAACCGCTAGGATGTTTTTTTCCCTTCTTCCGTTTCTCTGTATCGCAGTATTGCCAGATGTTTTTTTTTTTTTTTTGAGAGAGATCGCTAGGGTTTTTAAAGTTTCTGCGTTTTTTTATTTGTTTTTAAACTTTTGTTTTTTTTTTTCAGTTTCTACGTTTTTTATTTGTTTTTTAACCTTTTTTTTTTTAAATATATACGACCAATGTCAAACAGTGTGAGGTTTTTTTTTTTAATTTCAACTTTTTTTTTTAACCTTTTATATATATATATATATATATATATATCCAATGTGAAACAGTGTTTAACCAACCAAGAAATACAATGTATCGCTTTTTTAAGTGAAACGTGTCTGAATTTAAGATAGATTGTTATCCTATTTGTCACTACCTCCTTAATCGTAGGAATCCACTTTCTCTCAGCTTCTGCTATTAGATATATATAGACTAGCTTTTAACCCGCGCAATGAGCAAGAATTTTTTTTATTTGTTATGTTTTATCTTTAACTGTATTCCTTACAAAGCAACTTATATTCTTTAAATGTTTTCCTAAAAAAGTAACTTAACTAGAGAGAAGGAAGAAATGATAAGAAAAAAAAGAGAATAATTATAAATTTAATTAATCAAATGTATCATACAATGTGTAGAAAGAAAAAAGAAAAAAGAAAAAAGAAAAAAGAAGAATCATTTCACATCTCTTGTAAATTTCAACTACTGATTAATTATTATAGTACGTCAATAAGTATTTCATCACTAAATACAACAACAATACTTGACTGATGCAGCCTTAATGCTACAGTAGCTTTTGAACAATGCAGCAATCTAATATGGTAGACTTGTACACCAGTTGCAGGAACATAGGAGTGGTGCAACTTAAACTCCATAGGGAAAGCATACATAGTGTCATTAAGCACACACCATTTCAAAAGTAATATAGTGTAGTACATCAACAGCTTCATCATTCTCTGTAGTTTAGAACATGCAAATCATAAGTGAAACTCATTGTGAAGGTCATAAATAAAAAACTAGAAGTATATTTAAAACTATTAGACCTTTGAATGGTAATTTGAACTCTAGTAGAATAGCCTACTAATAATTTAACGAAATTGCTTCCTAGAAGACATTTTGGTTTTACTACAAAAGAGACCAAAAATATTAATTATAAAGCAAGAACATGTTATCAATGTTTGCTAAGGACTTAAAGGAGGCAACAACTTAAAATACTAACCTGTTTTATTTGTCACAATCACTAAAATAAAAAGAGTAGCTAAAAAGTATGAAATTATCGTAGCAATATTACTTGGTGAATCGCTATGTTGCAAACTTGATAATACTGAAAGTTTTAAGATCATTTACATATTAGAGTTGCGAAAAACCACAACAAACCACATCTTTATAGACACCTTATGCCAAAGGAATGAAAGAATTACCTTCTCTAATGGACATTTGACGCACTCAAAAGATGCACTATCTTGTGAACCATCAAAAGACTTTTCAACAGTAACATCAGCTAAATTAGAGCATTTGATGTTAACTACAAAGTCATCAACACAGTCAACATTGTTTTTAGTACATGTATGAAGCAGCAAAATCAATAGCAACATCTAACTTTTTTTTTTTTGATAAGTAACATCAACACCCAACTTTGAGACATAACTGTGAACAAATTAATATGGAAAAAAGGAACACATTTGTACATTATATCAATTTCTGCACATTTACATTAGTCATAGTTTGGAACCTGACTTGGAGTAAATTAGCCAGAGGATTATATTGTGTTACGAATAAGGACTATCCTAATAACCATAAATATATAATCCCATTTGATGACTGCAAGTCTTCAACAACAAATTTACAATGGAAAAAAAAGAATTTCCCATAAACATAGCAATAATTACAAACTTAGAACCAAATTACATAGGCCAATTCCACATACATATACCTAAATAAAACCACAATATTTAAAAATAAAACCAAATTTCCAAAGAACTAATCTATAAAAATTATATCTTAACCAAATATTGATATCACAATTCACAACAAAATTTAAAAGAAATCTGTAAATAGCATTGTACGTGCATAAACAATTGGATTCCACACATCCAATCCAAAGTTCAGTTTAAGCATTTCTTCAAACACTGGTGTTCCAATAATAATCTGCCAGAATTGAAAACCCAAAAAAAATAAATAAATAAATAAAATGAAACAATGGTGTTCCAATGCCAAAAAGAGAGGGAGAAAGATTAGGTACTGTTGTCCATGATGCACCTTTCTTCATATTCGTTTAGCCAATTTGAAGCATTCACAAAGTCTATATATGTCCATGGGTATCATCTTTTCAAGATAATAAGGAAGATTTGAAGCATTCTCATATATTCAGTTGAGATTGGTCAAAGTTTGGTTGCCTTTCAATTTTGTTAATATCAATCAAAACATGGTGAGATTGGTCAAAGTTTTGCTCAAGGCAGTATTTCAAATTTTGAAAACCAATCCATTTATGGAAGATCTTAAGCATTCTCACAAAATAATAACAATAAAGAAACAAATCATGATTTTTTTTTGTTTAAAAAAAAATTGCCTGAAGAGTTTGTGTGTTTCAAAGAAACAAATTTCTTCAATAATTAATCAATGCTCCATATTAAAAAATAGCAGTACCTAGGAGGCAGGGACCATCAACATTGCACATAGGAGGCAGGGACCATTTATTTACTCTTGCAAGACCACGCTCCTTATTTCCCTTCCACCGCCATGTATTAAGAATTTTAGAAGAAACAAAAGATCAGTAATTTTATCAAACAAATTGCGTATAAAAAATTAAGTTGTTCTATTAGCAAAATTAGGAAAAATTAAATGCTAGCAATTAAAGATAAAGTAACTAACTCTTTTTTTAGTAAAGATAAAGTAATTAATTTGAAAATGCAACAGATGGCTATCTCTAACAATCGCAATCCTAATTCTTGAAAAGATCCAAAAGAAACCCCCCAAAAACAAATTTCAAAACCATCTAAATTTTAAACAGTTCTTCAAATGTAACCACCACCAATGTAAAAAACAAAGAAATATAAGAGAAAAGAGGTGTTATCTTCAAAAGAATAATTCATTACCACAGTTGTTGCAAATATTACAATTTGAAACAAACCAAGACAAAAACCTTAAGATTAACAACTTTGATGTGTTAGTCATGTTCAAACATGTAAATTTTGTAAGTTATATGATTGTTCAGTATACAATACAATAAAGTCTATAGTAGTAGAATTATTACAATTATAGGTATGTAGTTTATACTATACAATAGAATTCTAGAAGTAGCATATTGCAATTTAAAGTCTATCAAAATCAAACAATGTGAAACTCTAAATACATTAATTTTATATCACAACAATTACAAAATAGCAGCATATATATAATTTGTAATAAGTTTTTCTTGTGTCTTTCTTTAATTTTTTTTGTTCTTTGATGCTTTTAGTGTAGTTGCCCTTTCAACATTTGTGACGCATTTGAATTGGCATTTTAGAGCTTCAACAGTTATGAGAGAAGCAAATGGAGAATTATTAGTTAAGGTTTCTGCTAATTCTATTTTTTGGTTGTTGATGGAGTTGTCAACCTTTGGTTTTCCTATAACAAAATTTTTTGTTTCTTACAATGTTTGACATATAAGACAAATGATTCATTTATTGTCAACCTTTGGTAACATATATTTACATTTTACAAAATATGTAAAATATATCCAAATTACATACTTTAAGCTTAACTTTCTTATGCAACTGAAGATTAAATGAATAAAGATGTGGAGACATTTATACTAATTCATATTCATAGTAAGATGAAAACCAAACCAATATATGTCTTGATCATCAACATGAAAATTCTCTACAAAAATCAAAGATGCACAATAAGGTATATCTAGAAGTAAGCATCTTATCTTAATTGAAGTAGGTTTACTCTAAAGAGTTATTTATGTAAAATTTCTATTAGTACACTCTTCCATGTTTTCATTTATATTTTAAATGTTTCCTCGAAATCAAAGTAAATAAGCATGTCACTGTAATGTACCTTTGTGTACAACAGCAGCTCTAGCCTTCAGAGTATAAGGTGGTGGTTGTGGTCTGGGGGTATTCCTCTAGAAATATTTCAAACATATTACCAAAAAAATAAAACAAAGAAGAAGATCCATGGATCGAATAGATAGTAATTGGCATCATATAGCTATGGGCTATCATTTGCCTTCTCTTTTGTAGGCATCTATTTTATTAGTCAATAGTGCAATCATCTTAATGGTATTAAAAGTCAGAAGATTCGTTTTACAGGTATATATTTTCTGAACAACATAATAAAAAAGGAATAAAATGCAGGTCCATAAGACATTTTGTCAAATACGTATCATGCTATAAAACTCAGCCAACAATCATGCAAACACCGTTAACACAGTTAAGATAAATCTGCTGTATATCAATTAGAAGCCCAACTATTAAAACAATGTAAATATTGTAGCCTTTGAATTATAAGTTTGGCGTACCACAGCCTTAGGATGCTATCTTTAGAAGCAGCAGCCCCAATAATACCTTTAACACCTATATATAGAGAACAACTTCAACATAGATAATACAAAGAAGTAAACTCACTGAAACCTTGACCAATAGAAATAAACAAATATTGGCAAACAAAGAATAGATGAAAATTTTTTTCAAAAACTAAGTAGGATAAAAAAAATGTATAAAAATTACTACTGAATTGCTTTAGACATACAAAGTACTTAAACAATTCAAATTTTGGCATTTATGGGAAGTAAGAAGCACTTTAGATCATCAATCACTGTACCTTATACCTTTTGGGTTGATGACACCAACAAAAGCGACAACATCACTGACAAAAATTTAGGATATCAATATTTTGCAAATTCAAACTTCCTAACAATGGGGAAAGAAATACTCTTTCTTTATCCTAGGTTTAGGCCTCTTATAAACTTCCTTTCCTCTTTTTGTAACAAAGACAACACCACCTTAACAAAAACAGTTCCCATGAATCAAAATTCCTAAGCAAATCCCCATAAAGCAATCTCAAAAAGGATTATAAGCAAAGCGCTTACCAATAGGACTGCTATATTAATAGGAAAAATTTTCCTCAAAGCGAAAGCTTATCTAAAAAAATTTAGTGAAACCCTTCACATTGAAGTTAAGATTCAAAATAACTTTTAGTAAGGACGGAAAGTTTTCTAATTATCCTAAAAACTTCTAATGCAAGTTTATGGTCATTTGGAATACAGTTATTTAAAAAGAAGAGAGATAGAGAGGGATTCATTCTTTTAATGTGTTGTGGCTTATTAGGGAACAGTCAGTTATGAGGAGAAGTGATAGCGATTATGGCTCACATTGATCATGAAAGACAACTTTGGTTGATTCTATGCATACATTTGTTAACATCATGAAGTTTATTTAGTCAAAATCTAATGATTTTGCTATAGGCTATTGACTATTTACTGTTACTATAACTTTCCATTAAATTTCAGTTTCTCTGTGAATAAAAACAAAAAACAAAACACAAAAAACTTCTAATACTTATAAATTTTTTTCAATCAATAATGATCTATTTGTCATGTATAGTATCATATTTTACTACAGGATTGACTTGGTATTCACTTTCTAATGATTTGCCATAGGCTGAATGTATTTAGAGGGTCGAATATTGAAAGGAACCAAAATTGAGGGAGCACCTATATTAGGGTTCGAGTATTGACAAAAACCAATTCTAAATCAAAACAAAATCAAAACCAAACATAATAGCCAAACCTAAATAATATTAAACACTCAAAATTAATATAAAAGATTTTACCTATAGTAGTTCTAGCGGTCTGATTTTAGGTTGGTTATGCAGTTTGGTGAAGCAGTAACTGAGGTGGAGGACTCTGCAACCATTAGGCGAAGCGTTTGTGGCTTAGTTGAATCGCCCTCGCCCATGAGACAACTACAGAGAAGAGTGAGGAGGAACTATCGTAGAGGATTTTAAAAATAAAGATGATATTAAGAAAATAAAACTTACCCACAACTGTGAGGAACCGGAAGATGGAGGGAGAACGGTCTAACAAAAGCGAAGAGGCCTCCCTCATATCTCTCTCTCCAACACTCTCTGCATCTTATGAGATTTCTTTCTGTCTCACAAATACTCCTCTAATCATCGATATGTCCGTTCATATCTCTTTCTCTATTGATATATCTCTGTTTAGATCTCTTTCTCTGGCAGTTTAGTTTAGTTTTTTTTTTTTTTTTAATATATACCTTATGCCAAACGGTTAGTAATCAGTGAAACTTTAACAGGGTTAAACGAAAAAATACAATTTGAAATGCTAATTGAATGGGAAAAAAACAGAGGGTAAAAAAAAAATGCCTACCTTCTACTAAACCCATATATTTTTGAAAACCCTAGAAACGGTAATTGAATTAAAAACAGGAAAAGGGGAAAAAAAAAAAACATGCCTACCTTCTGAATTGCCTGCCGTTGCAAATGACGAACAAAGTTTTTCAGTTTTCGCTGTTGTAGATCATGAACAGAGGTTTTCAGGTTTCTCTTCTTCCTTTTTTTTTTTTTTTCTTTTTTCGGCTTCCTTTGGATTTTTTTTTTTTCATATGTTTGTTGATTTGGAACACGCTATTCTATTCTGTGTTTATATGGATTGAGGCCAAAGAGATGGAAGTGAGGGTGAGTCTGAACTTTTCGATCGGGAACTTTCTCCTTCCCTGTCTGAATCGCTAGGTTTTTTTTAGTTGCAAGCCTTTTTTTTTTTTTGCTTTAACCGTGTTTTTTGTTTAGATATACACACATACTATCGAACGGTATTAAGGCTTCGAAAGGTATTTTTCCTAACGTGGCCTTTGTTTTTTTCCATTGTGAAACAATATGTCGTGCGGGTCTTTAACTTAAAGTTGTATACGTGTCTGAATTTTAGATAGGCATTTTTCCTAACGTGGCAGCACCTCCTTAAAGGCTTCTGCTATTATATATAGTATATGATATAGATATTTTACAATACACCTACATCTTAACTTTTATTTTACCATACTACACATTAAAAGAAAATAAAAATATCCTCACTTCTCTCTCACAGAACGACCTTGCCTATCTCGCCCTCACAGCATGGCCTCATCGTCACCGCACAACCTCGTCGATCTCGTCACTACCTGACCGATCTCGCCATGACCTCGCACGACCTCCCCGACCTCCACCGCTGCACCCACATCGTGAGTCCGTGACCACGCTAAATCCAACCCAACTCCGGTGGCATGCTTTGAACGAGAGTGATAGATGTGAAAGAGGGAGTGAGAATTGAGGATAGATGAAAGGGAGAATCAAAAAAAAAAAAAAAGCTAAGTGGGAGAGAGAGAGAGAGAAAAAAAAAAATATAGTGAGTATAGAAGTTGCTATAGTACCGTCATAAAAATAAGACAATACTGTAGCGGTATTGTAATAAATTTTACAAATAGCACACTAGATGCAGCGGGCTTGTTTGGTGCATTAATGCTAAAATTGTCTTACATAAACCATTTACAATACCAAATGCGAATGCTCTAGGACGTCTACTCCATAAAGTAAGCACATGACATAACTGTTGTCACTAAAGAGAAGTGCGATAGGGCCAAGTGCCATTTGCATTTATAAAGTTTTATATAGTTCTTTTTTTGGATAAATTATACGGTCCTATATATTTAGATCTAATTCGATTTGAAATTTCAAATTAGGCTAAAGCCTTCTCTGTTTACATGTACCAAGACTCAACATGCTAGGCCCATTTAGATATCTTCGGCTAATAAGGCCTCTCCAAGAAATGGTATTTGATAAATTTTCCGTTTTTAAATGGCTCATACTCAATCCTCACAATTTTTAAATAAAATAATAATAAATCAAATAAACTTGAAATCTCAAATTCTTCTTTTTTTTTTTTTTTTCAATTAATATGGAATAGATAGTTTTCAACAAAAGGATAAAATAAAATTATTTCTCAAATGATGATTACTAACATGGCTACTTATAATTAAATACAGGAAAAAATAAGTGGATATGGATTGGTACTGTTATCGCCGCCATTGGTCTACTTGTGATTTTAATCTATACACTGTTGTCTACAAAGAAGGAAAAAAGTTATTGTTAAAGGTAGAGAAGTTACAAATTAATTTTTTTGTATTTTCATGACTATTGTTATAATTTAATGGTTATTCTCATTTCATATAAATTTATACAGAAAATAGTAGATCAAATGATGAAAAAGAGTTGCTTGATTTGGTGATGTCAGATAAATCAATTACCGTCAATGAAATTCCAAATGATGGAAAGAAGGGGCATGATGTAAGTGTATTTAGCTATGAATGTATCATAGCCGCCACAAATAACTTCTCATTGGAGAAGGGGGCTTTGGACCTGTTTACGGAATAAGCTCTAAAAAATTTCCAAAGAGAGATATTTAAATTGATTTATGTATGACATTAGCTTAAACATTAATTATCTGGTCATCAGATCAGGGAAAACTACTATCAGGGCAAAGCATAGCTATAAAGCAACTATCAAGAAATTCAGGGCTAGGAATAAATGAGTTCAAGAATGAATTGATACTCATATCTAAACTCCAACGCATGAATTTTGTAAAGTTACTTGGTTGTTGCATTTTTGGAGAAGAAAGGATGCTGATCTATGAATATATGCCCAACAAAAGCTTGAATTACTTTCTATTTGGTCTGAAAACATCCAATTTTGTTACCTTAAGTTTTTCCTATGAATACATTTGTTTTCTTCAACCAATTTATATATATATTTTTTAAGTAAATTTTTATTTTGGCAGATTCAAATAGAAGCAAGCTACTATATTGGAAGTAAAGCTTTAGTATAATTGAAGGAATTGCTCAAGGATTGATCTATCTCCATAAATATTTAAGGATGAAAGTTATTCATATAGATTTAAAAGCTAGCAATATACTCCTTGATAAAAGTATGAATCCGAAGATTTATGATTTTGGCATGGCAAGAATTTTCAAACAAAATGAATTTGAAGCAAATACTAATAGAATTGTTGGAATATAGTAAGTTAACTAGACATCATTCTTCTAAAAGAAGTAAACAGTGCATCCATAATCTTGCATTTATTGTGCTGCTAATTGAACAGTATTAGTGCTCCTATAATGTTTAATCTATGAAACAATGATGTTTATTTTCTGTTTTGGTGTAGCAGATATATGTCTGCTGAGTATGTTATGGAAGGTGTGTTCTCAATCAAATCTAATGTCTATATAGCTTTAGAATTTTAATGCTTGAAATCTTAAGTGCTAGAAGAAATAATAGCTTCAATCATGCTGACCATGCACTCAATCTAGTTGGATATGTCTGTAATATATGTAGACTTAAATTATATACTCTTTCATGGTTGTTTGTTCCCAACATTTTAAATGACTATTACCTTTTCTTTTTTCTCTTTAGGCATGGGATTTATGGCAAGAAGGTAAAGGGCTAGAATTAGTTGATCTAAAAGCATATCCAGTAATTTCTTCAAATTTTTGTACTGTTTGGTGAGTGAACTGTAACTTTTACCTTTTATCTACTCACTTTATAAAATACATCTTCCAACAGATTCTTTATCCTTTTCTTTATCTCATTTAAATATTATTTCTTCATTCTTTATTTATTCTTTTTTTAACACACATATCCCCATACCCCTGTCTTCACTCTTTTCTTTGCTCATTTTATTATTTAGTTTTATTCTTTTGCTAATGTATAGTAGCTCATCAAGTTTGACGGGCTACTGTTCATGAGCCCAAAAAAAAAAAAAAAAAAATCATGCTTTAAAGAATCCATTGGAGACCATTTTTTTTTTTTTTTGGTTTAATTCTCTATTATAAAGATTATTTTTCTTTTACCTAAACCATTGGAGATGCTCTAACAATAAGGGATTCATGTGTTAAGTATCAAGTATTGAGATGCATTCACGTCAGCCTCTTATGTGTGGAAGATGGTGCAGTTGATCGTCCTACCATGTCAGATATGATATCTATGTTGACAAATGAAAGTACACAATTACCTTTACCTAACAAACCAGCATTTTCTACTGGAAAGAAAGCAATTGGGGCGAATACTCCTAATAATGAATTAGAACTCCATACAGTGAATGGCTTGTCCATTTTCTGATATGGATGCCCGATGAGGGTATACATGGCAAAACGGATCAGAATTTTTTGACCTGACCCGACCCGACCTAAAAAATACTCGACCTGAATCCAATTTTTTTGACTTGAAGCAAAAATGGGTTGACCTGTGACCTGACCCGCGTTTTTTGCAGGTCAACCCGATCCAACACGAACCCGAAACATTTTTTTAAAACTTTTTTTTTTTGGTAAAAAAAATAGTAAAATTAAGACAATATTGGTTTAATTGTTTATTGTGAGTTTTATGGAAACAATTGATACATTTACATAACTGCATGCAAATAATTGAAAGATAAATGGTTGAGCATTCTGTAATGAGTAAAAATTTTTAGATATCAAATAGCAAAGTACATGTCAAGATAATCTGGTTATAATAAAGTTAAAAACATAGATTTAAAATTGTAGAAATGTGTGAGAAACATTCACAAGTGTGAAAATAGTGAAACCAAAGTATCAAATTAACATAAATTATGAATTTTTAGACCTATTTTTTAACAATTTATGTCCAAAATAAATGGCTTTGCAAAATAAATAATGATATTTCCTAAAGTGTGTATTGCTTAACAATGATATGATATTCATAAAAAAGACCATGAATAAATAAGTAAATAATCAAACTTTAATGTATATTTCAAATTGAAATAGAGTGTTAACCACAATTGATAATAGATTATAAAATTAATTTTCAAGATTGTAAATTTCTTATATATTTTTATTCTTTATCAAATGAGTTATCCAATAAGTCCTTTGTAATTTTGTTTTATATTTTGGAATGTTGATATTGTGTAGAAATAAAACTTGTGTATTTGTTTTACTTATCTTTGTGTTATTATGTTTTAGATAGCAATGTTAGGATTTGTATAATTTTAAAATTATTGAATAAGTATTAATAAGTTTAACTGAGTTCATTTTTTATATAAGTGGTGAATTCAAAATAATGCATTTTACATTAAGTAATTTGTTGCATAACTTTCCAAATGGCAAATACATGTTGTTTTCTTTATAAAAATTAAAAATTAAAAAAAATTCATGTGAAAAATACAGGTCAACCAGACCTGACCCGACCCGACTGACCTAAACTCGTTTTTAACCAGCTAAAAATGACCCGTTTTTGACATGTGACCCGTTTGACCCTTAACCCGAATGACCCGACCCGAACCCGACATGCCCCGCCCCGCTCGTTTTGCCATGTCTAGATGAGGGAATGATTTTGTTTTGTGATCTTGTATGACACATCATAGTTTTCCTCATCAATGAAATTATTTGGAAGCCACAACTTTACTTGCCAAATTACTGTACTCAAGTTTTGACTTTTGAAACACCGCGTTTTGGCTGCTACCAATGCAACTTTTTGGGCTTTTGCAATTGGAGGGTCTTGGTCTTCCTTTAACTCTATTCAAATATAACTTCTTCTTCATGATTTCTAATTACTTTTTCTATGCATGCTTTTTCGTAACAAGTGGTTGCATCGAAGTTAACTTTCAAAAATGGGAGACCTTAAATGATATGCGTATAAGACACTAGCCTCATCACACGCGCTTCGCGCGTGCGATGAGGCTTTTTTTAATTTTATTTTAGTGGTCCTATTTAGTATTTTGTACCAAAAAGAAATTGGGTTTTTTTTTTAATTTTATATATATATAATTTTTATTTTGAAATCTAATTTATAAGTGAATAAATCAATTTGAAAATTAATAGGAGAGTGGTCCTATTTTTAGGCAATATTTTAGTGGGAGTTAAAGTTGCACTTTTACTGGATTATCCTTTAGTTTTGTCTCTACTTAAACATAGGGGTGTAGGGGCATTTTTGAACTAAAAAATGAGGAATCCAAACAGGGAAAGCCCCTTAAATAATACTATAGATAAATTTATTTTAGTAGTCCTATTTAGTATTTTGTAGCAAAATAAAATTTTGTGTTTTTATTTTACATATATAATTTTTATTTTGAGGATCTAATTTATAAGTGGATAAAGCAATTTGAAAATTAATAGGAGAATTTTCAAAAAAAAAAAAAAAAAAAACAAGAGAGTGACCCTATTTTTTAAGCAATATTTTAGTGAGAGTTAGAGTTGTTTTTTTAACAGATTGTCCTTTAGTTTTGTCTCTACTTAAACATAGAAGTGTAGGAGTATTTTTTAACTAAAAAAAATGAAGAATCCAAACAGGTGAAGCCTTTTTAATAATAGTATAGATAAGTACCGAATTATCCTTTAGTTTTGTCTCTATTTAAACATAAGGGTGTAAGGATATTTTTGAACTAATAAATGAGAAATCTAAACAGGAAAAGCCCCTTAAATAATAAGTGTAGGGGTGAAAGGCCCAATTCCAGATAATGGGCCATGGGTCCGTCCGAGGAGACCTGTTCGTCCGAGGATAATAAATCATGAAGAAGGTACCTGGCTTAACTCCTCTCTAAGGTATAACTTATGTGAAGGAAAAAAGGAATCGTCCGAGGAGCACTGCCTATTTGGATGATCAATGGGACGATCCAGATGAATGCTCCAACACTGATCTTGGCATTTTCGGAGAATCCCCTAACTCATATAGGCAAAAAGGACAGGTGGCAGCAATGAGATATTGTGCAAAAGGCTGCTACCACCGCATTTATGATCCTGCAGCTAACCTTATGGCTGCATTAATGGGAAAAGACATCTGAACAGTGACCCTGATACTTTATAGCTGCCGTGTGAAGACTTTAAGAGGAGGTTGATGGGACAAGTATCAAGAAAAAATTACTTGATTGGCACGTGAGGCAAATTGGCCTATAAAGAGAACAAAAAATAAAGAAAGAGGGGATCGAACAATCGAGGGAAAAAGGGAAGAAGGAACCAACAAAGAGAAACAGGGAAGGAGAAATAGAAACGTTCAGACAACTACTAAAACTAACTCCTCGGACCAAGCCGAGAAGAGCCCAGTACAATTTCTGTCCTTTGCCTTCGTCAGCCTGATCATAACTGGATTTGGGCCACCTACCAGCTTGCCTTCGACCAAGTTTACTTAGCCCACTCTCTACAAATTCATTGCAAGGATACTGTTTATTTGTTGGGCCAAAGTCCATCTCATTTGTAGGCCCACCTTTCAAATTGTGTCCTTACAATTGGCGCCGTCTGTGAGAAGTTAACTGTTGTGTCGGTGAGTTGAGGCTTGAACCATGGTTGGATCAGGTCCTAATAGGGCGGAGTCAGATGGTTCCCAGCGTCCTGATCACTTTGTGCACCTTGAGCGATAATTCTTCTGGGGATGATGAAGATGATAACTACAGACCTCGGTCACGTACGTCCCCTAACGATTCCTTCTCTCATGAGGAAGAGCATTACCACGTAGGAGGAAGCCTTCCTCGGCGTTTTACTCAGCCCACTTTCACTACATACAATGGACGGACTGATCCTGTGGAATACGTGAGCCATTTCAATTAGAGGATGGCTGTCCACTCCCAGAATGAGACTTTAATGTGCAGGTGTTCCCCTCTAGTTTGGGGCCCGTAGCCATGAGATGGTTTGATGGCCTTGCTGCCAATTCTATTGGATCCTTTCCAGCGCTCACTAAGGCCTTTTGCTCTTGATTCGTTACGAACACTAGGGTCCCTCGACCATTAGATTCCTTGCTGTCCATGTCCATGTCCATGCTAGAAGGGGAGACGCTAAAAACGTACTCGGATAGATACTAGGAAATGTTTAACGAGATTGAAGGGAGTTTCGACAATGTGGCTGTAAGAACTTTCAAAGTCGGCTTGCCAGCCAAGCATGATCTAAGGAAGTCACTGACCAAGAAACCCATGAGAAGCATGTGCCGATTAATGGACCGTATCGATGAGTATAAACGGGTGGAGGAGGATCAACTGCTTGGAAAGGAAAAGGCCAAGGTTATCCCTCAAGAGAGGAGGGATTTCAGGTCGGACCGGTACAGCAACAGCAAGCCGCGGAGGGACTATAGTATGCAGTCCGAGTCCGTTGCATCGCAGGCAGTCCATGCTGTGTTCCAAGAGCCAATCCACCAGATTCTGGAGAAAATTCAGAACGAGCCATATTTCAGATGGCCAAACAAGATGGAGGGAGACCCCATGAAGTGCAATCAGAACCTCCACTGCCAATATCATCAGGAACGAGGGCATTCCACAGAGGATTTCCGGACTTTGAGAAGTCACTTAGAACAACTTGTGAGGGAAGGAAAGCTACAGCAGTTTGTACATCGCCTAAATGGTCAGGGAGACCTTGGCAGGTCAGGCGCTTCCGGGACTGCCTCGTCAAGGCCCCGTTGAGCACGATCAATGTCATCTTTGCAGCTCCCAAAAGAACGGGATCTTGCCCCACTAGAGTGATGTCCGTCTCCAGGACACCTGCTGAGGACATAAATCGAGAGTTAAAATGGGCGAGAGTAGAAATCCGACCAACCTTGAGCTTTTCGGACGAGGATAAGCAGGGCACTATACAGCCCCATGATGATGCTCTGGTCATCACTCTTAGATTAGGGGGGTACGATGTGAAGAGGGTGATGGTCGATCAAGGGAGTGGGGCTGAGATCATGTATCCAGACCTATACAAAGGACAAGGCTTACGACCTGAAGACCTGACAGCATATGACTGGCCTCTGGTCATCTTTGATGGGAAAACCGTCATCCCCAAGGGTCAGATCAGGCTACCTATACAAGCAGGGTCCGAGGTGGTCGAGGTGGACTTCATTGTGGTGGATGCATACTCTCCCTACATAGCCATTGTGGCTAGGCCTTGGCTTCACGCCCTAGAGGCTGTTTCGTCAACCTTGCATCTAAAGGTTAAATTCCCGTCTAAAGGACGAGTGGAGGAAATTGTAGGAAGCCAATCTATAGCAAGACAATGCCTCATAGCTGCCATTACGCATCAGTCTGTTGCCGAGCCAGCACCCACCTTGGGTAGAGACTCGTAGCAATCAAAGATTCTGATTCCACTCAGTGTCATGGAATTGGATGAGGAGAAATGTGAGAGGCTGGAGAGAGTGGTCATTGATGGAGATTCAGAAAAGTTTTTCCAAGTCGTGGCTCAGTTGCCTTCTAGGGATAAGGAAGAGCTGCTGGCATTCCTTAGAAGAAATATTGATGTGTTTGCCTGGAACTCTTATGAGGCCCTTGGAGTAGATCCGGAGTTTATCTATCATCATCTGAACGTAAGCCCAGCTGCCCTTCCCAAGAAGCAGCCCCCTCGGCGCTCGTCCAAAGAACATTCTGAGGCCGTGAGGGAGGAAGTGAACAAGCTCAAGCAGGCAGGGGCTATTAAGTGTTCTATCCAGAATGGCTGGCCAATACGGTGGTGGTGAAGAAGGAGAATGGGAAATGGCATGTATGTGTGGATTTCACAGACTTGAACAAAGCCTGTCCGAAGGATCCCTTCCCCATGCCTCAGATCGATCAGCTAGTGGATGCGACAGTGGGGCATCCGCGATAGAGTTTCTTGGATGCCTTTCAAGGGTATCACCAAATTCCTTTGGCTTTGGATGATCAAGAAAAGACAGCCTTCGTCACCCCCATTGGGAACTACTACTACAAGGTGATGCCGTTCGGTCTGAAGAATGCGGGCTCCACCTATCAAAGAATGATGACAAAAATGTTCGAACCGCAGCTGGAGAGATGCATTGAGATCTACATTGATGACATGGTGATCAAGAGAAAGTCGGAATCCGAGCATGTCGGCGACCTCGAGAGTATCTTTTAAATCTTAAGGAAACACAAGTTGTGGCTCAATGCTTTAAAATGTTTTTTCGGCGTTGGATCAAGAAAGTTTCTGGGCTATATGGTCACACATTGCGGGATCGAGGTTAACCCCGACCAAATAAAGGCAATCAACAACCTACAGCCTCCGCAGCACCCTAAAGAAGTGCAAAAATTGACGGGGATGATGGCTGCTCTCAACCGATCCATCTCAAAATAGGCGGAAAGATGTCGGCCTTTCTTCCAGCTCTTGAACAAGTGGAAGGGGTTTGAATAAACTGAAGAGTGTGTTCTAGCTTTTCAACAGCTAAAGGAATACTTGTCTCGACCTCCCATCATGTCCAGCCCCATAACGGACGAGGTCCTGTTTGCCTATATTGCTGTGACCACCCATGCTGTGAGTCTGGTACTTATACGAGTCGATAACCGCGTTCAGAAACCGGTCTACTACGTGAGTAAATCCCTTCATGAGGCCGAGGTACGTTACCTGCCACTTGAGATTGCCATCTTTGCAGTGGTTCATGCCACTCGCAAACTTCCTCACTACTTCTAGTCGCATACGGTTGTGGTCCTTAACCAACTCCTACTCAGATCACTGCTTCGGAGTGCAGACTATATGAGAAAGATTTCAAAGTGGGGTACAATCCTAGGGGCTTTTGATATAAAGTACATGCCTCGCACCTCAGTCAAGGGGCAGATATTGGCTGATCTGGTGGCTGAGTTCACTGAGCCTATGTTAGAAGAAAATGCCGAGAAGGTGCACATGGATGAAAATTCAGTTGGCCTGGTATCTGTGCAAGGATCCCCATCCTGGAAGTTATATGCGGATGGAGCGGCCAATCAGAGGGACTCGGGAGTGGGATTAGTCCTAGTATCTCCAGAGAAGGTTGTTATTGAAAAATCCCTTAGACTAAACTTCTCGGCTACTTATAATGAAGCCGAGTATGAAGCCTTGTTGATCGGAATGGCCATGGTCAGAAGAATGGGTGGAAACATCCTAGAAGTATTCTCGGACTTAGCTCTAGTCGTCGACCAAGTCAGAGGAGAGCTGGAAGCACGTGACGAAAGAATGTAGAAGTACCTAAGACATGTCAAGCGTCTGCAGTCACAGTTCAAGTCATTTAGTTTGCAATATATCCCTCAGAGTGGGAACACACATATGGACTCTTTGGCCACCCTCGCAACCTCCTCGGCTCAAGGACTACCTCGACTTATCCTGGTCGAAGATGTACGGAAACATGCTGAGGAGGTAGAAGGACCCAGCATCTGTTAGATCAGAGTAGGGCCAAGCTAGATGGACCCTATGGTGACCTACCTCAAGGATAATGTCCTATCGCCAAACAAGACCAAGGCAGACAAGGTGCAGAGGAAGGCTCCTCAGTTCTAGCTGTTAGGAGACAATAAACTATACAAACGCTCTTTCTCTGGACCCTACTTATTGTGTGTACACCCTGAAGCCACAGAGTTGCTCATTGAAGAACTGCACGAAGGAATTTGTGGGTGCCACATAGGAGGCAGATCCCTAGCTCACAGAGCCCTAACTCAGGGATATTGGTGGTTGAACATGCAAAGGGAATCACAGGTGTATGTGAGGAAGTGTGATCAATGCCAAAGGTTTGCGCCGAATATCCATCAGCCAGGGAGAGTTCTGAATCCTCTATCCAGCCCATGGCCTTTCGCTCAGTGGGGCTTGGACATTGTAGGTCCCTTCCCTAAGGTGGCCGGGAACAAAAAATACCTGATCGTCGGCACATATTATTTCACCAAGTGGGTTGAACCCCAGCCATTGGCAAATATCAGGGATGTAGATGTCCAAAAGTTCATTTGGAAAAGTATTGTTATCCGGTTCGGAGTACCACACACTCTCATCTCGGACAACGATCTCCAATTTGATAGCAAAGCATTTAGGAGATTTTGCTGTGGGCTGGGCATTACGAACAAGTACTCCACCCCCGCGTACTCGCAAGGAAACGGCCAGGCTGAAGCAGTTAACAAAGTCATAGTAAGCGGTCTGAAGAAGAGGCTGGATGATGCTCAAGGGAAGTGGGTGGAAGAATTACAACATGTTCTTTGGACCTACAGAACAACTCCTCGAAGATTTACAAGAGAGACCCCCTTTGCAATGACGTACGGTGTCGAAGCTGTTATTCCCATAGAAACTGGGTTTCCCACACTTAGAACGAGTTCTTTTACCTCGGCTAACAATGACAGACTGCTAAAGAGTAATTTGGATCTGGTCGCTGAGCGAAGGGAAAATGTTGCGGTTCAGCTAGCCTACTATCAGCATAAACTCAAGCAGAGGTATGACGCTAATGTCAAGCTAAGACCACTTGCACCGGGAGATTTGGTTTTGCGGAAAGTCATGGGCACTGCGAAGAACCCAGCTTGGGGAAAGTTGGGGCCCAGTTGGGAAGGTCCTTACCGTATCCTATCCGTAGCTGGAATAGGAGTGTTTTACTTGGAGGATTTGGATGGAAGAACTATACCACATCTTTGGAATGTAAATAACCTAAAAATGTACTATCATTAATAAAAGTTTCAGTTCTCACATTTAAATCTATTATATAGTCCATTTTACTAAGTGTTAAACAGAACCTTGGTCATGCCTAGCCCCTCAAACCACATACCTTGGGTAAATAAACACTCTGGTTCACTTTTCCTAAAGTATCAAACAAAACCTCGGTCATGTCTGGTCCCTCGAACCACATACCTTGGGTAAATTAATACTCCAGTTCATTTTACTAAGTGTTAATACTCTAGTTCAGCGGAAACTAGGTTTTGCATATTCTCTCGGACTGCACACTTTGAGCAAATTCGTATTCTCATTCAACTTTAATGCTTCCAACAGTGAAAGATTCGATTGCGTTCATGTAAATTCAATCCCATTTGTTAAGACAAGACTGAGTCAGTTGAATGACTTCGATATAATCATTAAGGTTTTTATTATTGATCTCGGAATACTATTGTAATATTTATACTATCCCCGTCATTCCATATGAACAGACATTTGTTCCTATTATTGTCTTTGTCTGTGGACTTAGACTTTTCATGGATTTAAGAACTACGAGGCAAAAGAAGCAAATAAATGGAATTTGGAACAGTTGAAGGCAAATGCAAACATTCTCATTAATCGAGAAGTTGAAGTACAATAGCCCGGCTTACAAGATATTGTTACAAAAAAAAAAACAACAACAACAATAACAAACAACAGTAACTACAAAACCCTAATCCTAAGTCTGGGTAGCTGGAGGAGGAAGGCTGTCAAGACCGCTAGGCTCGGCCTCGGAAGATCCAGCTTCAGTCTCTATGGGGGCAGCCTCTTTAGCCTTGGCAACATCCGTGGCCTTAGAAGAAGTGTCTGCATTCGCGATTTCTTGCGGAGCCACTTCTTCCTCCCGAACCTTATGCTTGGCTTCGAGAGGAGCAAGTGTCTGACCTGACGGCACCGGATTTTAGGATGACGAAGGCGTAAGGTCAGCCGAGACCATGCTTATGTGAGGATGGAAATATATCCTCCCGGGTTGCCTAAGTTTTGAATCGGCGGGGACTCTTGCAAGCTTCAGGGCTTCTTCCTAGGTAAACTTGCAGTAATCCCTGTACACCTCGGAGACCTCTTCTGTGAGCCTGACCTCCGTCTCCTCTATGCCGCAAATGTACTCGGCACTCTTCTCAGCCTCGGCTGATTCCAGAGCCTCCCGAGCCTCCCTCTCCGCCTTCTCGGCATTCTCAAGACTGGCCTTAAGCTCCAGGACCAGTTGCCTCTGAGTGGCCAGATCTATCTCTGTCGTGTACAATTTCTTTCGCTGGTCCTCAGCCTGGTCTTGAGCATTCTTTAAGCCATCCTCGACGCTCCTTCTCTCCTTCTCTTCAATAGTTAGGTTTTTGGCTAACTCTTGCTTTTCATGCTTCACGGTCCCCAAACTTTTCTCCACGTCCATACGGGATTGGGTCTCAGCCCTGGCCTGGTTACGGGCGTCCCTGACCCAATCTTCAGCTACGTAAACTTGTTGGGTAAGCTGCACAATAAGAACGGCGAAATTATCTCACAACAGACAGGAACAAGATACATAGTTTTTAAATAAGTAAACCCCGTTTGCAAAGAAGCGATCAGGAACTCACCATGGCCAAGTCTCTCTTCAGAGACATAAACAGGTTCGCCTGCCTCTAGGACTTCACTGCCTCCATGTCACGAGGCAAGAGCAGAGGGCGCTCCAAGGCCTCAGCAATATAACCCGAGCGCCCCTTTTGAAACTCCCTTATGGAAGCAATAAACGAGATTGGAATGCTGTCCAAATCTAGCCGAGGGGCCCAGGCTGGTGGTTGTTGAACGTCTCTGGCGTGGGTGTCATTCCTGTGCTCGGATGGAGAGACCTTTCTGTCATCTCTCCCACCCTTCTGTTGCTTTGGCCCCTTTTGCTGTGGAGGGGGCACTTCGCCCTCTTCGGCATCCAAGTTTACGACCTTCCTCTTCTTCTTTAGGTCTGGCATGGGAAGAAGGCCGATCGTAGTGGTGGGAAGAGAAGGAGGTGGGGGGAGTTTGTCAGCGGTTTTCTCCTTAGGTGCCTCCTTGGAAGGTGCACCTTTACTCCTCCCAGCAAGAAAGTCCCTCAACCCTGCCTTTGGCTGCAAAGGCGTCTTCCTCTTCTTCAGTGCTTTCGGACTCTGGGATATTCCGAGGCTTATTCGACACTTCCTCTTCGCCCTCAAAGCGGAATTGGTCTATCTCGGTATCCAAGGATGGCCGAGAGGAAGCAGACTCCTCCCTTTGAATAGCTGGTTGAAGAGGGGCTTGTTGAATCGGCCACTCGACAGGAGGAAGGTCCTTCTTAGCCAAGAAACCCGGCCGAGAAATGTCGATCTTGTGGATCCTCTTGTCTCCTGCTCGGATTGCGTTCCCAACGTCTTGGAAACCGTCGAACAGAGGAGCAAAGTCCAGTATCAGGTGAACGGCGCGCAGCTGGCTGTCTGAATGCACAAACACCTCAGAGCTGAGTAGTTTGCTCAAGTCTGGTACGTTCACAAGGCTGAGTCTGGGAGCAACGAACTTTCTATCTATAATCACGGCCAAGAAACACAAAATTAGACATACTATTTCAAAATCAATTAATGATTGAACAACAAAGCAAGATGAAACCTAGAATGTAAATTCTACAATAACTCAATCTAGTCCTAAAGCATCCCACCTAGCTCCCCCTTCTTGGTCGGACAGTGGTGACTGTCATGCCATGCCCTAGAGATGATGACGTAATCGTCCTTCATGCCCTTGTTGGACTTCGGAAGGCAAGATATCATTTTGACGGTAGGGGATCAGGATTTCAAATAATACCCCCCATCGGCCAAGGAGTGACATTCGTACATGTGTACAACGTCATGCTAGGTGAGTTGCAAGCCCATCATTTGATTAAGGGCATCTACACAACCCAAAATCCTAAACAGGTTAGAGACACATTGGTGTGAGTACATCCTATGGTTCCTAAGGTACTCCCTAGTAACGGTGCCCATGGGAATGGTCATTCCCCCCTTTAAAAAAGCGATTACAAGAATGACCACTTCGCCGGTTCTCCTAGCGGTCAGAATATTTTCTGATAGACAGTAGCGGAGACTAACCCCCTTAGGTATACTGTATTTCACCTTAAAAAGCTCTATGGCAACTGGCGAGTCAACTAGATTCTTAAACCTACCCATCTAGATGTGTAAAAGAACGCTAAAAGGGTTCCCTAAGGTGAGAAAAGGTAGAGACGAGAAGGCCGAGGTGCTCGGCCGAGGAGAAAAGAACTTGGAAACCAAGTACTTACAGAAGTGATTGATGTTTTTGGCTCAATAACTTCTTAGATACCAAGGACTCTTTGTAAAAGTGTTCTCAGAATAATTAAAATAAGGTAACGTATGAAGGCCGGAATGCTCAAGAACTCTGGAACGCTCAAGGGTATGCGAAGTGGGCAAAACGGCTCCCTCAAAGCCCTTTATATAGTAGGGGAAAGTAAGTGGGAGTTATTCCGCTCGAAATTTCATAAAGAAATCTCAGCCACATGATCTGCATCCCACCGTTGATAAAGGAGACAGAGCGCCACCTAGAACAATAAATGACGCGTCGCAATTTTCGAAGCGTCGTCAAGAATTGAGAGACTCACGAAATAGTGTCTCCACATGGGTGAATTAAGAAATTTGGTGTATTTGACCCTGAGAGGAGTCAAAATCCCGCCCTTCTCCTCAGATAAGAGAGAAAGCCGGAATTTTGAGGGGCTATTGTAGGGGTGAAAGGCCTAATTCCAGATAATGGGCCATGGGCCCGTCCGAAGAGACCTGTCCGTCCGAGGACAATAAATCATGAAGAAGGTACCTGGCCTAACTCCTCTCTGAAGTATAACTTATGTGAAGGAAAAAAGGAATGGTCCGAGGAGCACTGCCTGTTCGGATGGTCAATGGGACGATTCAGATGAATGCTCCAACACTGATCCTGGCATTTTTGGAGAATCCCCTGATTGATGTAGGCAAAAAGGACGGGTGGCAGCAACGAGATATTGTGCAAAAGGCTGCTACCACCGCATTTATGATCCTGCAGCTAACCTCATGGCCACATTAATGGGAAAGACATCTGAACAGTGACCCTGATCCTTTACAGCTGCCATGTGAAGACCTTAAGAGGAGGTTGATGGGACAAGTATCAAGAAAAACTCACTTGACTGGCACGTGAGGCAAATTGACCTATAAAGAGAACAAAAAACAGAGAAAGAGGGGATTGTAGGGGTGAAAGGCCCTGGGAGGAGTCAAAATCCCGCCCTTCTCCTCAGATAAGAGAGAAAGCCGGAATTTTGAGGGGCTATTGTAGGGGTGAAAGGCCTAATTCCAGATAATGGGCCATGGGCCCGTCCGAAGAGACCTGTCCATCTGAGGACAATAAATCATGAAGAAGGTACCTGGCCTAACTTCTCTCTGAAGTATAACTTATGTGAAGGAAAAAAGGAATGGTCCGAGGAGCACTGCCTGTTCGGATGGTCAATGGGACGATTCAGATGAATGCTCCAACACTGATCCTGGCATTTTTGGAGAATCCCCTGACTAATGTAGGCAAAAAGGATAGGTGGCAGCAACGAGATATTGTGCAAAAGGCTGCTACTACTGTATTTATGATCCTGCAGCTAACCTCATGGCCACATTAATGGGAAAGACATCTGAACAGTAACCCTGATCCTTTACAGCTGCCGTGTGAAGACCTTAAGAGGAGGTTGATGGGACAAGTATCAAGAAAAACTCACTTGACTGGCACGTGAGGCAAATTGACCTATAAAGAGAACAAAAAACAGAGAAAGAGGGGATTGTAGGGGTGAAAGGCCCTGGGAGGAGTCAAAATCCCGCCCTTCTCCTCAGATAAGAGAGAAAGCCAGAATTTTGAGGGGCTATTGTAGGGGTGAAAGGCCTAATTCCAAATAATGGGCCATGGGCCCGTCCGAAGAGACCTGTCTGTCCGAGGACAATAAATCATGAAGAAGGTACCTGGCCTAACTCCTCTCTGAAGTATAACTTATCTGAAGGAAAAAAGGAATGGTCCGAGGAGCACTGCCTGTTCGGATGGTCAATGGGACGATTCAGATGAATGCTCCAACACTGATCCTGGCATTTTTGGAGAATCCCCTGACTGATGTAGGCAAAAAGGACAGGTGGCAGCAACGAGATATTGTGCAAAAGGCTGCTACCACCGCATTTATGATCCTGCAGCTAACCTCATGGCCACATTAATGGGAAAGACATCTGCACAGTGACCCTGATCCTTTACAGCTGCCGTGTGAAGACCTTAAGAGGAGGTTGATGGGACAAGTATCAAGAAAAACTCACTTGACTGGCACGTGAGGCAAATTGACCTATAAAGAGAACAAAAAACAGAGAAAGAGGGGATTGAACAATCGAGGGAAAAAGGGAAGAAGGAACCAACAAAGAGAAACAGGGAAGGAGAAATAGAAATGTTCAGACAACTACTAAAACCGACTCCACGGACCAAGCCGAGAAGAGCCTAGTATAGTTTCTGTCCTTTGCCTTCGTCAGCCAGATCATAACTGGATTTAGGCCACCTACCAGCTTGCCTTCGACCAAGTTTACTTAGCCCACTCTCTACAAATTCATTGCAAGGATACTGTTTACTTGTTGGGCCAGAGTCCATCTCATTTGTAGGCCCACCTTTCAAATTATGTCCTTACAATAAGTATAGATAAAAGATGTGCATGTCTTAATTAGTAATTCAATACGTGGTAAATTCTGCTACATGAAAGTTTTATTTTAATGACTTGTTTGGATGTTTAAAAAAGGAGGGGAAATAGAGTAAAGGGAGGGAGAGTAATTCAATTACCTTGTTTGGAAGTTTTTTAAGGAAGGAATGGGAGGAGTTTGGAGGGGTTTCAACTACCTTTAACTCCTCATTTTTAATTCCCCCAAATTGGAGAGATTTGGAAAGAGAGTAGAGTAGATAAATTATTGACCAAATGAATTTCCTAATTTACCCTTTCTAAATTAACAAAATTACAAACCAATTATGTAAAATAATTCACGTTATTATTTTCTGAGCAATCACACAAATTTTTCTCAGCAATTAAACAAGTAAGCCACATAAATTCAAATTCAAACACATTGATCAAACAATAATGACAAAGATAACACGAATTAAGGCTTTGTTTTAACGAAATGAATAAATTTTTACAGTACCGGCAACGACTTCGTGAGCAAAAACGAAGATCTTAGGAGAAGAGCGAGGTTCGAGGGAGTAATCGAGAGGGACAACGAATCGATGGTTTCGAAGCCGGAGCTTCGGCACCAAGTACTAGGTTCCGACGACGTGGTCCGACCAGGAGTTCACTCCGGCCATTGAAGCCACCGTTTGGACAAAGAGAGATCTTGTGGCTGAAAATAGTGAAATGGCACGAGAAAATAGAGAGTGAGAGAGAAAGAGCTGGAGTGGGTTTATGAGTGAAGGTGGCACGTGCGTCGCTAACATTTTTGATAGCGAGTGTGAGAGGGACACGTGGAGTGAATTTGAGGGTTTTGGGTTTGGATAAAATGTATGTGAACCATTGGATATTGATTGAAGCCTTTTTTGACGGTCAAAATTAGTGGTAAGGTTTCAGAATGTTGCAAGTCCATTTTTAAATAGGGGTAAATTTGTCTATTTAAATCATTTCCTCTCCTCTCACTCCTAATTTTTAAAACATCCAAACAATGTGGAGGATAACCATTTCCCTTTACTTTCCTCCCCATTGCTCTCCTCTACTCTCCTCCCTCTTTAAACTTCCAAACAGGCCATAAAGCTGGCACGACTTCTCCTTTTTAGTAAATTCTACGAAAGGAATTTCATTGCAACAGGTTGGAAAATGACAAGGATAAAATTATAAATATGAACTCATGGAAAGGCGTAGAGCGATGTTCCAAACAAACTCGTCGATCTTACTTGTGTCCATTGACAAGTGACAACAGTAGGGAGTCTATAGCTCTAAGCTAACGGGGTCAACTTGTGGGGAAGATGGAAAGCTGATGCCACTAAGCTAAAGGGGATGCACGAGACTGACGGTTCTAACATGACCTCCACACATGCGTGTATAAGAAAATATCTTGTGCCCCATGCTCAGTGTTACTCAAAAAGACTCCTACAAGGAAAGGATTCCGCAAAATACGCTCATGAGAACTCCTAAAAGGAAAAGACTTCTAAATCAAGGAAGAGATGCCAACCCTCTACTACTACTATAAAAGCCCCAAAACCCTCACTAGCCAAGGTACGCATATTTTATCCCAACTCTAGCATTTTAGAGTTGCGAAAAGATCTAACTTGACCTTTGGAGGGTATTTAGCCGGCACCACACTGGTACTCTCTGTTAGGTCTTCTCTTTTTGTTGTGCAAGGACTGTTTCGAGCATACGAGAACCGTGTAACTCACTAGTAATTTTACGGCATCATCAGAAAATTAGGGACCCATGCTAGAAAAGCTTGTGTATACTTTCCTCGAAGGTATAAACATTATGTTCTCTTAGTCATAATTCAACGTAAAAAAGACAAAGAATTGACTGTATTTATTGTCAATCACGATATTGTCATCGAATAGCCTTTGTTAAAAGAAAAGAAGATAGAAAAGTTAAGCCAAAAGTCTAACTGATGCGGCCTTCATATGACAAATTTGGTTCAATCTTCATATGGCAGATTTTCCATTTGACTTCGCCTGTTCTATTCAATCCAAGAGTAAACTTAACGCTAGGGAAAATAAGGATCTGATCTTATACGTTTCAACTTTTAAACTTTTTAATTTATATATTCAACTTTTTAATTTATATATTCAGATAGGAGGTTTGATTTATGATAAACTAGTTGTTTAGGTGTGTTTGAATACCGCTTATTTAGATGAAAACTTAAAACACTATACCAAAATAATTTTTAAATGTGTAAATAGTACCATAAAACCCATTTTTAATAAAAGTTTTGCTGAAAAAGAGGTTTGTAAGTCCTGTGAACAATACACAGTACCCACTAAATAGCTGAAATGCGCTTCTCAAAACAAAAACAAACCAAAAAAAAGTTTCAATATCATATTTAGTCTAAGAGCATATGTTAGTAGATCAAAAAAAGTTTCAACACCTAATTGAATATATATATATATATATATATATGAACTTTGTTAATAAGTACTGGCTAGCACTGGTTAATAAACCAACTGTAATTCATATCACAAATCCTACCTTCGAAGACTAAGGCTGTGTTTGTTTCGGTGGTAAAGGAAATCCGGAAAATATTTTACACCCTTAAGGGTGTTTGGATATGCATGAAAATTCGGTCAAACTGAAAATAAATTTCAGTTAACCGTAAAATAGACACCCTATCTCCGTAAAACCAATTGCATACTCATTTTACCTTCAACTGATTTCTAGCCTCACTCAGAACTCAACAACCCGAAGAGAGAGAGAGAAAGAGAGAGAGAGAGAGAGCACTAGAGGAATCGGACCGCCGTGCAAGCTCCGTCCACCGTCCGCCGTCCGCTGTGCAAGCTTCGTCCACCGTCCCTCTCCTCTTCCTCCCTCATTCTCTCTCTTTTCCTTTGACCAACCATGGCCCAATCTTCAACTGCATGTCATTGATCTGCAACCCACCACCCATCCCCGCCATCGCTGCCGCCTCTAAATCGAACCACTGACCTCGTCGCCCAAAGCCCCAAGCTCGATACCATTTCTCGCAATCTTGCCACTGCTGTTACCCATCTCCTTCTCTCAAGCCATTTCTCTCCACCTCACCCATGACCGATCTTGTCGCCAATGACCAATCTCGTCGCCCATGACCCATGACCGATTCTCTCTTTCTCGATCTCTCTTTCCCTCAATCTCTCACTGTTTCTTCCTCTTCAATCCCTCACTCTTTCCCGATCTCTCTTTCTCTCACTGTTTCTTCCTCTCACGGAGATTGTGAATAAAAGATGTTTTTATTTTGATTTTTGGTTGTGTTAAGTGCATGGATTGAAAATTTTTATTATAAAATTTGTTTGGGAGCTGAGAAGATGAATGAGAAAATGTGTAAAATTTGTAGGAAAATAGCATTTTCAGAATGTTACCAAATACCGTAAATCATTTTTTGAACTATTTTTCATTGCAAAACCAAACAACCAGATTTCATTTTCCTTACGAAAATTCACTTCTCCCCGCATTCATTTTACACTCAAAATTCAATTTACATTAAACTGACTCTGAGATACATGCATACTCTGGTGCAAGTTGAGTCACTTGGTGTGTATCTCACAGAACATGACAAGTCCCAACGACTTTGACATTAGCAATAATTACTCCATTAATTCAAGCTACACTGGCCCACCCACCTCTCTATCCCAGTTGGGTCTCACACGTTCATACAATACTCCCAAAGACTTTTAGACTTTAGCAATTGATTATATTATTCCATTGGATGCTGAGCCGTGAATGAATTGTATTCAAGTAATTGCCAAGTGAGCAAATTTCAGTGCTCAACCATGGCTACCACCAACATTGTACTTGTACACCTTCTCACTCTAGTTTTCTTGCTCTTCTTCTCATCCTTGTGGACACCTCATGTTGCAGACTGGGTATACGTGACATCTGGCAACCTGTCATCAATTGGTGACACTCTCAAACCTGGTGACACACTCAATTCCACGAGTTACCTTGTATCTCAAAATGGGACTTTCGCTTTGGGGTTCATTAGGAGGACTGACATCACTTCTAACGACAGCTATGTTGGAATATCAGACGTGGCTGATCCAAAGAGTCCGTTCAATCTTTATGTATGGTTTGGCAATCGTGGTCACCCTTTTGTCAAAGACAAAACGGGTTCGCTTACCTTGGACAACAATGGAACGTTGAAGATTGTACGCCAGGGTGAGAGTCCTATAATCTTATACTCCTCTGGTACTAATAACACTGTTGCTACTTTGTATGATAATGGCAATTTTGTGTTGAAAGAAGTTAACTTTGATGGGTCTACCAAAAGGGTGTTATGGCAAAGTTTTGATTGTCTTATGGACAACCTTTTGCCTGAAATGAAGCTAGGGGTCAATCACAAAACTGGCCAAACTTGGGCACTCACATCATGGTTAACTACACACATTCCAGATTATGGAGCTTTCAGTCTTGAATGGGACCCCAAGGGACTTGAATTGGTCATTAAGCAAAGAGGGGTGGTTCATTGGAAAAGTGGGGTCTTGAGAAACAACCAATTTGAGAACATTTCACCAGATATAACATCTATGTATGATTTCAAAGTTGTTTCAAACGAGGATGAAGAGTACTTCTCTTTCAGTAACAAAAATCGTAGTGCGTTGATGTCAGAATGGATTATCACTTTTTTGGGGCAATTTAAGGATTTGAGAGGACCTGATATTGGCAGAGCTGATAATTGTTATAGCTATGATACTAGTGGAGGATGTCAAGGTTGGGAGCAGCCAGTGTGTAGGGAACGTGGTGACAAATTTGATCTTTCAGCTGGATACTATGTAACCGGAGATAGTTTGCCGAGCAATAATTATAGTCTCGGCATCAGTGACTGTAAAGCTATTTGCTGGAGCAACTGTAGCTGTGTGGCTTTTACTTATCAGTTTGCTAATGAAACTGGATGCCGATTTTGGACAGGAGAGATGTCGGTCCAATCCGACCATGCTAGTGATTTTGTATCTCTTTACCTTCTATCATCAAGTCATTCCCACAAAGCCAAAGGTTAGTTTTAACTTGCCAGTTTTTTTTTTTTTTTTTTTTTTTTTTTTTTTCGCGTGCTATGAACTTTGCTGACCTTCAATTCTTCAAATTGCAAACAGACAGTTTGTGAAAATCATTATGACAGCTTTAGAGCATTAGCATTAAAGGGCATAAAGGCCCTCAAATTGCTATTATTACTCTATATATATGCACAAAACCACTGTCACCAGGGTTGATATATCTATAAACTTTTTCCACGCAGCTAAAGTAAGATTGTAAATTTACAACCAAAGTAGTTGTTTTTTTTTTTTTTTTTTTGAGGAAGTGTGAACATAAATTTGCTTTTTTAATTCACTCCGTCTCTCTGGCTGGCTGTGTGGATTTGATGGCTTGCATCTGAGTATCTGACTTTATGTATGGGTTACATGTGAAGCTTGGGTTTAGTTGGATCTCTTTGACTATTAGTTTAATGTTTTAGGCTTTGACGGCTCACATTTGTACCAAAGCCTGATTTTTTAGATGTTATTGAACTTTTAAGGATTAGACCTACTTGCATCTCTTGAGCTAATTAGGCCTCTCAAGGTGCACCAAACTTGTTACCCCTTTACAAGTGGCTCTTACACAATTTTTACATTTTTTATTTATCGGTCATGAAAATTTGCAATATATAATTTTGAACAAAAAAGAAAAAGAATAGATAAATAAATCTCACATGATGACTATTAATACAGCTACTTATGATCAAATGTAGGAGCAAAGAAGTGGATATGGATTGGCACTGTTATCGTCGCTGCTTTGCTTGTAATATTTTTCAGCATATTGTGTTATATACAGAGAAGGAGAAAAGTTGTACCCAGAGGTATAGTTTACATGATGAATGAACTTGTTAGTTAAATTTAGCAACTTGAATATTTGTTGCTCTTTTTTTTTTTTTTTTTTGGAAATACTGATGAAAATATTTTTATTTTTTGCAAATTACGACAGGGAATAATGTAACAAAAGATCAAAATGATTTACTTGATTTAGTGAGTTTGGATCAATCTTCTATTGTCGATCAAATTCCAAATCATGAGAAGAAGGGGCATGATTTAAGTGTATTTAATTATGCATATGTCATGACAGCCACAAACAACTTCGCACCGCAAAACAAGCTTGGAGAAGGGGGCTTTGGAGAAGTTTATATGGTAAGCTCTAAATAACGTACAAAAGATACAAGTTTTAATTAATTTATGTCTTACCTTAGCCTAAACCTTATTTGATCAAAATATCAGGGAGAATTGTTGACGGGGCAAAAAATAGCCATAAAGAGACTATCGAGAAATTCAAAACAAGGAATACTTGAGTTCAAGAATGAGTTAATGCTCATATCTAAACTTCAACACATGAATCTTGTTAAGCTTTTGGGTTTTTGCCTACACGGAGAAGATAGGATGTTAATCTACGAATACATGCCGAACAAAAGCTTGGACTCATTTTTATTTGGTTTGAAAAACATTCTCCTTTTATTTTTACACTTCATTTGATTTTGTCAACAAATTTATATATTTATCTATGTAAGTTTGCTAAAAGTAGATTATTAATCATATTTAACTTTTATATTCAACAGATGCAAATAAGAGCAAGCTACTAGATTGGCAAAAACGTTTTGGTATAATTGAAGGAATTGCTCAAGGATTGCTTTATCTCCATAAATACTCAAGATTGAGAGTAATTCATAGAGACTTGAAAGCGAGTAATATACTCCTTGATGAAAATATGAACCCCAAAATCTCTGATTTTGGTATGGCAAGAATCTTTCAACAAAATGAAGTGGAAGCAAATACTAAAAGGGTTGTTGGGACATAGTAAGTAAATTAATTATATTACATACATTACTATATTTGTTTCATTTTGAATGTTAAACACTATTGCTTCCACATGATTAATGAAGTTATAAACTTAAAACTTTTTTTTTTCTAATTTGATGCAGTGGATACATGTCTCCTGAGTATGCCATGGAGGGAGTTTTCTCTATAAAATCTGATGTTTACAGTTTTGGAGTTCTTATGCTCGAGATCTTGAGTGGAAGGAAGAACAACAGTTTTTTCAAGACAGAGCACTTGTTCAATCTAGTGGGATATGTATGTCAAAAAACTATGAGCTTTGGATGATTCTATGATATTCAATGTGTGTTTCTGATCATGTATAATCCTTTTTCAGGCATGGGAGTTATGGAATGAAGGTGCTGCCTTGGACCTAATGGACCCAGCACTTGATGATTCATATATGGATCAGATGCTTCGTTGCGTTCATGTTGGTCTCCTATGCGTTGAAGATAGTGCAATTGATCGGCCAGCGATGTCAGATGTCTTAGCTATGTTGACAAATGACAATTTGTCATTGCCGTCACCTAAGAAACCTGCATTTTCTCTTGCCAGACAAGCAATTGAGGCACATGTATATGACAAAGAATCAGAATGTAATTCGATAAATTGGGCGTCAATTTCTAATATGGTTCCAAGATAGACGCATGTTTTTAGTATCACTTCTTACGCTTGAGTATGTTAATGTTGGTTTAACGTGGTTAAACAACAAATACTTCCCAAGATTTGAATGTTTTCACTTAGATATTTACTGCTATACATACTTACATGTAAATTATTACAATTTTGTTTGTAAAATAGGTTCCCTTTCATTTGCTGCAAAACTATATTCAGATTATGACCATTGACCATTACAAAGTAAGCGCTCTATCATGCGCCATCATATTCTCTCTAATGATCATTTCATAATCAACAATGGCCCGCTTGTTAAGTGCAAAATTTTCTAGATAAGGAAGAGAATATTTTTTGTTCAATCATGGACCCCCCTAATGAGCACTGTCCAAAGTCCCCACGACAAATTCATCCAATAAGTCAATTAGTTTTTGAGAATTATTTTGTTTATTATTCTTAAAATTTGTTTCCTTTTAAAAAAATTTAGGAAAAATATTAGTTCTGTCCCAACATTTGTGGATTGTTGTCAATTTGATCTCTATATTTGGTAGCCATTGATTTGGTCAATTTTTTTTTTAATTTTTTTTTTTAATTATAGGAATTCGGTATATCTTATTTTCAACTCATATTCAATTTGGTTACTGCCGTCAAATCATAGCTTTTCTTGCATTTTCTTGAGAACCAAACAAAAAAACACATCAAATTTACCAATATCCTACTATGGTAAATACATATCAACTCAGCAACTAAAGCAAATCTAGATTTGGATCCAAAATAATTGCAAATTGAAAATAATAGAGACAAAGTTAAATGTAAGTTAAAAATAACAATGTCCAATTTAACTACTACCAAAATGTACAAATTAAGTAGGCTAAAGTTGAAAATAATAAAGGCCAAATTGACAATGACCCTAAATTGTAGGGACCAGCGAAATGGTATTTTAGCCAAAAATTTTCAAATGATCATTAGTCATTTTAAAACCACAAATCATCAAGTAGAAAAAATAATGCACATACATAAATTCAGTTTAAGAAAACCTTGAATAAAGTTTCAAAACACGTTTAATCTTAAAATGCTCATATGTAAGTATTGATTATTTTTCTAAAATCAATAACAAGATAAGGCCACCACAAACTTCATTCAAAATTTATCTTCAATTTTATTGATAGGCCAAGAATGTATTGACCCATTGTGATAAATTAACCAATTAATCAGCCAAGTGAATTAATTAAGTTAATTAACATGTAATACGCGTGGTAGCATAAACAAATCACCAACTAAATAAATATGCAGCGGAAAATAAAAATGACACGATGATTTGTTTACGAATGGGGAAAACCTCCAATGCAAAAACCCCACCGGATGATTTTAAGGTCACAATTCCCGAGAATCCACTATTAGCACAACAAGCAGTTACAAGTAAAGGAATCTCGGTACCTTATACCAACTTACAATTGAACTCTTACCACAAAACCCAATTGGACTTGTTTTGTAGTGACAATCTCTCCTTTTTAATGTACGACTCCTGATACGTGACTTACTAATCAATTGCACGGATCCAAGTACGTGGCTAACCTAACTTGAGAAGGATATTGGCTGTAAAGTTCTTTAATTCATCCACACGATAAAGATCATAAAACTCCTTGGTTACAAAACCCTACGAGGTACAAACGCAGTAGATTCTTGATGAAAAAAATGAACTAGGGCAAATTGTCTCCGATCACAATGTGCTTGTGAAAAACCTTTGCATCAAGTTGCACTCACTTGCATCCATTGTGACAGCCCTTAAAATAATCCTTATATATGTTTAGGGTTGTGAGAAAAAAAAGCTCAAACATGTATACACTGATTGGAGTGAAATTAGAACTGAAAATCTGATTTTCATAAATCTCGATAGATACCCTATCTATCGAGCAGCTATTGAGCATCGGGCCAAAACTACCTTTTAAACCTCGATAGATGTTATCTGTTGAACTAGCTGTCGAGTTTTAAAATCCAGCACTTCTTCACTTGATTCTAGGACAGACTTGCATGGTTTTAACATTTGGACTTGAAACATTATTCCTTGAAGTCTTAGATACATCCTAGATCTACCTAATTATAAGTAAAGTGTGTTTTGTCAAAAGATTAGCCAACTCTATATTGACATATGTTCCTAATGTGATCACATATGTCCTAACAATCTCTCCCTTTGGCAATCTGTGAGAAAACCACAACAAACAAATGAACATATGAGAGAAGTCATAAATCACTCAACTCATACTCACTTGTTGAATACAATAAAATATATTCTAAAACAAACTCTTGAAAAACTTTGCAAGAAAAGAGTTCATGGCAAGAAAAACTTTGACAACCTATATTTCTGATATACTTTAAATAAAACTCATCAAGGCATCTTAATGTGAAACAGAAATAAAAGATTGCATACAATTAATAAGAAGTATGTGCATAAAGAGAGAAGGGAAACAACACATAAAGAGATAGGTGAAAGAATGTAATAACAACCTCAATATATATATATATATATATATATATCAACATAAGTACATGGTTTGCTATCACAAAGTAAGAACAATGTACCTGTAAAGTAAGAAAAGAAAAGATACAAAAAGTCCTCACTACATCCCTCAAAAAGAAAAACACTCCCCCTATCACAATGTACCCCAAGATGAAGGTGTCTCACAGAAGTGAGATGAGAGTTCGTTTTTAGACACAGTCCTAAGAAACTCATAGCTGAGGTAGTCAGCAAATTCTACCTTCGGTACATCTAGTACGTCGGATATAAGATCCGGAGTGGTTACAATGCGCATACCTCAAACTCGAGTGACAAAATGTGGTATTGAATAGTCGAATCCGTCATGTTGGAGTAAAACTCTCGTATGATCACAGAGGGACAAGTGACTGGGATGCCACATAGTGACTCCTAACCCCTACTGTAGATGACAGAGAGAAGATCAGTATCGGAAAAGTCCGATAAAATAACTTAGCGTTTCGAATGAATGCTTGGTCGTGAAAAGTTCTCATAAAAGTCCTTACAGGCTTTATGATCACGTTACCTGACGTGAGATGGAGTAAAATCAGCGGGGGAAGAGGAAGAAGGTGCCCCAGAACGAAGAGGGTTCCAAGATGGAGTAGATTTCCATTTAGGTGCCATAGAGCAACTAACGAATGAGAGAGAGAGAGAGACAAAAAGAGATAGAGAGAGAGAAACACGTAGAAAAGCACCAACATAGATCAATATAAGAATATAAAGAAATGAAGGTACATATACATGTAAAATGCATGAGCATGTAATATGCAACAGTAAAAACATCATAGGTTTAGCCCAATCCAAACCTACCAGCATACATAATTTCAACATATTAAGCACACATCTCTAATGCATGAAACAATGTTAAAATGCAAATGTGGTGCAATGTTGAGGATCATTTAAACAAAACACATCCCAAAAATTTTTGCAAAAACCTCATCAATTTTGAAAACCCCAAAAACTTTTCAAAAACCTAGATCTATATCAATGAAATGCATGAAAAAGAGGGAAAACAAGATCTTACCAGTGAAGGAAGAATCAATTTAGGCCGAAAAAATAGTTGGGAACGAAGTTTGGAGTGAGAGAGAAATGTTTGGGAAGGTGGGAAGTCATAAAGAGAGATCGAGACAAATGAAATGGAAATCGCGTTGACCTTTTATATAGAAATCCCAGTTTCTCGATGGATCAAGAGGTGTCGAGACCTATCGAGAATTAAAATTTTCTAGAAGGAGCTATCGAGATGTGTCCACAATAAAATGACCGCGATGGATCGAGGGGCTATCAAGAATCTATCAAGCAAACAGAAACTTTCTCGATGGATTGAGAATTTGTCTAGAAGCTATTGAGACAAATTCTCAAAAACTTCGATGGATCAAAATTGAGATAACTGCTATCAAGAAAAGAAGCTCAAAAGGCTCGATAGATGGCCTAGCTGTCGGGAGGTATCGAGAAGCTGTCGAGATTGCTCAAAACAGTTTTTCAAAGAAGAGAAAAACACAGACATGAATGCAATCAAACATACTACTCAACCAAAAATCCAACCAACATTTTAAGCTCTCAAAAACATCTCTCAACAAGAAAAATGTCAAGCATTTAAATCCAAAACCCACACACACACATACACAAACACACACTAATCAAGTCTAACCAATTTTATATTTTAAAAACAAGTTAAGACTGTTTAGTGAGCATACATTAACACATGTATTTCTTGTGATAGCCAAATCACATTGTACCCGCACATGTATCAAAAGTAACAAAGAATATTGCATGTTGTGTGTGAAAAAAAAAAAAACATCCCAAGATTGCATAAGTGTTTACATGTTATAACGATTTGAGATATGAGAAAATCACTTTAACTCACACACAATCATAACTACTTGATGGGGACTATCACCTTCGTGGTACATCCTATAACTCCCACGTCTCCTAGAAGACACGCTTGCAATCATATTCAAAGCATTTTGATTCTTTTTCTTTTTATTTCTAGTGCATATTTTCTTTTGTTAAGTATACCATGCATGGGCATACAAGAAAGAGAAAAGAAATACACAATTATGTTAAGTTTTTGACATTGCACTTTTGCTATACCGAAGCATACATATGTCATTTTATGATTGACGGGCAACAGTGGTGAGATGGTTATTTATGCCTTTCTCTCTAGAATTTCTAGTCCTTCCTTTAACATCACAACCTAATTGCATAATTAATTTTAAGGGTTTATATGATTGTTATTATCTTAATTACTTTAAGTGCATAAAGCTTTAATATTGTGATATTATAGAAGATATGCTCTTTTATTGTTGTAGAAAGAAGTTTTATAAAGGTAATCATTTATATGCGAAGTTATATTATTCTTTGAGCCTTTCTAGAATATATAAGTCTATAGGGGGTGGTGAGTAAATTTTAAAAATTTAAAAGTTGTAAGGTGAGTCATCAACTCACTATTCCCCTTAGCATACACGTGTCCTACCCAAGTTATTTCCCTTATCTTTTCTTTGCTACACCAAAAACTTCTTGGTTCATCTTTCTTTGCTCCTTTGTTTCCTTTTTCCTTTGTTCTTATCGGCAGCACTATCTCACAACAGCCCTCCTTTTCTTTCACCGAAAATCATAGATTTCTCTCTGTAAGAAGAAATTAAAAGCCTAACACTAAAGTTTCAGCTTCAAAGTTTGTGGGTAAGTATATATATTTATTTTATGTTATGTGTATTTTAATGGTGTAATGGTTTGTATTGGTTTCACTTCTATGTCCTCTAATCTAATTGTTAGAAGCGGAATTTGTGGTTTTGTGTTAGCTATTTGAAAGATTGAAGATATCATGGTCTTTTAGATGCCTATTCATGTATTCTAACATGTATAGTATAGGTATAAAAATACCCACATGAAGTGAAGGCCAATTGCTATTAATTGATGATTTTGTAAGAAAACATGTTAAAGCAATCACTGTGACAGATTTGGTGTTTACAATAAGAAAAATCTGTATTAAATCATATTATGTGAATTAGGATGCTAGAAGTAGTTTTTATGAATTCTAAGACACACATGGTTGTATTGGAAGTGGTCTCACAACATTTGGATAAATATGAAAATAATGGTTTAGTTTCTAAGTTGCATGAAATTCTGTCAGGACAGATTTGAGCATGTTTTCTTGTATGATTTTTATTAAATCATGGTTTTATTCTTTGACTTTGAAATTGATATGGTATATACTAGACATCCAGGGGAGTGGCTTTGTAAAATTTCATGACGTTTGGATGTGTATGGACAGCCCATTTGTATTTTACAAATAAGGCGTATGCTGCAGAATTGAGCAGTAAACAGTAATTGTTAACTCTGACTTTGAGGATTTAATTCTAAAGTTAGGGTGAATGTTTTGAGTTATAAATTAGTATGCTCATCCTTTGATATGTTTGGATCATAGATAAATTTTATGCCTTGGTTTCTCTATGGTTTGGGTTCATAATGTGTTTGATGAATGCATCATGTGCTTTGGGGAACCTTGTGTGATGGGAATTAAGGATTTTCTTGACTTTAAGAGTTAGGTTGTGATTGATGTATAAGTTTATATATTTAGGAAGAGCTGTTAGTAATAAGTTTTGGCCTTTCATCTATGTGATGAGAATGAGAACATGGACACTTGAGCTCCTCTTATACAAATCTCTCGTGTCTTCTGTTTTCGGGTAAGAGATATGTGATATGTGCGTTAAATAAGCATAAGGATTATTTAGAAAATTTATTATGCATCAAAACCTTTTAATTAGACCTATTACATATAAGCATGATTTAATTAAAGATTTATGTTCGTGACTTATTGAATCTTATATAATAATAATAATAATAATAATAATAATAATAATAATTTTAGCATATTGTCGCTATTACTTATATCACGGACATAATATTTAAGAATGAAGTGGATATGCTATTGTTATGATATATTTATGTAAAAGCATAATTATCAGAAAATTATAGTTTTTGGATTATTCCATTGTTATGATCTAAACTCAGCATTTCCATGGAGATTTTGATTGGCCATTATAAGTGGTGAGGACTATGCTGTACCCGCCCTCGTTAAGAATGGCCAACTTGTGGAGGATGCCAACCGACCCCCATGGTTGATGATATGATCACACCGAAAGGGGTGATACTCTTTGATATGATCCTAGGATTACCTAGCATTGTGGGGAATGCTAAATGCCTAGCACTATGTGCTGGAAGCCTCCCAAAGTTGTAACAGACTGACAATTGGACTGACTAATATGTATTATTAATGACCTATTAAGCTATTTGGAAATTATAAGAAAAGTATGATGATAAGAAAGGTATGTTGAATGTGTTATAAGTCTGACGAGAAGTTTATGATAAAGTATTTTATAGTCTATTTAAGGATAAGGATACTGAATTATGTTTAAGTTTCTTATTATGTCTTTTTATTATTATATGAAATAAAAATGAAGTATTTGCATCTGAAAGTTCATAAGTTATTGTAAGAACAATATGAATAGTATGAAGGCTATTTTATCAAAGCTAGTATATCCATAAAATATTTGATTTACATGCATTCTTATTAAAGGCCCATTGAGCTTAAAACCTTATTGGGCTTCGCAGCTCATCCTATTATATTTTAGTGCACAGGTTCCTAGAAGTAGCAAGAGTATTATAGGTGGCAAGGATTCTGTGATTCTCGTTTCTTAGATTGTATATTTTTTTTGTTGTATAATAGTTTAGCTCTTTTGTTGTATAGAATGAATCAAGATGTACTTGATACTTTGAGCACAGATGTAATTCAGAACCTTAGTTTGTTTTGAACTTCAGTTGTATGTCTTTGGGGTTGGGTTTGTAGATAAGAGTTTTTACTAAACGTTTAGCTATGTAATTTTACACGAATACCTTAAGTTTCAGCCAAGTGATAATCTTGAAAAGTTCAAATGAAATGAAGTTTCAAGGTTTTCACCATTTTTTAATATTATGGCTTTTATTCAAGAAAATAAGAAGGAATACAAGAAACAATTCTTGATAAACACCTTCAATTTAGGTTGGTTTGTGTTAGCATTGAGGTAAACTTGATATTAAAATGCCGGTCATGCTCTAAATTCTGAAGTACAAGTTTGGGTCGTGACACTTCCCGTCAAAAAGAGTGATATAAGTGTTAAGTATAAGATATTACTTAATCTTACTCATCACAAACATGAGCTACAAAGATCACTTACTTAGTTATGCATAGAAGTGCTCATCTAAGCTACAAAAGATACAAAATTTAGAAAATTTTGTTTCAATGGCCATCCAAGGTACACAAGTACCAATGTACACAAAACACATACTATTTTTATATTTTTCTAATTTTTCAAAAAAAAAATTTAAGAAAAACAAAATAAAGTAAAATTGAAAACAAACAAACAAAATCATGTTAAACAAAGTAAAGCATAAAACTAGACTGACTCAAACAAGAAAGTAAAACACACAAGTAATGTATAAACAAAAACAAGAAAGGAGGGAGAGAGAGAGAGAGAGAGAGAGAGAGAGAGAGAGAGAGAGAGAGAGAGAGAGAGAGAAAGAAGTGCCTAAATCACTTAGAGCATTTTTCCTTCGACACCCTAAAAGAACCTTTTGGTTTTGCAAACCTTTGATTCGATGGTGAGGGAGAAGAATTGAAACCGTTCATGTTCGAAAGGAACATGAGAGCTTTGAGAAAATCTCCAAGAGAAGCAAAAGAGGATGGAAACTGATTCTGGTTTCCCAATTAGATCATACTATTGCTCTATTGGGTGGCTAACCACTTATAGCAATTAGGTCGAGTATGTCCAGTCGTTCTGCAATGATGATAGAATGTTGCTTCTTCTGTTTAGACTTTTGAGTATTGTTCTTCTTAGCCCTAGGGTTTTTATTCTCTTTCTTATCAAGCTTAGGGGGTGCTCTTAATATAGATTTACCCTTGTCTATGTTCTCACTAGCTAAAACAATTTTGACATCATTATTCTCAAATTCAACATTATTAGTAAGTGAAACAAAAACTATAGTACTAAAAGAAGCAATATTTGGAGAAGAGAAATCATACCCTAAACTGATTCAATCGGAAACAGATTTCTGAAAGCTGAGCATCTCGTCAAGCTTTGCACTTGAAGTCCTCTCTAATTGAGCTCTGACTTGAAACAGCTCCACCTCAAGTTTCTTAGTCTTCTCAACCAAGAAATTATTCTCAAATCTCAGTTCTCCAATAGTTTGATTGGCTTTATCAAACTTCGTGGAGATTTCTTCTCGTTCAAGTTTCACATCACTAAGCTTCTTGGTGGCCAACCTATACAATTTCTCATGCTTTTCCGAGACTTTGTATAATTTTGCATAGACTGTGTGGATGTTATCTTGTTCATCCATCTTTTCAAACTTAGAATCCACAAAGTCTTTTTCATCATCCATGTCTTTATCAAACCCCTCAGTAGGATTCACAGTGACAGTGAAGGCATTCAGGATTCCATCATTCTCAGGCTCAGTGTCACTCAAAGTAGCAGCAAGTGCCTTGCTCTTCACAATGATCTTAAGATACGTAGGGCACTCTTGTTTCATGTGATCAAAGCCTTGACACCCAAAGCACTTTGGTCTTGAGGGAACAGTGTACTGACCGCCATCCCTAGCATCCTTCTTTCCTATGTCTTGGTTCTTGTACTAAGATGAACTGGACTGCTTGTAATCTTTATCATATCCTTTGGCATTGACATTCTTCATAAACTTTTTAAACTGCCTTGTAATGTAGGATTTCATTTTAGAATCTTCATTGTCAAAGGACTCATTAGTGTCACTACTCTTAGCCTTCAGTGTCATGCTCTTGCTCTTGCTCTTGCTTGATTTCCCGATCCTAAATAAACCTAACTCATAAGTCTGCAAATTGCGAACTAGCTCAGTCAAAGGAATTTGATCAATGTCCTTTAATTCCTCAATTGCGGTGATCTTGGCATGAAATCTCTCAGGTAGAGATCTAAACACCTTTCTAACAATCTTGGGCTCATGAATGGTTTCCCTAAGATTAAAGGCTGAGTTCACTATGTCATTGAGCTTGGCATAGAACTCATCGAATGATTCATCCTCCTCCATCTTGATCTCTTCAAAGCTCATGATAAGCCTCTAAAGCTTCGAATCCTTGACAGCCTTAGTTCCTTCATAGGTTGTCTGGAGGATGGTCCATGCTTCCTTCGTAGTTTTGGTGGGGATTATCTTCTTGAACTCCTCATTCGTGACCGTACTGAATAAAAAATTCAATGCCTTGCAGTTGAAGTTAGCCACCTTGATCTTGGCATCATCCCAATCGGCCAGCGCTTCCTTTGGCTTGGTCCAGCCTATCTCCACATCTTGTCACACTTTTTCATCTAATAACTATAAGAAAGCTCTCATGCGTACTTTTTAGTATGCATAGTTAGTTCCATCAAATAAAGGAGGTACAATAAGAGACTGTCCTCTATCCATGACAACAAGAGTCAATGGATCACACAGCAAAGTTTAAAACCTAATCAGAGTGTTTCTGCCCTAATACCACTTGATAAGCCAAGAATGTATTGACCCATTGTGATGAATTAACCAATTAATTAGCCAAGTGAATTAATTAAGTTAATAAACATGCAATACGCATGATAGCACAAACAAATCACCAACTAAATAAATATGCAACGGAAAATAAAAATGACATGGTGATTTGTTTACGAATGGAGAAAACCTCTAAGGCAAAAATTTCACCGGGTGATTTTAAGATCACCACTCTCGAGAATCCACTATTATCAGAATAAGCGGTTACAAGTAAAAGAACCCTAGTACCTTATACCAATCTATAGTTGAACCTTACCCCAATACCCAATTGGACTTGTTTTGTAGTGACAATCTTTCATTTTCAATGCACGGCTCCTAGTACATGACTAACCAATCAATTGCACGGATCCAAGTACGTGACTAACCACCAACTTGAGAAGAATGTTGGCTGCAAAGTTCTTCAGTTCATCCACACGATGAAGATCACGAAGCTCCTTGGTTACAAAACCCTACAGCGTATAAATGCAGCAACTTCTTGAAGAAAATGATTAACTAGGGCAAATTGTCTCCGGTCACAATGTGCTTGTGAAAAACCTTTGCATCAAGTTGCACTCACTTGCATCTGCTGTGACAGCTCTTAAAATAATCCTTGTATATGTTTAGGGTTGTGAGAAAAGAAAGCCTAAACATGTATACACAAATTGGAGTGAAAACGAAACTGAAAATCTAATTTTCATAAATCTCGATAGATACCCTACTATCGAGCAGCAGTCGAGCATTGGGCTAGAAATGCCTTTTAAACCTCGATAGATGCTATTTGTCGAGCTTTAAAATCTAGCATTTCTTCACTTGATTCTTGGACTGACTTTCATGGTTTTAACACTTGGACTTGAAAATTTGTTCCTTGAAGTATTAAACACATCTTAGATCTACCCAATTACAAGTAAAATGTATTTTATCAAAGGATTAGCCAATTTTATATTGACATATGTTCCTAACATGATTCGCATATGTCTTGACATTTATAAAACCCAATTTAAATCAATCTCATTAAAATGAAAATTGTTGCCTACACAATTGAACAATGAAATTATATTACTAAGACTGGACCATAAAATAGTTTTTCCTAAATTCCCGATATTTCTTAGAGTATTAAGAATTTCGGTCTTTTGAAAATGTTTTCAATAGATCCGTAAAAGTGACTATTATGTAAAATTTCTCTTACTCATTTACAAAGTTTTTAACCCGATATGTTAATCTGTCTGACATACATAATTACAATGAAATCATTTACAAAATAAAAACTCCAATTTTTTAATTGGAAGCCTTTCAATGTCTTCATCATTTTTCTTAATCTCCCTCTTAAAAAATATTTTAGAAAAGTTAATTTTTATCACAGCATCAACCAAAACAATAAGCTAACTAAACTCTCAAATTGACCCAAATACACTCAATGGAAAACAAAAGAATGGATTTTTCAACTTCAACATGTTAGAGATCCAAATCCCCTAAATGTTGAATATAGAAAAACCTCAAATAATGGCCAATTTTTTTAAAAATACCCTTAATTATTCTTCATATAATTCACCAAATCAAAACTCATATTCATAATCACATGTACATCCCTTAATCACGTTGCTTAGATCTGGTAGAGAAATTAACAATAATTTTAAAAAAAATTAGAATTTCATCTTTAAAAATTGGAACAATTGAGGGTAGAGGTCTCCTTGAGTACTCTTCGGTTAATGCTATTAGAACAATCACTACCGGTGGTAGTGGTCCAATGAAGGAAAAGTGTAGAGAAGATGCGTGGATGCCCTAGGGAGGAGGATTTTCCCCCGGAGTTGTCACATTTTGAGCGCTTTGGCAACATGACTTACGTGTCCATGTGTTTCTAGGGTGAGATGTGTATGTAAGTCTTTTTTCTTATTTTTATTTTTAGGAGTTGCCACCAACTATTGGTTTTGTATTAGGTGTGATTAGTCTTTCTATTAGTCTATTTTTTTTTACCTAATTAACTAAAAAAATTCAAAGGTTCTTAGATTAAGGTAAACCAATGTCTCGAACCAAAGATTTTGGACTTAGAAGTTCGGTTACAAGTAGGGAAGGTGTTAGACACCCCATACCACTTATCCAAAAGACAGTACCTCATTTTAATCTAACTACAACATACACATTTTAGGAAAACAAATTAAATACTAGGCATTTTTATTTTTGAAAAGGTTTTGTACAAACAAATATATATACATTTCATATTAGTATTTTATGTATTTATAAAGTGTCATATGAATATTTATTGCATAGACATATATACAAGCAAGAGCATGTGAATATCTTGCTTGTATATATTTTATATAAAATATATACATATCATGTGAAAACTATATTACAAATTCGCAAGAATTTAAACGTATACATGTAAATAATATATTTATTACATATTTATCATGTGTAGATGCATATTTCACAACATTAAAAAAAAAAAAAAAAAAAAAAAAAAAAAAAAAAAGGAGAGCAGGAAGGATGTCATCTTTTTGCATTTAGGTCCATTTTATTCTCCAAGTTTCATTCTCAAGCATAAACACAATGAACTCAAAATAATTAGTGCAAAGGGAGGGGGAATATATCAACTTGATATGAATCTATTGATTCAATGGAAGTGAATCATAGACACAAACCCCAATAAACAAAAATGTAAAATTCAAAAGATTCAAAACAATGCACATAAAAAGAAACCTTTAATTTTCTTTTGAAAAGATAAGTGTTTTTCCCTTGGGAAAACCTCACGACTTTTGGGAAAAGGGTTTGTAAAGCTTTGTTGAAAAATGACCCAAAAGCACTTCTCTTGGTTTTACATGAAAAAAGGTTTTCTTTGATGGGGAAAAAAAAAAGTGTGCAAATTTTAAGGAGAGGTATTTTGGAAAGTAGAAGAACTTTTATGTACAAAACTTTATAGACACAAAACTTTTAAGATTTAAAACCTTTAAAGGAATTTCTTTCTTAGAAAGAAAAAGGAATTTCCCAAACCTTTTAGAAAGAACATACCCAAAACTAAAATTTTAGACCCTTTAGAAAAAATGGTTTGCTTTTGAAAAGTGTATTCATAAAAACATGGTCTAAGATTGAAAACCATTTGTAAAGGGAATTCAAAACAAAGGAAGAACAAACTCATGTTTAAGAAAACAATTTTTAGAACCCTAAGTTGGAATAAAGTTATTTAAGAAAAAGAATTTGGTTTCAAGAAAATGGTTTCCATGGTTTTCAAAAAAAAAGAAAAAGAAAAAAAAGGGTTTTGAGCTAAAATCCATGGTTTATTATCTTTTAAAGTAGAAAACTTAATTTAAAAGGGGTTTTAGAATAATAGAAGTTTAAGATTAAAACAATTTTAGGAAAAGGTAAATTCCATATTTTTTTAGAAAGAAAACTCCCAAAACTTAGATCAAAACCATTTAAGAAAAAAAAAAGGGCTTTTGAGAAAATGGTTTCCATGGTCATAGTGAAAACCGTAGTTTTTATTCATTTTTGTGTAAAAATAAAGAACCAAACTTGACTCCTCTTTGGATAAGGGTTTTGAAAATGTCAATGATTGAGGGTTTTTGAAAAAAATCCCCATAGGAAGGCTTTTATGAATTCAAAAAGAAACTTTCTTTGAAAAGATTCATTCTAAGAAAAAGAATGGCCATTGGAGCCTTTTTCATCTTTTGGTAAACATTTGTTTTTGGAGATTTGATTACCCAAGCTTCTCGTTGTTTGGTAATCTAGGATTCATGGTACTAGCTAGAGACCTAGCACCTTTGAATTCTTATTCCCATGAGAATGATAACAAGGGAAACAAAGAGAACTTAAAGTCATGGATTAAAAGCAAGTAAGAACATAATTTAAAGAACTTAGATGTAAAAACAAATTATAAAAAAATAATAATAATTTAAAGACTTGAATGTAAGAGCAATTTATGAACAAGAAAATAATTTAAAGACTTGAAAGTAAAAGCAATTTATAAGCAAGAACACAATTTAAAGACATGATTAAAAACTTTTTTCCTTCTTTTAAAATGGAAATTTCTCTTAAATAAGACCTAAACTTGTAAGAGCCAAGCTCTTGGGTTCTCTTCCATGTTGGGAAAACAAGGTCTCAGGATTTCCTCTTTCTATGGTATTTTACACATAAGAAGGAGTTTTACACATAAAAAGGATAATGGTGTAACTATCAAAGAAGCTACACCCTCTCACCTTTACAAAAGCTTTAGAAGCTCACCTATGGGCTCTTGATGGTAGAGAAATGGAAGAAAGGGGGTCTGGATTTTCAGCTTTTAGGAAGGTTTTCTAAGAGAGAGAAAGTAAATCTAGAGAAAAGCCTAAAGAAAAAGTGACCAAATGGAATTTTTGGGAATTTATGTGCATTTTTGTTCATATTTTGCCTAAAGGGAGTGGTGGGATATTTATAGGAGCTTAGGGGTATCTTGGTGACACACCCCCTTAGCCGCCCCTCTTAATGGGTGGTTTTTTTTGTGGGGGGGGGGGGGGGGGGGGGGGGGTGCAGGGTGTGGGTTGTTGTGGTACCTCCACATCACCCTATCTTATCCACTCTTCACATTTTTTATTTACTGCTTTCTCTTCGTTTTAACCCTATTTTTGGGCTATTTTTTGGACATATTCGAGAGCTTGGATTTTTTCAAACTTGGTGTTCCTAGAAATTTATGGATTTCTAGTTTCCTTAGGCTCTGACCTCACATGAGTTGGATTTACAGTTGTTGAGATATTGCATTGGAAAGGGAGGTGACGTAATGTAGAAAATTTAATAGCACTCTTCTTGAAAAATTCATTTCCCCAAATTCGGAGAAGATATTGTCTAGCCATTTTTATAGAAGGTAGCTAGCCCATTTTGCTTCAATCTAGTTCAAGCAATTTGCACCAATTGTGGCTGGATTGGTATAGATTATTACGTGAATATGCCCCAAGAACAGCCCTTTTACCTAAAAAATAGTACATTTAATCAGAATTTTGGTATTTTCATGATATTTCATCCATTTTAACTTCGACTATGGCGGTGAATTTTCATTTCAAAGGAAATTTTATGATCTTTAGAATGATTGACAGTCAGATCAAAACTCAACATTTTGACCAATCCTAGTTAGGATTTAGTCAACATTAGCCAAACTTTGCAAAAATGGCAAGTTTAGCATTTTGAAATCTTGGATGGTTTGTTTCGTCATCCAATCAAGATAAACAAGATTCTTTCAAGTATTTTTCTATTTTCTTAGTTTTGAAAACATGATTTTAGCTTATTAGGGTTTAAATAGGCTGAACAAAATATGATATCAACCAGCGGAGTTAATACCGTACCGGCCAGTACAGCCGAAATTTTTCATTCCGGCACCTTGGCCGGTACAGAATCACAGCTATTTCGTACCGATTTTTGTACCGGAGCTTACCAGGTTGTACCAGCAAAATCGGGCAAAAAATCGGATACCGGCCGGAAAAAGAATACCGGAAGGTAATAGAAAAACAAGAGAAAAGTGATTAACAGTAAGAAAATACCATGTAACCCAGCCATTGTCAGCACTGTTCCGACAGTAACTAGCGATTTCTCTTCTTCTTCTTCACACCCACGGCCCATCCCTCCGCGTCACTTTCTTTTTAAGTTTCTATTTCTGAAGAGTGAAGACTATAATGTTTGTTTGGTGGGACTTTTAATAGTAAAAAACTAAAAGTAAAAGAGTTTGCTTTTTGTTTGTAGCTTGTGGCAGTGTGCCCACTGACACACCCACGTGAATTGATATGAAGTTTTGAGATTTCAAATTTTTTTTTTAATCTAAAAAAGTTTCAAACGGCATTTTAACTTCCAACAAGTGAAAAAAAAAAAAAATTTGTACTGTTAAACTTTATTGATGTGATATTATTATTATTATTATTATTATTATTATTATTATTATTGTTAAAAAAGGTGTGTGTGTGTGTGTGTGTGTGTGTGTATATATACATATATATATATATATATATATATATACCGATACCAGAAATATATCGCACCGATGGCCAAACCTGTACAACTTCCGGTACGGTATTGACTTCCTTGGTATCAACATGATGGTTTTGGGTGTATAGGTGAAAATGTAAGGGAGAATAAGATAAGGGTTATATTTTGATGAAAAATTTTGTTTTTGTCACTAAACTTTTCTTAAATCTTTGCAATTGTTCTACTTTCTATCTTCTCTTCTATGTCCATTAGTTCTTATCTTATGTGGCCCGCAGAAAAATTGAGGTGGTATATTTCTTAAAATTAGGTGAATTGACTACGACTATTTCTTTTTTTGTTTTGTTTTTTAAAATAAAAGAAAAAAAAAAGTAGCGTCCAAATTAGTCACAAGTGGGGACGAAATTTACAAAGAAGAAATTAGCCTCAATGGATGAAAAATCCCATATCCGCGAGTGAAATCAATCATAGTGAAAATTTTCCAAATTATTGAATCAGTAAACTGTCGAGCCCATTTGGGGCCAGGCCCATGTTCTCAAGCCTTTTAAAGGCCAACGAGCTTGAAATTCCACACACAAAAGAGAGAAATAGACAAGGTTTTGTATCCAAGCCCATGTTCTCAAGCCTTTTAGCAGCAGCACATAGAGAGAAACACACAAAAGAGAGAAGCAGGCAAGGTTTTGTGTGGGTTTTTCCTTCCTCCTACCATGGGCCCAGGGCCATTGAAACCTATTAAAGCAAGTGTCTCAAAAGGTGTTTAGATGGCTTCGTTGTGGTGGAGTTGAGCATAAGACCATCGTAACTTGTTGTTTATAATGGATTATTCAAAGCTTGACCTGTGTCATTGTGTGTTAAAATTACGTGGTTAGATAATTAAATTGACCATTTTTTAATAGCTTAAATTTTTAGGATAACTGATAATTTAACATGATATTAAAATAACAGGTTCTATGTTTAATCTTTATTTCCTTCACTCTTCCTCTCATTTATAATCCCACATGTTGGACCTCAACTATTAAAAGGTAGTTTGAGACCACACGAAAGAGAATTGTTAGAATTATAAGGTTAAATGATTAAGTTTTTGAGGAATCGGTAATTTAACATTGTGCACGTAAGTTTAGTGTTAATCTACGTAATTCTTGAGTGTGCAACTGTGCACTGTATATGCCTTCTAAGTGTTTGATGATTTTTCTTAGGTTCCATATTGCATATCTTGCAAGCTTGGCCTTGGTATTCGCTGTGGCTTGCCTCCACTACGTACCTTTGTGTTAGTAAATTCACATTTTTGGTTGATAATATTGGCGGAGACTTTGGTCTCACCAAGAAGTGGGTAGTTTTACACAACATAATTAAACTGCAGGAAATTATAACAAAAAATTGGTCCAAAGTAATTGCAAATTGGAATTAATATATACCACCTCATCTTTCTGTTAGGTCATGTAGAAATTAAAGTAACGGGTATAGATGGAATAACAAAAAATAGAACAGTGCAAAAGTTTAGAAACAAAAAAGTACTTTTTAACGTTTTGGGGGTGCAAACTGATATTTTAATTTCTCTCTCTCTCTCTCTCTCTCTCTCTCTCTCTATTTAAAAAAAAAAATTATTTAAGAAAAAGCATGGTGTCTATTTCTCAACATTTAAAGACTGCACACAAACGGGCGCATATATCTCAATCATGATAGTTTGAAAGGAAAGAGAAAAATACAGTTTTCCTACTATTTATAAAACTTCAACTCGTAGTTCTCTATTTCAACGTTGTATTTAGTCCCAAACCACTATATTATCATAGAATATTATAGTTTTATTTCTTTCAAAATATATATAACAAAAGTACAATCATGATCTCTCTTATTGAATACATTGATTATTTCAATACATTCGTAAATATCAACTAAATTGAAGCATATTAATATGAAGATGCTTTGCAAACCAAACACAAAATATCATATCAGTAATTGTTGATTAGCAATGATTAACTGAACTGATTAGGAAAAAAAACTTCTTGTTGATAACCTCCATAGAAATTGCAAATTTGCTGCCTAAAAAGATTAAAAATAAAAATAAAACTTAGCAAAGTCTCATAATATAACATCTAATTACTAACTCAAATTCAAATTCCCAATTCATTCCAAGTTTTGTCTACCAAAAAGAAAATGACATTACTCTCTTTATTTCTTCAGCTTTGTTCCTATTTTGAAGGAAATTATTTATTGTTTCTACCACGTTTTTGTTTCCCCGCTAATGTTTTTTTTATAATAATTGCAACATCATATTTGTTTCTCTTTTTGGCAAATATATATTGGGAATTGGTCTATGCAAGTAGGTGTTTTGGTGTTTCAAAATAATAAGATAAAAGAGGAATGGTTAAATTAGATTGAAGGTTGAACAAAGTGAAATAGTAAAATTTAAAAATGCTGAAATAAGAACGCAATAGTTGAAGAAGATGAAAGGTCAAATAAAATGAAAATTTAAAAAAAAAAAATGTTGATGCACGGAAGTAACAAAAGTTTTGTAAAAGTTCCATTATTATATAGTATATATTCACACAATACCAAAAAAAAAAAAAAAAATTAAGATCATACAAAATGACACAACATATGCCACAATTGTCCAAGTGACAAAGATACAAGGCGAATGTAGAGGCAAGAATCAATGGTCTAATGGATGGATTCTGTTACCAGTTAGGTTGGGCCTAAGGTCTAATCAAAGTAGCACCATTATCTATTGTATGCGAGATCTATCGTACCCTAAATAGTGCATCGCACCCTGTCAAAGATAACTACATTCTTTAAGATGGATATCTAATTATCTATTCAAGGCCAACAGCCTATGCATCTTATGAACCTCAATGAGCTATTTCCTATATGACAAGACCATGCATTAAGGAAGTTGAGAGACATCGTCAAGATAATTGGTAAATGTTGTACATGTCAATTACCCAAACGATTTGAAATTTTGGAAGCACTTAAAACTTATATGTCTTTAACCCTATGATTTTCCAAACAATCGAATTGCTAAAAGCCCAAAACCCTTTTCAATCTCCAAAGGCACTTTATCAAGCTAAAGCTCTAAAATTAAAACAGTATTTCCTACTGTAATACAAACTTGACACTCTCAAGCTCTGTTTTTGCTGTCTCTATTTTATGTTATTCTTCTAATGTATCTTTCCTTCAGTAAAACTGCAAAAGATATATCTAAATTAAAAATTTTCCGTTATGGTAAATAGTGGGGGCAAAACTAGAAAAGAAATTAAATTATTCTACGAAAACATTTCCCATCAACCGCTACCTAGCTTCAGTCTTGACTCAATTTTAAGCTTTCGAAAAACCAAGCTGCTTAAGAGCAATATTTTGAATGGTTCAGTTTAGATTATTTATAAAATTTGTAAATCAAACAATGATATTTTATATCATATCACAAGCTAGCTTAGTTGATTTTCTTTTCTGATGCAAATGTCATATATGGAATATTCAGATATTTCAAGAGGTCTAGGTGCTCTTGTTTGTTATTTTTTTATTTTTTATTTTATTTTTTTTGTTTAAATCCCAACACAGTCTCAACTCAAGTCTCACCTAATTTATATTCTCTCTCTCTCTCTCTCTCTCTCTCTCTCTCTCCCCGATAATAAAAGACTGCAAATTTTCAACTATAAGCTACAACATTTGATTGGTCATCAATTATTCATATTTTAGTACTTTTCTACTCAAAACACAAGCATAGACGACAATAAATTTTCAACCTAAGCCGGCATATTTGATTATGTTGAGTTGACTTGATTCCCTTCCGTGCACGACTGGGTTTTGGTTTGGTGCAGTTCTAGCTAATTGATTTACGAGTTCATTGACCTAAACGACTTTGGGGGATACATATTGAAAGATGTTTTCCATTAAACCGGTTTGTAAGGAAATTCTTCCAACCTACAATACCTCAAGTCTCAATGTCTACTATTCCAAAAATTGTAAAAAATCTATTGGAACTTGTGGAGACTGTAGTCTGTAGTTGGGGGTTAAGCCAATGAATTTGAGTCTAATCATGTTTTTACTAACCACTTATTTTTGTTCTTACTCCCCTCCGTTCCAAATTATCTGGCCTAGTTAGAAAAATCCAATTAGTGAGAGAAACATCATTAACTGTCTTATCTTTTTTAAAAAAAACTTAAAAACTTCCTAAATACCCTTAAACAAATTTGTCAAAAAATTATTTTAAAACATTTTTTTTTTATAATTTGAATAAAGATGACATGTATAGTGGATTTCAAAATTTAGGTTTTTAATTTTGTTTTAAATTAAAAAATTGATCCCATAAATAAATTAAGGGCATAAAGGAAATGTTAATAAATTAATGGTGTTTGACTTTTCAAACAAGACATAATTTTGGGACATTCCAAAATGGAATATAGGCCAAACAATTTGGGATAGAGTGAGTAATATTTGATGTTAGACTTTCACAAATTAATTAACCACATTACTCACACATGAATATTCAGACACCACCCTTAAGAAATGGTAGTTCTTTTAGGAGAAATTAGAAAAATTTTGACTACAATTTTTATTAAAAAAATTAACATGATTGCATATTTTGAAAATCTAACCGTTAAATTGCAAGTTCTTTTTGTTCTTAACACACGTCAATTTTTCTAGTTAATCAATATTATTTACTATTTGATTCATAAACTTATTTCTTATGTATAATTTTAGACAATAAAAACTTAAAATTTAAACATTTTATTGATGACATGACTATTAATTTTTGAACTTCTAGAAATGTTGTAAAGATAGAGGATATAAAAAGGAAATATAATCCAACGGTAGATTTGTCAAAATTCATATTCAATAAAAAGATATTGAGTAAAATTGTATTTATTAGTTATAATAAAGCACGATTTTATTAGTTGAATGGTCATTTAGACAAAATCCAATGAAAGAGGGTTCGTAACTAGCAAAACAGTAACAAAGCTATTTCTCCCTTCAAGGTCATTAGTGTGGTGCCAGCCAATGTGCCTCCAGTGATAAAGTCAGATGTTGCGAGAGAGATAATAAGAACAAAGAATATGTTTCAATGTGCCTTTGTACCTTTTCTTAGATGCTGAGGTTGTTTATATAGATCCCTATCTTTCTGACAGTTGGAGGTCTTCAATGGTGGCCTTAATTGCTTTGATAACACCTTTGATGGTTTAATGAGGTGATTTGATGACCTTGCCAACAATCATATTTGCGCGTGCGTCTGTTGGTAATGGCTCATGTATTAAATGCACGTTTATGGTGTTTTGGTCATCCAAAGATTAGTTTGGATAAAGCGAATTTATTTACTCATCAAGTTATATCCATGTTTGTAGCCAAATTTTGTTTGTGAAATTATTAGGTACCCTAAGAGGACTACTGAAATGGTCCTCTTAACCAATAAAACGATGTCATTTTGATAAAATTCTGATAGTTCAGTGAAAGAAAGGGAAGAAGGAATAAGAATTGGAACAAGGAACAAGGTAGAGAGAAAGAATAGGAAAGTAAGACAATGTAATTCTTATCTGCATGCCCATTACAATCCTCACCCTTTCCCTGTAAGCACTACACCTCGTAACCAACCAACTACCTACTTGACACCCTGGCCCAACCAACTAACAACCCACAATAGCAGTACAATAGTAGTACAATTTGTCTGCACTAGTCACTACACACTCCCACGCACCCACATGCAGGCACACACGCACACCCCTATAGGCATACACGCACCACCTTGCACACACACACACACACACACACACACACACACACACATGTACACATACCTTGCACAGCCTTACATAGCTACAACTGTCACACCTACTTACAAATATCTACAAATATCCATAATAGCATTTACTTACAAATATCTACAGATATCCACAATAGCATACAATACTCCACTGTCACAATACAATACCTATTTAGCTTTCTAATTAGTAAAAGAAAAAAAAAATCACCAAATAATGTCATATTTGCGTAATTAACAGGGTCTTATTGTCAACCATGAGCCACCAAGCTATGGAGTTTCTTTAGAGAGGGACCCGCTTGTATATGGAATTGGAGAAGCTCGGGGAGCCATCTTAACTTCGAAATTTCGTGTACTGATCCCATCCTAGGAAAAGGGGGGTTCACATTACGTTTTCTTGGTTGTAGTTCACATGAAAATGACAAGGAATTGACTGTTAAACGCCAATAATGAAAGGTTATCATGTGGTTTGGTTCAAACAACAATTAGTAATCACAATTTATAATTTTGTTATTATTATTTAAGTTTTACTCACGTATGATCTTGTGGTATACATAAATAAACAGTTTTAAGAAATTTTTTATAGGAATATGAAAAAGTGCTTAACTTTTTTTTTAGTTTTTTCAATTTCGTTTAAAAAATTTTCTAAAATAAATAATTGATGTAAATCCTAAAAGCATACATTGACTGGACCCTATAATACAAACACAAACCGTAAACTATATTAAATTAGGTAACAATTTTATTCTTCTAAAAAAAAAAAAGAGTAACGATTTTATTTTACATATTAGATGGTAAGTTCATGAAAGTCAAGAACAACTTGATAACTCAATAAATGTGAAACTTGAGAAAAAATTGAATTTAGCATTGTTTTTCAAAAAATCAAGAATTTATCAGTGAAATTAAAATTGCCAGATGTCCACGAGGGCGGAGTACATCCGTAAGCACTCCCAAGTCCAAACTACCTTGTGAAGTTATTTTACATATATTCTTCCTTTGTTCACAATTCTATTAAAGACTACGCTTCACTCTTTTTTGGCGGACATTTATGTATTGTTTTAAACTTAGTTTGTTTTTTTTTTTTTTTTCATTTTATGAAATTGTTTTAAACTAGTAGAAGTAGTAACTCAGACAATGCTCACAAAATATTAATAAGGTCAAATTATATGCTCGCTCTTCTTTATATATATATATATATATATAAAACATTTTTTTTTTGAAAGATATTAGAAGAACCTTATAAAGAAAGAATATATACTTCTCTCCTTATAATAATAAATGTCAATTAATAACTATCATGATCAAATTTCATATTTAGAAAAAAAAAATCATATTATGTTAAATTTTTTGGTGTTTTTCCTGGAGTACAACCTATCCATAGAGTCCCATGAAAAAATAATTTAAAAAAACTAGTTCCTTATATAATTAATAAGCACTTTCCAGACAAATTTTATTTTCAATTTTCTTATAATTTGTGTTTAATATTTGATCAAGTGCATTAAAAAATTCAGGACACCTAATATATATTCTTCCTTGAAGAGTCAATTCATCACTTTATCATTTACTTGTTATATATTTCCAATTATTGATAAAATATGAATCCTACAATTTTAACATCACGCTAAGATATTACTAGATTTCAATTTTTTGTAGGTAAGATTCGATTCTAAATAACTTATTCAATTATAATAGAATGTAGTTATTATTATTATTTTTTTTTTTTTTTTTTTTTGAGAAACCAGCATCTGAATTGATTAAAAAAAATCAGCCAAAATCGGCTAAAAGTACATCATTAACTTTTGGTGGAACATCCTCCATTCACATAAAGAAACCAATAATATGTCTCGCTTGCTTTGCTAAAGCATGAGTAACTGAGTTACCCGATCAACGAATGTGTGAAAAGGAAATACAATTGCAAGAATACAAATAATGCTTAACAGAAAAAATTAGATGGCCAAAAGAAGAGAAAGATTCCTCCTCTTTTCTTAAGGCAGAGATGACCACCTCAGAATCTCTCTCGACAATTAAAGAGGGTAAGTTGAGATCTATTGCTATAATAGAATGTAGTTATTGGTCCAACTGAAACTCACAATATTTATTATTTACTCTGTCCTATATTGTTTGACCCATTTAAAAGATTCAACTTTTTAAAGAAGATTATTTAATAACTTTTTTTTTAAGTATAAATTTTCAAATCTACCTTGCTTAATTTAAACTTTAGTGCAAAAGTTTTTGAGAAATTTACATATTAATTTTTCAAAGAGAGCCGCATCTCAAAATGTAAAAGAAAACTTTATGTCGCATCATTTACTGTTCCGCTGGTCCCCATTCTACGAAAGAAATTGCATACATTTCTTTGCGCAAGTCCTAACAATTGGAAGTAACATTATTTCAACATAACTTGCAGCAGGTAGAGTTCCATATATTTCTATTTCAACAACAAGAGCAATTCATAGCTCAATAATCATGTCTACAACCGTACACCTTCTCAAACTTCTTTTCATGATCCTCTTCTCATGCTTCTGGAGTACTCCTCATGCTGCAGGAAAATGGGGGAACTTAACATGGGCAGGTGATAGTCTCAAACCAGGTGACACCCTCAATTCCTCATCTTACCTAACTTCTCCAAATAAAACTTTCTCTTTGTGGTTCTTCCCATGGGGCAATACTACTAACTCCTTGTCGTCGTTGGGAATATCAGACTTTGCTACAAATTTTATTGTATGGTCTGCTAGTCCAAGCAATCCTATTGCCAACAACTCCGGAGTACTTACCTTAGATAACACAGGAACACTTAAAATCACACGCCTAGGTAGTGATCCAATAGTGTTACACTCTTCTTCTCAACCTACCAATAACACTATCGCTATTCTACTGGATTCTGGCAATTTTGTCTTGAGAGAATTGTACTCTAATGGAACTATAAAGCAAGTGTTGTGGCAAAGTTTTGATTATCCTACAAAAACCCTTTTACCAGGTATGAAATTAGGTATCAGCCATAGAAATAATCTAACTTGGTCACTTACATCATGGTTAAGTGACAACTACCCAGTTCCTGGTCCTTTCTCTCTTAGATGTGACCCTAATGGACGTCAATTAGTCATTCAAAAAGAAGGTGTGGTTTATTGGGAAAGTGGGGTGTTGAGAGGCACAACATATCAAAATAATTTACCAGATGAAACAAGGTCCATGTATGATTTTGTTACTGTTTCAAATGAGGATGAGGAATATTTTTCTTTCATAAATACAAACAAAAGCAAATTGTCCAAATGGGTGCTAACTCCTATAGGACAATTGAAGGATTTGGAAGGACCTGTTATTGCACGAGTGGATGCTTGTGATGGCTATAACACTAATGGGGGATGCAAGAGATGGGAGTGTAAGCGGGAGATTGTGTCTAGTGACCCATTTGATGTTAGATCTGGTTATTTTGTTGAAGATGGAGATCATTCAATTAACTTGTCAAGTCCAAGGCTTGGCTTCAGTGATTGTAGAGCTACTTGCTTGAGCAACTGTAGCTATGTGGCTTTTGCTTCTCTCTATAAAAATGGAACTGGGTGCCGGTTTTGGACAGATATGTCGATGTTCCTTCAGAGCAACTCGGTTGGTTCAACTTCTGTATATATGCTATCATCAAAGCCTTCTCGAAAAGGTACCGAGTTTGCTTGTTTTGTTTTTGACATGAACAAGTGCACGAAGTTTTCAATTTCATTAGTATGAGACAAACTTTCTTTCTTTCCTTCTTTTTATTTAATTTACTTTATAATTGTTCAAGTAATTTGTTATTTAAGAATTTGTATAAAAATAATGTTACTCTAATCATAATTAATTACTACCTTACTAAATTGTAAAAAAAAAATCAAAATTCTAATATCATTCTTTCAATATTTCACTTCATAAAAATAAAAATAATAATGGGTTGTGTCACAAAAACAGAGAACAAACATTTTATAATAATGCCTTCCGATTTGACAACAACAAATTTAGGGTGACTTTTCAACCCATTATAACAAATGATTCAACTAGCTAATACAAGTCAACACAAATCTCGTGTTTTCTAGGTAGAATTGTCAGGAAACCTTAGGCCTCAAGTATCCCTTTACTATGCCTTTACTAAAGAGATGGTATTATATGTACTTGATATATGTATCCATCACATGTAAGATGGTGAATACAGGATAGATTTTCTCCACACAAACGGGAGAAAAAAATCTCTATAGAAAAGGTGGTGGATAGCTCTAGTAGACCCATAAATCATAGAACAAATTGGGTGGATAGGCCCAACCATCTCACTCATAGGCTGTGGACTCCTCAGGCATATGGGATGAGCCCTCAACTTGTGAGAAGTCCACACCAAAACGTAAGCGCATGAGATAACTTTTGCCACTAAAGAGAAGTTCGATTGGGCTAAAGTTCAATTTGCATTAATAAAGTTTTATATAGTTCTTTTTTTGGATAAATTATTTGGTCCTATATATTTAGATCTAATTCGAGTTGAAATTTCAAATTAGGCTAAAGCCTACTGTGTTTACATGTTCCAAGACTAAACATGCTAGGCCCATTTAGATATCGTCGGCTAATAAGGCCTCTCCAAGAAATAGTATTTGATAAATTTTCCGTTTTTAAATGGCTCATACTCAATCCTCACAATTTTTAAATAAAATAATAATAAATCAAATAAACTTGAAATCTCAAATTCTCCTCTCTTTTTTTTTTTTTTTCCAATTAATATGGAATAGATAGTTTTCAACAGAAGGATAAAATAAAATGAATTCTCAAATGATGATTACTAACATGGCTACTTATGACTAAATACAGGAAAAAATAAGTGGATATGGATTGGTACTGTTATCGCCGCCATTGGTCTACTTGTGATTTTATTCTATACACTGTGTTGTCTACAAAAAAGGAAAAAAGTTATTGTTAAAGGTAGAGAAGTTACAAATTAAATTTTTTGTATTTTCATGACTATTGTTATAATTTAATGGAAATTCTCATTTTATATAAATTTATACAGAAAATAGTAGATCAAAGGATGAAAAAGAGTTGCTTGATTTGGTGATATCAGATAAATCAATTACCATCGATGAAATTCCAAATGATGGAAAGAAGGGGCATGATGTAAGTGTTTTTAGCTATGAATCTATCATGGTCGCCACAAATAACTTCTCATTAGAAAGCAAGCTTGGAGAAGGGGGCTTTGGACCTGTTTATAGAGTAAGCTCTAAACAATTTCCAAAGAGAGATGTTTAAATTGATTTATGTATGACATTAGCTTAAACATTAATTATCTGGTCATCATATCAGGGAAAACTACTAACAGGGCAAAACATAGCCGTAAAGCGACTATCAAGAAATTCAGGGCAAGGAATAAATGAGTTCAAGAATGAGTTGATACTCATATCTAAACTCCAACACACGAATCTTGTAAAGTTACTTGGTTGTTGCATTTTTGGAGAAGAAAGGATATTGATCTATGAATATATGCCCAACAAAAGCTTGGATTACTTTCTATTTGGTCTGAAAACATCCAATTTTGTTATCTTAAGTTTTTCCTATGAATACATTTGTTTTCTTCAACCAATTTATATATTTTTTTTTAAGTAAATTTTTATTTTGGCAGATTTGAATAGAAGCAAGCTACTGGATTGGAAGATACGTTTCAGTATAATTGAAGGAATTGCTCAAGGATTGATCTATCTCCATAAATATTCAAGGTTGAAAGTTATTCATAGAGATTTAAAAGCTAGCAGCATACTCCTTGATGAAAGTATGAATCCGAAGATTTCTGATTTTGGCATGGCAAGAATTTTCAAACAAAATGAACTGGAAGCAAATACTAATAGAATTGTTGGAACATAGTAAGTTAACTAGACATCATTCTTCTAAAAGAAGTAGACAGTGCATCCATAATCCTGAATTTAATTTGCTGCTAATTGAACAATATTAGTGCTCCTATAATGTTTAATTTGTGAAACAATAATGTCTATTTTCTGTTTTGGTGTAGCGGATATATGTCTCCTGAGTATGCTATGGAGGGTGTGTTCTCAATCAAATCTGATGTCTATAGCTTTGGAGTCTTACTGCTTGAAATCTTGAGTGGTAGAAGAAATAATAGCTTCTTTCATGTTGACCATGCACTCAATCTAGTTGGATATGTATGTAATATATATAGACTTAAATCATATACACTTTCATGGTTGTTTGTTCCCAACATTTTAAATGACTATTACCGTTTCTTTTTTCTCTTCAGGCATGGGATTTATGGCAAGAAGGTAAAGGGCTAGAATTAGTTGATCTAACAATAAGGGATTCATGTTTTGAGTATCAAGTATTGAGATGCATTCACGTCAGTCTCTTATGTGTGGAAGATGATGCAGTTGATCGTCCTACCATGTCAGATATGCTATCCATGTTGACAAATGAAAGTACACAATTGCCTTTACCTAAAAAACCAGCATTTTCTATTGGAAAGAAAGCAATTGGGGCGAATACTCCTAATAATGAATTAGAAATTCATACAGTGAATGGCTTGTCCATTTCTGATATAGATGCCCGATGAGGGAATGAGTTTCTTTTGTGATCTTGCATGACACATCATAGTTTTCCTCATCAATGATATTGTTTGGAAGCCACAACTTTACTTGCCAAATTATTGTACTCAAGTTTTGACTTTTGAAACACCGTATTTTGGCTGCTACCAATGCAACTTTTATGACTTTTGCAATAGGAGGGTCTTGGTCTTCCTTTGACTCTATTCAAATATAACTTCTCCTTCATGATTTCTAATTACTTTAGCTATGCATGCTTTTTCCTAAGTAGTGGTTGCATCAAAGTTAACTTTCAAGAATGGGAGACATTAAATGATAAGCCAACAAGGCATTAAATGATGTGCATGTCTTAATTAGTGATTCAATGCGCAGTAAATTCTACGATATGAAAGTTTTATGTTTAAAAAAAAAAAAAAAAAAAAAGACAAAGAATTGACTGTCTTTGTTGTCAATCACGAAATTGTCATCCAATATAGCCTTTGTTAAAAGAAAAAAGATATATGGAAAAGTAGTACGTTAAGCCAAAAGTCTTACTGATGCGGCCTTCATATGACAAATTTGGTTCAATCTTCATATGACAAATTTTCCATTTGACTCCTCCTGTTCTATTCAATCCAAGAGTAATCTTAATGCGAGGGAAGGATCTGATCTGACGATCGAGGGTAAAATCCATTAGGGTGATAGACCTGAGTTTGATTGACTGACATTGATGTTTGTAGTGGACGGATCCATAGAGAACGGGAACTTAGTGGATGGGTACACGTGTCATCAATGGAATTAAACTTGCGTTACACGCATCACTAGGATATACAGAATCTCAATGGAAATAGAATCTAGATATAAAAGGAATTCCGCAATGTTCGTCCAATCAATGACAAGTTTTATATGGAAAAGACTTCTTGCTCAAGGAAAGAAGGTTGGTTCTACACTACTATAAAAACTCCAATGGCTCCCACAAAAAAGGTACGCATACTATTCCCTAACTCTAGCACTCTAGGGTTGCGAGCTTCTACTAACTTAACCTTCGGAGGGTCCTTGGCCGGTGCCACACCGGTACCCTTTTAAGGTATTTGTTGCTTTGTGTTTTGCAAGTTGCATCGAGTGCGAACGAGAGAACTTTGCAGGTTACCAAAGATATTTTGAGCATCATCAGTTAGCGCCGTCTGTGGGAAAGGCAAGGAAAAGTCATTACCTTGTACTTTCCGGGCAAAGAGTTGCATGGTACTCACACGCTCGATGGCGACCACAACGAATGATTAAGGGGAGACACACACGACAGCTCTCGAAAGGCAAGTTCAAACCCTAGCAGCAGTGGTAGAACGCCTTACAAAACGTAACAATGACCTAGAAGAGCAATTACGCCAGAAAGATGCAACACTCAATACTCAGGAGGAAGAACAGGAGGCTAGCAGCGCCGAAAAGAGAACCTATCACGGGCCGGAAGGGAATAACACCCATAGCAAGCCCAAACGGCAGGATACGAATCGACCATCAACTGTAGAACAGGTCCCATCTAGCGTAGTAGCAGAGATGCAAATGATGAAAGTGCGCATGAATTTTATCATGAATGCTCTCAAAGGACGGGTATCTAACGACCTGGACGACCTGGTTCATCGAACGGATTCACCATTCAGGGTGTCCGTTAATTCGTACCCACTCCCTCAAAAGTTTCGCATGCCTCAGATTGAAAGCTACCACGAATCCAAACCCTTTAGATCATCTGGAGACCTTCAAAACGCTGATGCATCTGCAAAGAGTGGCAAACGAAATTATGTGTAGGGCCTTCCCTACGACATTGAGAGGCTCTGCAAGAGTCTGGTTTAGCAAACTGACGCTAAGCTCTATCAGTACTTTCAAGGAGCTAAGTGCTCAATTCGCTTCACATTTCATTAGAGGGCATAGGTCCAAGAAGTCCACCACATGCCTGATGAACATTAGGCAACGGGAGGACAAATCATTAAGGTCATACATTGCCTGCTTTAACAAGGAAGCGCTTTCAATAGATGAAGCGGTCGACAAAATACTGGCAGCAGCATTTACAAATGGACTGCGGAAGGGTAAATTCCTATTCTCCCTATATAAGAATGACCCAAAGACCATGTCCGATGTACTATACAGGGCGACTAAGTACATGAACGCGGAAGATGCACTTTTAGCCCAAGGAGAAAAGCCCTCCAGGAAGAGAGAAAGGCAGGACGACGAGCATCAAGACAGGGGAAGAGAAACCGCAAAGACGGGAGAGAAGAGAGAAGAAAGGCGCTCTAAACCTCCAGCTGGGAGGTTTACACACTTCACTCTGCTTACAGGCTCAATAGACCAAGTCTTGATGCAGATTAAAGACGAGGGGGCCCTTACTTTTCTAGGAAAGCTGAAGGGAGATCCCACTAAAAGGCCTCGGGACAAATACTGCTGCTTTCACAGAGACCACAGCCATGACACGGCGAACTGCTATGACTTGAAGCAGCAAATAGAAGCACTCATACGGCAAAGGAAGTTACAGAGGTTCGTTAGCAGGGAGAGAACGGACCCGCCACAAGAACAGATTCAACGACAAGAAAACGAGTGAGCCCAAGACCACCCATAGGGGACATAAGGATGATTGTAGGGGGCACGGCGACATCTAGCTCATCAAAAAAGGCTCGAAAAACTTATCTCAGAACGGTCTAGAACGTTCAGATGACAAGTTTCATTCCCAGGAAAGAACAGGACGAAACTCCCGTCATTAGGTTGTCAGAGAACGACGCTCGACGTCTTCACCACCCACACGACGACGCACTTGTCGTTAGCATACAAGTGGGAGACTACAATATGCATCGGATACTGATTGACAACGGCAGTTCCGCTGATATCTTTTACTACCCGGCTTTCCAGCAGATGATGATTGGTAAAGAACGGCTGACTCCAGCAAATGCTCCCCTTGTCGGGTTCGGGGGAACTAAGGTATATCCCCTCGGCGCAATTACTTTGCCAGTCACGATCGGTGATTACCCTAGGCAGATTATAAAAGACGTCACGTTTATCGTGGTAGATTGCTCATCCGCGTACAATGCCATAATTGGACGTCCCACTCTTAATTCATGGAAGGCCGTAACTTCAACCTACCATTTAATGCTCAAATTCCCCACTGAGCATGGAATAGGATAATTACGTGGGGACCAGGTCACCGCTCGAGAATGTTACGTGACGATGATGGAAATGGATGACTAGATGCAGACCATGAGCATCGAAGAACAACGGACGGTGGCCGAACTTGTTGAAAAGCTTAGGGAAATACACTTGGACGACTCAATTCCGGAGCGAACGACCCGAATTGGCACCCTCGCTAGGCCAACGGTCCTATAAGCACTAGAAGTGTTTCTTAAGGCAAATCGGGACGTTTTTGCATGGAGTCATGAAGACATGCTAGGGATTGATCCCTCCGTCATGGTCCACAGGTTAAATGTATCTCCCACCTTTCCACTGGTTCGTCAGAAAAAGCGTGTTTTCGTGCGAGAAAGAGACCAAGCTATAGCAGAAGAAATCCGCAAGTTGCAGGAAGTGAACTTCATCAAAGAGGTCTACTACCCCGATTGGCTGGCAAACGTCGTGATGGTTAGAAAGGCTAACGGGAAATGGAGGATGTGTGTAGACTTCACGGACTTAAATAAGGCCTGTCCAAAAGACAGTTACCCTCTCCCAAGAATTGATACTATAGTTGATTCGACTGCGCAACATCAGTTGCTGAGTTTCATGGATGCCTTCTTCGGGTACAACCAGATTAAGATGGACGAGACAGATCAGGAAAAGACCTCGTTCATAACAAGTCAAGGCCTCTTTTGCTACAGAGTGATGCCGTTCGGCCTCAAGAATGCTGGCGAGACATACCAGAGACTTATGAAAAAAATGTTCGCAAAACAGATTAGAAGAAACGTCCAAGTATACGTGGACGATATGCTGGTCAAAAGCCGAAGGGAAGACGACCACTTGGACGACCTCAGAGCAAATGAAGCTCAATCCGAGCAAATGCGCGTTCGGGGTAACAGCTGGAAAGTTCTTGGGGTTCATGGTGTCCCATAAGGGGATCGAAGCCAACCCAAATAAGATCTGCGCGGTATTAGAAATGACACCCCCAAAGAATGTGAAAGAAGTACAGAGCCTTAACGGTAAGGTCGCTGCGTTGAACAGATTCGTATCAAGAGCGATAGACAAATGCCTACCTTTCTTCCGAACATTGAAGAAATTCTTTGAATGGACGGAAGAATGTCAGCAGGCATTCAAAGATCTTAAAGCCTACCTTTCTTCCCCTCCACTGCTGAGTCCAACCAGAGAAGGAGAAGAGTTGTTCTTATACCTAGCCGTGTCACCAGCTGCCGTCAGCGTAGCCTTGATCCGAGAAGAAGACAAGATTCAAAAACCCATGTACTATACTAGCCGTGCATTTCGTGGAATGGAAGAAAGATACCCTCCGGTGGAAAAGCTCGCCTTTGCCTTGATCACGGCGGCCCGAAGACTTAAGCCCTACTTCCAGGCTCACACTATCATTGTCCTGACAGACAAACCATTAAGACGAGTCTTGAGCAATCCCGAAGCAACCGGAAGGATGGCGCTATGGGCAATTGAATTAAGCGAGTTGGATATACAGTACTGTCCACGAACAGCCATAAAGGGACAAGCAATGGCTGACTTTATTGCAGAATTTACAAGTCCAACGGACCAGGGGGAAGAAGAGCATCCTCCATGGAATGTCTACACTGACGGCTCGTCCAATAAGCAAGCTAGTGGAGTAAGAATCGTACTTCGATCTCTGGAAAGCGATGAAGTGGAATGCATGGTTCGCCTCAACTTTCCTACAACGAATAATGAAGCAGAGTATGAAGCTTTGATTGCAGGATTGGATCTCGCCAAAGCAACTGGCGCCACCAGTGCAGTTATCCACTGCGATTCACAGATAGTCACCAATCAGGTGATCGACGAGTATGAATGTAGGGGCACAAGGATGAAGATGTACCTGGACCAGGCGAAAAGGAAGATGAACGACTTGCAGGCAAAGATTGTGCAAATCCCAAGGAAGGAGAACGAGCAGGCCGATCGGCTAGCCAAGGCCGCATCAGCAGAATATATAACCATCCATGATAAGGTACTTTCCTTTGTTCAACTTTCAACTACAATTGATAACATAGACGTGCGGGAGATAGGTTCTGAAAGTAATTGGACCACGCCAATAGTCGCCTACCTGAAGGAAGGCATGCTACCTGACGCCAAAAAAACTACTCGGAAGCTGAAGGTCCAAGCTACGCGTTTCACACTGATCAACGGTGTCCTATACAAGAGAGGGTTTTCACGCCCATATCTAAGATGCCTGGGTCCCGAGGAAGCGAATTACGTAATGAGAAAAGTACATGAAGGAGTCTGCGGGAACCATTCAGGGTCACGGTCGTTAGTTCACAAGCTCATCCGAGTAGGGTACTACTGGCCTACCATGCAAAAGGACGCCCAGGTATACGTTAGAGCTTACGAAAAATGCCAAAGATTTGGCAATTCCATAAGACAACCAACGGAGGAACTAACCCCAATGACGGCCCCATGGCCATTCACACAATGGGGTTTAGATATACTGGGCCCCTTTCCCACCACAGCCAGGCAATTGAAGTTCCTAGTCGTCAGCATCAACTACTTCACCAAATGGGTAGAAGCGGAAGCGCTGGCTACAATCAAGGAAGCAAATTTGCGCAACTTTGTATGGAGGAATATCATTTGCAAGTACGGCATACCAAGAGTTCTAGTCTCGGACAATGGGAAACAATTCGACAATAACTCTTTCAGAAATTTTTGCTCAAAACTTGGGATCAAGAATCATTATTCATCCCCCGCACACCCTCAAGCCAACGGCCAAGTTAAAATTACGAACCGATCCTTGCTAAATATCATCAAAACTCGACTTGAGGGGGCAAAGAGTATATGGCCAGAAGAACTTCCTAGTGTGTTATGGGCGTACAGGACGACGACAAGAACTCCTACAGGTGAAACACCATTCCGTTTGGCGTACGGAAGCGAAGCAGTCATCCCCGCAGAAATTGGACTCACTAGTTATAGGGTGAATAGCTACAACGAAGGAAGAAACGACGAGGCTATTCGTCTCCAGCTCGACTTAATAGACGAAGTCAGAGCAACGGCTGAACAAAGGCTTGTAAGATATTAGGACCTCATGGCCAAGCACTACAATTCCAAGATCAAGCCCAAAGACTTCCAAATCGGAGACCTTGTCTTAAGAAAGGTGATGGGCAATACCAGAGACCCGTCTCAGGGTAAGCTTGGCCTAAACTGGGAAGACCCCTACAGAGTTACCTCATTGGTAAGAAAAGGCACCTACTACCTAGAGACCTTGGATGGACAAAGACTGTCTCACTCGTAGAACACTGAACACCTCAAGAAGTACTACTAATAGAAGAGAAAGCTGGAAAAGGATGCTCCATAATCTATTTTTGTTTCCTAGTTTTTAATTCAATTGTCGTTTAAGGATTATTTGGTTTTTGCTACAATACTTTTTAAGCCCAAGAGGCAAAGTTTCTACTTATGCATGAGGAATTTATTCAGATATATGTTTTACTACATTAACTATGATGCCTTTGCAATGAACGGATATAGGAGTGACATTCACTCGCTACAAAGTCCTTAAGAGGACGGATACATCCCAAGAGGATGTAAAAATGTAAGTCCTTAATAGGACAGATACATCCCAAGAGGATGTAAAAATCTAAGTCCTAAAAAAAACGGATGCATCCCAAGAGGATGTAAAAAAATCTAAGTCCTTAAGAGGACGGATGCATCCCAAGAGGATGTAAAAGTCTAAGTCCAAAAGAGGACGGATGCTTCCTAAGTCATTAAAAAGAGGATGGATACATCCCATAGGGTATAAACATTAAAAAGTACTCAAGAAGACAGATGAGGCAATTAAAATTCAAGAATATTATCAAGTACCTAGAAGGACGGATTTTAAGAATACATAACAGAAAGAGCGGGCTGAAATTTTGTCTAAAAATACATATAAGGACGAATTTAAAATAAAACCATTAAAGTACATAAATGAAAATGCCTTCAAAGGCAAATTGTTCATGACGGTGCAAAAATTAAACTTTCTACAAAAACAAAGTATAAAGCTACTGGACGGGGAAATCAATAATTTTCGCTTTAGCATCCATGTCTTGTGCCTGAGCTTGAATCTGGACAGCTGTCTCAGCTTCGTCATCGCGGTTCCCGTCACCCTTAGCATCTCGAACTTCATCAAATAAACGTTCAGTACTGTCGGAAGCAGTAGGGAGGACGGATGTTTGAGCTTGAGCCTCATCGATGCTTACATGGGAAAGGTCCAGCTCTGGGTGAGAAGCCTTCACCTGACGGAGAGCATCGTCAAATCCGTCAGCAAAGGTGCAGCCCAACTCTGTCAAGTATACTTCGGAGTCACGATACTCCTTAATAGCGTCCTCCTTTGCTTGACGGATTTGGTCTTTGACGGATGTAATCTCTTTCTCTTTATCATCTAGAACTTTTTGCAGCACCTCCGTCTGCTTCTCCAAATCGATCCTTTCTTGCTCCGACATGGCTAGCTTCTTTTCTATAACTACCTTCCAAGCTTGGAATTGAGCTAGCTTGTCCCCCGTCTCTGCCACTTTAGCCCGTACACGGTCTAAAGCCGTCTCATTATGAACATAACGGTCCATGAGCCCTTTCATCATGACCACGGCCTAAAATAGGAAAAAGTTAAGAAAAACATGACAGTCAAAAAATAATAATAATGATAATAAAAACGACGAATAATGTATTTACCTGGGTGAGGTTGAAGAGACCCGTCTCACCCATCGCCTCCGTCGCATGATTCCCCAGGTCTTCATAGTCATCTGACGTTAAGATTGAAGACAACTTCTCCAAGGCGTACTTGGAATCCTCGCGAAGGAGGACTGGTGGCTTTTCTACAGGAGGGACTTGGCCACCCGTCATCAGGCCTTTCCCTTTGCCATGTTTGACGGGGGCTGTTTTCTTTGCCTCCGCCTCAAGACCCACGACGGTCCCAGTTGTGACCTTTGGCTTCTTGGCATGACAGTCTGTTTCCTGGACGGGTTTTCTTTTGGTGACGGGCAGCTTAGGGGCGTTGGTTCCACCCGTCTGGCCACCCTTTTTCCTGGCAGCTGCCTGTTGTTTAATAATTGCTCTCCTCTTAGCATCATCCATTTCTGCAAAGGAGGACGGTATATAAGTTAATAAGTTTAAAAAACTGACTAAGTGTAATATTCAAGTGAACGGACTCACATGCTCAAACTTGTTTCTCGTATCGAACTGCTTCTTCGAACGATTCGGGTCCGTCACAGTGCCAATGAATGGTTTCAAGACTCACCAATTTAGCCCAAGATCTGTCTTCCAATTTAGTTTTTTGGAAAATCTTCTCCAAAAACCTCAACTGCTCAAGTGTAACTTGTGGACGGTATTAAGATGAAAAAAGAGACGGTTAGAAATCAACAGCGCATATAATTTCAAACAAAGAAGAGAACGGATACATACCAGACGGGGGTAATACACCCCATGTTGTGTCAACCAGCATAAACTCAGTCTCACCAGGACGACACATCCATTCACTACCATCCATAAAAAAGTACCTAGACTTCCAATCCCTATTGGAATCTAGAGTGTCACTCACCAGTCTTAGTAATGGACTCCTCGCTACAAAGCTATACATTCCTTTTGATTTTGTTATTTCAACTGGACAGTAACAGTGGAAGAACTCTTCCACTGTTAGTCTTTTCTTCCCTTTGGACATTACTCCGTACAGGACATCTACTCCTAGGAAAACCCTCCATGCATTTGGGGAAACTTGGTTGACGGACAGTCCTAGATAATGGAGGAGTTAACGGTGTAGTTGACTCAAGGGAAACCTCAACCCAGCCTTGAGCATTTGCTCATAAATCCTGACACCCTTGACACCGTCATAATAGCACTTCTCGGATTTATAGGGTAGACAGAAGGGTATGTTGACTGGTATCTGGTACTTATTCCTTAGTGTTTTGAAGTGAGATTCCTTAATTGAGGACGTAAAGTCATTTACCGTCCATAATGAAACCATTATGAACTTCCTCATCCCATCAGAGTCTACGACGGATTGAATTTATAGTTCGTTTTCCCCTAGACCGTCACTAAGGTTACTTTCTGTCCTATCACTACTTGAGGAAGAAGAGGTGGTAGATGAACTCTCTTCACTTGAAGTGTCACGATCTCTTGGACCCGACGGGTGAACTTTATCGTAGCTCGCTCCATCACGAACAAACGACTGGTTACTGGAAACGCTAGACATCTGTCACCTACATGTGATGGAAAACCCTAAGTTTAACTAATCTAAAGGTATTTGACGATGATAAAAATGAATGAATGAATCAATAGTAAATACTTACCGGTTGCGTTTGCTGTTGGAAAATACAATCGACGGGTGTACGAATGTGACGGACGAGCAGGGTTGACGGATCAAGCGTTTTGCTAGGAGAACGGGTGCGCTCTGATCGTTTGATTTCAGTGAAAAGTGAAAAATGAGAGAGAAAAAGGGAGGTTTATATATGAGGAGTGGAGTGGAAGGCGAAAGGACGCCTCGTTCTTGACACACAATCATTTAATTGACGACACGTGTCCTATGTGATTAATTACTCAACATTAATTACCGTATGACAGCATATCGAATCAGGTCTCTCTCATTGAAAAATAAATCTGTCACCCCATTAGTCCGTCTCCTATGAGGTCACGGACTCATGGGCTGAGGGGGCAGCTGACGAGGGTAAAATCCATTAGGGTGATAGACCTGAGTTTGATTGACTGACATTGATGATTGTAGTGAACGGATCCAAAGAGAACGGGAACTTAGTGGATGGGTACACGTGTCATCAATGGAATTAAACTTGCGTTACACGCATTACTAGGATATGCAAAATCTCAATGGGAATAGAATCTAGATATAAAATGAATTCTACAATGTTTGCCCAATCAATGACAAGTTTTATATGGAAAAGACTTCTTGCTCAAGGAAAGAAGGTCGGTTCTACACTACTATAAAAACCCCAAGGGCTCCCACAAAAAAGATACGCATACTATTCCCCAACTCTAGCACTCTAGGGTTGCGAGCTTCTACTAACTTAACCTTTGGAGGGTCCTTGGCCGGTGCCACACCAGTACCCTTTTAAGGTATTTGTTGCTTTGTGTTTTGTAGGTTGCATCGAGTGCGAACGAGAGAACTTTGCAGTTTACTGAAGATATTTTAAGCATCATCATGATCTTTTACGTTTTGACTTTTCAACTTTTTAAAGGTTTGATTTACGATAAACTGGTCGATTAATTACGCTCTTTATTTATTATTTTACGTACAAATTATTTTTCACCTTTTTGAAAATTAATTATTTTAAAAATTTTTATATTTGAAAAATTGAAGAAAAAAACTTGTACTTTAAATAAATGTACGTAGTTTCAAACGGGATGTCAAATATACACCACTTTTAATGCTTTCATGGAAGATAATGCTTAAGAATTTCCACATAAAAGTAAATTGGTGTGCTAATCTTTCGACCTATGAGGAGTTAGGTTTAGGGTCCGTTTGGTTAGATGGGTGGAAAAGTAGGAGGATAGAAAATAGTGGAAGAATGGAAAAGTGGGAGGATAGAAAAAATTTTAATTTTTCTCTCATTTTTGTTTGGTTGGGAGTGGAAAAGTTGAGGGATTAAAAAAATGATTTTGAATAAATTTATTTATATACCCTTGTTAAAGAATGATGCCCAATTAAAAAAAAGTAACAAATAACAAAAAAAAAAAAGAGCAATCACCAGAAATTATTAAAAAATAAATAAAAATCATGTCCCCAAAAAAAAATCACATCTAGTTTTTTAAAAAAATCAACTATCACGCCCAGGCCCTAGAAAATTAAAAGAAAAAAAAAGAGACAAAAAAGAGACAAATGTTACTGCCCAGAAAATGGAAAAAAAAAATGTAGGAAAAAATGTTACTGCACATGCACATCGGCATTTTTGTCAATATAGAAAAAATGTATCACCACTCAGTTTCCTCTTCATTTTGGGAAGAAAACAATTTTATAAGCCCAAGAAGAAAACTAACACTCAAAATAGTACAATAACACCCATAAAATGTTTAAAGTACAACGTAGAGGCAATAGTAGATTTTAAGGGAAAAAAAACACACACACAAATAAAATTAGAATTATAAAACCAAAAAAAAAATATATTAAACCTATTTTATATAAGAATTAAGAATACACGTGTATCCCAACCAAAAAAAAAAAATACATGTGTAAACCCAAGAAAAAAGGCCAAATAAAAAAAAAATAGAAAAAATAAAAAAGAAAGAACAACGGAAAGATAGAGAGAGAAGTGTGATACCTGAGAGAGAGAGAGAGAGAGAGAGAGAAACGGTGGAGGGAGAGAATCTTTGGGGTCGCCAGAGAAGCTGTGGTCATCGTCAATCTACACCCTACGATGTTCACCAACTTGTCAATCTCAACATAGATGAAGGACAAAGAGGGGCTTGGATGAGGACTAAGGAGTGAGAAGGGAGTGGCAGTGTGTGTGCTGTGTGAGCTTTAATCCCAAAATAGAGGCAAGCAAGGGCTTTAATCAAACAAGATCAACGGTAAGTGCCCTGAGCTTTTTATTTTTTATTTTTTTAGATTTTCCGTGTCCATTGTGACGAAGCCGTGTCGATGACATGTCTAAGTCGTGTTAGCGTCATGTCGAAATCTTTAAAAAAAAGGGGAGGGGGGTGGGGACACCTTTTAGACACGAATTTAGGGCTTGTCTTATTAATACCTATGTCCAACACATGTTGGACACAGGTACTGGGCCAAAAATGTCGTGTCCATGCAACATAGGAAAGGACATTCAAAGAAGAGCTGGTCTCTATTTTTAAGGCAATCTCTACCAAAAAAAAAAATAATAAATAAAGTAAATAAATAAAGAAAAAAAGAAAAACGCATAAGCTATCACCCAATTACCTCCATTTGGTCATTCTATCTTGTGTGGGTAGCTTGTTGATTACAACTAGCTAACCAATAAACGAATGCTTCAGGATAGTTAAATGGAAACAAAGCAGCTTCCACCACTCAACTTCGTTAGATTTATCTCTAATCTCAACATATATTGCAGCACAAGAAAGCTTCCCAGATTTAGTAGCTTGCCAAATGGTTTTATCCTCATTTTTAAGTTCAATAAGAAATAGTTCACTATGAATAGTTACAAGAGTTTTAGATCTAATAGGCCTCCAATTCCATGTTTTATCTTTCAACACATAATTCACTTTAATTGTAGGATTAATTACTTGCAGCATCATAAATGACACAAAAACTATATCTTTGAACAAATACTCCAACAAGATGCCAAAGGTCATGCCAAAGAAATATAGTTTTCCCATCCTCCATGTTTGTTTTTAGATCCCTTAAAACACAAGTTGATTAACCTAGTAATTTAGCCAAGTGATTAGTTAGATAAATTATTCAAATATAGGTTAACACAAGTAAATCAAATCATATAAACAATGCTAAAAATAAAGAACACAACGATATGATAACCCAAGAAAACCAAACCGGTAAAAAAACTAGAGAAGATTTAACCTAACTATCCTCTTGGTAAAAAACAAATCTACTATGAAAGAATTGAAATTTAACAATAGAGACTTAAACTACTAACATCTTATTGCTACATCGAATAGAAAACTTATTACCACGACCACATAACAGCTTCAAGTCCACGGACTACTTCTTTCTTGGATTCACAGCAATCACAAGTACTCCCACTTGTGTTTTCTTTAAGCTCTTTGTGCAACAACTAAAGTGATCACCAAGCCCTCGACATCAATCTTGATCTTGATAACCTTAAGTATGTATGAAGGCAAATACCTCTAGATCTCACAAAAAATTCACACACACAGCATAAAACAAAACCCCTAAAACGTGGCTAAGATTTTTCCTTTTATATTTAAAGCAAAACATAAAACCCTACACGTCATATGGATTTACGCTGAGTTGGAAAATTCTACAGAAAAACATTCTGCACAAGCTTCGATCGATCGAGTCTAATTTTTGATCGATTGAGCCTTGCAGAAATTGAACAGTAATTTTCTGCAATTACTCAATTTCAATTTTACACATAGACATACTTTGAGCAGCCTAAATCTAGACCAAACATTTTGATCATGGTTTGTCAATATTACATATTTAAGTTCTAAAATATTTAGATCCTAAATTCTTAGAACCTAACACTCCACCTCAAAATTTCCTTGTTTGATCTCTCAATTTAAGAATTGCTCTCCAACTCTATGCTTACCTTGCTACCCTCTCTCTCTCTCTCTCTCTCTCTCTCTCTCTCTCTCTCTCTCTCTCTCTCTCTCTCTCTCTCTCTGTTTTTGAGTTGCTCATAAATTGGTGTTAACTACTCTCTTTTCAACTGCATTTTAAGTAGGCTATTATTTACTCTCCCTCGCTTCTTGATCTTCTTCTTTTTCTTTAGACCATCGCAAAGTTATCACAATATTTTTATTATTATTTGTTATTGTCATCCACTCAATCAAGGCATATCCAATTTTACCAATACTTTATTTTTTTTTATTTAGCTTCTCTCTTTTTACCAATTATGTTTTTTTTTATTAGCTAGTCTTTGCTTCCCCAACATGTATGGTACAAAAGCAAGATAATTTTGTTATTAAGTCAATTAGCTTTCTAAGTGTGTGTTTAGATACCACTTATTTTGTTAAAATTGAAAAATTATTACTGAAAGTATTGTACATAAAAGTAAAAGTTAGTTGAAATAGTACAGTAGGGCCATGAATAGTACCAAAAATCGCAGTGGGGCCCATGAATAGTAGCAAAAAGGCAAAAATGCAAAACTGACCCTCTAACTTTCACTCTTTTTCATTTCAGTCCTTTAACTTTCAGTTTTGTCAATTCAGTCCTCTAACTTTCAATTTTTGTCAATGCAGGATTCCGTTAAACTCCAGTTATGGGCTGCCGTTAATGTCACTGAAACGACGCTATTTTCCTTTTTTTTTTTTTTTCGAATTAAAAGAAAAAAGAGAAATTTGTAAAAAAAAAAAAAAAAAAAAGCATTGAAAGGGAATGACGGTCCCCTGGAATCAAAACCAAGGACCTCATCTTCCTCATCAATATTGGACTCGTCATCGTCCTTGAAGCCCTGGAAATCGAGCTCGAAATCGTTGTCAACATCGACCACAGGCTTCGACAACCTCCTTCCCGAGTTCGGTTTTTTCCGATCTCCCCAGAGATAGTCCGCCGTGAGCCGCCGAGGCCCGACCGGCTCTATGAGCAAATTCAATAACTTTATCAGGCAAACCCATTCAAACCAGTTTCTGCTAATACTCAAAACACACAAACCCCAAGTTCTGAAACCATATACTCTCTAAACCAAAGCACCAAGATAAAACCAAACTATGATAAAATTCAATAAATATCAGACAAACCCATTCAAACCAGTTCCTGGTTATACACAAAACCCACAAACCCCAAGTTCTGAGACCATATACCCTCTTAACCAAAACACCAATTAACATGAAAAATTTTCAGATAAAACCACAAAGTAAGGAAACCCAGCAAATTTATCAGAAAAACCAACATGATTTCAACAAACCCATCATCAATCATCCAAAAATTTTCACAAACATTCATCAGATATATCAAAATATAGGTTGCAACAAATTTGGGTTCAACAGGAAAGAAATTCCATTTAGGAAAAAACAAGAAAGTTGGTAGTTTTCAGGACACTTCAATCGACAGCGACGACCAAGGAAGACAGCGTCGAGGTTTGCTCAATCAACAGAAAACGTTTTTTTTTTTTAATATCAGTTTTTTTTTTCTTTAAATTCCAAAATTTAAAAAAAAAAAAAAAAAAAAAAAAAAAAAAAAAAAACCAAAATGACGTTGTTTTGGCTCAATTAATGGCAAGACATAACTGAGGTTTAACAGAGTACTAAATTGACAGCAATTGAAAGTTAGAGGACTGAAATAACAAAACTGAAAATTAAAAGACTGAAATGAAAAAGAGTGAAAGTTAGAGGGTCAGTTTTGCATTTTTACCTAGCAAAAATAAGCTAAATAGAGAAATAATTTTCATTTTTCATCATAACCAACATGCACACTAAGTCTCTCTCTTTTGCATGTTGTGTTACATGTGTACTAATCTTTATAGCATAACTAGATATACTGCTACCATATGAGGTTACAGTAAAATGTAAAAGATCTCATTTCATTTATCACATTAAAAACTTAATCATTAAATTCACATCTCAAATATGAAGACAAATAAACGTTTTATACATTATTAATAATATTATTAAAAATTAATTTAATTTAATTTAATTAGTATTTAATTATAAAAATGCCCTTATATATATATATATATATAATTGTCGTTTTAGGCTCTGAAATATTGAGTGAGTCCAATTTGTAACATAGTGTGTGATATTAACATTATTGTTTTCCTATACTTTTCTTTTGAATCAATCACAAAATTGTCAACTTATAGCCTTGTTAAAAGGAAGTAAGGAAAATTATTCCACGAAAAAAGTCTTATTTTTATGTTATCACGGATCTCCTTCCACTTTTTCAAGTTTTAATAAGGTTGTGTGAGAAGGAATAGTACTGCTCCTGATAAATCACGCGGCTAACAGGATTCATACCCTCCAAAATTGTTGTTGGGCTCAGAATTTTCGTTACTCGGCCAAAATGGGCATTTGCCCATTTTACCAAAACTTTCCGGCAAAATGCCTTATATTTGAAACTATTTAGAAAAATGCCCCTGTTTTGAAATTCGATTGTCTAAAAATCAAGTTTCAATTTAAAACTCAATTTTTGAACAATCGAGTTATACAGAATTGAAAATTAAAAAAAAAAAAAAAATATGAAACTCGAACTTAGTGTATAAGGTTTGATCCAGTTGAAGTTTCACTCTTGAATAGAAAGGGAAAAAAAACACCAAAAATTTTTAAATCAAATTGGTGGTGATTATATTGATAATTATGGTTTCAATTAAAATTCAATAATTAGATTGGATTTGATTTTATTAAGAGTTTTATTTTCTTCGGATTTTTTAGATTTGTCATGCTTTTGTAGTTTCCGTAGGTGGATAATGTAAAAGTAGATCCGATTGTTGTGCAAATTGATAGGCTTGATTTGGTTCTACAGGAAAACTCTGATTTGAATGCACTCTGGTCAGGTATTTATTATATTGTTAGTAATCTTAATTTAGGTTTCACTCGAAAACACTTTTTATATGAATCAGTACAATATATCATGGTTACATTTTATATATAGATATAGAGCTTGCTTGTAATTATACATGGCGTTCTTATATATTCAAGCATCCCCCACTTTGGGATTTGTTGTGGACAATTTATTCAATGAATATCAATTTGCTTCCACTTGGCATACAGAATTTTATGTTTTGATTAAAAAGTATTAAAGATTTCTCTTTATTTGTAAATTGTAATCAAGGAAAATTATTAATTTGGAAGCTCTATATGGTATATGCCAGATTTTCCTAAAATCTATGTCAAGAAATGTGTTGTTGCTTTAGATTGAAAAGAAAGATGGGAGCCTTTCTCCCTTGATATATGTTTTGTATTGTATTTAAATTTTAAACTGTATTTTTCTCTTGAAAAGTTGGGATTTTAATACATCTCATTTCTCTTATTTCAAAGGCTTCAACAAAGTCTTGGCAAGAAAGAAAAAAAGAAGAGGCTAAATAGAAATCTATCAAAGAGTTTGGAGGTGGTAAGCAATATGTTAAAGGATATAGAAAAGAATAGAAGTTTTGCAGCAGAATAGTTTCATAAACACTTCGTGGTGATGCTAATAAGTGATATAAAAGTTCAACATGTACTAAACTTCTCTTTTCTTTATCCTCATGTCTGTCTCATTTTCTCATGTTCCCTTGCATTGTTCAGCAGGACCTATGTAGACTCAAAACCCAGAAGATCAGGATCCCTTTCCTTCTCAACCCCATGTTAAATTTAACCTCTCGCTCGCCCCAAGGATAAATATTATGTTAATGGAAAATTATATTGATGCAACATGCTATTGATTAGTGAATGATATGATTTGATAAAATGGTATTACTTAATGTTATTACTTTTAACATATGTTTAACATTCTACTTAATCTTCTCATATAGTAACTTACAACAACATTCGTGCATCGTGCGGGGCCCATGACTAGTTATGTCTAATAGTAGCTAAATATTATTTGTTTATTAAAATAGGTGTCGATTAATGTGAGTGTTGATTAATGTCGTTATAATTCATATATTTAATAGTGGATATTTTAGTTGGTATGGACATAGGTATAGAGTTAGCCAAACCACATTGAATATTGTTTTCTCTTGTGGTTATTATTATTTTTATTTCTGATCATGTGAATGCACTTCTAGTAGCTCCAAATTACAATAATTAATGTTAGAGCTTCCACTATTGCACAACAAACACAAATACCATGAGGCTAAAAGCTGTGCAGACATGTTGGTAGTTGCAAACTTGCATGAAGCAATGAGAAAGAGAGAGATCGAAATTCCTTTTGATACCCACCCTCTTGCTTATCCATATGTGTGTGTGTGTGTGTGTGTGTGTGTGGGGGGGGGGGGGGGGGGGGGGGGGGGGGGGGGTGGGGTGGGGGTTGGGTGGGCGCACTTTTGAGCAAAAGAACAATACAGGTAACCAAATTCTTTGAAATTACTACACACACTGCTTAATTACTATATTTATCATCTGATTTTAATGCATTTAACAAAACAATAGCTGCAATTTTAAAGGGTAAAGTACAAAAAAACACACCTCCTGAACCAAACAAAACCAGACTTGGGGTGGAGAACACTGCCACCGAAGTAACTAAGCAGCATTGGTCATCGAACCGCTAATTAGGATTGCGAAAGTGGCACATCAGAGTACTGATCATCGCTGTCGTTGTGCTCAACTAAAACCATTTCCCCCAGCCCATCCCCCACGCTCCTCTTCTAGTGACAGATCAACTATTAGGCCAATTAGGTAATGGTCTAAGCCCACTTCATTACACATATGGTGTACATTGTACAGCCAAAATTAATCCCTCAAACATCTCATATGTTGTTCTGTCTAATTTATGAAGTAATGATTTCCACAATATTAAAAAGGAGATAGCGATGAAGTGAGATAAAATTTGAGGAAATCAAAGGACTTAATAAAGAGATAGAAAATAAGAAAAAATATATATGATAAGAAAAACGCACAACATACAAATAATGACATAATACCTTTCATACCTATTTAGAAAGAAAGATGGTGATGAAGACATTGAAGAGGGGAAAAGATTGTGGAGATGAAAGGAATTGTGGAAAGAGACTTGAAAAAGAGATAAAGAAGAAGAGATTAAAAAAGTGCGAGATTAGTAAAAAAATAAATACACAAAAAAAATACACAAACTAACAAAATAATATTTTTAACAATGTCAAAAAAACCTTGAAATTGGAGATGATAATAAAGTGAGCAAAAAGTTGAGGCAATCCAAAATCTTGTGCAAAGAAACTGAAAAAGATACATATGAGATATATCCAAATAGAAATAACGTGTGCTAATTTTTAGGGGAAAAAAAATACATGTATACAATATATCTAAAAAGAGATAGTGAGTGCTAATTTTTAGGAACAATAGTAACTACTAGCCATTTAAAATATTTTCTAACTGTTTATAAAATTTATAATAGAAAAAGGGTAAATTGCAAATTACACACCTAAAGTTTGGGAGTGTTTAGATTTTACACCTTGAAGTTTCAGAATTTGAATTTTACCTCCCTATAGTTTGGGAGTATTTGGATTTTATATTCTAACGTTTTAGAATTTGGATTTTATTCTCTAAATGTCAAGGGTGTTTGAATTTTACACCCTGATGTTTCAGAATTTGAGGGTGTATAATCCAAATACCTCCAAACTTTAAGGGGGTAAAATCTAAATTCTGAAACATCAAAATCCAAACACCCCCAAACTTTAAGGAGTAAAATCCAAATTATGAAACTTTAGAGTGTAAAATTCAAACACCTCCAAATTTTAGGGGTGTAATTTGCAATTTACCTTAAACAAAACATTTTTAAAGTAATTGATCAAAATTTTGGTGATAAAAATTTTCAGCCATTTTATTTTGAAAATTAGAATATAAAAACAAAAACAAAATGTAAATTTCAATACCTATAAAAATAAAATTAAATAAAACCATAAATTTCAATAATGAAAAGGGAAGAGAAAAAAAAAAAGACAAAAATTTAGGATTTTAAAAATGAGTTGTTTTACATGGAAGTTAGAGATGTATTTTCACAATATTATCCTCAAGATTTCTCCCTACTTAAACTTAGAGTGTAGGGGTATTTTTGAACTGCCAAAAAGTTCATCCCATATAGGAGAAGCCCCTTAAAATAGTAGTATAAACTAACCTCATTATACATTCTTCATGTGTGTGTTGAGACTCTTTTTTTTTTTTTTTTTTTGGGTTTAATGACATAATTTTTCATTCATCCCAATTTAAGATCTACATGTTTGACCACTAATATTATGCACTTACAAACTATGTGATGTGGCTCCTTTTTTTTTAAAGCCATAATGTTTCATTCATCCTAATTTAAGGTTTATATGTTTGCCTATCAATATCACGCATTTGCAAACTACTTATACAATCAGTAGTAAAAGGAGACTAACTTCAAAAAATGAACATAAAAATAGCATTGACATCATTGAATTATGTTTTGTAATCATTTTCAAATGGAATATCTTTTTTAGTTTTTTTTTTTTTAAAGCCTCATAAAATTTAAATGTTACTAAAATGTTTAGATAAGTTACTAAAACATAATCATTATATCACTCCTAACTTGCAATTGTGGTTTCTAGTTAGCTCAACTATTAAAGTCTCTGATGGTTGAATAAAAGATCTGGGGCTCAATTCCCGCTTACACTAGAAACTGATTGGTGTCTCAATTTGATAGTAAAGAGCTATCATCAGGAGCGGATGCTATAGGTTGAAACTCCCTCAAAAAAAAAAAAAAAAAACTTGCAGTTGCACTACCAAATGACCAGAATTATCCCAATTAAAAAAAAAAAGACCAAAATTATCCAAATGACGATTTTCATAGATATTCGATGTTAAAATTTATCGATAAGAGTAATCTACGCCGTCTCCAACAGCCAATTCCGCTATAAAACTACAAAGAAACAAATCAAATGAGGAAAATCATTTAGATTGACATTAAGAATTTAAAAAAATAATAATAATTCTTAGGTACTCTAGAAGCACGAGAAATGGTGCTCTCTTTTCTCACATTCATGATAGGGTCTACTCGCTAAATTCATTGTGGGGTCATGAATGTGAAAGAAGAGAGCATAATTTCTCCATACTCTAGGAGTACTTAAGAATTTTCCGAAAATTTTGGTCCCACCCCTTTTGTTTTCCCTTAGGCTTCATTTGGTTTGAGTGATTATAGGGAGGATGGAAAATGAAGGAAATAAAAGTGGAGAGAAAATGATGTTCTTGGTTGTTTGGTTGAGGATGGAAAATGGGAGAGATTTTGGTGGGGTCAACAAGTTTTCTCTTCTACCCTTACCAAAATACAACTTCCCCAAATTGGAGAAAAAATAGAAGAGAAAAGTGACCAAAAATATCTAGAAAAAATTGCCCACATTTCCTTTTTATCTTTTTTGACTACTTTGGCGAAAATGAGTTGCCTGCCATTTTTTTTTTTTTTTTTCCTTTTTTCTTTTGGGTTTTGGGTTTAACGGGACCTTGTTGTTGCTATGTTTCTTTTTTTGTTTTTTGTTTTTTTTTTTAATAGTTTATATTGGTCATGAATTTTTGTTTTTAATAAACATAGGTGATTGTCTTTTATTTTTTTGGGTTGGTTGTTTGCCTTTTTTTTTTCTTTTTTTTTTTAATTGAGCACCATTTTCAAAAATGACATATGAGTAAATTTATTTTCTCAATCAAACAAAAAAGTTTTCATTCCCCCCACATTTTCTCCCTTTCCACCAAACACAAATGAGGGAAATTAAAATATATTCTATTCTCTCACTTTTCCTTCTTCTTCCCATTTTCTATCTTCACTTTTCCATTATCTCAACCAAATGGACTTTAAAATTATCACCATTACATTGTTGCTTGAGTCCCAAAATTGTTGAGTGTACCAACGACTATTGTTAATATATCCATAATCCAAATATTTTGTTTCCGTCAAGTCCTATTGTGCGTAAAATATATATATATATATATATATATATATAGGAAAAGGAAAAAATTGGAAATGTAGCAAAGAGATAAGCGAATTAATTATCGTAAGTGTGATAGTGGGGAATGGAATTGGTAGAGCCAATGCTAGGACCATGCTTGGGTTGGAGGTTAGAGAGGTCTTCAATTTATATGCCTCAATCATTTCTAATTCACATAGGGGCTATTCTCCAAAGGAAAGTCTTTTGAGTTTTCATTCTGCAGTTTTCTCCTTGCTAGTGATTTATTCTATCATCCTTTCAATTTAGTTTTGTAGGAATTTTTGCTATCTCTAGTTATTGGGGGTGATGGTTGTATTTTTAATCCAAAATTTAACCGTTTTTAACTGTTGCATTTCTAGTGTTCAAAGTTAAATGTGTGTTTAACCCTTAAATTTAGGATTTTAAAATTTTTAGTTTTACTTAATTATCCCCCATTAGTTTAAAACTTGTGAGTAGGATGAAGATATTTTGGGCATCAAAAAGTAGGAATTCAAATAAGAGAAACCCCTTAAATAGTAGTATAGATTATATCAAACCCTTAAATTCCATAATTTAAAACATATTCTTTTCCTAAGCACACCATTAATCTGTATATATAAAAAGGATTCAGAATATTAGTTATTGCTTTTTTTCCTGTCAAAAATACTTCTAAATTAATTAACCAATAATTTAAAAATGGGGTTAAAATAGTAAATTGACAAAAAAGTTAGTTATTACTTTTTTTACTATCAAAAATATCCCTACCTATAAAACTTAAAATGGGGTTAAAATAGTAAATTGACAAAAATAATAAATTCCTACTTCTACGTTGAAATGCATTCTTGCTTCTAAAAAACTTCTACTTTTACATTAATTTAAATTCCTACTTCTACTCTTTAACTTCCTACAAAATAAGATCAATCTTTTGTTAGTTTTAAAACTCTTCCAATCTACAAAACTCACCCAACATATTCAAATTTTTTTTTTCTTTTTGTGATTAGAAAAAGTAGAAATCCCAAATTATAATAAATGTAAATTATTAATTTTTATCCAAAAAATAGAAGAGTCTCTGTGCATGTGCATGAACGCGTGCTCAGGGGCTAGTCTCTATATTAAGAGAATTCAGAAAGTTAGTTATAACTTCAAAAAATGTCAAAAAAATCCCTAATCTAATTAGATAATCATTATTCTTAAAAAATAAAAAATAGGGTTAAAATTGTAATTCAAAAAAATTCCAAAAAAAAAAATACTAGAGAAACTTTTTTCCTAAAAATTAGCACTCTCTCTATTTAAACATTTCTCATGCATGTTTGATTCATTTTTTACTAAAAATTAGCACACACTAAACCCGGCAGTTTACTCTATTTCAAATCTTAAATTTTAGTTTCTTAAAAATCTCTTTCTGTGTATTCTCACTAACAATAGATAATTTAAAATTAAAAAATTACATTAAACTCAAAATAAATAATAATAATAAAAGAGCTCATCGCACGTGCAGAGCACGTGTGATGAGGCTAGTAAATTACAAAGCATCTAATTTATATATATAACTATAGCTTGTAACAATAGGATGCTCAGGAATATTGTTTATATACACTTTATAAATTTATTTTTAAGTGTCACTAAATTACAATTAGAATATAATTTGAAATATGAATATTTTAACACAATTTATATGTGAAACATAAATAGTTGTAAGAACATAGCTACTACTTAAAGGTACTAAAAAAGAAATAACAAAAGGACCTAACAAAAAAAATAGCAAAAGGACCATATAAATCTTTATATAATCACAATACAGTTGAATGAAGAAAGGAAAGGAAATTCCATCAAAAAAAAAAAAAAGGAAAGGAAATAAGGAAAGAGCATTGTAAGTCATACAGCACATTTTGATGTTTCCAACAAAAACATTCAGGGTTCAAATCTCTCATCTTCAAACTATAGAGTTATCAATAAAATTAAAAATAAAAAAGACCAAAAAAAAAAAAAAGAGAGATGCTGTTAACTAAGAATTATGATCTTTACCTCTTGCAATGTCATGAAACAACCCAAGTAGGATTCAGTGGGCGGTAAATTCTACCGTATGTTAGTTTTATATTAAAGCTGGCACTATTTCCCCTTTATAGTGGCAAGAATGAACTTAAGGGGCTTTGCATTAAGGTTGAATAATTGTTTAAGTAATAAAAGTATTTTACTGGTAGAAAATATATAAATATAGATTTTTTTTTTTTTTTTTAGAAATGATATGTCCACAACATTTTCACAACAAATCCTAAGTTGCAGGTTGTTACTGGTTGTTATTGTTAGGGCAAAAAAGTAATCTTAGTGTTAAGTTCAAATTTAAACCAATGACAACTAACCACCTATGATTTGTTGTGAAAATGTTGTGAAAAATGTTGTGGACGTAGCACCTCTCTTTTTTTTTACAAGTAAAAATATAGATTTGTTAAAACTTAATTATGACATTTAGTGCAGTGTGAGAGGGTTCTTAAATTTTAGTCATGCCTATTTATTGTTTTGTTAACAAAAAAAAAAATCCATTTATCTGAGCTTATTACGAAGGGAATTTCACTACAAGTTGGAAACTAAGGGACCCATGCTAGAAAAGCTTGTGTATACTTATAAAAGATCGGGCCCTTATTTATCTTCGGATTTTCCTATACTTTTCCACAATGGTGCTAACATTTATGTTACACCTCAGAACTAAAATCAATAACAGTAAGAGCATTCGTATCAAAGATGCTAAATGCTCTGATATGCTATTTTTATAGCTCCAAGCACAAAAAACATGCTCCATCAAATAAGGCAAATGCTAAATTTTTTGACACCCAGCTACAGTGCGCTGCTATCTCTAGCAACGCATTGTGGCCGAGTGTCAAACCCAAATATTAAATTTTAATCTCCACACATGCCCTCTCTCTTTCTCACACGCAAGCTCTTCTCTTCTGTTGGCTCTCCTTCAACCCAAGCTCTTCTCTTCTCTCTATGGCTGAACCCAAAAACCCAAGCTTGAGTTTGCGTTCAGATCGTATTGAGTTGGCGTTCTTGAGGCGTCATTCTTGAGTCGACGTGGTCGGTGTTCTTGGCTGGGGTTAAGACTGGAGAGGCTGGGCCGTTGGGGTGGTGGTCATCGAAGAGGTTGGGGTGGATTTTGGCTTCGGTTTTGTGGTGGGTTCAGATTGGAGTGAGTTTGATTTGATTTTGGGCCTTGATTTGGTTTTGGGATTTTGTTTTGGTTTTACAGTGTGAAGGAGGAAGGGGAGAGGAAATTGAAGCCATCGCCGTGGAAGAAAACGATGACGGGGAGGGAAGTGGTGTTTGTGTTCGTGGGAACAAAGAGGCGAAACCAAAGGTTGCAAGAAGGGTTGACCATGATGTCTGAAGATTTGACACCTTTCACGGGGTTGGGATTCGGGCTTGCTTTGACGTTGATGAGAGAGAGGATACGGCGGTTGACGATGCCGTTAGATCGGCGGAAAGCGTCAATGACAGCGGAGAGGGTAGAGACCAAGATCCGAGTCTTCCATAAGAGGATTAAGGAATGAGAATTTGATGGTTTGTTTTCATGTGTGTGGGTGTGTGCTACAAAGTTGAAGAAGGGATGGACTTTTATTTATTTATTTTTATTTTGGTGGTTAGGAGTTGAGGTTGTGGTTGGTGGTAGTGGCTGTGGCTGTGGCTGTTGGTAGTGGTAGTGGGTTTGTTGTTAGTGAAAGAGATGAGAATGAGAATAAAAAATAATATTTTAATGACGTGGTAAAAAATATAAAATCTTTGATGTTGGGTGTATTGTAAAGTGGGTTGTTGAAATTGATAAGATACTAAAAGCTAAAAGCTAAATTTTAAGATACTAAAAGCTAAATTTTTTAAAATCTTTGATGAGAATTCTCTTAAAAAACAAAAATAAATAACAAGCACATATAACGAACATAAAAATTTACATGATTCAACAAACTGCCTACCTCTACGACTACAACGGAAAAATTTCCCTATAAAATAAAGAGATACAATAATGTACAATAACTCTCTCTAGAAACTCAAATTTCAATCACATCCTATTTCTCTCTCACACACCAAATAAGAAATCTCTATTCTTCTTTCTTCTTATACGGCTATATGTTAGGTTATTAATATAGGGTTACCAGATAAGAAATCTCGACTCTTCTTCTTATGCGGCTATATGTTAGGTTATTAAAATACTTGATACACTTATCATTGCCGCACATAACAACGTATATATATGTGTGTTATTAACCAAGTCGGCAGAGGAGTATTCCTTTTACACTCCTATTCGGTCAAATAAGTTGCTGGGCTTGTCATCAAAGATACCGAAGTGGGCTTTTGGCAAATTCAAGCCACACACGGGCCCACATCAAGAATCTTGGTCATAATTTCACATAAAAAAGACACAGTTTACTGTCTTTAGTATCAAGCTCGAAATTGTTATCCAATAGGCTTTGTTAATAGAAAAAAGTTAGAAACTTTTCTGCTAAAAGTCTAATCATATTTCCGCTAACACCGACATCCTTCACTGTTTCAAGTTTTGATAATGAAAAGGAATGCTGCTCCTAGTACGGAATGCGACTAACCTGCCCTGATGCGGCCTTCTCCGATATTTGGTTCAATCTTCGTAAGACAAATTAAATTTGCCATTTGTCTTCTCCTGTTCTACAACAATTCAATCTTCGCAAGAGTGAACTCAGAGCTGATGGAACACATGAGACGGTCGTTTAAGGTCTCCAAGTAGAAAAAGATTTCCAAATGTTAATCAATATAATTATTTTTTTTCATTGTAATAGTATTAAATAAATTTAAATATTTAGCTGATAAATAAAATAATACATTGTATTTATCAAATAAGAAACAAGAAAAAAAAAAAGATAAATGTTATGTTCACAATATTTTTTATTTCAAATTTTAAGTGTCATATTATTACTGGCTTTTATTGTTGGACAAAAAGGTAATTTTAATAGTGGGTTTAAATTAAAACATAAAAATATTTGTTGTGAAAATATTGTGAATGTAACACTTCTTAAAAAAAACTTAATATATATATAACCGAAACTTCTAAAACTCTCACAATTTTCTACATCAGCACAATGTTTACATAAAATTATCATTTTATTTAAATAAAATTATTTTTGTTATTCCAAACTTAACAATGAGTGAAACTCTATCTCTCTAACAAGCAGGGAAGTCAATTTCATACCATACCGGCCGGTACGGTCGAAATTTATCGTACCGGCCAGTCAACCGGTACTGAAATACCTTTGTTTCGTATCGCTCAAAATACCGGACTATACCGGCAAATACCGGACATATCGGCTGGAAAATAAAAACTGGCCGGTATAAGTTAATGGCAAATAACTCACGATCTCTGCCGTTGTCACTGCATTTTCGGTCGTCACTCCCACGTCGCCGATCAACTCTGAGATTTAACTATCTGCCTTCCCCACCCTTTCATTTCTTTTTATTTTGGGCTTTTTTAAGTTTTTGTGGCCATTGTTTTGTGTGCCACTGACATTTCACGTAAAGTTACTGTGCTATACAGGTAATAACTTTTGAGTTTCAAATTTCAACTACACCACTTTAGTTCTCATGCGTGCCATCCGTTGACAAAAAGTTTTTGTGTATTATTATTATTATTATTAGGATGGTTACGTCCTTAATATTTTCACAATATTTTTACAATATTTTTATAATAAATTCTAGTTAGCAGGTTGTTACAAGTTTTAAATTTAAATCTAATACTGAAATTACTTTTTTACCTACTAATAACAGCAAATAACAACCTGCCACATAAGATTTGTTGTGAAAATGTTGTAGATATAGTATTTCTCTATTATTACTATTATTAAATATATAAAATAGCGGTAAATCCTAAACGGTACACCAGTATTGACCGGTACCCGAAATATATCGTACCACTGACCAAACCGGTACAACCTCCGGTACGGTATTGACTTCCTTGCTAACAAGTTCAACTTAAACTCAAACTCATCATTATCTTTTTTTTTTTTTTAAAGTAAAATTATTTTTGTTTAACCGAAGCCTTTAAAACTCTCACAATTTTCCATGTCAGCATAATATTTAAATAAAATTATCATTTTATTTAAATAAAATTATTTTTGCTTAGTCCAAACTTAACAATGAGTGAAACTCTATTTCTCTAACAAGTCCAACTCAAACTCAAACTCATCATTATCTTTTTTTTTTAAATAAAATTATTTTTATTTAATTTAAATTTAACAAGAAGTGAAACTCTATCTTTCTAACAAGTCCAACTTAAATTCAAACTCAAATATTAATAATTTATCTCTAAATTTGTGAGGTTAATTATGAACACTATAAAAGCAAAGTAAAGTCCAATTTTTCTAATTTCTTTTAAAAATTAGGAAGGATTAGATTCTTTATAGAGAAAACAAAGAGATTGCCAAGAAATATTGAATTAGTTTTTTTTTATTTGATTTGATTGATTGTATTGAAGTTTATCTATTTATGTATTTGATTCAATTCGTGGACCTAAATTTCAGTTTGGATTGTATATTTGTAATATATACACCCGAACAAGCCCAACAAGCCCAACAAGCACAGCTTTAAGGACTTTCTTCTACACCGAACTCTAGGAATGAAAGCAACAATCCTGAATCGAATTGACTGTATAGCTGATTTGATATCTGGAGTGTATATTGTTGTCTCCTTTAGTTCTATCAATATACCAAGCATGTGGTCACCAACTTTCTATACTTTTGTACACTTACTTTTGAGAATTAATAATAATATTCTATGTTTAATAAAAACTAACAATAAAAATAATAAAATGTAATGGTTGAATGGATAATTACAATATCTTTTCGATAATTTTTTCGTGCATCGCATGGTTAGCGACTAGTATACAATATTTCACCATATTTTTAACAATAATTGAATTGGCAAACTTTTCCTATGACAAACTTTTACTAGTTCTTACTTAGGTCCACCACTAATATTATATTTTTACTTATTACTATCAATCTGTCACATTAACAAGTTTGAATTTTTGTGATTTTTTTTTTTTTTTTTTTTTTTTGTGTTTATAGGATTTCTCAAAAACAATTAAATGTGGTTAATGGTTTAGATTCACAATTCAATCAACACATACTCCCCACTTTTTACACAATTTTAAGATTGTTTGTATGTATTTCAATTATGTTTATATTCATTAACTTCTGCAATGGCTTTCTCATATTAAGCCTACGATTCATATCTCTCATTGTTACAATAAACCCAAAATAAATAAATAAAATAAAAAATAACAGTCTCATTACACGGGCAATTACAGCAAAGTAATTGCAATGAAGCTAGTTTATTCATAATGAGTTTTAGTTTTGTATAAGTTTAACTTGTTAATTTTTGGTTACGTGGCGGCACATGTGTAGGGTTGATGGTACGCATGTGTGGGCACTTGTGAACGTGTTGCCATGCAGTTAGCTGCGTCAACTCCGGTGATGTCAAACAGTGACGCAAGGGCTAACTGCCAGAATCTTCTGGCTGAAATGCATGCGTGCATGTACGGAAGCATCTGATGAGGACGATTTCCATTGTTATAGTATTAGGGGTTGCTCATTCTGGGATCTTTCCACCGTTATTGTATTAGCAAAGAGTACAAATCTTCCGTACTATATTTTGTGTTTCACTTTATGTTTTACCAATCACAATTTGTCATGTATTTATTTTTTCATTTTAAATTTTGGCTATTTTATAAGGAAAATTAAACAAATACTTGGCAAGTTGTCATGAAGGATTTGTATTCATTAAAAATGGTAAAAAGGATTTGTATTCGTAAAGTAAATGGGACAGAAGAAGGATAGTAAAAATCAAGGGAGTCAATCTCATACAAGAGGCTGTACCGGTTTGACCAGTAGAACGATATATTTTGGTACCGGTCAATATCGGTGTACCGTTTCGGGTTTATAGTTATTTTTCATATTTATATATGTGTGTGTATTATAATAAATATAAAAGTTTATCACAAAAATATTACCTCAATTCAGAACAAATTATTCATGGTTTTAAATTTTAGCATTAATTAAAAGAAAAAAAAACACAATATAAAAAATAGAAAACTTAATTGTTCATTGCATACTAAGAAAACAAATAATATTAATAAATTAATGTAAATAAGTTATCATTCTGCCTTTACAAAAATTCAAAAATTACAAAACAAAAAAAAATGGTTTTTTTTTTTTTTGTACCGGCCAATATTGCCTGAAATTAGCCAGTACTGTTAGTATTTAAACTGGTAAAAAACGTTGATATTTTAATACCAGTATACGTATCGGTATGGTACATACCAGCCGATACGGTATCGACTACCTTGAGTAAAATGAAAGTACTATTCACTCTAAGGTAATATTAATAAATGAAATATAACCAATGACCAAAATATAAATTAATTTTAATTTTCATAATATATATATATATATATATATATATATATATATATATATATAGGGGTTGGCCCCATAAACTTGGTTCATGATTAAAAATAAAATAAAATAAATAATAATAATAATAAAAAAAGTGTCTAGACCATTACTAAATATTAGGAAAAATAGATGCTAGTGTGGCATAATGAACTCCTAAAAGGTATTGACTTGTAAAAAAGATAAAATAACAAAAGATGTACATTAATTGAGATATATTGAGATACGTACTTATGGTTTAAAAGAGATACGTACTTATGGTTTAAATACTCTATTTAATTACTAAATATATTGATAGGTCAAGAATGCATTAACCTCTTTAATAACTTAATCAATTAATTAGTCAAGTGAAATTAATTAGATTCAATTGCATGCAATAAGCGTGGTAGCACAAACAAATTACCAAATAACTAAATGCAGCAAAAATCAAATTTTACACGAGTGATTTGTTTACAAATAGGAAAAACTACTAAGACAAAACCCCACCAGGTGAATTTAAGGTCACTAATCCCGATAATCTATTATTATCAAAACAAACGAATACAAGTAAAAGGAATCCCAGCACTTAATACCAACCTACAGTCGAATCCTTACTTCAATACATAATTGGACTTGCAATATAGTAACAATCTTTCCTTTTAACGCACGACTCCCAGTACATGACTAACCAATCGATGCACAAATCCAAGTGTGTGACTAACATACCAACTTGAGAAGGATATTGGCTGCAAAAATTTTCAGTTCATCCACACAATGAAGATCAAGAAGTTTCTTGGTCACAAAACCCTACGGCGTACAAACGCAGCAGCTTCTTCAAGAGAAAGATGAACTAAGGCAAATTGTCTCCAGTCACAATATGCATGCAACAACAAGTGCAACCACCTTATGACGGCCAATAAAATAATCCTTATATATGCCTAGAGTTGTGAGAAAAGAAAACATAAACACATAGCTTGGATATGTGTGAAAAACAATTCTAAAAAACTGATTTTCGTAATTCTCGATAGATACAGCTGTCGAGCTTATTTGTCGAACTTCACAATTTAAATCTAGATAGATACATTTGTTGAGCTATCTGTCGAGTTTTAAAACACAACACTTCTTCACTTGATTCTTGGATAGATTTGCATGGCTTCAATACTTAAACTTTAACTCTTGTTCATTGAAGTAACAATCTTTCCTTTTAACGCACGACTCCAGTACGTGACTAACCAGTCGATGCACAGATCCAAGTACATGACTAACACACCAACTTGAGAAGGCTGTTGGTTGCAAAGTTTTTCAGTTCATCCACGTGATGAAGATCAAGAAGTTACTTTGTCTCAAAATCCTACGGCGTACAAACGCAGCAACTTCTTCAAGAGAAAGATGAACTAGGGCAATTTTTCTTTAGTCACAATATGCTTGTAACAACAAGTGCAACCACCTTATGACGGCCAATAAAATAATTTTTATATATGCTTAGGGTTGTGAGAAAAGAAAACCTAAACACATAGCTTAGATATGCGTGAAAAATAATTCTGAAAAACTGATTTTCGTAATTCTCGATAGATACAACTGTTGAGCTTATTTGTCGAACTTCACATTTTAAATCTCAATAGATACATCTATTGAGCTATCTGTTGAGTTTTAAAACACAGCACTTCTTCACTTGATTCTTGGATAGATTTGTATGGCTTCAATACTTGAACTTTAACTCTTGTTCCTTAAAGTATTAAGCACATCTTAGATATACCCAATTACTAGTAAAGTGCGTTTTGTCAAAAAATTAACCAGTTCTAAATAACATATGTTCTTAACATGATTTATATATGTCCTAACACACACACACACACACATATATATATATATATATATATATATATAAATGAGAAAGAGAACTATTTGTACTTGCACACACATAAAATCACCTTTCGAGATAGATCTACTTAATCTTGCATCAAAAGCGTAGAACTAAATTGGAAGAGTAAGTATAGTTGGTGAGGTAAGTCAAATCTGATTAATACATGGATTAGTAACAAGTTCTATAATAGATCATTTCCTACACTTTTCCAAGGAGTTCATATTGTGATATATATCTTGGTCATAATTCAAAGTAAAAAAGACAAAAGAATTGACTCTGTCTATAGGGTCAATCACAAAATTGCCATCACAAATAAGGAAATTTTTCCACGAGAAGTCTTATTTTTATGTTATCGCGGAGCTGCTTTCACTTTTCTAGTTTTAATAAAGTTGCGTGAAAAGGAATAGTACTCCTAATAAAGCATGCAGCTGACCTTCCCAGCAGGGCGCAACCAGAAATTTTTATTTGGAAAACTAACTTATGATACTAATTTGTTAACTTATATAAACTTTATAAATATGTATAAACACAGATATTTATACACATATATAACTTAGTATTCTCTAAAGTGAATCCTTAAAGTTCTTATTTTTAATATAAGTTAACAAATTATCAACCAAAGTGAGTAAACTTATTTCAATTGAGCTAATGAAGTATTCCAAGACATAAATGACTCAAAACTTTAACAAACACAAGAACACATTTCACAATAAAAAATGAATATGAGAAAGAAAAGAAAAAAAATTCTCTATAACACTAGACCAATTGGACAATATTTTTAAGACCTTCATTGGACTAGCTCAAATATTTAAGAGGGCCAAATCTCATTTTTGTAGGCTAATAATTAACATGTTAAATATTTATATACAGTATTAAAATATTTTTTAAATTTTTGGGCAGCCATTTCACTTTTCTAGTTTTAATAAAGTTGTGTGAAAAGGAATAGTACTCCTAATAAAGCATGCGGCTGACCTTCCCAGCAGGGCTCAACCATAAATTTTATTTGGGAAACTAACTTATGATACTAATTTATTAACTTATATAAATGTCCATAAACATGTCCAAACACATGTCCAAACACAGATATTTATACACACATAAAACTTAGTATTCTTTAAAGTGAATCCTTAAAGTTTTTATTTTTAATATAAGTTAACAAATTATCAACCAAAGTGAGTAAAAAATTTTCAATTGAACGAATGAAGTATTCGAAGACATAAATTATTCAAAACCTTAACAGACACAAGAACACATTTCACAATAAAAAATGAATATGAGAAAGAAAAGAAAAAAATAATCTCTATAACACTAGACCAATTGGACAATGTTTTTAAGAGCTTCATTGGACTAGCTCAAATATTTACGGGGGCCAAATCTCATTTTTGTACGCTAATAATTAAAATGTTAAATATTTATATACAAGTTTAAAATATTTTGGGCAGCCATCCTCCCCCTCCCCCCTCCCCCACTCATACATGTAGCTCCGCCCTACCTAGATGAGGCCTTCTCAAAACGGAATTCAATCCTAAAGTAAACTTAATGCTTGAGTAAAAATAGAGTATAATGGCATTCCTTGACAATTATCTTTATATTTCGATTTGGACAATCAGCATAGCCATGTGATTTTCTTGTTTTTCGAAATGAAACCCTACTCCCTCATAAACGATAAATCCTTCTTCTATCAATAACACATGCCCTGTAATTTTCTTGTTTTTATCTTTTAGTACTCTGTTGGATCTCACCCTTTCACGCAAAATATTTTAAGACTAGCGAGTGTAAAATGCCGTCGCAAAAATTCAAATATCGTCACAAAAGGCTATTAGCGAGGGCATGTGACCCTCGAAGGCCGTCGTATTTACTCTTGTTGCTAAAAGAGATTTTGCGACCATGCCTTTGCAAATAGATAATTTACGAAGGCAATTTACTGTCGTTACTGAACAAATCCACCTTTGCAAATATATTATCAAACGACGAGAAAAATCGACCACTTATTTTTAGCGAAGGGAAGAAGTCGTCATTAACAACTATTTGTGAGGACCTTTATACCCTTACAATTAGTTATTTACAAATTTCAAATTAACAACATACTTTTTAGAGACAAATAATGTCGTTGCTAAAATTTATTTGTGAGAGCTTTTAACCTCTCACAATTAGTTAGGAATAATAGTGACAACATTAAACTATCTTAAAATGTTTTTGCAAGGGTTAAGTGGCATTGCTATTCTATAAAATGCAAGGGACTTTGTCATCACTATAAAATTATTTATGACCAAATTTTTAAGTCATTGGTGATAATTTTTTGAAATATATTATTATTTATTTATTTTTAATTATTTTATATAATTTGTTTTAACTATCATGCTATAATAGTACAATAATTACTAAAAATTGATCAATTGAAAGATAAAAATTCATATAAATTCAAACTTTGAAATATAGAATAAACAAAGAAATCCTGAAATTAAACATTGTTTTAAACTTAAACAACTAGAATTATAACAAAATCTATACTAGTCTTCCTCTGAGTTACCCTCCAAGTTGTTTTCAACCTCCCTCGTGTTATTGATTGAGTTGTCCTCTTCATCTCTACTAGTACCATCTTTAACAAAAAAAAACAAAACATTAAACCTTAAACATAATTCATTTGCTAGAATATTAGTATTTTTAAAAATAATAACAAATAGTGGTTAAAGAGAGTGCAAGAGAGATAGAGAGAATTCATGACATGTATTTCATTTATACTCACCCCCTAATCTCCATCCATCCATTTATCAACCATCTTTTTCCAAAAAAGTGTAGCAATGAAGGAAGGACCATTCTTATAACAATCTTCTTTCTCTATGTACTTCTTAAAAATAGGGTTTTTAATGTAAAACATCCAATCAAAATTACAGTGCTTCACCAATTCTACAAATTATTTCTTCACTTCCTCATCTGGTTGCTTATGCTTTAAATGTTGAGCTCTATAGCAATCATATAGAGTTTTGAGCTCAAATCTTGGGTATTCACTAAAAGTCGTCCAAGCTCCATTCAATTTTTGGTAAAAAAAAAGAAAAAAGAAAAAAAAAAAAAAACTCTCAAGTAGCTTCCATAGTAAAGAAATGAGCAAATAGACTATACCAATCCATATGACATGTTACCACATTGCACCAATCCCGCTCTCTGATTTCAGCTAGATTTGGTTTGAAATAATAAAAAGTAGTAAATCAATACATTTTATAAAAAAAATAAAAAATAAAGAAAATAAAAACCACAGATTAAGTCATTTTACAAAAAAAGCTTCCATTTCAGCTAAATACTTAATTTTAAGGTCAGATAATAAAGAACTAATTGCAACTAACTTTTAGGCATTTATCTCATAATAAAGTAGCTGACAACAGCATATAAAAATAAGCTCAATGGTTGTTGCACATGATGATTAAATAGAAAAAGGGCATCAAAGTAAATACATACAAATATCAATTTTACCATTCTTATTCCAGACCTCAACAACTCAAACAAAAATAGCATTAAGCCTTCTTTCTTTTTCTTTTTTGATAAGTACATTAAGCTTTATTTCTTGTGGACCCTGTAGTAGTGGTCTAGTGCTATGAAACCACAACCTCAAGTACTATAGCCATGCATGTTACATGAATACAAAGTTGACATCACATTGAGAGTTATACTACTGACACATTGATATAAACCTGTTTCTTTGGTCATCAATCTAGTTCTTGTTCTTGTAATCATACATATTAAATGAAGGAACAAGCACATTTCTTGTTCAGATTTCCAACAACTTGCAGATTATGTCAGATGGCACATAGTTTTGTTTTTTAAGCAATAAATACAACTTTACATAAAACACTAACCCCTAAACTTCTTAGGAAAACAAATTCATATAATGAGCAATTCAGAATTAGTTATCCATATATTCAAATAAAATTCACTAAAGAACAACAGATGAGAAATCTATAAAGTTTGTAGTAGCTTTCCCTTACCATCCATTTTTGCTTTCTTGTTATCCTTCCACTACCAAAAGTCAGAGATCAATGAAACTAAGACTGGGTAACCTGTAATTCATTGGAAACAAAAAACAGAATAAAAAGAAACTTAAATGCACTTCAAAAGCTACAACTATGTAATACTGATTCTACTAAGCTAGCTTAAAATTTTCAAAACAAGTCACACTGAAAAAAATTTAAAAAAAGAAAAAAGAAAAAAAGAAACTCATTTGTTCGTTGAACTCTAAAGTATGATAGGAACAAAAAAAAAAAAAAAAAAAAAAAGCATCACACGCACTGCATTACAAAAGAGAGAGAGTTATTGGAGCATTTCGTCTAACAGATGGTAGGCATAACTTAAGCCTACTTTCATTCCTAAATACAAAAAGAGAAAATCAAATTTCCCATTTTCTTCATGCCTATATAGTGTTGTCCCCATCAAGATTAAAGCTTTTTAAAAAACTTTTTATCCCAATCAGGTTCTCTAATTTAAACCCTCAAATTTTCAATCCTAAACATGATTTTCCTACCCATAGATTCAAAGAAGAAGAAGAAAAAAGGACTTACCCTCCAACCTTGCTTCACCAAAAGGAGGAGTATTTTTCTTGCAAAAATGGTCTCCACCGGCGTGATACTTCGAACCTAGATACAAGGGAGAGAGCTGGTGAGTGCTAGAGAGACTTACCTTACTTTGGGTGGGGATTGTGGTTTTGGGTAGTTTTTTTGTGTTTGAAATTTTGGAAAAGAAATGGTGGGTTTTGAGCAAAGAAGAAGAGAGGAGGGGGGGAAGTGGGTTAAGGAAGATCCATTAGAGAGAGAGAGAGAGAGAGAGAGAGAAAATGTGGGTGAGAGGAAAACACCTGAAGTAAAGAAATGGGAGACCAAAAATGAGAGGCCGAAGTGGTGGGAAGCTAAAAAAAATAAGTGGGAAGTCTGAAAATTTTTAAGTGGTACGAGGGATTTATTGTGACGAAAATGGCACTTATTGCAGCGACAGAAACCGCTGTAATAAATTTTAAACCTATTATGGCGACTTTTTCACTTATTAAAACGATTTTAAACTGACACAATAAGTCATGAAATTTTCAAATTTTTTTGAAAAGTTTGAAAGAGCGGTTTTTTATTTTAGACCTATAGCAATGGTTTTAAAGCCGCCGTAATAAGCCTTTAGGGATTTTTTTTCCCTTCAATAAAAGTAATAAAATATAATTTAATAGTAAAAATTAATAAAATATAATTTAATAATTAATAAAAATATAAGATGAAACTTGAGGATCAAAATTAATGAAATATAATTTAATAATCATTAAAATGACTGAAATATCCCTAAGACTAAAAAAAGGCCAAGATACCCCCATAAACTTAAAAAATGACAGAAACACCCCTACCACCCAAAAAATGACTGAAATACCCTGTGCAATATGAAAAATGACCAAAATACCCTTGAAGCCTAAAAAGGACCAAAATACCCTTGAAACCTAAAAAAAGACCGAAATTAATAAAATATAATTTAATAATCCTTGAAAATGACGAAAATACCCCCAAGTCTAAAAAAAGGCGAACTTATCCGATAAACTTAAAAAATGACCGAAACACCCCTACCACCTAAAAAATGGTTGAAATATTCCTGAAACATGAAAAATAACTAATATACCTTTGAAGCCTAAAAAAAGACCAAAAATACTAGATTATAAAAAATTAAAAAAAATTAAAAAAAAAAAACCAAAATACTTTTGAAACCTAAAAAAAGACAAAAAAACCACCGAAACCTACCACCCAATAACTTATTATTGAATTCATATTTTGAAAATCCAACTGTTGGATTATATGTTCTATATGGCCTTAACATGCATGCCAATTTTCATACCAATCGGATGTAATTTACCATTTGATCGATAAATTCATCTTTTATGCATTATTTCAAACTACTAAAAGTTGAATCTAGACAATTGATTGATGACATGACTTGTAATCTTTGACCACCTTGAAATTTTGTAAGTATGAAAAATAAACAAAGATAATGTAATCTAACGGTAGATTTGTCAAAATTCACACCGAATTAAGAAATATAGGGTTGGATTCAAGTTACACCTGATGTAATTCTAAAACATGTTACATCACCTAATAACTTATTATTGAATTTATATTTTGAAAATTAAACCGTTGGATTGCATGCTTTGTATATTCTTAACGAGCATGCCAATTTTCATGTCAATCGGATGTAATTTACCATTTAATCTAAAACTCATCTTTTATGCATTATTTAAAACTACAAAAAATTGAATTTAATCAATTGATTGATGATATGACAATTATATTTGATCACCTTGAAATTTTATAAGCATGAAAAATATATGAAGATAATGTAATCTAACGGTAGATTTGTCAAAATTCACATCGAATTACACCTGACGTAAATCTAAAAAATGTTACACCACCGAATACCTTATTATTGAATTCATATTTTGAAAATCTAACCATTGGATTACATGTTTTATATGGTCTTAACATGCATGCCAATTTTCATGCCAATCGGATGTAATTTACCATTTGATCTATGAACTCATATTTTATGCATTATTTTAAACCACTAAAACTTAAATCTAAACAATTGACTGATGACATGACTATTAATCTTTCATCACCTTAAAATTTTGTAAGCATGAAAAATATGTGAAGATAATGTAATCTAATGGTAGATTGGTCAAAATTCACATCGAATTAAGAAATATAGGGTTGGGTTTGAGTTATACCTAACGTAACTCTAAAAAATGTTACACCCCCCAATAACTTATTACTGAATTCATATTTTGAAAATACAACCGTTGGATTACATGTTTTATATGGTCTTAATATGCATACCAAATTTCATGCTAATCGAATGTAATTTACCATTTGATCTATAAACTTATACTTTATGCATTATTTTAAATTACTAAAACTTGAATCTAAACAATTGATTGATAACATTACTATTGATATTTGATCATCTTGAAATTTTGTAAGTAGGAAAAATATATGAAAATAATATAATTTAACAGTAGATTTGTCAAAATTCACATTGGGTTCAAGTTACATTTGACGTAATTCTAAAAAATGTTACACCACCCAATAACTTATTATTGAATTCATATTTTGAAAATCAACCATTGGATTACATGTTCTATATGGCCTTAATATGCATGCCAATTTTCATGCCAATCAGATGTAATTTACCATTTGATCTATAAAATCATCTTTTATGCATTATTTTAAACTACTAAAACTTGAATCTAGACAATTGATTGATGACATGACTAGTGATTTTTGATCACCTTGAAATTGTGTAAAAATGAAAAATATATGAAGATAATTTAATCTAACAGTAGATTTGTCAAAATTCATATCGAATTAAGAAATATAGGGTTGGGTTTAAGTCACACCTAATGTAATTCTAAAAAATGTTACACCACCCAATAACTTATTATTAAATTAATATTTTGAAAATTAAACCGTTGGATTACATGCTCTATATGTTCTTGATATGCATGCCAATTTTCATACCAATCGGATGTAATTTACCATTTGTTATATAAACTTATCTTTTATGCATTATTTTAAACTACAAAAACTTGAATTTAATCAATTGATTGATGACATGAAAATTAGTATTTGATCACCTTGAAATTTTAAAAGCATGAAACATATATGAAGATAATGTAATCTAACGGTAGATTTGTCAAAATTCACATCGAATTAAGAAATATAGAGTTGGATTCTAGTTACACAAATTGTAACTTTAAAAAATGTTATATCATCCAATAACTTATTATTGAATTCACATTTTGAAAATTCAACCATTAGATTACATGTTCTATATGTTCTTAACATGTATGATAATTTTCATGCTAATCAGATATAATTTACCATTTGATTTATGAACTCATCATTTATACATTATTTTAATGGGGAGAATTTTTATTCACTTTTGAGAGAGAGAGAGAGAGAGAGAGAGAGAGAGAGAGAGAGAGAGAGAGAGAGTACAAAAGGCTAAAATTCTTGAATTGTAGGCTACTATTTTGAAGTTGAAAGTGCTATCATTTTTTTATAAGTACAATTTTTTAGAAAATAAGGATAGATCTTTTTTTATATAGGATGTTTATAAAAAGGTTTTTTTTTTTTTTTAAGATTGTAAACAAAAAGTATATCTAAAGAATACAAAGTGCTATATGTTTATGCATTTCTTTTTATTTTTCTTTGAATTTTAGAATAACTTTAATCTCCCAAAAAAAATTAATATTTTAATCATTTTTTGCGAAGGTCAATCGTGGCCCTCGCAAAAAATATAGTATTAGTAAGGGCATATTTTTAACCCACACAAAAAATAAACTTTTTGCAAGGGACTTTTATTGTCCCTCGGAAATAATTTGATGGGAACATTTCCCTCTAAAAACTTTGACATTTTAGTGATTATTTGTGAAGGTCGATCCTAGCCCTAGCAAATAATTTAGTATTAGTGACGGTTTTTTTTAACCGTCACAAATAATACACTTTTTGTGAGAGATTTTTAATTGTCCCTCGCAAATAATATAGAATAAAAATTTCTCTCCAAAATATTAGTATTTGTGATGGCTATAACACATAATTGCGACAGCTTTTTTGTTGGTCACAAATATTTCACATTTTATTAAGTATTTGCGAGAGCTTTATTTTACCATCACAAATAAGATTTTTTGAGAGGGTTTTTTGGGTCCATCAAAAATTCTTGGTCGCTAAAAAGTATTTTTCTTGTAGTAGCATCATAGGGAATCGAAGAAAAGCATAACAAGAGGTTTAATTAAAAATAAAGATGGGAGATGGATACCGGGTTTTTCCCTTAACCTAGGATGGACTATAAGAGTCTTCATGCAGTACTTTGGTCTTTTAAATTTGTGTTACTTCCTGCATATGGTGAACTGATTGTCAAAGTTTGTGGCCAAATAGATTCAGCTATATCGGATAAACTGGCCGTGTTTGTTTTACTCGTTTTACCTGTTTTTATAACTAGAAAAATGAAAATGCTAGAGAGTAGAGATACAAACGTTTTATAAATATTTTTAAAAAACGTTGATATGATAAATGATTATTGACAAATAAGAATGTGATTTATTGATAGGTCTAGATAAAAATTAATAAAAAGTTAGCCAGGTACAATCATTTATAAAAATATTATAAAATAATCAACCACTGCATCATTACTCCTTGAAAAAAAGAACTTTAATTAAATCACATCAACGCTCATTATACAAACAAGTTTTAATACTATTGCTAAAAGTCTTTATCACTAACTCATTATTCATAACACTAGTCGTACCGTCTTTGCTCTTATTTATTATTGTATGGGATGAAAAATTTGTACCTTTTTTGTGTGTGTGGAAAAAGAAATGATTTAAAAAGATGCACATTGAAAAAGAGGAGATTTTAGAAAGCTGAACTTTGGAAAGAAAAAAAAAAAAAAAAGGTTTCAATGCAAAGTGCCAAATGGACATCACCTCCAACCTAATCATGGAAGACAACCCTTAAACATATCTATTAAAATAAAGTTAATCATGCTGATCTTTTGACCAATGGGGAGTTAACCAATAAGAGCGGAAAGTACTTATATGACACGAGTCTCATCTTCTGCTCAATTGTTTATATTAAGGTATATTAAGATGTAGAGTAGTGTCTATTACATACACCCAGTGCACACATAGTTAAAAAAAAAAAAAAAAAAAAAAACCCATAATAGTGTGCACATAGTATTAGAGTAGTGAAAGCTCTCCTGTTAGCTTTCTTAATCTACTTAGGATTGGAATGGACGAATCCTACAATGGAAAACAAATAAGAGGTTATGGCTTGAACATCGATGAGGTGTTGGCTAAGGAGTCTTTGATGCTTTTGTCAATGTTTGTGAGACTAAGATATATAGTTTAGAAAATACTGTTGTGGGCTGTGTAAATTATACCTCTTAAAGTTGAACCTGATTTGTAGACTCAGACCGTTCAAAGAATCGAAGAAGGGAGAGTTTCAAAATTTTTAAGGTCAGACCGAGGTCTCTTATACACCAAAAATTGATTAGTGTCTTGGTCTGATGATAAAGAGCTCATCAGGAACGGATGCCATAAATTGAAACTCTCTCTTAAAAAGAAGGTTAGACCGAGGTTCAACTGAGGTTAAATAATGCTGGCATTAAAATTAATTTAATATTAATTAAAATACTAATAAATGCATTAAATGTGTAAAAATATGGAAATTTACCCTAAAAAAATAGAAAGCAAATTAATCAACTTTTAAAATGAGTTTTCATTATTTTTATAAAGTGAATTGAAAATTAAAAATATAAACAAGTTTTAATTTTGATCTGACCGTTAGAACGGGTTAGGACCTGCGCCATTGTAAAGATTATCAAATTTCATTTCCAACAACTATTCATGGGTCGAAATCGGGGTTAAAACAGTTGAGATATATAGAAATCATAGTGCTATCACGATTCTTGAGGCCATAACTTTTGATTCGACCGTTGAATTTTTAATTTTTTTTAATTTTTTGGGAACTAGACATCCAAAGCTTTCTAGGAACACCAAGATCAACTCCATCTGAGTTTGAGATTGTCTTCAAATATGCATCCGAATTTGAACTAGGAAAAGGCTAGAATTGCTGACATTAGCAAGGTGGCCGGCAGCCCTTCAAGGTGTGCCGGCAACTGAAGGGTCACTTTTTTACTATAAATGCCACCAAACCCCTCATTTTGCAATAAAAATGATTTTCTGGGTAGTTTTGGGCGGATTCTCTCTCTCTTCTCTCTTTAATTTCTCCCTAAACACATTTAAACACATCAAAACACCTTCAAACACCTTAGATTCTCATCTTTTCTCTACAATCTTTAAGGTAGTGTTTTTGCACCCAATCTTCCTCTCCTTGGATCCATACCTTGGAATTGAAGCTTAGGGGTGTGGATGTAGCTTTTTAGCTACAATCCACACCCCTTTCTCTTCATAGTCTTTTCCTAGCTTTTTTTTGCTAAAAATATGCTTTTATTGCTTTTCTTAGCATGTTCTTGCTTCCTAGCATGTCTTTATAGCTTTTATAGCATGTTTCCTTACTTATTCCATGATTTATCGCTTTAATGATGTTGGCCTAGCCTTCTTGGGCTATGATATGTCTACTTTCATGTTTGTGCTTACATCCACATCATTTTAGGCTCCTTGCCATGTTTATGCTTAAATCTACATGCCCATGTGTTCTTTGCCATGTTTTTGATTAGATCTACATGTTAGTGCTTAGAAATACATCCTTATGCTTAGATCTATGTGTTTATATGCTCCGTGCCATGCGTGTCTGCTCAGATCTGTGTTGGTTGCTATGTCATGTGCTACTTTAGCCATTTTTGTTTCTTGATATCTTTCTTTTGTTTTGGCCCTCCGGTAGGGTGTAGATCTAGATTCTGTGGTCTAAGCCTACATCCACACTTTTAGGCCTATATTAAAGGGTTTGGATAATTTCCTTTGCATGTCTATGTTTGCTTGCTTGCTTCTATGCTTTATCTCCATACTTGCCTCTCTAGATCTAGCCTTTGCCATACTTTGTGCCCTCCGTGGGCTTGTGCTTATTAGTCCCTAGGGCCACATACTTTGTGTGGTTGCATCTGTCCCTCCTAGGGCTTGTTTGGGTGTAACCATTTGTGAGATACACCGCTGTGGTGTTGCTGTGCTTGATATACACCTTTCTCCGCTTCATGTGATGTTAATATGCTTGCCTTGCTTACTTTGCGCCACTTGTTTGGCTTTCTTTACTTCTTTGCATCTTTGCAAGCTTGCCTACACACTCCATCCAAACCTACATTTGTCCTCCTCGGGCACCTCTTTTTGTTTGATATTTGATAACATTTTCTTCTTTGCTTGTCTGCTAGCTTGTTTCTTTTGTCTTTATATGTATACGCATGAAGCGAGGACGCTTGGAGCAAGGGTACGACCTCCTAAACGCAAACAAAAAGGGTAAAGACATAAGCAAGAGGATGCAAGCCCTCAAAGGGCAATGTTCAGTAGATTAAGGGGCCTAGTCCCTCCAGGGCAGTATTCTCTTTCTCTCTCTCTTTAAGCCTCTTCTCTAGAGCATGTATTAGGGTTCCCTCTCTCGTTGTACCCATTTATTTTTCATGCTCCTTGATTGGGCCGCGTTACCTAAGTATGGCAATGTCTATTTTACATTTCATGTACCCTGCTGGGTTATACCCTTGGAACGTTGGAAATGTTTGATTTACTTTCTTGCTCCATGTGGTTGCATTGTTTATGATGTACGTATATATATTTGCATGCGCGTGTGTGGGTGATTGTGCACTTTGTATGATGGACTCTCGTGACTACGTGAGTGACCCTCTCTAGTCATGAGAGCTCTTGACTTTGAAGTTTGGGTATGTGCTCAAGGCGATTGTCGTAGATGCATATTCATGCTATATTGTATGTACGATCATCGCGGTGTGATTGTCTTGATCTATGTCACCAAGTGACATTGGTTTCCTCATGTATGTGACACGCATCAACATGCTTAACACTTTGGAGGGCTTTGGCTCGTCATGGTGCGAGCATGTCGATACGTACGTGCTGCATACATAGACGTAAAACCCTATCGGTGCGCCATAGCACATTAAACGCGAAACTCTGCCGGATTTTCGCCGTGAAAATGGGGCATCCACATTGCCGTATCCTCATGTCAAAAGCTTGGTAAGAATAGTATTTGGCGTGCTATGACGCATTTGAGGCAAAGCGCTGCCAGATTTCCGCCACAAAAATAAGGCGAAATGCTGCCAAATTTCTCTGCAAAAATTTGGCAACAACTTCAAACATACTTGGAAAGCATCGATCAAGACCACACCCATTCCGAGATCAAACCTCAAAGCCCAACACATTCAAAGCCCCATAAGCTAATGCCAATTGCTTGTTTTCAATTGCCAATGTCCTAAAATTATGATTTTACCAAAATAAAGGACTGTCTTTGGACATGCGTTGTGGGGTGCCTAACACCTTCCCCAGACGTAACTAGACTTCCAAACTCAAGAATCAAGATTTTTTATCCATCCATATTAGAAAAAACAACATTTTTCTTAGCTTAGGATCGGTAATAAAATTAAATAGAGTCAGGTGACCAATCACACTTTAGAAAAACCCAATGACTGGTGGCGACTTCCCTTACCCTCGGTAATTTTCTTAAAATCAACTCAGATTCCAATCACACACCCGAGGTACGACACACTTCCAAATAGGTGCATCGAGCGTCGCCACGATGGGTGGTCGACGGTGGCCGCGAGGAATCGACAGTAGAGTTTTGTTTACTTTTATAGTGGAGTCTTTCATTTATTTTTCTTTTTTCTTTTTGATGAAATATAGTATAGTCTTTCTTGCTATTGGTTGTTAATCCCATTTATGGTATACATTTATGGCAATGGCATAACGTCTGGCCCATTTAATGTGGCAAATTGGCAATGGCTATTTTTCCATTGCTTGAAGTAACTGTAAATTCTTATACAATTTTCAATCCCTGACTGTTATTTTTACATAAATGCGTTCAATAAATACTAGCTCTAGACGTTACTCTTTGGCTTTGGATGATATATTTTGCAGTTATCACATAGTACACAACTTGCAATTTACAATGGAACTTGTGACTTTAAGTCACCATTTCTAAGTTTGGAATCATGATTTAAAATGACGAGATTCCTTGTAAAATGCGTTATGTTTACCATGCTCCTATCTTTTCTAGTGTTTAAAGTTTATACAGATCAAAACTCATCTTTCAAGGAAAAAAAAAAAAAAAATCCTGGCTCCTATAAGAGCTTTCCAATTTCAATGGAAATAGTTATTTCGCATTTAAATTTTACTTAAAATATATAAATGGCGCCACGTTATTTTTAAAATTCTAAATAAGTGGTACCAAATGTAATTTATATTTATAATGTTAAAAATGAATTATGAAACTGATTTATTTTAGGACAAAATTTAAGTATTATTTCTTAGGTTCCCTTATTAAGATTCAGTTATATAACTATTTAACTAAAAAAATATACTTCTATCTCATTAAAAAAAATTCATATAAAATCTTAAGAGCGAAACTTAAAGAACAACACATAAATATTGTACCTAAATCTTACCTTTTATTTTAAATGTTATAAAGACTTTTGAGAACCTCAAATCAGAATTTACTTATAACACGAACTATGCTTGCCAAGTCAACAATCACTTTACTTGGAATCAGCCAGTACGCCAGCTTCCTCTCCATATGTATATATCCAGCCAGGCATAACTCTTTTTTATTATTATTATTATTATTATTATTATTATTGTTGTTGTTGTTGTTGTTGTTGTTGTTGGTGTTGTTTTTTAAAAACAATATAAGATTTTCTACCAACTCGTTTTTTTAAATATTTTTTTCCCTTGACTGCCATCATTACATTTTTTCATTCCCACCAGCACCATTCTTTTCTATTGATTTTATTCACTTTCGGCGTTTGATTGAGCTTATAAACGCTTATTTAAACGGTTATACTTGTACCCACTTCAACAAATAAACCTATCAAAAACCCTAACCAAACAGATAATCAGATTCTCTCGTAGAGTCACCCGATTTAAATTTGAAATTAGGAAATACTTTTTTCTATTTGCATTTCGGTTCCGGTAACTGGCCGAATTCAGTGGTCAATCATGGCTATCAACGTACACCTACTCAAAGTTCTTTTCTTGCTCTTCGTATCATCTTTGTGGAGTCCTTATGCTCAACACGTAACCGAGCGTAATAGTCTCAAACCTGGCGAGACCCTCAATTCCTCAAGTAGCCTAGTTTCTCTAAATAGGAGGTTCGTTTTAAACTTCACCAGGCGGGTTACGAATCTCACATATTTATATACAGCGCAAGTCTGGCAGCCCAACAAAAGTATTAATTTTGTTATATGGCATGCAAGTCCAGGCATTCCTACTGCTAACGACTCCGACATGCTTACTTTGGTCAACGACGCAGGAGCATTAAAGATCAGGCGCCGGCAAGGTGGGAATTCTATAACGCTATGCTGTTCGGCTCAACCTACCAATAACACTGTAGCTACTTTATTGGATTCGGGCAATTTCGTTTTCAATGAAGTGTACTCCAATGGATCTACAAAGCAGGTGTTATGGCAAAGTTTTGATCATCTACGGTTTAGTCTCCTACCCGGAATGAAATTAGGGGTAAACCATAAAACTGGTCAGACTTGGTCCCTTACATCAGGGTTAACTAAAGACAACTACCTGAATACAGGGGCTTTCAGCCTTGAATGGGACCCCAAGGTACTTGAGCTGGTCATTAAGCGACGAGGGATGATTTATTGGAAAAGTGGGGTCTTGAGACGAGACAACCAATTTGACAACATTTCACCAGATGTAACGTCTATGTATCATTTCAACGTTGTTTCAAATGGGGATGAAGATTCCTTCTCTTTCAATTATAAAAATCAAAGTAAGCAAGGAAGGTGGACGCTTACGTCTATGGGGCAATTACGAGATTATAGCAATCTAGTGGAACCCAACAACATTGCCCGAGCAGATAATTGTTACGGCTATAACAGGGATGGAGGATGTCAAATTTGGCTACAGCCTAAGTGTAGGCATCATGGTGACACAGATGATCTCAACAGTGGTGTTTTATACGATGATCCCAGCTATTATATTCGAGATACAAATGTTTCTATCAGTGACTGTAAAGCTACTTGCTGGAGCAACTGTAGCTGTGTGGCCTTTTATTATCTATACAAGAATGCCACAGGGTGCAAATTTTGGACAAATATTTCGACATTCCTTCCGAGCGAATCATCGAGATCAGATCATTTCTATACTATATCCTCAAAGCCTTCTCCGATCAGTGGTATGAATATATTTAATTGTCCTATTTTGAACAATGTCAATATGCAATTAATATATAAGTTCTTCAAAAGCAGAGAGAGAGAGAGAGAGGATTTCTCGAATGATTGCTAACCTCGGCTACTTGTGACAACATGCAGGAATAACTAAGTGGATATGGATTAGCATTTTAGTCGTGGTTGCTATGTTTCTAACTTTTTCCAGCTTCGTGTGTTATCTACTAAGGAGAAAAGCCGTACTTCGAGGTACATAGTCTACATATATGAATTGAACTCATTGAATTAATTTTAGAACTTTCTTGATAATTTGTTTTCGATAAATGAACATTATGACTTCAATTAAATTAATACAGGAAATAATGAAACAGAGGAAGAAAATGAATTGCTTAATTTAGTGAATTCAGATAGACCTATTGATGAGAATGAGGTTCCAATTGATAGAAAGAAGAGGCCGGACGTAATTGTATTTAGTTATGAATCTATTATGGTTGCCACAAATAACTTCTCATTGGAAACAAAGCTTGGAGAAGGGGGCTTTGGACCTGTTTACATGGTAACCTCTTAAACATATCTAAGGAGAGATGTTGAAATTAACTTATGACTAACCATGGCTAAACCTTATTTGATCATCACAACAGGGAACACTACTATCAGGACAAAAAATAGCTATAAAACGACTATCAAAAACTTCAAGGCAAGGAATAATTGAGTTCAAGAATGAATTGATGCTCATATCTAAACTCCAACACATGAATCTTGTTAAGCTTTTAGGTTGCTGCATTTTTGGAGAAGAAAGGATGTTAATCTATGAATACATGGCCAACAAAAGCTTGGACTACTTCCTATTTGGTTTGGAAAACATTCAATTATTTATCTTTAGGCTTCATTTGTCTTCTTCATATATTTATCAGCATTACTTTATATTAGATTAATGATCATATATAACTTTTATGTTGGCCAGATTCAAATAGAAGCAAGCTACTAGATTGGAAGAAACGTTTCAACATAATTGAAGGAATTGCTCAAGGAATGATCTATCTCCATAAATATTCAAGATTGAAAATAATTCATAGAGATTTAAAAACTAGTAACATACTCCTTGATGAAACTATGAATCCAAAGATTTCCGATTTTGGCATGGCAAGAATTTTCAAACAAAATGAACTAGAAGCAGATACTAATAGAATTGTTGGAACATAGTAAGTTAACTAAATACCATATATATATATATATAATGTTAACAATGCTGAACATTACTACTCTTATAAGCTGTAAGCTGATCATCAATTCGCTTTCATATGAAAATATTTGGCTTGTGTTTTGGTGTAGCGGTTACATGTCCCCTGAGTACGCTATGGAGGGTTTGTTCTCTGTAAAATCTGATGTCTATAGCTTTGGGGTCTTAATGCTTGAAATTGTGAGTGGTAGAAGAAACAACAGCTTCTATGACGTTGATCATGCGCTCAATTTAGTAGGATATGTATGTAATGCATACACACACATATATATAAACTTCGGACCAAATATTTTGATAGTTTTGTGATGTCAACATATTAAATAACTATTTTACTTTTTAGGCATGGGATTTATGGCAAGAAGGTAAGGAGATAGAGTTGGTTGATCCAACAATAAAAGATTCATGCATTGAATATCAAGTACTGAGATGCATTCATGCCAGTCTCTTATGCGTGGAAGATGCTGCAGTTGATCGCCCTACCATGTCAGAAATGCTATATATGTTGTCTAATGAAAGTACACCATTGCCTTTGCCTAAAAAACCAGCATTTTCTATTAGAAGAAAAGCAATTAAGACAAAAATTCCTAATAAAGAACCTGAAGTTTACACAGTGAATGGCTTGTCCATTTCTGATATGGATGCCCGATAGAGGGTATGATTTTCTTTTGTTATCTTGCATGTATATTTGGTAAGAATAACTTCATCAAATGTTTTTTTTTTTTTTGGTTGAATTTCCTTCCATAAATGCAAGCTAGTTCATATCATGGGACTCAAACTTCTTCGAGTACCTCAAGTTTAGACTTGATTGCAATTTTAAAATTTTCTTCACTTTATATTTCTTGAATTTATTTTTTTAAATCTTTCTTTCAGTAAATTTTACTTCTCCAGGTCATTGTCGAATGCCTCAGATGTGACTTATATATAAATGCTAAAACAACAATGTTAAATTAACTGTGGGCCTCTGAGATCTTTAATTAAAGGCTCGTCAAGCAAACTGATAGCACTTAAGACTGGCTGATATAATTAAAGAACAAGGTATTTAGGATCTTAACAAATTGTCTTTTGATTTACCTTCTTACTTTACCCAACAAATTGTCTTTTGTTTTTAGGCCTGTGAACTTGGAAGTTTGTGTTGTTCGGTCTACTTTCGGATCCATCAATGAACACAAGGGAACTAAGCCCACAGACACTGGGCCAGATATGAATTTGGAAGATTCTGTGCCCTCCCAAAATTCAACTTTTTATTTGGAAATTTATGCACAATATAATACCATCAGGCTAATATACGTCCTAAGAAACTAACTGGGCATGCTGGTTATGGACCAATTTGAATGCCACCCAAATGATACGAAACTTTTGGGGGTGCAATATCAACCTGCTTTGCAGAACGTAAATTTACCACGGATTAACCTATTCCCCTTTATGAGATGGACCATTTGATTTACAAGGAATTCACTCATTTTTAGAAACAAACTCGATCCTGTAAACCAGCTACATCAGACTATTATAGGACATATGATTGTTCTATCTAGCTAAACAACATTCAAATGACCAAATTCCCTCAGAACCATCGCAGCGGCAGTTTTAGTGACCGCCACAATAGACCTTCTAATTGCCCAAACACGTTTTTGGTCCAATTTTTTTCCTCTATTTTTTTTCCTCTCTCTCACCTAACCTATCACTTTAGCATCCCACCTTTTCATTTCTTATCTATTTGTCTCCCTCTCAAAATAAATAAATAAATAAATAAACACATACTCTCTCACTCTCAAAAGCTTTGTGGGTGTTATGCTAATTTTTTTTTCCTCTCCCTCACCTAAACCTATCACTTTAACATCCAACATTTTCACACTACAAAAAACGGAGCCTTTAGGCCCCGTTTTTTTGGGCCGCGTTTGCAAAAACGCGGCCCAAAACGGACTGAAGCCGCGTTTTTGCAAACGCGGCTTCAGTCCTAAAAATGGGCCGCGTTTTGCGAACGCGGCCCAAGCCTTTAGCTTGAGGCCGCGTTTTTACATGCGGCCTCACGTGTTTTTTGAAGCCGCGTTAATAAAACGCGGCTTCAGTTGGGCTGGGGCCGCGTTTTATTAAACGCGGCTTAAACTTTTAGCTTAAGGCCGCGTCTAAAACGCGGCCTCATTTGTTTTTCCCTTTGTATTTATAATCTTTTTGACCGGGTTGAGCAAAAAATTTTTGCTCAACCCTAGCCTCATCATGTCCAGATCTCCCTCATCATGTCCAGACTCCAGAGCTTCATCAGATCTCCATCTCCGAGTCTCCCACACACATCGGAGATGGAGGCTTGGATCTCCAAGCCTGGTTCTCCGAACCGATCGGAGATGGAGGCTTGGATCTCCAAGCCTTGTTCTCCGAACCGATCGGAGATCGGAGATCCAGGCTTGGATCTCCAAGCCTCGATCTCCGATCCGATCGGAGATCGGCTTGGATCTCCAAGCCTTGATCTCCGATCCGATCGGAGATCGGCTTGGATCTCCGAGCCTCGATCTCGGATCGAAGATCGGAGATGGAGGCTTGGATCTCCAAGCCTCGATCTCCGATCCGATCGGAGATGGAGGCTTGGAGAGCTCCACCTCCGAGCCTCGATTCGACGGCGACCGGGTTTTTGCTGGATTTTTCGCTAGGTTTGTGTTTAATTTTCGCTGGGTTTGTGTTTTTGCTGGGTTTGTGTTTTTTGCTGTGTTAATTTGTATTTAAATTTTTGCTGGATTAATTTGTATTTAATTTTTTGCTGGGTTTGTGTTCAAATAGTTGTGTTCTTGTATATATTTGCTGGGTTTGTGCTTAATTTTTTGCTGGGTTTGTGTTTAAATATTTGTGTTCTTGCTGGGTTTGTGTTTAATTTTCCGCTGGGTTTGTGTTCAAATCTTGCTGGGTTTGGGTTCAATTATTTTTTCTTGAATATTAATTCTGAAAATTGAGAAAATTAATTCTGAAAATATTCAAAAATATTTTTGAATATTTTCAGAATTATTTTTTTGGAATAGTCTTTGGTCTTAGGCCGCGTTTTAAACGCGGCCATAGCCTTTGGTTTTAGGCCGCGTTTCAAAAAGTGCGGCCATAGACCCCGGAGGCCTATAGTCGCGGGGTTTAGGCCACATTTAAAAACACGGCCTAAAAAACCGCGGCTATAGCCTTAGGCCGCGTTTTTTGGACCTTAGGCCGCGTTTTTAAAACGCGGCCTAAAGCCTTTTTTTTTTTTGTAGTGTCATTTCTCATCTGTTTGTCTCTCTCTCAAATTTAAATAAATAAACACACACTCTCTCACTCTCAAAATCTCTCATCACTCTCAAAACCTAGTGACCAATCTTCCCACCACCGCCACGCATCCTCACCACCACGCATCCTTACTCCCAATGCCTAGCTTGGGTCTCCTCTCTATTAGCACTGACTGCTGCCACTCGCCGATTGAAGCCCCCAAAACAACCGTCAAGATTTGGATGAAGCCAAATGTTTGGCTTTTGCCATTTGCAACACCAATGAAACAAGGTAAAAATTAGTTCTTTTTTTCTTTTTTAATCTCAATAATATCAGTTTTTTTTTTTTTTTTTGAATTGTATTGCTAATACTCAAACTGGGTCTTAAGGAATTTTGCTAATAAATTGTAAATTTGTTTGTGTTATGCTAAATTTACAAAGCTTTGTGGGTGTTCTTTGTTTTAATTTTTAAAAAGTTTAAAAAATAAAAATAAAAATTAGCAGTAGTAGAAAATAATATAAATGAGAATTTCTTTTAGGATATATAATTGGATTAGTCAAATTTTGTTTCTTTTTTTGCATTTTCTTAGCAACCAAACACCAAAACCCATCAAGAACAAAACCCAACAAACACCAAAATACCAAAACATCTCAAATCCAAAGCACCAAAACCCACTAAAACCAAAACCAAGTAATCAACAAACCCACCCCACAACTCACGATCTAACTGACCACCACTTCCACAACCACTAATCATCACCACCATAGAGGGACGAGGCAAAAAGAGAGAGACCCACTAAAAGAGAGACATTGATTTGAGTGAAAGAGAAAGTGAAGCATCGATCTTTGAGGGAAAGACATTGATCTAAGTGAGAGAGAAAGAGAGAGAGAGAGAGAGAGAGAGAGAGGGACCAACCGGTTTGAGAGAGGAGGAGTTTGAGACATTTGGGTTTGATTTTGAGCAAAATTGAGGGATAGAGAGAGCAGATCGATGAGTGATGAGTGATGAGCAAAGATGGCAGTGCTCGGTCATGGAGAGAGAGAGAGAGAGAGAGAGAGAGAGAGAAGGGATTGATAATGTCTTAGAAGAGTTGGAGAACTGGTTTGAGAAGGAGGTTTTTGGGCTGAAGTTTTTCTTTTAAGCGTGTAATTGTGTAAGAAAATGCTTGATAAAATGTTATTTTGATTAATTGTTATTGATCTAAGAATATGAGTTATATTTTGGGAAGAACACAAAAACATAAACACGTTCTTCCAAATAATTAATAACAATAAAAGGAATAAAAAAAATTAATTTAATCATCTTATTTCATTTAAAGAAAATTAGAAATTCAAAAAATATTTTAATTTTTATTTGATTTATTATTTATTTAAATGCTAATTTGGAATTTTTAATATGCTAAATACGTTTTTTACATATTTTTTTAATAGCCATGTCAGTATTTAGTGTGCAAATTGTGCATTTCATTTGTCACGTAAGTAATTTTCATTAGTGAGATGTCAGTAAAGACAAAAATTAAATGCATTTTTCATTTTAGGGACTAAAAGTAATAAAACAGAAAAGTAAAGACCAGAATAGAAAGAACCTCAAAATATAAGAAAAAAAAGTATATGCCTTTTTTTATCCTTCCCTCACCAAATTTCCCACGCCTAGCTATTTTCTTTACCCTTTCCCCCCAAATGTTTTTTCCCTTCCCGCAAAAAAATTCCCCAAAATTTTTTTTTTCCACTTAGAGCATCCACATCAGTGGATGCAAATTTTCCTTCTATTTTACACTAAAAAACCTACTTTTTCTATTTTACACACTCATTTTTACAAAACACCCACATCAGTTTGTCTATTATACATATTCTTTTATTTAAATAATATTTTTCACATATTTTTTTATTATTCACAACTACCAGGCCTCACCAACTTTAATACACACTATATCTGATTCTGATCTTTATCTCTTTCTTTTTCTCTTTTCCTTCTCCCAGCGTCTTTCTTTCTCTGTCTTTCTTCTTCTCCATTTTTCTCAGTGTCTTCGTCTTTCCTCTTCTCCATTTTTTCTTCATTTCTTCCATTTTTTCTTCTTCTTTCTTTTTCTTTTCCTTCTCCATCTTTCTTCGTCTCTATCCATTTTTTATTGCTCTCTCTCCATACCCATCTCTATACCCATTTCTAAGCACAGATCAACTCTCCCTTAGCTCGGTCAAGCATCGATCGTTCCATTCGAGCACCAATTATTCCGATTCAAGCTTCGATCGTTCTATTCAAGCTCCAATCGTTCCGATGCAAGCTCCGATCTGTCTCTTTATTGATTTGTCCGTGTGGGTTTGTTTGTGTGTGGGTGTGTTTGTGTATCTCCTCTTTTTCTTCTTCTTTCTTTTTCCTTGTCTCCGCCGTTTCCTCTTTCTTTTCTTCCTCTTTCTCTCACGGTCAAAACCCAGAAGCACCATCAACACCACAACCATCAAACCCACATCACCGATCAAACCTAAATCACCGATCAACTAGGACGAGGCACCCTCTGTGATGATTTGTCTGTGTGTTTGTGTTTGTGTTTGTGTGTGGGTGTGTTTGTGTGTATCTGAGGAAGAAGATAATGAGGATTGAGGAGAGAAGTCAGTTTGTTTTGCACAAAGAGGAGAGAGAAAATAAGGCACAAAACGTGAAATTAATAAAATATGTAATACACGAGTTACAGTAGCCGTGCATATATGCACAGCTACCGTAGCAAATGTGTGAATTTGCACAACTTTAAAAGGACTGATGTGGAAGTTTTTTGAGGTAAAATATGTAAAAATGATTGCTTTTTGTATTTTGCAAAGGTTTACATGGACTGGTGTGGATGCTCTTACATCTTCCATTTCCCACACAAAAGTTGGATTTTTTTTTTCTAAATAATCAAATCCTTCAAATAATTTCATTAGTTAGCAAGGTTTTGAAACTATTTAGCAATCTAACAAATCGAGTCCCTTGGAGTCGATTTTGCTTTTCGAAAAGTTTGAAATCGAGTGTTTCACACTCGAGTTCCATGAGATCACGAAAAAAAACCCAGAAACTGAAGAACAAAACCCAGAAACTGAAGAAACCCAGCAAAGAAGAAAACCCAGAAACCTTAAACAAAGAAGAACACAAACCAGGAAAGAACAAAAACAAACCAGCGGGAGGCGACGGCAACGACGACGACGACGATGGCAGCGGCGACCAAGCTCTGCGAAGGTTTTCCTCTAATCTTTGTTTTCCTTGTCTGGGTCTTTCGATTTGATGATGCTTTGTTGTTTTTTCTTGTTCTGGTGTTCGTTGGGTCTCATGGATAATAGAAATCAAGTCTTTTTCGTGAAACTCGACTCTAAACAACTCGATTTAGCGCACAACGAAATCGAGTTCTCTGCACTCGATTTGTTAGGTTGCTAAATAGTTTTAAAATCTCCCTAACTAATGAAATTGTTTGAGAGATTTGGTTATTTTGAAAAAAAATCCAAAAGTTTCATTTCTCACACAAAGCTCTCTCTCTCTCTCTCTCTCTCTCACGCACACACACTACATTCTATGTCTCTATCTCGCACACACACTCGGCGCCATCGATCACTCATAAATATACCCACCAAGCACAGCCCAGCCCAGCCCAGCACCCGCCGGTGCCAAGCCCAGTCAGCCCAGTGCGATAACGACATTGCCATTCTCAAAGTCCCGCTGCCTCTCTAACCCCATCTCTCACTCTCTCTCTCTCTCTCTCTCTCTCTCTCTCTCTCTCACTAGCTCTATGGTAGCGCAACTTGAGGGTAATCTAAAGGTTGTGCTTTTTAAGGCTTTATGTGATTTTGATTTTTTCGAATTTTTTTGATTTTGGATTTTGATGAACCAGGTTGTGAGTGGGATTGCGTTGCTGTCAGAGTAAAGTCAAGACAGTAAGGGTTTGGGATTGTACATCTGGGCAGCTTGTTATTTGCTTGTATTTGGGGTTTGATTATATATATTTTTTGTTTCTTTAGTAAAGTTTGTGTTTGGTTCTTGAAGTCGATCATGCCCTCCATTCCAGCTCAGTATCTCTCTAGGTTCATTCGTTGAATTTGATTGGACTCAGTTTTTTAATTTCAAATGCTGGTTTTGCTATTTGGTTCCTGAGAAAAAATTGCAAAGCGTAGTAATTAACTCAAATATTAGTGATTAGTTATATTTGGCTTAGTGGGAAATGAAAACAAATATATAAAGAATTGTGTAAAGTCTGCAATTTGGGATTATGTTTTAATAGATTTTCTTCCTCTCTCATATCCTGCAAATAGCTTCGTCCCCCGATTTTGATGTATAAATCTATATATGGTATGTATGAATATATCACCCATTGCCATGTGCATAGTATGCGATGTGCCTACTAGTAATTGTGTCACTTAAATATGATTTGCCTTTTTGTCATTTATCGTTAGAATGGATTTTCTTTTGCTTGGTAGGGGTTCTCTGGATTTTCTTTTGCAGCTTTAGTCTTGATGAGTTAGTTGTCAGACTCTGGTTCTCAAAAATTTACTTTTTAGACTATCGCAAATATTTCATATTGATGATGTGTGTGTGCTATTCTTTTGTTGTGCGAATAGCTGTGCAAAATTGGTTTATTTGTTCTACTTCCTGCTTGGTTCAATTTCTATGTGGCTAGTTAAAGTTGTGAGGACTTGGAGTTGGGCAGTAGAACACTTCTCAACTAATTCCTACATGATTTTTGTATAATACTTTCGTTTCAAGCGTTATCTACAACTTATTGTCTTTAAGCTGTTCAAATGCTCTACTTGTTGATATTGATGCTCTCGTTATTATTAGCAATGTCATAATTTTCTATCAACAATACAGGAATTCTGTCAGAGGCTTCTTTATGATGTGAATTTTGCATGGTTGCAGGTTAAGCACGATGGATTTTAAACTGCAGATTTGCTTTTTCTTGCTAGTGCAAACTCAGATGGTGTCTGTTATATTGAGGTGTTTTTATTTTTTATTTTATTTTTATTTTTTAAATATGACTATTATCATGATTTTTCAAGAAGATTGAAGAATGTTTGGTTTTCTTATTAGTAATTTTGCAACTTTATTACCTTCCCCACTATATACCTATTAAAAAAAATTTCCTTAACTTTTATCTCTTCTTTTTTTTCCTTAATTTGTTTTTAATGTCGGCTGTAGGCTGCAAATTTAGATGGGGAAACAAATTTGAAAATTTGAAGGCATTGGAAAGGATCTGGGATTTCTTGACTCCTGAGAAAGCATTTGAATTCAAAGGTTTAGCTTTTTTGTTGCTCCACTTGTTTGTCACAAATGTTAATTTCTAATGGTATTATTGCACAAGACACAAACCAAGCTTCATCATTTTGGCGTACTCTTGAGGTTACCATTTTTTTGTTCATTTCATTGAATTTCATTATACATGGAGTACTTTATATTCAGACTTAAATAATGTCAATATGTATTTCCTTTTTATTCAGGAAAGAATACCTAGTCTTCAAATGGTAATGAATTACTTCTATAAATTCCAATGTTAGTGATTCCACCTATTGTTGTGGACCAATACTGACGCTTGTTTCAGCATTAATGTTTTCTGAAAAATTGGTCATTTTCCAAAAAACATTTTTTGGAAAACAATCTCATTTTTTTGGAAAACTATCTCATTGCAGCTATACCACTACAATTTTTGTGGCTCTGGAACTCTAAGCATCAATACCAAGAGAATAGAAATACGCATAGTGGCAAGAAGTGCTTAAGTTTTACCATCCTGCACCTTTGTAGCAAACAACTTTCTTTGCTTCTTGTCATGATTAAGCATGGCACTTACACTCTCAATCACCAAAATTATGCAATCAATATCCACTAGTAACAATGGCAAACCAATCATTCCATATTAAAATAATTTTTAGCCAACAAAGGGACTAAAAGTTGCTTCCAGATCCACATGCCCATGAAACAAAAGGACTAAAAGTTGCAAACCAATGCCCATTAAGATGATCTAGAAACCTACAATCCAGATGCCAAATAGTTTGATAAATACCAAAATGTCAAATTGTCCAAATAGAAACGCCAAAATTCTAATAAAAATGCACCTACATAATCAAAATTGGCTTAAATAGTTGTCAAAGAAATTCTGCAGCCATTGTCTACGGAGCTTGTCATTTTTCAACATGAATGACCTTGCTTGTTTTTCATCGCCATTCAAATGGCCAAATGCAGAGGCAAGCATATTTTCTTCAAACCCATCCATTTTCATAACTTCTTCATAAAGACTACCAAAATTTAGCTGATTTCAGAAATCTTTTCTATTGCAGAAGCAACCTTACCAAGTTGTATAGACAAATCTTGGTAAACATCTTCAATCATAGTAGCATGACTTCATTTCCTGTGAGACCTCGTTTCATTTGAGGTTACATGTGAGGGATCAACTTGCTTCTTTTTGGATACGTCATCAACATCAGCATCAACAAGTGGAAGTGAGTCATCCAATGCTTCTACACCTATATCACCAACTCCAAGTGGAGGTGAGTCATCCAATGCTTCTACACCTATATCACCAACTCCCTTGGAAAAATCTCCTGTAGCCATATCCTTACCCACAACCAAAACCATCTCATCAAAAATCTCAATTTACTTGTTTAGAAATTGTGCATGATTGGGATGTGCCTGTGTAAAGAAAGGAAAAGAAACCTTCTTCTCTCTCTCTTTTTTTTTTCTTTTTAAGAAAGGAAAAGAGTCAAAAACTAATATGAGAGCAATGAGAATAATGACAAAAATTTAAACTTTACAATGATACAAACTAAAAAGTTGCTACCTATAAAATAAAAATAATAAAAGTTTCTTACCTCAACTTCTTCATCATACACTATCCTATCATAGGTGATCATTTTCAAATCATTATTCCATTCAAACTCGCTTTTCTTATTACGAAGTAATGCAATTGTATTCCAATTGGTTTTGAATGTTTTAAAGCGATGTTCCACATGCTTTGGAGTTATTTAGTCATAAATTTCTCAATAATTGCTTCAGCTACTTTAGCATATGATGCATGTTTAAATGTGTTGTATTTCTTATTTTCACGAAGAGCCTTATCTGCAAGTATCTCAAATAATAAATTTTGCATTGGTTGTGACCATCTGAAGTTGGTCTTGGTGTCATTGACTTTCTGAGTATCCTTTTTATTTTCATTGCAATTCTATTACAATGATATTCACAAGAAAAATGAGACAAAATGAAAGAAGAATATAAATAATATTCAATACAAAATATGAATTGGGTGTGTTCATGACAAACAAAAATAATTGTAACGTAAAAGTCTTGAAAATATGAAACCAAAAAAATCCATTACACAACCAACTAATATAAAGAGTATGAAATCACTCCATAGCATTATAATCCTCCCACATTTTACAACAAATATCATCCCATTTTTGAACCCATTCTCTATTTTCTTCTTGGACATCCCTTTGTGATTGTTGGACTCTTCTACTTCTACTTTCATTTGCAAGTGGACTACCATGAAGCCCATTGCTCATAATTGAGTCTAAAGGGTCAACTCCTATTATATGATTGTGAATTATGCAACAAGCTAAGGCTACATCCACCTGTATTGGGAATAACCAAAATGGTTCTGCGTCTAACACATGAAAACGTTTCTTCAAAACCCCAAAACAACGCTCAATGCTAGTGCGTAAAGAAGAATGTCGAAGATTGAATAATTCTTTGTCATTTCTTGGTGGGTTATCACTAAACTCTTTCAAATGATAACGAACACCACGATAAGGGGATATAATTCCTTTCCGAACTCCATAACCAACATCACCAAGATAAAACTCTTCCAAATGGTAACGAACACCACGATAAGGGGATATAATTCCTTTCCGAACTCCATAACCAAAATCACCAAGATAATATTTACCTACATGTTCATAGTCAAAAGGAAAAGAAATCACTCGAAAAGCTATTATAAATAAAATCACTTTCTATTCCTATAATACCTTCAAGAATTTTTAATCCCCTTTGCCTAGAAAGTGCGTCATTTAAGACACGTGAATCATGTGCACTTCCTTCCTAACTAGCTAATACATAAGTGAATTTTAAGTCAAAGGTAGCAGCAGCAAGGACATTTTGTATTGTTCCATTCTTTCAGTCGCAAAACCTTCCTTGTAGTTGAATTGGAACCTATGAAGCACGGGTGCGTTTTCGGACTCGGGTGCGGGTGCGGGTGCGGGTGCGGGACTCGGCAATTTTTGAAAAAGGTGGGTGCGGGTGCGGCGGGATTCGGCGATTAAAATATTATTAAAAAAATTATTATTTATATTTTCTATATATTTTTACTATTAAAATATTTTTAAAAAATTGAGGAATGACAGATTTAGGATGTTTGGGCTCCATTTAAAACCAATTTCGGAGGTTCCGGCGATATTTGGTGTGTATTTCGGCCGATTTCGGCCGTTTCGGCCGCCGGCCGATACGGATCGATACGGCCGAAACGGCCGGTACAGTCCGATTCTGGCCGATGTTGGCCCGGTTCGGCGCGAATCGGCGCGAATCCAAGCTGATTCGGCGCGAATCGAGCCGAGTCGGCGCGAATCGCGCTGAGGGAAAAAAAAAAAAAAAAACGACGCGGCCTGACGCGCAGGCAGCGGCGTCGCCCACCGCACCCCGCGTCGGGCGGCGTCGGACGCGGATTCGTCGGCCAAAATGCCGCGTCCGTGCATTCCAGATTGGAACAGATGCATGAACATAAGTTCCATCAATAGATTCCATGCAATCCTAATTACAACCAATATAAGTTACATTTATCTTACATCTTTATACGTATTAAAAAAAAAAAAAGGAAAATGAAAACCTTTGGATTTTACATTGAAATAGGAGTTAAACTTGCTGCTATTTCTTATCTCCAAGGGTGTATTTTGGTTAGGTTCTCTAATCATGAGTTTGTATTATTGCAAAACTGCTCTAAGGACATGCCTAAAGTATCAGTGCACTGTCTCAACTGATCTACAAAACCTCCCATCAACAACTCGAAACCTCATATCTTGCCCAATAGTGTGTAAAAAAATTAACACCTGTTCTTTAATGGACATATGAATGGTCTCTTGAAGTAGACTATTCTCGCTCAAAATTTTACAAAGCGTATAAAAAGCAATGAGTCTCATCCTTATATTATGTAGACAATGCGTATCACCTCTATAAAAAATATCATTCATATATGTCTCTCTCTCATACTCTCGATTGAATTGAGGTTCTCTAGGCATAACTCTCCTAGATATTAGTCATTTCAAAAGAACAACAACCAAAGCAATAACGGATGTTGTTGCCCCCATTATGGCAGCAAGAAGTGATGGGTTATCCATCTATATTCCAAAAAAAAAAAAAAAATGATAAATACAAATTAAATGTGTACTTAAAGAAAGCATTCATATATACATGTACTTAAAGAAAACACTTCATAAAAAAAAAAATGACCACTTTAAGTTTGATAAGACTAACTATAAGGTAACAACATCATCGCTCCATAAGTACTAGAAACAATAACTTTTGAGTTTGTTATTAAAGACTAAAAATTGACAAGGTAATAGATGGTGAAGGAGGGACATTTGCTCTTACTCAGTTTTTGAAACTTTTTCATATTAGATTGTTGTAAAGTCTATTCATAGATTAATTAGTAGAGCCTCCTACCAATTAGAAAAATTCAAACTGTGCCTAATGAGTATTAGATACATATGATTTGAGTTCATTATATAGAGTTTGACACCTTGCTTCACTTGGGTAAGCGCCTTTTTGATACCTCATGCCTCTTGTGATACAAAGACTTGGCACCTTAACTTTGCCATTTGCCTTTAACTATGCTGTTTCAGATATAGCTTTATCTAGCAAACTAATTCTGCTAGTGATGTTCTAACTTAGATACTAAACAAGTATTACCTTAATTTGACATACTTGAGTCAGTTCACTCCCCAATTTCCAATTGGTAGATGAGGAACAAAGGAGGAAGTGTTTCAGGTGTTAATGGAGATGGAGGGTGATAAATCCCCTGGTCCTGATGGTTTCACCATGGCTTTCTTTCACAAATGTTGGAGTGTGGTGGAAAAGGATGTCATGGATTTTTTTGTTTTCTTTCATCGGCACTCTGTGTTTGAACGGTCTCTGAACACTTCGTTTCTCACTTTAATTCCTAAGAAGTGTAATGCCGTTAACATTAAGGACTTCTGCCCCATCAGTTTGGTGGGAAGTGTGTACAAGCTACTGTACAAGGTGTTGGCTAATAGGTTGCTGGTGGTTTTGGATAAGCTCATCTCTGAGACCCAAAATTCGTTTATTGATGGAAGGCAGATTTTAGATTCAGTTTTTATTGCAAATGAATGCTTGGACAGCAGGTTGAAGAGCAGAATTCCAGGCGTGGTTTGCAAGCTTGATATTGAAAAAGCTTACGACCATGGGAACTGGGTAGCCTTGTTTTATTTGTTGGGCCGGATGGGGTTTGGGCTGAAATGGAAGGGGTGGATTAAGGCTTGTGTTACGTCGGTTCGTTTTTCAGTCCTGGTTAATGGCTCCCTTGAAAGTTTTTTTGGAAGCTCTCGTGGGCTGAGACAAGGGGATCCTCTATCCCCGCTTTTGTTTCTCTTGATTATGGAGGTCTTAAGTAGACTCTTGAAGAAGACTAAGGAGTGCAATCTTATTTGTGGTTTTCATGTGGGAGTTGTGAACTCTGTTGGTGTGCATATCTCTCATCTGTTTTTTGCTGATGACACTATCTTATTTTGTAATGCCTCTAGGGAACAACTGTTGTCTATTAAGTTGGTGTTGTCTTGATTTCAGGCTTTTATGGGTTTGATGGTCAATGTTGGGAAAAGTGAGATTGTCCCTGTTGGGGAGGTGAATAACCTAGAGGTTTTGGCCAATATTCTTCATTGCAGAGTGGGCAAGTTGCCTATGAAATATTTGGGGATGCCATTGGAAACTTCTTTTAAGATAGCTTCGATTTGGAATCCTATCTTGGAGAAAATGGAGAAGAAACTCTCTAGATGGAAGCGTCTCTATCTAAGGGAGGTAGGCTAATGCTAATAAAGAGTACCCTCTCTAGTCTCCCAACGTATTTTTTATCTCTTTTTACTATTCCTAAAGCCGTGGCTGCTAGATTAGAAAGTATTCAGAGGAATTTTCTGTGGGGGTCTTCTGAGGGGAGTTTCAAGTATCCTTTGGTGGCTTGGGAAAATGTGTGTTTACCCATTGAGATGGGTGGATTGGGGTTAAGAAGTGTGGTGGCTTTTAATAAAGCTCTTTTAGGAAAATGGCTATGTAGATATGGTCATGAAGTTTCTCATCTCTGGCGGAGAGTTATCTCTGCTAAATATGGCGAGGGTCAAGGGGGGTGATGTACCAAAGTCTGTAGGAGGACCCATGGGTGTGGCCTATGGAGAAGCATTAATGACAGGTGGGAGAGCTTTCCTAAGCATCTGTCTTTTGTAGTGGGCGAAGGCACTCGTATTCGTTTTTGGGATGATAGGTGGATTGGTGATGATACTCTAAAAAATCTCTATCTTGAGCTTTGTGTGTGTTCAGCGGTCATGGATGCTTACATTTCTGAGGTCTTGTGGATTCCAGAAGGGGGTACTGTTAGAGTGTGGAATTTAAGGTTTTATAGAGCTTTTGAAGATTGGGAGTTGGCTGCATCTTATTCTTTGCTTTAGCTGATCCAAACTCGTATTCCTCGGGGTGAGAGGAGGGATACTCTTTGCTGGTGGTTAAAAGGTGATGGTAATTTTGACACTCGGTTTTACTATCTTGCGATTTGGGGTGCTGCGAATTCTCTGTTTCCTTGGAAGGGGATTTGGAAACCTAAGATTTCTAAGCGCGTGGCGGTCTTTATGTGGACAGCTGCTCACGGTCGAATCCTCACCTTGGATAATCTAATGATTAAGGGCCGCCCCTTGGCTAATTGGTGTTGTATGTGTTGTCGTGATGGGGAGTCGGTTGACCACCTTCTTCTTCATTGCCCCGTTACTCATTCCTTATGGTCTTCTATGCTTCAGGCTTTCGGTATCCTTTGGGTTATGCCAGGTTCAGTGGCAGGTTTGTTATCTTGTTGGCATTAGTGGTTTGGGAAGCATAATTCGGACATTTGGAATTTGGTTTCAGGGTGTTTAATGTGGATTGTGTGGATGGAACGAAATTGTCGTCCTTTTAAGGATAAGGAGAAGACGTTGGATTAGTTAAAGGTTTTAAGTCATCACAGTCTTTTGGAGTGGTCTTGTTGTTGGGGTTTTACTGATTGTTCTTCTCTCCCTGAGTTTATGTCTTCCCTTAGCTTAGTTTCCTGATTTTCCGCTTTGTTTCCCTTCTTCTTGTTCATCATCATGAACTCCTTCTTCTTTTCTCTTTTCTTTTTTCATTAATAATATTATTCTGATTACTTATAAAAAAAAAAAAACTTTCTCAATACAAGGACAACAACGACAAAAAAAAAAAAAAAAAACTCTTTAATAATTTTAATTCCCCAAACATTGAGACAAGATTCTACTATTACTAATAGAGCACTACACAATCTAGATAATTCATAGTGAGAAAAAATAAAAGCAAGCTCAAAATTCTACAATAGTCCAAACAAGAATTCATCAAATCGGGAAAAAATAAAATCAAGTATACTAAAACACACATGAACAAGAACCATCAATGATCATCTCACCCCCACCCCTTGTTTTTTGATGGAAACCTGTGCTTTTTTTTTTTTTGTCTTGCGCATCTTTAAAGTTCCTTCAACTTAAATGATATTACTTAGTATTATTATGGTGATTAAGTGGTCTTTGCTGATCATAAGCAAATTATTTAGTGGATTTTCTCATATCTATTTGGCAATTGGTTCCGCCTTTTGCTTCTCTTGTATGCTTCTCCCTCTTGATTCTGACCTTTCTTGTGTAACAAAAACTAACCATATGCTGATCCTCAACAACCACTTACAGTTGCCATTTCTTGAAATTTATTCATCTTAACTTGTGATTTTCCCTTTCAATTATTTTTGAATCATTTATAACCTAAATGTCTTCTTAAAACATTATAAGTTCTTCAATGGATTTTCTTCCCCACCATAGGGTGTACCAGAGGCACTCATGAAAGCAGGAGCTATTTACAAATATGACTTGTCATTACCTGTTGAAAAGATGTACAATCTTGTAGAGGAAATGTGAACAAAACTTGATAAGACAACTTTTTGTTATGGCTACATGCATTTTGAAATGTTGTTTTCATTCTCTTCTTGCTTTGGTGATTAGATGTATTCTCTTTAGTGGTTGGGTAGGATAGGTGTGGTGTGTTGATGTGAAACTGAAGGGTGTCCTTGCACAAACGGTAAATTTCAACGGAATAATTTGAACAGCAAAAACATCAGTTTCATGTGCCCTTAACTTGTTAAAAGTGTGCAGTTTCAAATCTGTTGCAAGATATTCTTGTGAAAACATTACTATTTCTTTGAACTTGAAAAATTGTTTACACTAGTAGTATAATGATATTGCATGTTATAGACTATGATTAGGCTGGTTTATAAATCCACTTTTTGTATGATTCTTTTAATATCAAGTAATTCAGCTAAAGTAATTGGCTATGGCCACCCAGGAGACGAAAATATGCATCTTAATATTTCAACTCCACAATTTGATGATGCGGTAGTTTCCTTCAACATAACCTAAAAAACTGTGTATATATGTATTTTGTAAAACATAGCTTTATATTGATATCTTCAATAAATTGCAGATTTTAGCACATATTGAACCCTTTGTCTATGAATGAACATATGAGTAGTGGGCAAGTATTAGTGCAGAGCATGGCTTGGGACTGATGAAGGCAATTAAGATTTTCTACAGCAAGTCACATGAAACTATGAGAATTTGTGAATATGTAGACATCTAAGATGTGCTTCTTGTTCTTCTTTTAATATCTAGATTTAGAGTGTAAAGTTTCCTTATACTGATGTCTAAGATAAGAATCTGTTTGTATAGGTGCAACTAATAGCTTCAATCAAGAAGTTGATGGACCCCAATGGGATACTGAACCCATATAAAGTTCTTCCACACTCAATTGTTTCTTACAATTGAAATAAGGTTTGTTCTTCTTCTTCTTCTTCTTCTTCTTCTTTTTTTTTTTTTTTTTTTTTTTTTTTCATTATGAACTTTCACACTTGCATTTGAAGTTTTACTTCTGAAAAGGGCTTGCAAAATTTTAAGGTGGGAGGTAAGGATTGGTGATAGAAGAGGAGAAGGATAAAGAAACCTTTATTTTCATCTCCTAAAAATAGCTGATTTTGAATTTATTTTTTTGCTAGAGATCTTAATCTTTTATTCCACTTTGTATTTTTTTTTTAGATAGGAATGCCACATATTGCTTATTAGATAGGAATTAATATTAGTACGGAAGACTTTGTCCATACTAATATCAAACAAATTTATCCATACTATAAGATGCTCTATGATTTAGATCTTGAGTTTGTTTTTTGTTTGAAGTTATTGTAGATTTGAACCTTAATTAATTGGAAGGGAATAACTTTCATTCTTGGGTTGATGGACTTACGGCACGGTTGTTTGTCCCCTTGGATGATTGGTTTTCTTTAAATGAATAGGAAAGTTAGGCTACCATCTGATATGTGCATGGTAAGGATTCTTGGTCCTAATACAGGATCTGCCCAACACAAAGCTTTCTACTAAAATATATTGAATCTTGTCAACTAGATTCATTCCCTATTTAATATTTATGCATAAAAATAGGTTTTATGTCAATGTTGTAGGTGTTTTAACTTATCTTGAATGCTTGAACATTAAATATTATGTGGTGTCATTTATTGGGCATTTAATATAATTATGAGTTGGTTTTTGAATAGTAGCTCTTATGTTTGCATTCACATGCTTATTTTTCGGTTACAATAGCTTTTTGCATGCTTCTTCGTCATTTGATTTCTTAAGAGTATGTTACGGTAATTGATTATGAACGTTATGACCATTTTCTGAATGTATGATTTTTAATATATTGCAGTTTGGAAGTTTAGAGGAGTTCTAGGAAGAGTTTAAGGATATCAATCAAGAGGAGCAGATTATTGTATTGTGTTAGGGAAATGTATTGTGTTAGAGTAATATTATTTTGTTTAAGGTATTGTGTTTTAGGTATTATTTTAGAGAAATATTATTTTGAAGTAAACTATTACAGGTTCTTTGTAAACAGGTTATAGAATTATAGGATCTTTGTAAACAGGTTATCTGGTTTAAAAAAAAAAAAAAATACCCATAGCAGCAGTCATAAGTGTCGCTAAAGGTGTACTGGGAATGTTCTACTTGAAGCCCTATAGCGACACTTATTGTCTGCCGCTAAATGTGGACACCTATAGTGACTGTCAAAAGTGCTGCTAAAAGTGTACTCAGAACATTTTAAATGAAGCCCTATAGTGACGCTTATTGTCTACTGCTAAATGTGGACACCTATAGTGGCGCATATATATCACTGCTAAAGGTTGATCTACCCAATTCCTAACTTTATATGGTGGCAGTTGATAGTCCGCCGCAATAAGCAAAATTCGCCACTAAAAGGTACCTATACATTGGTGCTTCTTATTATCACCGCAATAGGATGATTTGGCATCGGGTGTAAAACTCACGTTTTACACTATCCAATAAGAGATTGTTACATTAATTTTTTTACTTAAAACTCAATACATCTTATCACACATAATAACATTTCAATAAACTCACAGTTAAGTTGAATTTTCAGGTATTAGAATTGATTGAGTGTGGTTGTATTTATTCTTTAATATGTAATATGATGATGTGTCATGTTGAGATTGGAGAGATAAAACTTGGGTTTTATATCGCATCTTTATGGAATTTAATCTCATATAGATGTAGATGCTGGAAAAAATAAAAAACTCAAATTCTTTTAAATTTACTACTTAAAATGATTAAAAATAAAAACTAAACACATTTTAATGCATTAAAAAAAAAAACTGAAAGTTTAAAAATAAAAATTATTGCCAAATCAAGGAATGCAGGTCTGGTTAAATATGAATACAAATTGTCAAATTAGTATCCTTAGAATTCTTAGGATACTTTACTACATAGAAATCTCTAAATCTTAACCATTTATTTTAGAGTAAGTGGTCTAGATTTTGACATTTCAACTTTCTACTAATAAAAACCTTTAAAATAGTCAATTTTTTTCCTTAAAAAAAAAAATTGAAAAAGAACTTAATGTCAACCTCCCTTCCCTCCTTGGTGATCTGATATCTGCCTCCGATATAAAGTCATCACTTTCTTCTTGGTGACGGCATCATTGATGAACGCTTCTCCCTCTTTGGTGATTAGTTAATGTTGCTTCAAGAACTAGCGCATTTTTGTGCAGATGTTAACATTGATTGGAACAGGATGCTGGAGAATACTTAAATTGGGATTTTTTATGCTGGGGAGTGTAGATGCGATGGTGCCATTTAGCTTATTGGTAAGTGTTGCTTAATAAATTTCCAATTGCATGAGGGTGGTGGTTTGTTGCTAATTTCCAAATTTTGGATCCAAATAGGCAAAGAAAGAAAAAGAAAAGAAAGAAGAAATAGAGAAGAAACAAGAAAGAGTAGATATAGATACAAAAAGAAGAGTAGATATAAAGCCTGTAACTCTACTTGTAACTCTACAAGACCTAAGGACAAAAATTAAAATGGTAAAACAAGAAATAAAAGAAATTAAAGAAGATAATTCCACAGCATTAAATGAACAAAATATTGCAAAAATAATAAATTTGATAGCATATTCTAAATCTATGATAGAGCCCCCTTCTTTAAATATCTTGGATGATAACAACAATAAATAGAAAATTTTGAGTTTAATTGACAGAGTAATTTTTCAAAAATGGCATACATAAATCACTTTAGTAATCAATAAAGAATTTTCTTTGACAGAAATTGCTGTGATAGACTTAGGCGCTAATATGAATTGTATACAAGAAGGCTTAATACCTTTAAAATATTGTGAAAAATCCTCAGAAAGATTAACTCAAGCTAACAGAGAAAAGCTAATAATTAATTATAAAATACCTAATATCCACATATGTAATGACAGAATATGCTTCGAGACAGTGTTTGTTTTAATTAAAGACCTTTCTTCTAAAATAATTTTAGGAAATCCCTTTATGGCTCTACTTTATCCCTTTCTAACGAAAGAAGAAGGAATTAAAACCAATGTGTTAGGAAAAGATATACTTTTTAAATTCATTCTACCACCTATCCCGAAAGAAATTTATTCACTTAACCATATTTCCATAGTAAGGAAAATTGATAAGGAAAGGATTGACAAAAAAATAGACACTTGAAATCCTTAAAGTCAGAAATAACATACAAAAGAGTTGTTGATCAATTAACTAACCCCATATTAAATTATAAAATAAAATTATTCAGACAACAGATTGAGGCAAAAATTTGTTCTAATCTCTCCACTGCTTTTTGGCATAGGCACCAACACATAGTTCAACTACCCTATGAAAAAGACTTTAATGAAAGACAGATACCTACTAAAGCTAGACCAATACAAATGAATAATGAATTATTAGAACACTGTAAGAAAGAGATTGAAGACCTTTTAAATAAAGGATTAATCAGAAAAAGCAAGTCTCCTTGGAGCTGTGTTGCCTTTTATGTTAATAAATAGGCAGAATTGGAACAAGGAGTTCCAAGATTAATTATAAATTATAAACCTTTAAATACAGCATTACAATGGATAAGATATCCCATCCCCAATAAGAAAGATTTACTTGACGGACTTCATGAAGCAACCATATTTTCTAAATTTGATATGAAAAGTGGATTTTGGCAAATAAAAATTGATGAGAAAGACAGATATAAAACTGCTTTTAAAGTTCCTTTTGGTCATTATGAATGAAATGTTATGCCTTTTGGATTAAAAAATGCGCCTAGTGAGTTTCAAAATATAATGAATGATTTATTTACACCTTTTACAGAATTTTCAATTGTCTATAGAGATGATGTTTTAATCTCCTCAAAATCAATTGATGACTATTGGAAACATTTAGATATATATGTCAAAGTAATTAAACACAATGGATTAGTTGTCTTAGCCACTAAGATCAATTTATTCCAAAATAAAATCATATTTCTAGGACACAATATTTATAAGGGAACCTTAAGTCCCATTGACAAAGCCATTCAATTTGCAGAAATTCCAAAATGAAATAAAAGATAAAAATCAGTTACAAAGATTTCTTGGCAGCTTAAATTATGTTTCAAACTACTTTCAAGGACTAAGAAAAATATGCAGACCCTTATATAAAAGGCTAGAAAAGAATCCTCCTGCATGGACAGACAAACATACTATGATAGTTTGATAGATTAAAAAATATGTTAAACAACTCCCTTGCATTGTTATTCCTTTACCTCAAGCTTTTAAGATCGTCTAGATAGATGCTTCTGATATAGGCTATGGTGGAATCCTAAAACAGGTAGCAAGAGATGATGCTAAGGAACAAATTGTTAGATTTCATTCTTGCTCTTGGTCGGCTACTTAGCAGAATTATAGCACTATTAAAAAAGAAATTTTATCTATTATATTATGTGCCTCAAAATTTCAAAATGATCTTTTCAACCAAAAGTTTTTAATCCGTGTAGATTGTAAATGCTAAAGAAGTTTTACAAAAAGATGTTCAAAATCTTGTTTCCAAACAGAGTTTTGCTAGATGGCAGGCTATTTTAAGTGTTTTTGACTTTAATATTATATTAAAGGAGAAACTAATTTCATTCCTGATTTCCTAACTCGTGAATTCCTATAGGGAAGATGACTTACCTTGCTAATAAGAGCAAATCCCCCAAACCCAAAACCAAACAGTCTTATATTGCTCCTCCGATTTCTCCCCCTAGTAGATTTCTCCCTTGCCCCTCTTTCACCTCACCTACTTTTTCTTCAAATAGACCCCAGGAAAGAACCCCATTGACTTGTAGTCCAAACCCTTTCCAACCTCTCTCCTCAAGCCCCACTCTGATGTCCAAACAATCTTATGCTTTGCCCTTAACTTCCTCAACTCCTCCCTTAAAGAAACCATTTAACATGGTTGAGTCCTCTTTTCCCCCTTTAACCTCTCCCTCCAACCAACCAAAATATAGATCCTTTACCTCTCAGGAAGCCCAGACCCCCAAAGAAGATCACAGTATTGAACTCCTAAAAGACCCCTGGAACTTTATTTTATGGATTGAACCAGGATACCAGCACATAACAGACACCCTTTCCGTAGTTAGACAGCTCATACCTCCATGATGGGAACATCCTAAGACAGAAACATTCAAGACCTAAACATTTTATGAGCATATTTTAGTTGATACAGACTCAATATTGGTAACACATATGCCCTGTTCCCAAGAACCAAACAGAGTTGGCTACTCTAAAGTTGTCATAAAACAGATCCTTACCCCCTCTTAGTGGAAAGCAAAGCCCTGGATCACCAGGAACTTTTCTGTAACTTTTGAACCTCGTTTTATAATTATTATGACTATATGGAAGCTTGGGATAGGTTCCTTTTATTCCAAAATAATATTTACAGGCATACTTGGTTTTTCCGGTTTGACATGTACAGAAAGAAAGACATGATGATACCAAGATGGTTCATTGACTGGTGGAATTCTTATGGTCTTGAAGCTATGATTCTCGCTCCTAATCTCTTAAAAGCCTATGAGACTTTCAAGAAAAAACCAAACATACCACATCTTAAGGATTTTCCTCATCTTTTGCAGTTCTTTTATAGATTTCCAGATCTCCCATGGATCATTAAATGGGAATACAAGATAGAAAAGCATCCCCAGCATCCTTTTCCCATGCTTACCAGAAAGTTTAAACTAAAATGGTGGAATAAGTTTAATTTTGACCATATTTGCCAGGAACTACAGAAAAGGACCTCTTCCTCCCAGACAGAAAGTTCTAATTTCCTTCTAGAAAAGAGTCAAGTTCAGTGCCAGCTTGCCTCTGTCTCAGACAGAAGATAGCTTAAGAAGCAGTTACTTGAGGCTGCATCACAAATTTCAGATGATGAAGATGACAAAGTAATGGAATCCTCCTCCCCAAATTACAAGACTCACCCTGAAGCATTTCAAGATTCTCAAGATCCATATGACATATGACGGATGACAAATCAGAAACTTTTTTCGACTTAAAGACAAAGTAGACTAGACAGAACCCCAGATGGACTAATGACAAAACCACTATTCACTAGCACGCGTGAATAGCTTCCAAACAAAACAAAGACTTTTTGACACCTTGACAGACTCCCAGACAGACAAATACACTGTTCACCAACATGCGCGACAGACAGATGCAACAGATCAGACACTGACAGATTCCTAGACAGACAACTATTCATGAATAATAAACCTTTTATTGTTTTACCGACAGATTAACTTGAGTTAATTTCGCTTACTCAGGTTACTTTAAGACTTACTATGGTTTATTTCATCTATAAATAGACAGCCCCTGAAGAAAGAAGACAGGTCCAAGTTTGAGGTCCAAATTCCAAGTCTAGAATTATAGTCCAAGATAGCTCTCTCTCCCTTAGAAAGACTTTTGTAATCCTTCCCCTTTTGTAATCTTGTAACCCTTCCCTTCCAGACAGATTTACAGATTTTATTTTGTAATCTTGTAACTCTTCAGACAGTGTTTTATTTTCAAGTTTGTATCAAAGACAGCAGTTTTCAGTTTTAATCAAAGATAGAAGTTTTTATTGAAGTAAGATTTTACTAGCTTCTGTTTTCATATTCCATACTCTGTTTTAACTTATTTTGAATATATCTATTTTGCTGTTTTCTTCTTTATCATTTATTTTATCATTGTTTATGCTTCTATATTACTGTTGTGCTCTCTCCTGGATATATACATATATATTTGATTTGTTATATATATATATATATATATATTTGTGTTCAAATTACATCTTATGTAACTCTAAGTAATATTACATTACTTAATAACTTTTTAATAGTTATTAAGTGATATATTGCATCAAAGTTTAATAGTTGTGTTATCACTTAATAACTCTAAGTAATATGTAATCTCATCGTAAGATTATATATTTTCTGTTTTTAACATACATCTCAAAATTCAGATGTTACATACTATATAATTTAAAAAAAAAACTTGAAATTTAAATATATTTGATTAATAACACAACTATTAATCTTTGATTATTTTGAAATTTTGTAAGTGTTAAGGATATAAGAAGAAGATGTAGTTCAACAGTAGATTTGTTTTAATTCTTATCCAATAAAAAAATATTAAGTGGTTTTAATAATGCTTAAAATTACGTCAAGTGCAACTTTGTCATAGCTCTCTTCTTAAAAAAAGCTTAAAAAAAAAAATTAGAAGAGATTTTACAACAAATATTGATTTTATATATGTATATGTATATATATATATATATATATATATAATTTCAAACTTAGGGAGGTAAGATTTGAACTGTAAATATTTCCGTTGAAAATATCAGGAGGTGTTAATTGAGTTACAAGGTTTTTTGCATTTTGAGTGAGTCTTTCTCCCCTTCAAATAACAAAATTTTAGAGTGAGGAAAAAAAAATTTAGTATCTTCTCACGCAATCATAGAGGGAGAGAGAACCAAGTAACTTCTTTAGACAAAAATGTTTTGTGCAACATCTATAGATTATTAATTCATATAAATAAATGCATATATCCACTAACACATGAAAATAATGAAATAATATACTGACATAAATGCAAAGTTTTGCTGATGTGAAAGGCTAAATGCAAAGAATTCCTAAGGAATATGGGTTCAAGTTATACTTAATCTAATTCTAAGTTATGTTACATTACTAATATTTTTATATAAGTTCAAGTTATACTTAGTGTAACTTTAAGCTATATTACACCACTTAATTTTTTTTTATTAGATAAAAATGTTAACAAATCCACTATTGGTTTTGATTTTCATCCTATACTCTTTATGCTTGTAAATTTTCATGATGATCTAAGATCAAGAACTATGTTATCGACCATATGTTTATATTTCAAATTTTTATATTTAAAATTATGCAAAAATGATGGACTTCTATATTGAATATTAGATAAAATTATATTGGCACAAAACCTAGTATGCGTGTTAAAAATATAAAGAACATATAATCCATCAATGAGATTCTCAAAATATTAATCTAATAGAAAATTATTAAGGGATATAATTGTTTAATAAAAATTTATGATAATGACATCTCTCATTTGGCGTAATTTTTGGTTAGGATATGGAGCCCATATATCCTGTATAAGATCTAAAACATTTTTTTTTTCATGTTCATCCAAACCAAGAGTCTTCCAAGTTAGAATTAAAATCTCATAAATGACCAATTTCTACCTATTAATTCTCCACCAAACACACGGTAAAATTATTAAACCATACATTTTTTGACTAAAGTTCAAAAAAACTTTCTCTCATTGACCCAAACTAGGAAATTTTCATAATAGAATCTAAAGTCCTAAAAGATGACAATATTCTCCCTAAAAATTCTTCACGAAATGAATTTAGGACAAAATTTAACTACAAAATTAGTTGGAGCCTAAGATTACAACCTTACTCAATATGATAAATATTACTTTATATTTTGAAAATTTAACCGTTGAATTACATGTTCTTTATGCTCATAATACACATATCAACTTTTGTGTTAATTGGATATTATATATGTAAGTTCGTTTAGACCCCTGTAAACTAGATTGTTTAACCTAATTAATTAACCAAGTGAATACTTAGGTTTATTATTCAGATCTAGGTTAAAACAATAACAATCATATCAAGTAAAGCAGCGGAAAAATAAAAAACACAAAGATATGATGACCCAGGAAAACCAAACCGGTAAAAAACCTGGGGAGGATTTAAGCTAGCTATCCTCAAGGTAAAATAGCAAATCCACTAGAAAGAATTGAAGTTTACACAATAGCGACTTAGACCACTAACATCCTATTGCTACCCAAGTGTAGGAAACTTACTACCACGACCCCATGATAGCTCCGAGATCCACGGACTCCTTTTTTCTTTAATCTTTGCAAAACACAAACACCACCGTTTGTGACTTTGAGATCCCACTCAAAGGTTTAGCAACACAAACTCTCCTGTTTGTGACTCCAAGACCACCTTTGAAGGTTTAGATCATTAGCACCTTTGATGACTAGAGAAGGCAGCAACTTCAGCAATACCGGATCTTGAGATTCTTCAAGGAACAACACCGGTAGAAGTAATAAGAGAGGTTTTAGGAACAAAACCCTAAATACAAAAGAGGCACACTCTGCTCTCTCTAAAAAGCCCTATAAAAAACGTGCTTAGGGTTTCCTTTATATAGTGGGAGAAGTAGATTTGAAACCCTAATCCTTAATGGGCTTGAACTGCTCTTTGGGCTTAATTAAAATTCTGCAGATACGAGTTTCGATCGGTCGAGCCTGTTTTTCGATCGATCGAACCAGGCAGATTCTGAAATCTTCTTTCTGCAACTTGTATGTTCTTGTGTGCTCACGATTTGCCAATTATTCTAAGCTTTTAGAACCTAACAATATACTATATGATCTGTACGGTCAGGGCCCAATCCTTTATTGGGCCCCAAGCATAACATATCACCACGCGGCACACGGGTCCGAACAGTCCCTCATAAACTGGGCCGGGCCGGATAATATTGGGCTCCCAAATGGGTTGGTATTGCTGACGGGAACTCCGTTGCCCACAGTATTCTTTCATTATCGCTTGGTCGGTAGGTTGACCGACCATAGTGTAGAAATTAGTATTGCCATAAGTGTTTGTTCACGGGGGAGCGTGACGTTCGGATCGGCCGGCAAAACACCCATGAAGTCGTTGCCGTGCAGAACACAGCAACGAAGAGCAAGTTCCCAAGCCACTTTGCCGCTCAACTACCAGATTCCCACTTAACAACGATAACATTGGACCCTCTCTTCCACTATTGATTGGAATAATCATAACACCTCCACCCAGTGAAAGCTATAAATAAGAGAGAGCTGTGAAGAAGAAGGGGGGCTGGAGAGGAGAGAGAAGAAAGAGGTACGGAGAGAGAGGAAATTGATGAAGGGAGAACAAATTGATCGGGAAGTAAGTGAGCGAAATGGGCCTTAACGTGTTGAGCTTCCCATTGTAGGAAAAACAAAGCCCACGCCACAAATAAATTGAGCCCAAGAGAGAGAGTCTGGCACAATAAGCTCTCTCGTGGTATGCACAATTGGCGTCGTCTGTGGGGATCTCCTACTAAGCGGTAGCTCAGCCTTGGTCCACACCAGGTGTGATGTCTGAGAGGCGTTCGGGAGGTCATGCCGAGAGCGGTTCGGTAGGGTCCTCGCAAGGATGCACTTGGCGGGAGCGAAGGCAGAAAAGGCACGAAGACAGGCACCGTGGAGAAGATGGAGAGCAGTCCGGCCAGAGCGAAGGATCGCGCCGAACTCACCAAACAGTGTCCGGCGCCACAGAAAGCAGACGACCTGATTCGAGAGACGAAGAGCTGGAGCGGCTACGTAGACTGGTAAGGGATCTGGAGCTGGAGGCGGAAAGACGTCGGGGAGCGAATTTAGATCAACGGGGGGGGGGGGGGGGGAGACAGAAAGGAGCGAGGAACTGCCAGGGAGAACATTCCGAGCATTCCATCCATCACCGGCAGCATGATCGTCCACATTCACGGGAGAGGCAGGGACACCAAGACCGCTCCCGATCACGCGGTTATGCCGACCGTGGCTCGGATTCCCCGGAGGAGCAACGCCCGCGAAATGCAGCCAGGGACGCTATGAGCCGGGCGCTACGTAAAGCCGCACGGTCCCCGTTCTCGGATGAAATTGAACAGGCCCCGATGCCGAACAGATTTAATCGGCCACCGTTCAATTCTTATGACGGAAAAACGGACCCGGTGGAGCATGTCAGTCATTACATTCACATGATGTCTTTGCACAAGCGTGATGACGCGTTGATGTGCAAAGTCTTCCCCTCCAGTCTCGGCTCTACTGCGTTGAGATGGTTTAATGGGCTTCCAAAGGGTTCTATTCGCAACTTCGCGGAACTGATTCAGGAGTTCGGTGCCCGGTTTGTGACCTGTAGCCGGGTTCCGCAACCCGTGGACGCATTGCTATCCATAAAGATGAGGGTTGGGGAGACCCTACGCAGTTACGCGAACCGCTATTGGGAACTTTACAACGAGATCGGAGGGGGCAACGAGAAGATAGCAGCAAGTACTTTTAGAATGGGGCTCCTCGAGGACTCCGAGCTACGAGAGTCATTGACTAGGAAACCTCCAGAGGGCATGAGGCAGCTAATGAGGCGCATAGAGGAGTATAAGCGCCTAGAAGATGATCGGATAGAAAATAAAGGTAAAGCCCTGCTGACCACCCGTCCTCGGCATTATGAATTTCAGCCAAAACCTAGAAAGGGTCTAGCCGTCCAAGAACAAGGGTTACAGCATGAGGAAGTAAACGTGTTGTTCAAGAAGCCGGTGCACAGGATTGTTGACCGGATAAAGAACGAGCCGTACTTTAGATGGCCGAATAAGATGGCGGGCGACCCATCCCGGAGAAACCAAAACTTGTACAGTACATACCACAAGAATAAGGGACACACCACCGAGCATTGCCGGGTACTAAAGGATCACTTGGCACAGTTGGTGAGAGCAGGGCACTTGAAAGAGTTCGTTATCAACACGGAAAACACTGAAGGTGAACTGGGCGCAAAGCCGGGCAGGGGCCCCCGCCCGCCTCCCATTGGAGTAATTGAGGTAATTCACGCTGCACCAAGAGATGTCATGAGGATCGGCAGGAGTGAGGTCTTGATGGCGACCCCGGCTGACGTATGTACGGGGGAGATATCACCTGCAAAAAAGGTAAAACTTGCCCGGGAGCTTATCGCTTTCGGCGACGAGGACCTCGTGGGAACAGTCCAGCCGCACGACGACGCACTGGTGGTGACGGCTCAGATAGGCGGCTTCTTGGTGAAGAGGTTGTTAGTGGACCAAGGAAGCGGCACCGAGGTCATGTATCTTGACCTGTACAGGGGGCTCGGGCTGAAGGTTGAGGATCTCACGAAATACGACACGCCCTTGATCGGCTTTGACGACCAGATAGTGGTTCCAGAGGGGCAAATCTCCCTTCCCGTGGTTTTGGAAGGCAAGGAAGTCACAGTGACGTTCATAGTGGTTGTTTCATTCTCTCCTTACACCGCAATTCTTGGGAGGCCGTGGATCCATGCAATGGGGGCCGTGCCGTCCACCCTGCACGTAAAGATTAAGTTCCGGACCGAACAAGGCATTGCAGTGGTAAAGGGCAGCCAACGAACGGCCAGACAGTGCCTTATTGCAGCAGTGAACCGGGAGAGTCAGACCACCGAAAGAGGGGGCCAATCTGAAGAGGCCCCTTCATAGCAATTACTGCGGCCCTCGGGGGAAGCGGGGGCTAATCCCACAAAGGAACTGATCAGAGTGAAACTGTTGCCAGACAAGTGCAGGTATTTCCAGATAGGGGCAAGCTTGACAGACGAGGAAAGGGTGGAAACGTTACTGCTTCTTATCCGGAATGTGGATGTATTTGCTTGGAGCCCGTATGAGGTGCCTGGGGTAGACCCCGATTTCATCGTTCATTGTCTCAATACCGACCCGACCATAACCCCTAAAAGGCAACGGCCGAGAAGATCAGCTAAGGAGCATGTCGAGGCAGTAAAAGTGGAAGTAAAAAAACTGAAGGAAGCGGGGGCAATAAAGGAGGTCTTCTACCCGGACTGGTTAGCAAACACGGTGGTAGTGAAGAAGAAGAACGGTAAGTGGAGGGTTTGTGTAGATTTCACGGATTTGAACTGAGCATGCCCGAGAGATCCATTCCCAATGTCGAAGATCGACCAATTGGTAGACGCCACATGCGGACACCCCAGGATGAGCTTCCTGGACGCTTTCCAGGGTTATCACCAAATAGCCCTAGCAGTTGAAGATCAGGAGAAGACGGCATTTATCTCGCCGGAGGCCAACTAGCACTACACAGTGATGCCCTTCGGTCTAAAGAATGCCGGGGCCACCTATCAGCGAATGATGACGAGGATGTTCCGTGATAAGATAGGACACACGGTGGAAGTATACATAGATGACATGGTCGTCAAAAGCAAACGCGAGTCCGGGCACAATGAAGATCTCCTCGGGGTGTTCGAAATCCTCCGGAGACATCGGTTGCGTCTTAATGCTGAAAAGTGTGTATTCGGGGTGGGAGCGGGAAAATTTTTGGGATATCTGGTCAATACACGGGGAATAGAGGTCAACCTCGACCAGATCGGGGCCGTGATGAATTTAATGCCCCCGAGGAACCCAAAGGAGGTACAGATTCTAACTGGGATGTTGGTCGCCCTTAACCGGTTCATCTCAAAGTTTGCCGACCGGTGCCGTCCTTTTTATCAACTACTGAAGAAATGGAGAGGGTTTGAATGGGACAAGAAGTGTGACGAAGCATTCCAGGATTTGAAGATGTATCTGACATGGGCCCCTGTACTAACCGCACCATTGCCCGGAGAAGACTTATATATGTACCTCTCGGTTTCAGAACACGCGGTCAGTGCCGTGCTCTTAACGAACCGGGATATACAACGGCCCGTGTATTACATTAGCAAGACCTTGGTCGATGCGGAAACCAGATATTTGCCCTTGGAAAAGCTGGTGCTGGCCCTGGTGCACGGTACTAGAAAGTTGCCGCACTACTTCCAAGCCCATACCGTGTATGTGTTAACTGAGTACCCTTTGCAGTCCTTATTGAGAAGATCAGACTTCACGGGCCGGATAGCTAAATGGGGGACCCGGCTTGGTGCCTTCGACATAAGGTACAGGCCGAGGAATTCGATCAAGGGTCAGGTGTTGGCAGACTTTGTGGCCGAGTTCTCCCCCAAGAAAGGAGGGGGAATGGTTTGCCAGGTGGTCTCTCCACCGTGGAAGGTCTACGTGGACGGCGCTTCAAGCTCAACAGGGGCCGGAGCCGGGATCGTCTTGATCACACCAGAGGGGATTTGGTTGGAACATTCCTTTAAACTCGGATTTAAGGCTTCCAATAACGAGGCAGAATATGAAGCATTGCTTGCCGGCATGAGAACTGCGGCGAGGTTAGGAGCAAAGAGCGTTGAAGTATACTCGGATTCACGGCTGGTTGTCAACCAGCTGCAGGGAAGCTTTGAAGCCAAAGATCCCAGAATGAGAAGGTACTTGCAGCTGGCAAGAAGGGTTATGACTGAGTTCCGAACAGTAAAAGTAGCCCAGATCCCCCGGGGACAAAACAGACATGCAGACTCGTTGGCCACACTGGCATCGGCACTAACCGAAAATGTGCCACGGATGATCAAGGTAGAACTTATACAGGAACCCAGCATCCTAGAAGTAGGGGAAGCTACCGGCCCCACGGTAGGCATTGACAGCATTACCCATGCCGGACCATGCTGGATGGACCCTATCATTGAATTCTTGACTGATAATCAGGTCCCGGGAAATGAAAAGGAAACCGAGAAGATTCGTCGAGTAGCAGCCAGGTATTGGTTGTCAACAGATCAAAAATTGTACCGGAGATCCTATGGAGGACCGTACCTGTTGTGCTTACACCCCGGTCGGGTGAACGAACTATTGACTGAGTTACATGATGGAGTATGCGGTAGTCATGTGGGAGGACGTTCATTGGCGCACCGGGCAATTACCCAAGGATTCTGGTGGCCGCAGATGCAAAAAGATGCCGCCGAGTATGTACGGAAGTGTGAGAAATGCCAAAGGCACGCCCTCTCGATCCATCAGCCGGCAGGACCTCTCAACCCTGTCAGCAGTCCCTGGCCTTTCGCCCAATGGGGGCTGGATATTATCGGTCCGTTTCCCCGGGCTACGGGAAACCGGAGGTTCGTCCTCGTAGCTGTGGATTACTTTACCAAATGGACTGAGGCCGAGGCATTAGCAAACATTCGAGACACGGACGTCAAGAAGTTCGTGTGGAAAAACATAGTGACAAGGTTCGGGGTACCATGCTGTCTCGTATCTGACAATGGGTTACAGTTCGATAGCCGGGCATTTCGCGAATTTTGCAGCAACCTGGGCATCAAGAACAGGTACTCGACACCGGCCTACCCTCAGAGCAACGGTCAAGCCGAAGCCGTTAACAAGACGATTATGAGTGGATTGAAGAAGAGATTAGATGGAGCGAAAGGTCGGTGGGTGGAGGAGCTCCCTAGCGTGTTATGGGCATATCGAACGACACCCCGGAGATCTACTGGGGAAACCCCCTTTTCCCTGGCCTACGGGGCGGAAGCCGTAATCCCAGCCGAGGTGCATTTGTGCAGTGCACGGGTGAGGGGTTTTGACCCCGGCCAGAACGAGAAAATGCTGGCACAGCATTTAGATCTGCTCGAAGAGTTCAGAGACACCGCACTAATACAGCTTGCCGGGTATCAGCAGAAGATGGCTCGCCGCTACAACCAAAATATAAGGACGAGAGAGTTCGGTGCAGGGGACTTAGTTCTGTGACGAGCTGTGGGTAACATGCGTGATACCAACGCCGGGAAGCTAGCTGTAGCCTGGGAAGGACCGTACAGGGTCACCGCAATAGCTGGGGAGGGGGCTTATTATTTGGAGAGCTTAGACGAGAAACCACTTCCTCGGCCATGGAACGTTCATAACCTGAAGAAATTTTATTGTTGAGGAATTCTAGAAGAAACTATGAATCCATTTGTTATCCTGCGTTCGTTTTTATTTATTGTGGTCACAGGAATGCATAGTTAGCGCAGTGTTGTCTGCCGGTAAACTCCTTATATAAGGACAGAAACCTGTCCCCTGTTCGATCACAGTCGCCGGACAGGTGGAAACCTAATAGAAGGACTAATAAGGACAGAAACCTGTCCCCGGTTCGATCACAGTCACCGGGCAGGTGGAAATCTAAAAGTAAGACTAATAAGGACAGAAACCTGTCCCCGGTTCGATCACAGTCATCGGACAGGTGGAAACCTAATAGTAAAACTTATAAGGACAGAAACCTGTCCCCGGTTCGATCACTATCACCGGATGGGTGGAAACCTAATAGAAGGACTAATAAGGACAGAAACCTGTCCCCGGTTCGATCACAGTTACCGGGCAGGTGGAAACCTAAAAGTAAGACTAATAAGGACAGAAACCTGTCCCCGGTTCGATCACAGTCACCGGACAGGTGGAAACCTAATAGTAAAACTTATAAGGACAGAAACCTGTCCCCGGTTCGATCACAGTCACCGGGCAGGTGGAAACCTAAAAGTAAGACTAATAAGGACAGAAACCTGTCCCCGGTTCGATCACAGTCACCGGACAGGTGGAAACCTAATAGTAAAACTTATAAGGATAGAAACCTGTCCCCGGTCCGATCACAATCACCGGACAGGTGGAAACCTAATAGTAAAACTTATAAGGACAGAAACCTGACCCCGGTTCGATGACATTCACCGGACAGGGGGGAACCAAAAAAGTAAAACTTATAATGACAGAGGCCTGTCCTTGGTTCGACCATATTTACCGGACAAGGGGAAACCTAGAAAGTAAAATCTGATAAAAACCTATCCCCGGTTCAACCCCCGTTACCGGGTAGTTTACATTCACAACTTAGTCAACACACAAATGGTCGGTCGAGCAATTTTGACCTACGTTATGAAGTAATCAAGTTAAAGTCGAAAGGTTCAGGTGAATTAAATAAGTACCAGCATACAACAACTAAATTGGGCATTTCAATAACTAAACAAACCAGAACAGGACATGACATAAAACTAAAGAGCGAATGTTGTTAGAACGCCACAACCCGGCGTCTAGGCAAATAGCACAAAATAACGATAGTAATAATTTTAAACTTGTTCCGGCACCACAGCCCGGTGCCTAGGCAAATTAAGCAGATCAATATTAACACCTAGATTACCAACAGGGAGGGAAAAAGTAAAAACATTAACAAACTTAAGTCGCAGGGCAGAGTGGAGAAGGCGGAGATTGGCCTGCCGCATCTTGTCCTCGGTTCTCCTCGATGGGTGGTTGCAAAGGCTCTTCATTACCGAGAGCATTAAGGGTGCTGGATACTTCTAGATCGAGGTCCTCAACATGAGTATCTATGGCTCGGACCAGCTCCCTCATGCTCGGGGTGTCCTCATCAGCAGGAATTGCTTGGCTCTGGACAGGGTTGGGAGGAGTTGGTCGAGGAATGTTCTCCGAGATACAGAGTGGGGAGTCCCCGGGCACACTAGCTGCTCGAAGGGCGGCCAGCCAACCTTCTTCGAAACCGTGAGCCCTAGCCTGCAAAACGACAGGCTCCACGAAATTCTCGGCGTTCGTAAAGCCTTTGTTATACCATTTTTCTTCACATGCTTCCAAGGTCGCCTTGAGGTCGGCCACCTCATCAGCATGTGCCATTGCTAGGCTCTCAGCTTGTGCCAGTTTCAACTCTGACTCACTTAGCTTCTCCTCCAGCTCGGCCACCCTCCTCTCTGCTTGCTGCTTAGCCTTCTCTTCAGATCGTGCCCTTCTCTCAGCATTCTCGGCCGCTGTGGACTTCTCCCGAGCCGTCTCAGCAGCCATCTCTCTGAGCGCCTTCTCCCGCTCGGCATCCTCGGCTAGCTCATTCATTCTCTCCCCAAGCACATGGGTAATCTGGGCAGCCTGCAACACAGCATCGGCAAATTCATAATGAAATAAAAATATGAGTACACATCAGTCAAGTTAACAGAAAACGTGGACGAGAAAGTTCACCGCTATGGTATGCCATTGGAGCCGTTTGGCTATGGACTCTTCAGTGCCATCCCGGAAAAACTGGACGTCCTCGGGCAGCATCAGGCCATTGGCCAAGTTGTGAGCTACTTGGCCACCCTCCCCCTGTGCCCAAAGCCGTAGGCTTGCTGTGGTCGGCAGGGGCTCGTTTCCCAGCATGAATGTGGGCTGCCAACTGGATGTCTGCCTGGAGGAAGAAGCCCGTCCAGCAACTCCACGAATGGCCGGCTGGGTAATACCAGCGGTCTCGCGAATCACTATCCCGCCTGATGGGCGGGGAGGGGTTTTGGAGGAAGCATCACCTTGTCTTCCGGGGGGGGGGGGGTGTCCTCAACACGCTGTTTCTTTTTTTGTCTAGTGGGCGGAGGAGGAGGGGAACGGTCTCGAACCCGGGTCTGCTGCTGTTGACCGGGCTGACGCGAGCCGGGTAAAAAATGATCAACCGTAAGTACCTTCCTTGTAACCATCTCGGCAGCTGGCGCGGTTTGGGGTACCTCGGACTCAACGTTGTCCTGATTAATTGGAATGTGGGCTCGCTCCCTTAGCAACTGGGACACTCTCTCGGCAGACTCATCCCGAGCTGGGGGAATATCGTCGGCTGTTGTGAAACGTGGTCCGATATCTCGGGCTTCTCCAACAGTTAAGGAGGGGGGTAAGAAGTTGGAGTGCCGAACGTCTATATAAGAGAGCAGAGGACTATCTACCAAGAGAGCCTGAGAGAATGGTTGCCAAGTTCGGTAGACGGGTGTACAGCCCAAATTAGATGCGACGCCCGGAGTTGCCCGTCTGTGTGTACGAAAATTTCGGACCTTAGCACGAAATTGAGGTCCCTCACATGCACTGATCTAATGTCCGGTGTGAACACTCTTCCGTCTGTAAAAGAAGGAGACACTAAATCAGACCCCATTGCAAACGAAGCAAAAATGAAAAACAAGGAGAAGATAAAATGACGATAATAATAATAAAGGGAAAAATTAGGGGGAGGTTAATGTGCGGTACGAACCAACTTCGCGCCGAGAAAGGGGGCAGGGAGTATCATCGGCAAACCAGTTGCCGCTTACCCAGACAAACTCCCCGGCGGAATTTCTATTAGAATCGGGTAGGCAGGAGATCAGCCGTACCCTCATGTCTCTGACCTTCAAATAATAGTTGGTCCTCTTATTTCCGCACAAGCTATACATGTGGTTTATGTCATTATGATCCAGTTGTAGACCATAAATTTGGTTCAATCGGTCAACACAACTAACTACCCGGTAAAAGTTGGGAGGAAGTTGCTCGGGAGACAATCCATAAAACCTAAGGGTTCTAAGTAAAAGGAGGTTCACGGGAAACCTAACCCCGCCCTCTAGAATGGCCATTAAAGGGAAAAAAGCAACGTTGGGTCCTCTATGTAGAGCAATTTCGCTCTCGTGACAATACGCGACATTCACATCCTCTGGGATGTTGAATGTCCGCCTAAAGGAGGCTAAAGATGCTTCGGTGTTCAACAAATGAGCAAAACCCATTCTAAAAAGTATGGAAACTAAGAATGGAAGCTAAAGGAAGAGATAAAAATAGGAAGGAGAGGCAGAGAACTTACTTGGGACTCTAGGAAAGGGGTGTTCTGGGCTGGGAAATGACCACTCAGATGAATGCTCGGCAGAGAGGGAATTCAGGAATTGAGGGAAATAAAAGTATTTGAACGACTTAGAATGGATTATTTATAGGTGTAAGAAAAGCAGTGATGAGCATCATTTAATGAAGAGGGAAGGAGCGGGAAAAGCAGCAGCTTTTCATTTGTAACGCCTCGGTTCGCGAACCGTCAGGCAATAATGATGGATAGAGCAGCAGGCTGGAGTGACACGCCTTTTCAGGGCGCATTAAAGTTTTGCTTACTAACCTTTCAGTATCAAACTTCTTCGCCTTCAACGGCAAAAACAGCACCCGGGTTACCTTGATTCGTCCCCGGCAAGCGGATACTAATCAAGGGGGGGCTATTGTACGGTCAGGGCCCAATCCTTTATTGGGCCCCAAGCATAACATATCACCATGCGGCACACGGGTCCGAACAGTCCCTCATAAACTGGGCCGGGCCGGACAATATTGGGCTCCCAAATAGGTTGGTATTGCTGACGGGAACTCCGTTGCCCACAGTATTCTTTCATCATCGCTTGGTCGGTAGGTTGACCGACCATAGTGTAGAAATTAGTATTGCCATAAGTGTTTGTTCACGGGGGAGCGTGACGTTCGGATCGGCCGGCAAAACACCCATGAAGTCGTTGCCGTGCAGAACACAGCAACGAAGAGCAAGTTCCCAAGCCACTTTGCCGCTTAACTACCAGATTCCCACTTAACAACGATAACATTGGACCCTCTCTTCCACTATTGATTGGAATAATCATAACACCTCCACCCAGTGAAAGCTATAAATAAGAGAGAGCTGTGAAGAAGAAGGGGGGCTGGAGAGGAGAGAGAAGAAAGAGGTACGGAGAGAGAGGAAATTGATGAAGGGAGAACAAATTGATCGGGAAGTAAGTGAGCGAAATGGGCCTCAACGTGTTGAGCTTCCCATTGTAGGAAAAACAAAGCCCACGCCACAAATAAATTGAGCCCAAGAGAGAGAGTCTGGCACAATAAGCTCTCTCGTGGTACGCACATGATCTATAAGATTTTATTTTATGCATAATTTTAAACTACAAAAACTTGCAATTTAAATAATTTATTGATGACATAGATATTAATCTTTAATTTTTTATAAATTTTGCAAGCATGTAGGATATAAGAACAAGATGTAATCTAATGGTGGATTTTTCAAAATTCACATTCAATAAAATGATATTGAGTAAGGTTGTAGCCTATGGCTACAATCAATTTTGTAGCTAAATTTTATCTAGGAATTTATATGTTTTATCTATGCTTAAAGTGCATTTAAAGCATTTATTAATTGACTATTTTAGGAAGATTTTAATACCATTTTTATGGGAGAGAGAAAAAAACTGTTAAAAAATTAGTTGCTTTTTTGTATTCACATAAATTTTTTCGTAAATTAATTCACCAACAATTACTCTTATGGCATGTTTGGTTGGGATGATTTTGGGCAGTTTTGAAAAAGGGGAGAGGAAAATATGAGAGAAAATGTTTGCAAGGCATTTGGTTGGGAGGGTAGGGGGAGTGAAAATGGGTGGAGGTCGGTTATTTTCTCTCCTAGCCCACCAAATCAAATTGTCTCCAAAGTAGAGAGAAAACTTGTATGTTTTGTGAAAAGACTATTTGGTCCTTGGCTTGTTCTTTGCCTTTGCTTCTTTTTTCATTCTTTCCCTTTTTTTTTCTTCATTTTTGCTTCCTCTCTTCACTTTTGACTCTTTTTCTTTTCTTCCTTTTTTTTTCTCACTCCTGCTTTCTTTCATCGATTCTATCTCTTTTTTTCTTTTTCTTTTTCCTTTTCATTTTTTGAATTCAAGGATATGTTTGAGTGTTTTGGGACATGGTTGTGGTTAATTAATATTTGATAGTCATACTTATCTTTTTATATATATTCTTCTTCATTGTGTTTTTTTTTTTTTTGACATTATATATATATATATATATTGTGCGTTTTTATCCGGAAATTGCATTATAAATTTGTGTATCTATTTTATATACATTAAAATAACTAGTGCTATCTCAAAAAAGAAAAAAAAATGTAAAGTTTAAATTCATACAAAATTGAATTTCTATCCTCCAATTTATCTTCTCAACCAAACAATTTTTTTTTCCCATTACAACACTTTTCCACCCCCAACCAAATACAAATCAGGGAAACAAAAATCTCTTTTATCCTCCCATTTTTCCATTCTCCAATTAGAGAGACCCTTAGGGTAGTCATTAACAAAATCCAAAAACGAACAGTTTTGCAAATGTGAACTTCGAGAAGGCAAATCATTGTTCGAGTGAGTATCTAAGATTTGTAACAATAAAACATGAATGCCGAAGTTGGAGACTATGATTACTTTAAATAAATTAAAGACAAAATCAAGGAATGTAATACATGTAGTAATCAATTATATTGAAGGGAAATTCAAAATCAAAATATGTAGGGACAAAATTGGCCTATACCCTTTTCACACAAACTAATCAGCATTTTGCCCCCTTTTCCAAACTAATCAGGGAAATGCCCCTCTTTTGAAAATCGATTTTCTAAAAATCGAGTTAGGCCCTATAGCGGCGTTTTTAAGGAGCCTATAGTGACGTTTTCAGGACCTATAGCGGCGTTTCATAACTCAATCTTTACAAAGTCGAGTTATAGGCAAAAAAAAATGAAAACAATTGCATATAACTCGATTTCATGAAGGTCGAGTTATAAAATGCCGCTATAGGTCTTGAAAATGTCACTATAGACTCCTTAAAACGCCACTATAGGGCTCCAAAAATTTTTTTTTAAACTCAATTTTGAGAAAATCGAGTTTCAAAAGAAGGGCATTTTCCTAATTAGTTTGGGAAAGAGGGCAAAATGCTGCTTAGTTTGTGTGAAAAAGGGCATTTGCCCATTTTGTCCAAATATGTAGTAATAAATTGATAGTAGACATATATATTTTCAATTTATTCAAATTCTATTATAAATATATCTTATTTTGTAATGTGTTATCAGTTTAAGTGAATAAAGGTGTAGTTGTCTAGAGCTTTCTCTGGGGATATAGGACGTCAGGACTTACCGCATAATTCTCTCAAGTTTTACACTATTTCTATTTTATGCTTCCCATCACTACTGTCTTTACATCAATATTTTTTTATTTCCAATTTGATTTTAACAGTTGACGCATTCACAACCGATTCAATGGTATTGCACCCAATTATTTTGAGCATAGTCACATCGGTATGCGAATATTATGTTGAGGAAGAAAAATAAAATAAAAACAAACAAACAAGGAAATTTTGTTTGAGTAGTAGTGGTAATAAAACCAATCAGATCCCCATTCAAATCACAAAGATTTTGATACATTTAGGGATTCTAATGCAAAAGGAAACTTCTCTGTGATCATAATCCAGTCAAATTCAGGTTTGTTTACTCTTTGAGTTGCTTTTTCTTGTTTCTTTCGCAATGCCAAGATTGGATTTCTCTTCTTTATCGAGTTCTGATATGCAGTGGAGGGTTGAGTGCGGTGGCTTGAGTCAAACAATGCTGGGCAGAGTCGTGGCACAACTACCTCTTTCTCTCAACCAATCCAAAGGCGTGGCACAACAAATCATAGTTTAATTTGTTATCTTTGAAACTTTAAATATTATATTTAATTTGATAGAAAAAATAAATAAATAAAAAATTAATAATCAGTGCTCTTTTGACAGAATGGCATTTACCTATTATCTTTTGTGAAGTTTAAGGTGAGAGTATTCACAATAAGCTCAACAAAGAGTTTGCTTAGCAAAAATTTAGCAATTTTCCCTTAGGCTCCGTTTGAGAGTTCATAAGGGAATGAAATGGAATAGAAATGAATGAAATTAAGTAATCTTGATTGAATGTTTTAAAATAAATGAATGAAAATGAATGGAATGTAAGTAATCTTGTTTGGAAGCAACATTGAGGGTATGGAATAGAATTATTTTATGACAATATTATTATTAGACTCCTATTTTAAAATAAAGGGTTGAATATATAGGGGAATTTTAGTAAAAAAAATCATTATATCTTTTTTTTTTTTGTTCAAGAAAGATGGGGGGCCTTTATGGCTATATTTTACACCCGGGCAAGGCGCCGGTCTGACATAAGTTCCGGCCGTTCTCACCAGACCGTGTAGGGAATAAACCCCACCAAGGATGCCCACCAACAATTGGCTATGGAGGTGACTCGAACCCAAACCTGACAAGCAGAGCCATGAGCTCCTTACCACTGAACCAACCAATGTGTTGGCATTATATCTAATTTTATTCCCTCTCATTCCTCCCAATTTCGGGGGGGAATGAAAATTTAAAATTTTAAGGGAATAGAGAGGAATGAGTGTTCCCTCCTACCCATTTCATTTTCTCCCACTTAATGTTTTACCAATTAGGTATTATATTTATTATTATTTCAATGTTTATAATTTGTATAATTAAAATTTTGAAATGCTTAATGTGAATGTGTAGATGATTTATCATATATATATATATATATATATATATATATATATATAAATTACTCTAATGAGTACCTGCAAAGCAAGAACACAAGGATCAAATAGAAGACATTAATGTGGTTCCAACCAAAAACCCTCCAAATGTCGAGTTAGTATATAAGAAATCTCTAAGAACTCTATAATGAAAAAGCTAGGAATTTTCTATGTACTTGAGAAAAAAAGAGACCTAGTCAGGGACAGAACCAGGATTCATACCTGAGGAGGGCCAAAGCTTAAAACCAATTTTTTTTTTTCCATAAAAATAAAAACTAACATCTATTTCATATTTAACAAAATACTACAAACAAAATAAGTATTTCTCAAATATTTCATATTATAAAACATATCAACAAAGTATAACATACAAAATAAGTGTTTTTTATTTTATGCGTGATTTTTGTTTAGTCCATATATATATATATATATATATATTATTTTGTTTTTGTAGTGAAAGGGGCATGAATTTTATTTATTTATTTATTTCTTTTCTTTGTAGGTCAATATCTAAATATTTTAGAGGAGGAGAGACAAATATTTATATATATATATATATATATATATATATTTAAGGGAAAATCTTAATTTTTTTTAGGGGGGTGGGGGGGGGGGGGGGGGGGGGCATGGCCACCCCTGGCCCTAGTGTAGGTTTGTCCTTGCCTGGTACTTATATAGTGGAGAGTAGCGAATCTAGATCCCTTAAGAATGGGGATTTCTCCTTGTAGGGAATATTTGGTATTAGAGTTTTTGAGATTTTAAAATGTATTACCATATGAGGGAGATATGGGTGAGTAATAGGGTTTTTGTACGTGATACGCAAAATGTTTCCATATATGAGTATTCGTGAGGACCAAGTAAGCCCACGTAGGACCCGTCGGCTTTTCCACTCCGTCGATCTATGGTCACCCATCGCTCAAGAATCTTCCATCAATTCATGGGGGAGACGCGTCCATCGGCTTTTATGGTTGCATCATCGCTTAAAAGCTCCGTCGGCTTTTATGGGGTAGACCGTTCCGTTGGTACCGTCAGCCTTCATAAGCTTAGCTTGCCAAAAATACCCTTATAGTTGCATTCTTTAACTCTATATTCTTAAGTGATAATATAGTTATTAGTTTACACTTGATTTAATCCTACCTGGCTACCATAACTCTTTTTTTTTTTTTTTTTTAATCTTTTAGCTGTCTCCCCTATGTTATGCACATATATAAAATATCAGTAGTGACGCTGAAGTGCAATAAACCTCTTGAAATTGTCAAGCTTCACCCTCCAGTACTCCTTTCTCCTCATGTATCCTTGTGGTGGGTTTAATCTCCACCGTAGCTGTAGTCCACTGCTTCTCCGCCGCTCTCTACAGGTAACCGTTGCTGAATTTTGCCTTATATTGATTGAAGAGAAACAAGATTGGGTTTTTAAAATAAAAGTAAGGTTATTTTATGAAGAAGATGTAAAATTTTAAGGGAGGTTCGATTGTTTCTGCGTTTTGGCGTTGTAGCTCCCTGGTTCAAATTCACAAACGGGCCTTTCTCTTCCATATTTGCGTTTTTATTAACTTGCCAAACGCACAATAAATCTGATTCACTGGTTTTTATCTATCTGTGTACACTTTATCTATGTTTCACACTTTATGTTCACTTTGTTACACCAATGAGAAGTGTTCTTTTTCACCCTTTCGTCTTTACCAATGAAGAAGACGATACAAGACTGTGTGCTTCTTCTTCTTCTTCTTCTTCTTTTTTTTTTTTTTAATAATTAATTAAATTGGATGCAGGGCTATATTCTTGTTGCACATAAGCTGCTATACACTCCATTTTTGAACTGAATGATTTCCAAATTAGAAATTGTTATTTTAAGTCACGGTTTCAGTTCAAAAATAGCTAGTAGGTGTAAAACTACGTGTAACAATGTGTGTGTAATAAACACAACTCTTTTAAGTATAAAGCTGTTCCTCGTAGAATAACGCCAATTAAATTCAATATTAACATTACTCTTTATTTGTATTTCATCCATTTCAGCAACCGGGGAATTCAGTTATCATTCATGGCTACCAACGTACAACTTCGCAAATTTCTGTTCCTGCTGCTCTTCTTCTCATCCTTGTGGACTCCTCCTGCTCAGCAAATACCTGATACTCTCAAACCTGGCGATATGCTCACTTCCTCAAGTAGGCTAGTTTCTTCAGAAGGGAGGTTCACTTTGATGTTCACGTGGTCAAGTCTATTTGAACGTAACTGCACATTTTTGGTGATTTCAAGTACTTCTGGTCCCAGCAAGACTTATTTATGGATTTCAGGTGCTAACGACTCCAACGTGTGCTTGGTTTGGAGAACAAAGCAGGAGCATTGATAATTATGGGCCAAGCTGGGAACCTCATGACACTATACTCTTCGACTCAACCTACCAATAACACTGTCGCTACTTTATTGGATTCCGGCAATTTCATCTTCCAAGAAGTGTACTCCGATGGTTCTACAAAGAGGGTGTTATGGCAAAGTTTTGATAATCCAGGGAACACGCTTGTACCGGGTATGAAATTAGGGATCAACCACAAAACTGGTCAAACGTGGTCACTCAGGTCATGGTTAACAAGGGACCTCCCTATTCCAGGACTTTTCAGTCTTGAATGGGAGGGAAGCCAATTGGTCATTCGGCGAAGAGAGGTGGTTTATTGGAAAAGTGGGGTCTTGAGAGAAAACCAATTTGAGAATATTCCACCAAATCTAACATCTATGTATCATTTCAACATTGTTTCAAATGATGATGAAGAATCCTTCTCTTTCGACTCTGAAAATCAAAATCAGCCATCGTAGTGGACCCTTACAGATATGGGGAGATTACAGGAAGGTCAAAAACCCATGGCCCGAACAGATGAATGTTACGGCTATAACATTGATGGAGGATGTCAGATGTGGAACCTGTCAGTGTGTAGGCAACCTGGTTACACAGTTGAACTTAATCGTAGTTATCTTGTAAATGGTGATGCGAGCTATACTATTCCAGATCCAAATCTTGGCATGATTGATTGTAAAGCTAATTGCTCGGCCAACTGTAGCTGTGTGGCTTATACTACTCTACTTTGGAAATTGGACTGGATGCCGATTTTGGACAACTATTTCGAACTTCACTCCAATCGATATGGAAAATGCAGACCAGGTCTATATTCTATCACCAAAGCCTTCTCAGACTGAGACCGGTTAGTTTACCAGTTATTTACGCTATGAACAATAAACTAGTTTAAATAATAAGTGTTTAAGATATACGTATGTAGATTTAAGTTTAAATTATTCAAGTTTGTAAATAAGTCCATAACATATCAAATTAATAATTTTTTTTTTGAGAAGTCAAATTAATACTTTTAATTTATTGATAATATAAGTAGTCAATTGTAGTAAAATTATATACATCTTTTAACAATCCATGATTGGTGAACCTAATTTTTATAGGTTTATAATATAAAATCATTATATCTAATTAAGGGGTAAAATATCTTGATCTTAGTGTTTACTATATATTGTCAAAATAAATTAATCAAGCAAATTGTGAAATAATACAAACTTGTTCAACAAGAAAATTAAAAAATTTGAACATGTAAACTACTTTAACAATAAGATGGATCTCGACTTTTAACTCCTGTTTGAATTAAATTTAAAAGGAGAACGGCTCGGTTTGTCTCACTTTTAAGTTGGCTCGACTTTTATCTATAGTTTAACATCATTTATAGCCTAAATTGGAGTTTTCATATTAGTAAGGCGTGGACTTCAAATGGTTGTATATTAGTTGGAGTCTCAACCTATTAGCTCAAGTTTTTAGAGTTACATTAATGATAGAAAACCATAAATTGAATTTTTTTTTTAAATTATTCAATATCTAATATCTAATTAGTGATTTATATAAAAGTAGAAGTTGATTATCTTTAAAAAAAAAAAAAAAACTTCAAAGAAAGTTAATTCATAATGACAAGTGGCATCACTATATGAGAAATAATATGTTCACAATATGTTTATAAGACTTTCATAACAAATTTTAATTAGTAGGTTGTAATAAGTTTTTAATTTCAACGCACCACTGAAATTACTTTTTTGCCCACTAGTGACAATAAGTAACAGCCTGTCATATAGAATTTCTTATAAAAGTATTGTGAACATGGTATTTCTCAATACCATAATGCTAAAAATTTGCCTTAGTGAAAGCATACAACAGTTTAATCATAGTTAAATAAATACAATCAAAACCGTGCACTTCATAAAACCCAAACACACACAATCTCTCATTCTCATTGATGTTCACCTTCTTCTTCAATCTTGCTCTCAAAATCATAATTTTCTTGAGTTTTATGCCATGGAAGGTATACTCTCTCTCTCTCTCTTTCACATTTGTAACCATCAGTTAATTATTTTGTTTAAAAAAAAAAAATCCAGCCAGCAGCAACTAATCTGTATACTGAAATTCTATTTTATTTATTATTTTTTTTTAAAGCTGATCGGTTTTCAGATCTTCTGCTACAACGGAGGATGTTGATGTATAGAAATCCAAATTGATAGGAAAATATCTCTTAAATCGATCCTTTTGATCATATGTTTCTCTTAAAGAAACTTTTACTTTACATCTACTAGGTAATGGTAAGTGTTTTGTCAGAAAATGAGATTAACTGTTGTGGTAGGGTTGTGGGGGCATTAGAGATAGATATATGAAATATTAGGAGCTATTTGGATTTTGGTGTTTTCATCGCTCACCACTCAAAAATGGTGGGACCCACACAAGGAAAGGTTGTTTGGATTTGTTTTTAAATTTTGTTTCCATCACTCAATTCTTTGATTTTTGAGTAATGAGTTAGCAAAACTGAAAACAAGTTTTTGGTGTTTTTTAGTTATGGAAACTGAGTTATGATGACATTTTTGTAAATATACACACATTGAGGGACTCACGATCAGAGCACTTCTCAGGTCCAACCGCAACTTTTAATAAACCAAACTGATTTTTTTTTTTTTTTTTTTTTTTTTTTTTTTTTATGTTTTGGAATGGGTCCAACCGCAACTTTTGACTTTTAAGTTTTTTAAGTTTTAAAAATGGGTCTCACATTTTTAAGTTTTTGAAATTGAAAAACAGAACTAAGTTAGGTGCCAAACCGGGTTTTGGAGATATTTGGAGATTATTGAGTGATAGGAAATGAGTTATAAAGTGATGAATAATGAGTGACCATTTTCTTCACCCAAACAGACTCTTAGATTTCCAAGACCCAGTTGTACTGCATTATCAGTAAGATATATTAGATATATCAAACCAAATTGACTACTACTACTCTTTCCCAAAAAAATAATAATAAATGATAATAATAAATGGGATAAACTACATATTTAGTTTCTGACCTTTATATTATTTGTCAATTTGGTTCGTAACCGTTCAAATGTGTTAATTTAGTTATTAACTTTTTGGTAATGTGTCAAAAAGATTCCTAACTTTAAGTGTTGGATGGAAAAATATGACATGGCTAACAGTATTATTAAAATATTGTTTTTTGCCACAAACCTGCCAATCATGGTCACCAGCTAGATCTATTTATATTTCTGTTTCATTTACCCGTAGCATTTTTCTTTTCTTTCTCCATTTTTGTTTCAAGCTCACAATCTTTGGTGTAACCTCTCTCTCTGATATATGTTTTTTTTTGCGGGCCTTTTTGTTTCTTTGATCCTGAACCACGCAACAGAGCTTCACCATTTTTGACAACCAAATTTTTTGCTAATTTCTAGATAAAAATTAAAAGGACTCCACAACGTCTGAAAGATAAAATAAAGACTTAGTTGCCCACTACACTCCTAAGTGAAAGACTTGATAGAAATCAAACTGAAAAAAAATATAAATACTGAAACTAACTTAACACTTCTAGCGTATGAGCTTGATTCATGCTACCAACCCCTGAGCCAATCCCATTTATGTTATTCTTTTTTCAAGATATTCAATTAAATATCTTGACAAGAATAACATAAATATTTTAAGTTTGGAACGATGAGGCGATGTAGAATTTAATAAACAACAGCCATGTTATTGATAATTTTTTTTTAAAATTTATACAAATTTAAATGTTTAGAATGAAAAAAAAAAAAAAAAACGGTTTGTATTTTAACTTTTGGTATCAAACATTAAATGATTGACTATCATCACCAACAAAAGAAACAATTGAAAGAAGAAGTGAAGAACAGTAGACCTAACAAAGTTTTGATTTGGACAATTACCACAATTTAAATGATATGAGATGTATCTGATCTATATGTGTTAATTGTCTGTTTTAATTTTATTTTTAATAAAAGTATGATAGTGTTTTATGAATTTTTATTTAAGGTTTTATTCTTTATTTTCCTTCCAGTTCCAATCCGAGAGAATTCAACTATTCAGTCGGGTTCGTGCATTCTTTAATTTCATTTTCACTCTATTTTTAAAATGAATTAAAAAAACTACTAGTTTGCAGGTCTAATTCAGTTGAGATAAAGGTTAGGGTTTTTCTTTATTAAATTCTTTTGGAGTAAATTGAGTTGATTGTTATGACCACGACCACCCCCCCCCCCCCCCAAATAAAAAGAACATTTTTTAAGAAAATGTAGTCTTTTAAGTGTTATAGATTTTCTTAACTTGTGTGTGTGTGTGTGTGTGTGTGTGTTTTCTTTAGATTTTGTTTCCAATATCTGTTCTTCTACAATTCAAGAAAGTGTTTGTTAGGGTTTTTAGACCCCTGCAATACCGGTTAACCAATTTTCAACCAAGTAATTAGTTAATTAAATTATGATTAAGGCTTTGGTTAAACAATCAACACCAATATTATGTAAAATAGTAAATGCATCACATAACACACAAGGAAAACCAATGGAACAAATTGTCCCAAAGTAAAAACTACTCGAGGAAAACATTCCCAAAAGACAATCCACTATATTGAGAGAAGTTTACAATCTAAGTAAAACATTTATCTAGACTCTACAAGCCATAGGTGACTTTCAATAGAAACTTTTTACTATTTCAAAGTCTTTGAACTATTCATGTATGAATGCCTTCACGGATGATGTATCAGTGTTCTTGACTGAAACCTCAAATCAACTCCCAAAACCTCTTAAAGATTTGATTTACAGAAGCAAATCTATGGCTGGAACTATTGTGGACGCCCTTCGGCACGGGTGTGAGACCCTCTCGGGTCCATCCCCTAGAGCATTTCCACAATGGTGTTTGGTGATGTGTCGTATGTGTGCATGTGTTTTTAGGGTGAGGTGTGTGTGTCTCTATTTTTTTTTTTTAACAAGTCACAACCAACCATTGGTTTAAGGTGTGATTAGTCACCTGTTTGTCTAATTTGTTTAACCTAATTAATTAAAAAAGCCGATTTAAGAGTTATTAGTTAATTAAGATAAAACAACGTCTCAAACCAAAGATTTTGGACTCGGAAGTTCGGTTACGGGTGGGGAAGGTGTTCGGCACCCCACACCACCTTTCCAAAGGATTGTATCTCATTTTAATTTGACCACAACGTACACATTTTAGGAAAAAAAATTAAATACTTGGCATTTTGGTTTTTTGAAAGATTTTTTTTCAAATGATATATATACATATCATGTGAGCATTTGTTTATACATTAAATAACAAGTGAAAACTAAATTAAATATGTAAAACTAACATGTGAGTATAATATTTACCATATATTTATAGTGTGAAATATAACTTTAAAACAAGCTAAAAGAGAAGAGAGGAATGATGTCATCATACGCACTTTTAATCAATAAGCAAACTTATTTTCCAAGTTCATTCTTATGCAAAACACAACAAACCCAAAATTGGTTAGTGTAAGGGGAGGGGGAGGGGGAACATGTTAGCTTGATAGGAGTCTATTGATTCATTGGACGTAAAAAGAACCCTTTTTATTTTTATTTTTTTAAAAATTAAGATGAGTGTTTTCTTTTGGAAAAAATCTCATGACCTTTTGGGGAAAAAATACTTATTGTGAAATAAGGGTTAAAACACTTTATGGGAAGAGAACCTAAAAAAAAGGTGCTTCTCTTGGCTATATATATATATAAGCCTTTATAAAAAGAACTTTTATAAGCCTTAAAAGAAGCAAAAATTTAAGATTCAAAAACCATTTTGAAAACTTGTTACCATGCCTTTTAGAAAATCATACCAAAGTTGAAATCTAGACCAATGAGGAAAATAGGGTTTGCTTTTAAAATGGATTTCCATGGTTTTGATATTTTAAAAAAACTGATAAAAATTCATGGATTTACTCACTTTTAAAGGAAACTCATATAAAGAAAGAGGGTTTTGAAGAAATAAATTTTTGAAATTAAAACCATTTAGAAACAAGATGAGTACAAATTTAATTTGGGAAAAAGGGTTTTAGAAGTCATATTGGTTTCAAAGCCATTTTGGAAAACTTGTTTTAGGAAAAAGAATTTCCAATCTTTTCAGAAAGAAAATTCCCAAGATTTGGATCTAAAATCATTAAAAAAGAAAGGTTTTTAAGAAAAAGGTTTCCATGGTTTTAACGAAAACCGTGGTTTTTTGTTCATCTTTTAAGGTAGAAAAGCTTAGTTGAAAAAGGGTTTTGAAAGAATAAGAGTTTAGGAATAAAACCATTTTATTTAAGGAAAATGAATTCCCATGTTTTTGAAAGAAAATGCCCAAAACTTAGGTCAAAATCATTTTTTTAAAAGGTTTTTAAGAAACGGGTTTCCATGGTTTTAGTGAAAACCATGGTTTTTATTTAGTTTTATGTAAAAAGAAAAAACCCAAACTTAATCTCTTTTTGGAAAAGGATTTTGAAAATGGCATTGACTGCATTTTATTCCTTGTAAAAACCAATTTCAGGGGAAAAAAGAAGGGATGGTCATTTGGGTCTTTTTTTTTCTTTTTTCTTTTTTCTTTTTTTATCTTCTTGAAAACACATTTTTGGATATTTGTTTACCCAAACTTCTTATTGTTTGGTAATCTAAGGTTCATGGTGCTAGCTAGAGAGGTAGCTCCCTTGTACCCATGAGAATGATAACAAGGAAAATGAGGAGAGCTTAAAGGTAAAAGATATGAATTGAAAGCAAGGATTTACATAATTTAAAGAACTTGAATGTAACGGGAAGTTATATGCAAGAAGATAATTTAAATAACTTGAACATAAATGCAATTTATAAGCAAGAACATGATTTAAAGGACTTAATTAAAACTCTTTTTTTTTTTTAAGAATTCTCCCTTAAACAAACTCTAAAACATGAATGAGCCAGGTTTGTGGACTACCTCCCATGATAGGCAATAGAGGTTTCACACTATAAGAAAAACACTTATTAGCGACCAAGAATTTTTTACGGGCCCAAAAAGCCTTCTCAAAAAAATCTTATTTGTGATGACAAAATAAAGCCTTCTCAAATACTTGGCAAAATGTGAAATATTTCTGACTAACAATAAAAGTTGTCGCAATTATGTGTTATAGCCGATATAAATACTAATATTTTGGAGGGAAATTTTTCCCTCCATATTATTTGCAAGGGACAAGTAAAAATCTCTCGCAAAAAGTATATTATTTGTGATAGCTAAACAAAACCGTCACTAATACTAAACTATTTGGGAGGACTAGGATCAACATTCACAAATAATCATTAAAATGTCAAAATTTTTGGAGGGAAATGTTCCTACCAAATTATTTCCGAGGGACAATAAAAATCCTTTGCAAAAAGTTTATTTTTTGTGTGGATTAAAAATATGCCCTTACTAATACTAAATTATTTGCGAGGGTCACGATTGACCTTTGCAAAAAATTATTAAAATATTAATTTTTTAAAGATAAAAGTTATTGTAAAATTAAAAAAAAAAATAAATAAAAAGAAACGCATAAACATATAGCACTTTAAATTCTTTAGATGGGCTTTTGTTTATAGTCTAAAAAAAATATCTTTTATATACATCCTATATAATAAAGACATGTCCTTATTTTCTAAACAATTGTACCCATAAAAAAATGATAGTACTTTCAACTTCAAAATGGTAGCCTAAAATTCAAGAATTTCAGCCTTTTGTACTCTCTTTCTCTCTCTCTCAAAAGTGAATAAAAATTTCTTCCCATTAAAATAATGCATAAAAGATGAGTTCATAGATCAAATGGTAAATTACATTCGATTGACATGAAAATTGGCATATGTTAAGAACATATAGAACATGTAATCCAATGGTTGAATTTTCAAAATATGAATTCAATAATAAGTTATTGGATGATGTAACATTTTTTAGAGTTTTAACATGTGTAACTTGAATCCAACTCTATATTTCTTAATTCGATGTGAATTTTGACAAATTTATCGTGAGATTACATTATTTTCATATATTTTTCATGCTTATAAAATTTTAAGGTGATCAAATATTAATTATAATGTTATCGATCAATTGTTTAAATTCAAGTTTTTGTAATTTAAAAAAATGCATAAAAAAATGAGTTTATAGATCAAATGGTAAATTACATCCGATTGGCATGAAAATTGGCATGCATGTTAAAAACATATAAAGCATGTAAACCATCGGTTGGATTTTTAAAATATGAATTCAATAATAAGTTATTGGGTGGTGTAACATTTTTTAGAATTACATCAACCTAACCCTATATTTCTTAATTCGATGTACATTTTAACAAATCTACCGTTAAATTACATTATCTTCGTATATTTTTCGTGCTTACAAAATTTTAAGGTGATCAAAGATCAATAGTCATGTCATTAATCAATTATCTAGATTCAAGTTTTAGTGGTTTAAAATAATGCAAAAAATATGAGTTTAAAGATCAAATAGTAAATTACATCCGATTGAAATAAATATTGGCATGCATGTTAAGACCATATAGAACATGTAATCCAACGGTTGGATTTTTAAAATATGAATTCAGTAATAAGTTATTGGGTGGTGTAACATTTTTTAGAGTTACGTTAGGTGTAACTCGAATCCAACCTTATATTTCTTAATTCGATGTGAATTTTGATTATCTTCATATATTTTTCATGCTTACAAAATTTCAAGGGGATCAAAGATTATTAGCCATGTCATCAATCAATTATCTAGATTCAAGTTTTAGTGATTTAAAATAATGCATATACGACGGTTTTCGAGGGCCATATGCCCTCCCTAATAACCTTTTGCAACGACATTTGAATTTTTGCAAGGGCATTTTACCCTCGCTAGTAGACTCTTTTCTTGTAGGATCAGTATCCCCTCTCTCAAGTGATCCTACTCCAATTCCTAGAAGTATCCCCACATTTCATGCTTGGAAACGTGTTTATGATTTGCTTAAATAAAACCCACCTATGTTAAATCTTCATTTTCCCACTAACGTTAGCCAGGCACTAGGCTATTCCTCCACAAGCCATCTAGTTGGTAATATGAAGATTTTCCACATCATCAAAATAATCACTCTCTTCCTCCCTAGGGTAAGGTCATCCCATAAGTCTAGAAGGATTCTACCTCCACATGCCATCTACTTTCAGTGCATCTAAATCATTGATTTCCTCTATGGCAATGAATCTAGGCCTAAATTTCTCAAGTAAGGACCTAAGGATTTTCCTTACAATTTTGCGCTCAGAATACCTTTCACCTAGGTCGAAGTTAGAGTTGACTATGTCATTTAGCTTGGCATAAAATTCATCAAAATTTTCATCTTCTTAGATCCTAAGCTCTTCAAACCTAGGGGTAAACATTTGAAAATTTTGAGTTCTTAACAGACTAAGTTCTCTCATGTGTGGCTTCTAAGATGGTCCAGGCTTCTTTAGCAATTTCTATATTAGAAAATCGCCTAAACTCTTCTTGAATCACGACAATAAATATTGCATTCAAGCTTTTACTATTAAGTTCAGCCTTAGCCACTCGTTCTCTTTTCCATTGATCATAGAGCTCTTCAGGTGGAGTCCAGCCTATCATAACACATCCTCACCTTGGGATTTTAAGAATACTCTCATGTGCACTTTCCAATAAGCATAGCTTGAACCATCAAAGAATGGGGATATGATCAAAGAGCATCCACAATCCATTAAACAAGGGTCAAGGATCACATTCAAGAAAATAAATTCCAATCTGAGTATACTTAGTCTAATACCAATTAATAGGGTTTTTAGACCTCAGTTGTACTGGTTACTTAGTTTTACGCCAAGTAATTGTTTAATCAAATTATGCTTGATGCTTTGGTTACAATCAACACCAATTTTGTTTAAAATTATAAATGCAACTGAAATAACATAACCCAAGTTTGGTAACCTAGGAAAAAACAACTGAAAAAATTGTCCCAAAGTAAAAACCAATTGTGGGAGGGGGGGGGGGTTGTGGGGGAGGGGGGAGGGGGGGAACCTTGAATGAAAATCTACTATATTGAGAGAAGTTTATAATCTAAGTAAATCCTTTGACTTGACTCTACAACTCGTAGATGACTTACAATATAAATCTTCTGCTTTAGAACCTCTAAACTCTTATGAAGTTCCTCATGAATGACATAGTAGTGTTCTTGACCAGAACCTTTGACTGAATCCAACAACCCCTTGAAGATTTGATTCACAGTAGCAAGTTTGTGATTGGAACTATGACTTCAACTTCTTCACCAATTGATCTTCACATCTACTTTGAATGTCTCCTGTTTAGTGAAATTGAGAGAACTCGATTATAAATGCCCTAGCTGTACACAAAAAAAAAAATTTCTCTACAAAACCTTTCTACGGATGGCTTATAATTTCCTTGTAATTGAGTAACAAATGGATCACAAATCGGGCTTGAAAGAAATAAGTTATGGATTTTTTCTTGTTACTGATTTTTCCAATCTTGATCAATCGAGCTAAAGTCGAGATTCCAAAAAAAAAAAAAATCATTTTTCTTGTGTTGAACTTGGGTCTTTCTTGAACTTAAAATGTATACATTTTAACTCAACAAAACTTATACTTTGTCATGGTTTGCCAACACAAAACCTCTTGCAACTAACAAATTTTCCAATTCCATTACAAAGCAAACTCTCCAAACCTAAAATATGAGACGTGACGTAGCCAAAATCGTATGAATTTGCCAAGTAGCATATGCCAATTTTATATAATTTGTTGTCCTTTAACTAAAAAAATTATTTAATTCTCTAACAAAAATTTAAAAGAAATAATGTCGCCTCAATTTGTAAATAATAATAATAATAATAATAATAATAATTTGGTACTTTAACTTCTGGTAACAAACATTAAATGATGCACTATCTGGTAACCAAAAAAAAAAAAAACTATTGAAAAAAGAACAACAGTCTACCTAGCTAACAAAAGGTTTGATTTACATAATTACCACAATTTAAATGATATGAGAGGTATCTGCTTTTTTTTTTTTTTTTTTTGGCTTGATAAATGGTTAGAAAAGATGTATCTAACTTTGATTCAATGTTTTTCGGTGTTTGTCTTTTTCATTTGTTTTAATAAAAGAATGATACTGTTTTATGAATTTCATATTTAAGGGTTTTTTTTTCCCAATCCTAAAGAATTCAACTACTCAATGATTTTAAAAAATGTTAGTTTGGAGGTCTAATTCAGTTGAGACAAAGCTTAGAGTTTAGGTGTTGTGAATTTTCTTAATCCATTTTTTTGTGTTTTATTATGATTTTGTTTCCAAAATCTTTTCTTCTAAAGAATAAATAAAGTATTAAATTTTCAATTCCACTCCAAAGCAAACACTAGAAAACTAAAATATGACAAGTGACATAGCTAATATCGTATGAATTTGCCAAGTAGCGTGCCACTCATATGGAAATCATTTTCCTTCTACTAAAAACCAATGTTCAAAATTGTACTTCTCTAACAAAAATTAAAAGAAGTCTAAGTGTTGCCACAATTCTATATAAAACAAAAAGTCGAATAATATAAGTAAATAAGTAAAAACTTCAAAGAGAGTATTATCTCAAACTCTCATATCTGATATGTTTCACACAATATCCACACTTTCATACTAGATGTCACCATTTTGCACATGATTTGAAAAAATGTTAACATTAATATAGAAGAGTGTGGGGACATTATTGGATGAGAAACATTCAAAGCCATACTCTCAGATCTAATATGTGTCTCATCCAATAGTGTATATATATATATAGCCAAAGTTGAAGAGAAAATTCAATTAGATTTCAAATTAAATTTTAATTAGAGTCTAATTTTCTACCACATGTCCCATCTAAATTTTTTAGTTTTTGTGTCTAGTGTGTTAATTTAGTGTAGAAAAAGAGAAGTCTAATATAAATAAATTAAAAAAAAACTTTAACATATATCTAAATTTATATATAAAATTAAAAGAAGAGATAGTTTAAACAATTTTACTTTTATGAACCATTTTTTTGTATAATTAAAATAATTCGAATTTATAGGTCATTTATACAATACTATTGTAAGGTTGAATTTATTTAATCATGTGTTAGCTTTATTCCGTGTCAAATTTGCTTGTAATTTAGCAATTAGATATTTTGTATTTAGGTGGGAACTATGTAAGGGTAGTGTGTGAGAGAGTGTGAAGAAAATTTAAGATGTGTGCAATTCAAAGGAGTCTCGTGACTGGATCTCATGACTAGCAAGTCGCTAGAATGACACACCTATGAAGCATGTAGAGGGAGCTGAAGCGTCACGACAACTGGAGCATTACAGAACAAAACTTCTAGTTTGGCTAGACAGTTAGCTCGCGACTCGTTCTAATCGTAAGCCCGAGTCACCAGAATGCCCTAATTGTTGAAAACTGACTCCTCGCATTCCTCATACACTCTACAATAAATAACCTTATACCCACGAAATGTATAAAGCCTCCAAAGAGAATTTTGAGAGAGAAAACCTAGAGAAAAATAAGATTGATTCATCCACAATCTTCATCCTTTGATTCTCCAAATTCCTCTATTCTCACTCTCTTCATTGTCATATCCTTGAGAGGTACATTTAGCCAAATCCCTATATCGCCATACCCATATCAGTGAGGAGGTATTTTCGTGCTTGGAAAGAAGTTCAGAAGGGACCAATTCATTTTGGTTGATGCAATGGGCTATTGTGGAATCCGGTAAGCTAGAGAAGACAAGGTTCGACGTAACCCTGTTGGAGCAAGAAGCTTGAAGGGCTTAAGTACACTGGGTAGATTAGGCTTGGAGGGTCCTTCTGCTATTCATGTATCCCAACTTCATTCTCTAGTGGATTATTGACAGCTTGGAGGGCGGTGGAGAAGTTTTTCGCCGAGTACTTCGGTTTCCTTTTCGATAACACATCGCCGTGTTATCTTTGTGTTTGCATCTTTCTTCCCTTACTCTTTACCTTTTAATTACTGCTGTGGTTGTGATTAATTATGGTTTAAAGTGTGTTACTAATTTGGGTATAGTATAGCTTATATTTCATATTTCGCACATATATTGTTTGATTATGAGCTTGTGTTGGTATTTTTGTTTTTGGGTGTCTAAACGTTCATTGGTATTTTACACATTATTTGAACTTTCAACTATGAATATGAATGGTCCGTTACTAACTAGGTATAGACAAATATATTACATATATGTGTGTGTACGTGTTAACTGCGATTGTTTTAATTGTATTTGTACATATACATAAGGTTATAAACTAGTAATATATAATTTTCAAAATCACAGGGAGAGAGAGAGAGAGAGAGAGGGTTTTTCAAATAATTATTGATGCCTATATACTTATGATCATGACTAAATGTAGGAAAAACTAAGTGGCTATGGATTGCCATTGCCATTGCCATCGGCGCCATTGCCCCGCTTGTAATTTTTTTCTGTATGTTGTGTTATCTACACAGAAGGAGAATAATTGTACTTCAAGGTAGAAGGTTCACATATAGATTGTACTCGTTCGATTATTTCTTGATTATTTGTTACCCAAATGCTATGAATTTATGTAAATTTATACAGGCAATAATGGCACAAATGATGACAAACAATTGCTTAGTTCAGAGATATCTATGGGAGAAAATGGAATTCCAAATAATAGAAAGAAAGCACATGATGTAAGCGTATTTAGTTTTGAATGTATAACGACTGCCACAAACAATTTTTCATTAGAAAGCAAGCTTGGAGAGGAGAGATTTGGACCTGTTTACAAGGTAATCTCTAAAAAAAAATTATAAAGAGAGATGTTTAAACTAACTTATATCTAACATTGGCTTATACTTTATTTGATCATCACAACAGGGAAAACTACCAACAGGTCAAGAAATAGCCGTAAAGTGACTATCAAGAAATTCAGGGCAGGGAATAATTGAGTTTAAGAATGAGTTGATACTCATATCTAAACTCCAACACACTAATCTTGTTAAGCTTCTGGGTTGTTGCATTTTTGGAGAAGAAAGGATGTTATTGACCAATATATCTTTTTATATTGAATAGATTCAAATAGAAGCAAGTTACTAGATTGGAATAAACGTTTCAACATAATTGAAGGAATCGCTCAAGGATTGATCTATCTCCATAAGTATTCAAGGTTAAAAGTAATTCATAGAGATTTAAAAGCTAGCAACATACTCCTTGATGAAAGTATGAATCCGAAGATCTCTGATTTTGGCATGGCAAGAATTTTCAAACAAAATGAACTAGAAGCAAATACTAATAGAATTGTTGGGACATAGTAAGTTAACTACACATCCTTCATGGGGGAAAAAGGCAGCCCTATACTTGCATTTATTTGGCTACTAATTAAACATTTCCGCTCTTATAAGCTCATTCATTCATATGTGAAATGCAAATATTTGTTTCATGTTTTGGTGTAGTGGTTACATGTCTCCTGAGTATGCTATGGAGGGTGTGTTCTCTATAAAATCTGATGTCTATAGCTTTGGTGTCTTGATGCTTGAAATCGTGAGTGGTAGAAGAAACAACAGCTTCAATTAGTTTAACCTTGTGCTTAATCAAGTTGGATATGTATGTAATATAAATATAAAACTTTGGATAATCTACATTTTCATAGTTCTATGTATCCAACATTTTAAATAACTATTACCTTTTTTTTAGGCATGGGACTTGTAAAGAAGATAAAGGACTAGACCTAGTTGATCCAACAATTAGTGATTCATTTGTTGCAAATCAAGTGCTAAGATGCATTCATGTCAGCCTCTTATGCGTGGAAGAAGGTGCTGTTGGTCACCCTACCATGTTAGATATGCTATCTATATTGACAAATGAAATTACACAATTGCCTTTGCTTTAAAAACCAGCCTTTTCTAATGGAAGGAAACCAGTTGGGGCAACTATTCCTAAGAAAGAATTTGAAGTTCATACGGCAAATGAAATATCCAGTTCTGATATGGATCCACGATAGAGAGTATGATTTTCTTTTGTTATGTTGCATGTGTATTAGGTGTGAAGTAACTGTGAGATGAGGAGTAACAGCCAACTGGTTGAGAAATAGCCAAAAAGTGACTATCAAGAAATTCAGGACAAGAATTAATTGAGTTCAAGAATGAGTTGACACTCATATCTTGTTATGCCTTTATGTTGTTACATTTTGGAGAAGAAATGATAGTGGTCTACGAATACATGCTGTAGAGAGGGAAAATTCCCGACCTATCACAAGCTGACACGTCACGCTATCAAGTCCACAAAATACAGCTAATTATAAAGCATCGCGCATGGCAACTAGGTTTTGTTATCAATACTCAGAAACCAATAGAAATTTGCCAAGTATCATTGAAGTAAACCAATCACACATCAGCACATGTAAGCAATGACACAAGCAGTCCAGCACGTGTAAGCAATGACACAAGCGAACTAATCAGGCTGTGACGTGTGTCACCAATCAGACTCCGCCACATGTCGCTCACCTACCTCTAAACTCCTATAAATAGAAGCCTTCCTAAGGCATTCAGGGGGAGCCATCAAAAGCATAAGCAGCATCAGAGAAGATTCAGAAGCACTCAGAAGTACAGAAGCTCTGCAGGAATCAAGCCTCAATTCCTTCAAGAACTTCAAGAACTTCAAACTTAAATGCAAGGAACATTCAAAGCAGAATCATCTAAATTATCTGCCTAGATCTTCAAGTTCACTGGAATCAAGCTCAAAAGCCTCCAGAAACCTCACAAACCATAAATCAGTGAAGTTCTGCGGATTCAAGCCTCTAAAGCATCGAAGAACTTCCACCACAAACCTTCAAAGAACGAAGAACGCGTCAAGAACACGAAGAACGTGAAGAACAAAGGATTTCTAACAAGCTCATAGCCAAAGATTCCTTGTAATTCTGTTTCAAAGATCTTCGATCCATTTTTCATCCAAATTGAAGTATATCTGGTGTTCGAATCAAAATCACATCACCACAATTCCAATCAACAAATCTTTCAAGGAGATCGAATCAGAGGATCACTCTTTTGTAATCACAGAGAATTGTACCACATATTCATCAATACAAATTCGCATTTGTAAAACTATTTTACTTGTTTGATTTATTTCGGACTAGAAATTTAGTCGTCTACATATTCTGGCACGCCCAGTGGGACCTCTCTGCCTCTCATCTCTTTCTCTTCAAAAGAAAAGAAATTCAATTTGCTACCAGCTTCAATGGCCTCTAGCAAGAATGTCCGAAAGTCAGTGATTGACACTTCCATTGCCGATGATTATGTCGGCCCAATCACTCGCAGTCGATCCAAGGCACTTGACCGACTTCAACCCCAAGCAACCAAAGAAAGAGAACCTCATACTGTCATCTCTCTAGACTTTCTTGCAAATAGGGAAACTATCCCCAAGGATTCATTTGTCTCGGAAGATTTGGAGATTGATAATGAATCATCCACAACAAAGACCTTTTCTATTGGCTCTTCACCCATAATGAGAATCTTAAGGAATGAAGTACCTTTGACTCATCCTGTTTCATCACTTTCTTCATCATATCTAGAGGTCATGCCAGTAATGATGACCAACACTTCTACTATGGAAGAAAAGATGGCTGAAATGGAACAAAGGGTCACCCTTCTCACAAAAGCACTTGAAGATAAGGATGTCCAAATTGCAACCCTGATGAACAAACTGGAGGTACAAGATTCTGGTGAATCAGATCTTAACCTTGAGCACCCACCTAGCTTTACCTTGAAAGGAGATAACGCTAGGGTAGATAAGGGAAAAGGAGGTGAAGGCACTTCACAACACGGACATTCCACCTCAATGGCCTCAATATCTGTCCAACAACTGCAGGATATGATAACAAACACCATTCGAGCACAATATGGAGGTTCTTCGACAAGTTCTCTCATATATTCGAAACCCTATACCAAGCGCATTGACAGTATGAGAATGCCGAATGGGTATCAACCCCCCAAGTTCTTGCAATTTGATGGCAAAGGAAACCCTAAGCAACATGTTGCTCACTTTGTCGAAACTTGTGAGAATGCAGGGACACAAGGAGGCCTCTTTGTAAAGTAGTTTGTCCGTTCACTAAAAGGGAATGCCTTTGATTGGTATACAGACTTAGAACCTGAGTCAATTGATAGTTGGGAACAACTTGAAAGAGAGTTTCTCAACCGATTCTACAGCACACGTCGCACAGTAAGCATGATGGAGCTTACCAATACCAAGCAATGGAAAGATAAGCCTGTCATTGATTACATCAATCGATGGCGTTCTTTGAGTCTAGATTGCAAGGATAGACTTTCTGAAATATCTGCTGTAGAAATGTGCATCCAAGGCATGCATTGGGGGCTTCTGTACATCCTTCAAGGGATAAAGCCCCGAAAGTTTGAAGAATTAGCGACTCGTGCACATGACATGGAATTGAGTATCTCTAGCCATGGAAATACAAAGCCTCCCATACCTGAGGAAAGAAAAGAAAGACGGGAAATAAGGAAAACTGACAAGAATGCAAAAGGTAATATCAAAGACTCAATGAATGTCAACCCGGCCCCAGTCAAAATTTCAACAAATATGAAGGCCAATGAGAAGAGGCCTGAGGAAGGCCAACGGCGCGAGGTGCGTCGCTCATCACTTAAGGAATGGGAACAAAAGGTGTATCCTTTCCTAGATGCCGATATGCCCGAAATGCTAGAACAACTGCTCAAGTTGAAATTAATTGAATTGCCAGAATGCAAACGACCAGGAGAGATAGGAAAAGTTGATGACCCGAACTATTGTAAGTATCATCGCATCATAAGCCATCCAATCCAAAAATGCTTTGTTCTTAAAGAGCTCATCATGTAGCTAGCCAAGGAAAGGAAAATCGACCTGGATTTTAATGATGTTGCTCAGTCAAACCTTGCTACATTTGCTTACGTGTTGCCTAGTTGCATGTCTCCAACTACTAAGCATGGTGCAAATGCCACGCTCATCCAGTTTGGTTCTCTAGAACCTGTTCAAGTTCAGCTCTCACAAAAAGCATCTGATTATAACTTAAATGAGGATATAGGGTCAACAGTGGATGAGGAAGAGGGCTGGACGGTGGTTACTCGCAGGAGATGGAAGAAGAAACGAGCATTCCCTCTTCATCTGATCACCCAAGAGTCTAGAAGAGCACAAAACCAGATTCAGCCTTGGTCAGGAAGAAGGAGTAATAAGAGACAAAAGAGACCGGGAACAAAAATGTATGACGATTCGGCACAAACCAAAAACCTCGAAAGCACATCACATTGGAAGAATTCTTCCCCATAAAATTCTTTCAAAATGACTCAGCAGAGGCCGTTCACATGGTCTCTCGTCACGAAATTCATGACGAACAGGAGGATGTAGACCATGGTGGTCCAAATGAGGCTTCGTCATCTTTAAAGGAACTCCAATCTAAGGATAATGAAGTCGAATCCTCGCAATCCTCCACCTCATCGAAAGAGGTACTCACCCAAGCTCTTGAAAAGCCAGAGATGTACACCTCTTCTGCCAGTACGCTTCAACAAGCACAGGGATGTTACGCATGCTCTCCGGACTTAACTTTCACTGATGAGGATCTATTGTTAGGCTCTAAGCTCCACAATCGTCCACTTTATGTCTCCGGTTACGCTCGTGAACAAAAGATCGATCGTATCCTCATTGATGGAGGTTCAGCTGTTAATATCTTACCAAAAATGACAATGAGACGACTTGGTCTTACTATGGAGGAATTATCGCATAGTCGTTTGGTCATTCAAGGTTTTAACCAAGAAGGACAACGCGCAATCGGCATGATACACTTGGAATTAATCATTGGAGAATTGACAAGCAGCGTTTTGTTCCATGTCATTAATGCCAAGACAACCTACAACATGTTGTTAGGACGTCCATGGATCCATGGAAACGGAATAGTGCCATCAACTTTGCATCAATGTTTCAAGTTCTTTCAAAGAGGAATAAAAAAGGTCAATGCCGATTTGAAGCCCTTCGCTGAGGCTGAAGCTCACTTTGCCGACGCGAAATTTTATGTAGAAGATGACATTCTTAGTGAAGTCCTCCCGGTTGAGATTCCATCCATGGAAAGCAAGCAGGGTGAAAAGAAGCATGTTGAAGTCATCACTAGAAAGGATATTCCTTCCCCAAAGGAAGGTCCAAAATATGAGAATGATCATTCTAGTGAATCTACCAGTAATTCAGTAGGAGCAGAAATTTCAACTCCTTCCAATAACCTTCCATTCCTCCGTTATGTACCATTATCACACCGTAAGAATGGACAATCACCATTCACGGAATGCCGTCAATCCACAGAAAACATGGGAAGGGCTCCTGCAAAGCTCACAATGGAGGATGTAGCTGTATTAAAAGAAAATCATGTCATGCCTTTAACTTCATCCACAAATCCTTTACCCTCAAAGCCACTAAATGGATTCGTGAGGTCTTCACAAAGTCTGACAGAGCATGGTATTCTACCAAATGAACGGACAAAAGAATGGTTCGATCCAAAGGCATATAGGTTGTTAGCCAGAGCAGGCTACGACTTCTCAAAACAAGGGGACCTAGGGAAACTAATTCCAGAAGTCACCGGAGAAGAAATGCATGGCCTTAGCAAAACACAAAGGAAAATGCGGCTTGAAGGGCATAGAATTCCTATCCCAAAGACCGGATTAGGTTATACTCCAGAACAACCAGCTCAAATATGGATCAAAAGAAGAAGCAATGCTTCAAGTTCCCAATACATAACAGTGGAGGTCGGCGAAGGTTCAAAACAAAGAGAAGATCATTCTTCATCGCGCGTCTCAGTGTTCGATCGCATCGAGGCTTCATCATCACGAATCACAGTGTTTGATAGGTTAAGTACAACTTGCTTAACACAAAATCGAGACACTCTTGCTTGTAAATCAATCTTTGATCGATTGGGGGCAACAAGAAGGCCTGTTGATAGTCATCCTCAGAATTCAATAAACTCTAAGGTTCAAAAGGAGAAGAAAGCTAATGATGAGATCCGCAGTAGCATTCCTTCACGCATGAAGCGTAACTTTACTCTAGACATTAGCACTGAAGGATCGCTCAAAGTCAAAAGGCGAACGATTGTACACACTAGAAAATCGTTTGTACACAATGAGCAAATTGAGGAAGTATCATCCTCGTTTCATATTACAATAGAAGAGGGTACACTTTCAGATGCCGAAGCAACCAATGAAGAGGTCGAAGAAGCTCCCCCAGCCTTGGAAGATGGAGTACAGGCTACAGTTGATGAACTTAAAGAGATCAATTTAGGAACTATTGAAGAACCTCGGCCCACTTTCATCAGTGCGCTTCTCACTCATGAAGAAGAAGAAGGATACCTTAAGCTCCTAGGAGAATATAAAGATGTGTTTGCTTGGACTTACAAAGAAATGCCTGGGCTCAATCCAGGTATTGCCCTACACCATTTGGCAGTAAGGAAGGGCGTGCGCCCAGTCAAACAAACCCAAAGACGCTTTCGGCCAGAGCTTATCCCTCAAATAGAAACTGAGGTCAATAAGCTAATTGAGGCAGGCTTCATTCGTGAAGTACAATACCTGGAATGGATCGCTAACATTGTCCCTGTCAAAAAGAAGAATGGACAAATTCGGATATGCGTTGACTTCCGTGATTTGAACAATGCATGTCCCAAGGATGATTTCCCATTACCCATCACTGAAGTCATGGTTGATGCCACTACTGGTCATGAAGCTTTATCTTTCATGGATGGTTCTTCAGGTTACAACCAAATTCGAATGAATCCTAAGGATGAAGAGCTTACATCTTTTCGTACTCCTAAGGGCATTTACTGTTACAAAGTGATGCCTTTTGGACTAAAGAATGCTGGTGCTACTTATCAACGGGCTATGCAAAAGATCTTTGATAATGTACTTCATAAAAATGTGGAATGTTATGTCGATGATCTGGTGGTTAAAACAAAAAGGAGGGAAAACCATCTGGCAGATCTTCAATCTGTGTTCAAACGCCTAAGAAAGTATCAGCTTAAAATGAATCCCCGTAAATGCGCTTTTGGCGTAACATCTGGGAAATTTCTTGGTTTCATTGTGAGGCACCGCGGTGTTGAAATTGACCAGTCTAAAATAGAAGCTATCCAGAAAATGCCAGAGCCCAAGAATCTGCGAGAACTTAGAGGCTTGCAGGGAAAACTAGCCTACATACGACGATTTATTTCAAACTTGGCTGGTCGATGTCAACCTTTCCATAGATTGATGAGGAAGGATGTGCACTTTGAATGGGATGAGGCTTGTAGCAATGCTTTTGCATGCATCAAAAAATACCTTCTTAATCCTCCAGTCTTAGGTGCTCCTATCCCAGGAAAGCCTTTAGTGTTGTACATCGCGGCACAAGAAAAGTCTCTAGGTGCTCTTATGGCACAAGAAAATAAAGAGGGGAAGGAAAGAGCCCTTTATTATCTAAGTCGAACTCTCAATGGGGCTGAATTAAATTATTCTCCTATTGAAAAGATGTGTCTCGCTCTTTTCTTTGCCATAGACAAACTGGAACACTACATGCAAGCATATACGGTCCGTTTAATTGCAAAATCAAACCCGATTAAATATGTCCTCTCCAGGACAGTGGTTTCAGGTCGTATAGCTCGATGGGCAGTCTTGCTACAACAATATGACCTTGCATACGTCCCACAAAAAGCTGTCAAAGGACAAGCATTGGCAGATTTCTTAGCTGATCACCCAGTTCCATCTAATTGGGAGTTCTCCGATGATTTCCCCGATGAAGACGTGTTTTTCATTGAAGTAATGCCACCATGGATGATGTTTTTTGATGGGCTGCACGTCAAGAAGGGGCAGGGGCAGGTGTAGTGTTTGTTTCTCCACAACGGCAAATACTTCTATACTCGTTTTCGTTAAGCGAACTTTGCTCTAACAACGTAGCTGAATATCAAGCGTTGATTATTGGTCTACAAATGGCCATTGAGATGGGCATATTGCAACTTGAGATCTTTAGGGATTCCAAATTAGTTATCAACCAAATCCTGGAGCAGTATGACGTCAAGAAAGAAAACCTTATCCCTTATTGCAAATATGCAAAGAAGTTGCTAGCAAATTTTATGGCCATCACAATGGAGCATATACCAAGGAATGAGAATAGGCAGGCTGATGCATTAGCTAATTTGGCTACTGCCTTAGCATTATCCCAAGATGAGACAGCCAAAGTTGCTGTTTCCTAGAGGTGGGTAATACCTCTCTTAGTGGAAGAAGAAGGAGAAGAAGAGCAAGCCAACATCATTTCTATATGCCTTGTTGAAAAGGAAGATTGGCGACAAGCGATCATTGGGTACCTTCAACATGGAAGACTCCCGGATGATATACGCCATAAGACTGAAGTACGGGAAAGGGCTGCTCGATTCATTTACTACAAAGACACTCTCTTCCGCCGTTCCTTTGATGGTTTGTTTCTCCGATGCTTAGGGGAGGAAGAAGCTAAACAAGCTTTAGAAGAGGCTCATTCTGGAATATGCGGTGCACACCAATCAGGTCCCAAGTTACACTACAGGATCAAACGAATGGGTTACTATTGGCCTACGATGGTGCAAGATTCCTTGGAGTATGCTAAGAAGTGTGAAGCTTGTCAGTATCATGCAAACTTCATCCATCAGCCGCCAGAACCTCTACACCCGACTGTAGCCTTTTGGCCTTTTGATGCATGGGGACTTGATGCAATAGGGCCATTACCAAAATCATCCGGTGGCCACTTGTATATATTGGCTGCAACCGATTACTTCTCAAAATGGGCGGACGCTGTGCCTCTTAGGGAAGTGAAGAAAGAAACGGTGGTCAATTTCATTCGAACTCACTTGATCTATCGGTATGGTGTCCCTCGATATATCATAACTGATAATGGCAAGCCGTTCTACAACAAGCTAATGACGGAGCTATGTGAGAAGTTTGGATTTAAACAATACAACTCCTCCATGTACAATGCCCCGGCAAATGGATTAGCTGAAGCCTTTAACAAAATGCTTGGCAGTTTGTTAAAAAAGGTGATATCCAAAACAAAGCGAGATTGGCATGAAAGAATCGGAGAAGCATTATGGGCATATCGGACCACATTTCGAACGCCTACTCAAGCAACACCATATTCTCTTGTTTATGGAGTAGAAGCTGTCCTTCCTTTAGAATGCCAAATCCCATCATTACGGATTGCCATTCAAGAAGGGTTGACTGAAGAAGAAAATGCCAAACTCAGATTGCAAGAATTAGAGGCACTTGATGAGAAAAGGCTTGAGGCCCAACAACGCCTTGAGTGCTATCAAGCTCGTCTTTCAAGCGCATTCAATAAAAGAGTTAAACCATGATCATTCCAAGTAGGTGACTTAGTCCTCGCCGTTTGAAGACCTATCATCACAACCCATCGTACAGGCAATAAGTTCACTTCAAAATGGGATGGACCTTACGTAGTGCAAGAAGTCTACACCAATGGAGCTTACAAGTTGATTGATCATGAGGGTGTAAGGATCGGCCCCATCAATGGGAAGTTCCTCAAACGCTTCTATGCTTGAAAATCCAGAATTGCTCCTCGGTAAGAGCTTAAACTACCCACTGCAACGCTGCAAGGGTACATGATGTCTTCCCATTGCCTTTGAAAGCGTACCAATAAGGAGAAATTAATCCCACTCTATGTCACCAATTGCTAGTGTGGCGTAGTGGTTGGATGCCCATGTCGCCCTTGAGAGGTCTTGGGTTTGATTAGTGGTGATACCCACTATTACACACTGAGCCCCCCTTTTTTGCAAAAAAATAACAAAAAAAAAAAAAGGATAACAAAAAACAAAAAAAAGATAACAAAAAAAAAAAATCATCCAAAAAGAAACTATCAAAAAAAAAAGTGAAAAAAAAAAAAAATCTGTTGAACTACGTGATGACTTGATCCCTCTCCGGGGTACGTAGGTAGCTTAGTACTTGTCACTAAGTTCAGTCACATGAAAAAAAAAAAGAAGGATTGCCAGTCTAGCTTGAGGAGTTTCCAACGGTCATCAATATGTTTTTAAGGTCCCTTTGGTTGGTAAGGCATTGCTTAAAGACAATCAACTGTTCAATAGGATGATCAAAGATCGTTGTAGCTGAAGATAAAGACTAAATGAAATCTGCACGGCATTGCCTATCTTCTATGGACATTCTCCCACATTTCTGAAGTATACTTTGCATCACTTATCTCTTGGGGGCATCTTCTTATACCTTGCAAGTCTAAACTACATCATCTCTCTTCCAGGAATGATAATAGATCATGTATCTGGAGTCAGTGTTGCATCACCTCGCTTCTATGGGCATGTTTGTGCAAAGCTGAATTCTTGCTAGCATGTTGACATCTTCAGGGTTTTGTTGACATTTCCTTGCATCTTCAACGTTTTGTTAGCATCTCTGAAATCTTGATGTCTGAGCTATGTTGACCCTAAAAATTTGTGCAACTTCAATATGAATGCAAGTGCTAATGTGGAGTGTTGACGCAGCTTCATGGCCAAGATGAATGTTGATGCGACTTCATAGCAGATGTAAGTGCTAATGTTGCTTCATGGCAAAGATAAAGTGTTGACGTAGCTTCATGGCAAGGATGAAGTGTTGATGTAGCTTCTTGGCAAAGATGAATGTTGATGCGACTTCACTGCAAACGATGGTGCGACTTCATAGCAGATGCAAGTGCTAATGTTGCTTCATGGCAAGGATGAAGTGTTGACGTAGCTTCTTGGCAAAGATGAATGTTGACATGACTTCACTGCAAATGATGGTGCGACTTCATAGCAGATGCAAGTGTAAATGTTGCTTCATGGCAAAGATGAAGTGTTGACATAGCTTCTTGGCAAAAATGAAGGTTGACATGGCTTCAGTACAAATGATGGTGCGACTTCATAGCAGATGTAAGTGCAAATGTTGCTTCATGGCAAGCATGAAGTGTTGACGTAGCTTCATGGCAAGGATGAAGTGTTGATGTAGCTTCTTGGCAAAGATGAATGTTGATGCGACTTCACTGCAAACGATGGTGCGACTTCATAGCAGATGCAAGTGCTAATGTTGCTTCATGGCAAGGATGAAGTGTTGACGTAGCTTCTTGGCAAAGATGAATGTTGACATGACTTCACTGCAAATGATGGTGCGACTTCATAGCAGATGCAAGTGTAAATGTTGCTTCATGGCAAAGATGAAGTGTTGACATAGCTTCTTGGCAAAAATGAAGGTTGACATGGCTTCAGTACAAATGATGGTGCGACTTCATAGCAGATGTAAGTGCAAATGTTGCTTCATGGCAAGCATGAAGTGTTGACGTAGTTTCATGGCAAAGATGGATGTTGGTACGACCTTAATACAAATAAAATGTCGAGGCATCTTTATGGCTAAAGAGGAGTGTTAGTGCAGCTTAATTGCCAAGACAAAGGCCAGTACAACTTCAAAGTCAAGTACTAGTAATAGCATCATTGTATCAGGAATACTAGCGATAACATTGTTGCTTAGATGACTACCGCTATGAGAACATCAAGGATGGATATTGCTAACAGATTGTTGTTGCAAAGCAATAATTTGATAATATGGGGATAAACATCACTGTAAGAACGTTGTATTCAATGGAATGTAAAGTCGCCAAATAAAGATGAACGTCAGGCTAAGAATATTGATGAAAAGCTTGAAGAACAAGGAAGGCCTGCTACATAACAAAAACAAACAACAACAAAGAACTTGTCAGAAGAAAATCTCATGGCACGTCTAGACAAAAAAAAAAAAAAAAAAAAATCTATAAAGAGAGAGAGCTCCAGTTTTAATCTCTACTCTGTCAAAAAAAAAAAAAAAAAGGAGTTAGTACAAACCAAGCATGTGAAAAAAAAAAAAAAAGAGAAATTATAAAAGAAAAAGAAAAAGCTAAATTTCTCTACGTATTATGCTGCCCACTCTGGAGATTGTGCTAATACAAATTGAAGCATGCTTCAAAAGGCTTTATATAGAAAACTTCTGAGATAATAGACAAAAAAATTAGGCAAGCCATTAAATGCTGCCACCAAACAAATCATTGAAGTCAAATTCTGCGACTCAAATACACTCTACCAGAAAGAAAATGATACACAAGAGGCAAGATGAAATTCTAGCTTGCACATTGTTCAAAGCAATAAGATGCTGCCGACGTTGAAAACAGAGACGCAAATTAACCAATGTCAAACACTGTCAGGACAAGTAGAATAGAATGGCAATATGTTTCAACCGTGATTACCATTTCTTCCTCCGGATTTCTAGCAATTTCTGACAAGATTTCACAAAAATCAACCCACCGAAATCTTCTAAAGACTTCGAGCTTCAGAACCCAGAAAAAAACCATCCACGGTGGAGCCATAACGAGCCGCCACGCGCGGCCACAAAATCCCAACGTCCACTAGATTTCTCATTCAAATTTGTGCAAATCTGAGGAATATTTTACAAAACCGATGCCACCAATAGACTCATCGGCCTTAGATCTACAAAACCCAGAAAGATCATCACCAACGGATGTCCCACGCGCCATCACGCGCCGCCACAATCCAACAATGACCGGCGACCTAGTTCTTCAAATCTGTGCAAATCTGTTGACAATTTCACAAAACTGACAACACAGGGGTCTTGTACGGCCCAAGAACTATAAAACCTGAAAATTTCAGGCCTAAACGAGAATACACGCGCCACCACGCGCCACCAGAAGGTCCGGCATCACTGCCTTCAGCAACACGCGCCAACACGCGCCACTCCTGCATCACACGCGCTCCCACGCGCCGGATATTTTCACACGCGCCGACCGATATTCACGCGCTTCACGCGCCGATGGCTGACGCGCGCTTAAGTCAGATGATGTCATGGATGACGTCATCCTCCAAGGCTTGACCCGGTTGATTAAGCCGACCCGGTTTGACCCGCTCATTCTGACCCGGTCCGAACCTCCTGAAGTATAAAAAAAAAAAAAAAAAAAGAAAAAAAAAGAAGAAAAAAGCTTTGACCAAATTGAACTTTGACTTTGACCAAAAAGTCAAAATTTCCCACTCAGTTTTTTGAGTACATTTCGTTTTTAGGATCCGTTTCTTCATTCAAGACTCGGAAATCATGCAAATAGTCCAATTTCCAAAAGATTAACTTTTGCACAAATCCGGACCAAAAGTCAGAATTTTCAAAAAGGGCATATCTTGTCCAATTTTTCGCATAGATTCCGATTTTGAGGTCTATTTCTTCATTTGAGAATCCAAAATTGCTCAAATGATGTGATTCTACAATTGTTGGCTTTAATGTGAACTATGACCAAGAATCATGATGTCCAAACAAAGCTTGTCCTATTCAGATTTTCGCAAAGATTCTGATTTCGAAATTCACTTATTTGTTTTGGACTTGGAAACCACCAATCTGACCCACTTCTCCAAAGTACTAGCAGTGTCCGAAACTTAAACTCCCAAAATCAAAATTGGAGATTCATCCATTTTGTCCGGATTCTTTTAGGGTTATCCTCCATACTTCATCAAGGCTTCTCTTTCAAAGAACAGACGAACTCTCACAAGTGTATCCTAAACTGGGAATTGCTTCGGGTTACCAATTCAACCACTCCCGTTTGGCGCCTACCAGTCTCCAACCTACCATTCCCATTCGGTACCTACCGTTCTCATCTACCATTCTCACCAAGAAGTTCTCATCCGCCATTCTCACCAAAAATTTTCTCATCTGCCATTCTCAACTGCCTATCTACCGTTCTTCGTCTCTTCGCTATAAATAGAAGGTTCGGATTCATTAAAGCTCGTCAAGAAAAAACACACTGAACCACGAAATGAGAATTCGCTTCTTTCAAAATTCCAAACCCTCATTCTCACAGCCATTTCTCGTTATAGCCTCATCATTCTCAACACCAAGCAACCAATATTGCTTCATAATCAGTTTGAAATTAGCCCTCCCATGGCTTAGTAGAAACTCTCTTCACAACATCATTATAGTCTTGAGATCCAAAAAAATTTTGTTTCTCCCCTTAACGACCACATTTGTTCATAAAATTATTCATAACAAGGCTTGCATTGTCGTTCCACGCTTCCTCAGATTTGGTTGACCGGGACATCTAAGTCCAGCAGAGACACTTGTTCCTACCCTCATGGCTCTCGTAGTCTCTCTCCAATTGCCTGGTCTTCCAGCGGAAGCAGTGGTTCGGAACAAACAGCAACTTGGCTAGTTTCTAAGACCAGAATCACAAGTTAGTTCCATCTTTCATTTTTTTGTGCTTTTCCAACAAGCGACAATAGATGAAGATGGTGAAATGTGTTGGGGTATCCTACAGATTATCCTCCATCCAACACTTACGATGACCACCAAGGCACCAACTCATCAGGGATCAGCCTTTGGAGCCGGTAAATGGTCGCCAAAGCCTTATTCCGTGTCCCCACCAGTGTGGGACCCAAAGGTCATCGTTGCTAGTACCGCAGAACCCACTTTTCTAGAATTACTCCAACTTAAATTCCGCTTGAAGTATTTCAGAAAGTACTCTTCTGAAATTACTTCAACTTAACGTCCGTTGGCATGGTCCTATCACAAAGGCGCATTCTACGACTGTCCACCGGACCTCACCCAGCATGCAGTCAGTCCCATATCCCAAGGTGTACTCCCTAGAAACATCTGCACTAGAGAGTCCCCAATATACAGGACCAGCAACATGGTGTTATGCGTTTCACCTATTCATTTAGCTTCATCCCCGTCTTCTTCACCACCCAGCATGCAGTCGGTCCCATATCCTAAAGTGTACTTCCCAGAAACACCTACACCAAAAATTCCTTGACGTACAAGGCCAGCTTCATGGTTTTGTATGTTTCACACAGTCACCATCTCCTTTTCATCTTCATCGTCTTATTCTTTTCACAATCTCCCCCAACCTAGAATCTTATACTTGTGAAATTACTTCAACTTAACCTGAATGATACAATTACACATGCACATTCAACCACTTTCCCACATGTCCTCACCGTGATCCAAAATAGACTCCTCTGAGATAACTTCACCAGGAGTTCTTAAAAACGCGAGGCTAGCCCCATAGCTTTGCATGCTGTACCCAGCCAACATCCTCACCTTTTCCCCATCTTCTACACCCTGTGATCGCCACCAACGATTCAAAATACTCTTCTGAAATTACCTCAGCTTAACCTCTGCTGAAATGATTCAATTTTGCAAGCATATCCAACTTCTTGCAAATAATTTTCAGCCTCACCAACCACTCCAAGTACCATGGAACACTCTTGTGAAATTACTTCGACTTAACCTCTGCTGAGAAGGCTCGGTCACGCAAGTGCATTCAAATACAGGCAAATCCCTTTTCGGTTTCATCAAAACCTTTCATCTGGGTGGGTTTACTCTTCAGAAATTACCTCATCCTGCTGAAAGCTTCACTACCTTCAGGTACTTCACTTAAAAAGTCAAGTGTAAAAAAATTTGTTTTCAAAACTCATTCCCGCACCACACTCTGAAACTGTGTGCATGAACGAGTCTCGAGGGGGCATTTGTAGAGAGGGAAAATTCCCGACCTATCACAAGTTGACATGTCACGCTATCAAGTCCACAAAATACAGCTAATTATAAAGCATCGCGCATGGCAACTAGGTTTTGTTATCAATACTCAGAAACCAATAGAAATTTGCCAAGTATCATTGAAGTAAACCAATCACACATCAGCACATGTAAGCAATGACACAAGCAGTCTAGCACGTGTAAGCAATGACACAAGCGAACCAATCAGGCTGTGACGTGTGTCACCAATCAGACTCCGCCACATGTCGCTCACCTACCTCTAAACTCCTATAAATAGAAGCCTTCCTAAGGCATTCAGGGGGAGACATCAAAAGCATAAGCAGCATCAGAGAAGATTCAGAAGCACTCAGAAGTACAGAAGCTCTGCAGAAATCAAGCCTCAATTCCTTCAAGAACTTCAAGAACTTCAAACTCAAATGCAAGGAACATTCAAAGCAGAATCATCTAAATTATCTGCCCAGATCTTCAAGTTCACTGGAATCAAGCTCAAAAGCCTCCAGAAACCTCACAAACCATAAATCAGTGAAGTTCTGCAGATTCAAGCCTCTAAAGCATCGAAGAACTTCCACCACAAACCTTCGAAGAACGAAGAACGCGTCAAGAACACGAAGAACGTGAAGAACAAAGGATTTCTAACAAGCTCATAGCCAAAGATTCCTTGTAATTCTGTTTCAAAGATCTTCGATCCATTCTTCAGCCAAATTGAAGTATATCCGGTGTTCGAATCAAAATCACATCACCACAATTCCAATCAACAAATCTTTCAAGGAGATCGAATTAGAGGATCACTCTTTTGTAATCACAGAGAATTGTACCACATATTCATCAATACAAATTCGCATTTGTAAAACTATTTTACTTGTTTAATTTATTTCGGACTAGAAATTTAGTCGTCTACACATGCCAAACAAAAACTTTAGACTATTTTTTATTAGGTTGAAAAACATTCAATCTCGTTAAGTTTTCATTTGTTTTTTTGTTTGTTTTTTTTTCTCCAAAAAATTTATGTTATCTTGGTTAGAATTCCACGTGAAAATCAACGAAAAATTGACTATGTCTTTTGTGGTCAATAACAAAATTGTCATCCAAAAGCCTTGTTAAAATAAAGAGAGGTATATTTTTCCAAGAAAAGTATTATTTTTAGGACAAAGTTTAGCTACAAAACCAGTTGTAACCTAAGGCTACAAACTGCTCTAATAAATTGATATATGTGAAAAATAGCATGTGCATTGTACATTATTACTCAAGTAAACTTAACTGAACTAATCCTAACTAACTACACCACACATTAAAAAATAAAAACTAAAAAACCTATACCTATACGTTCTCTCTCTCTCTCTCTCTCTCTCTCTCTCTCTCTGTAAGCTGTAATCCAGAAACCCAGCTCCCACTAGCCAACCCAAACCCTCTTGTCTCCACCGCCGGCCCACCTCAAATCCTCCTTTATCTCACTACCAGCCCACCCAGTCTCCATTGCTCAATGCCACCTCTTGTACGTCACTCTACTGGTTCATAGGTCAAAACTAAATTTCCCTTTTTCCTTAATAACCTTGATTCCTTTAAGAATTGAAGAGGATTTGCTCGGTTTTTTTTTTTTTTTTTTTTTTTTTTTTTTTTTTTTTTAAGTTCTGTTTAGGTTTCATTTGGATTCCTCGTTAGCTATCACTTTCTTCAATTGGGTCAAGAATTCAATTGGGCCAAGAATGATTTAAGTCTCAAACCCACTATCCAGAATTATTATATTACTGTTCATATTCTGACTTGCTCTAGAAAATTTTATCAAGCTATGAACTTGTTGTCTGAATTGATAGAAATGTTTAAGGTTGTTTCACTAGATGATGGTGATGTTTTTGAAAGTTTGGTTTTGTGCGGTGAAGATTGTAAATCGAATCTAGTTGTCTTTGATATGCTTATTAAGGCTTATGTGAAAGCCAACATGATTGAAAAAGGTTTTAGGACTTTTTGGAGGTCTGTGGAGGTTGGTTTTGTCCTTTGTGTAGTTTGCTTGCAATTTTCATTTGAAAATGGGTTGGTGAAGCTCAGATGTGTTGTTCGGTGTTAGGAGGTATATGAAGAAATGGAGAGAATTGGGATACGTCCAAATGCTTATACATTTAATATGTTGATTAATGTTTGATGAATGGGCTGGCGGTGGAGATAGCAGAGGATTTTAGGTGGTGGGCCAGCGGGGGAGACGGTACAGGATTTGAGGTTGGCCGGCAGTTGAGACATTATAGGATTAGAGGTTGGTCGACGGTGGAGACAAAGAGTTTGGGTTGGCCGGCCGGTGGTGGATACAAGAGGGTTTAGGTCTCTGGCTTTAGGAGCTTGGTTTCTTCGATGAGAGAGAGAGAAAAGAGAGAGAGAGAGAGAGAGAGAGAGAGATTATACATTATGTCCTTTTAGGTTTTTTGTTTTTATTTTTTATTTTTTTAATAGTTGGTGTAGTTAACTAGGGTGAGTTGGGTTAAGTTTACTTAAGTAATTATGTGCAATGCACATGCCATTTTTTACATGTTAGTTTTTTAGAACAGTTTGTAGCCTTAGGCTACAACTAGTTTTGTAGCTAAAATTTGTCTTTATTTTTATTTTATCATCAGCCTACTTCATTGTTTCAAGTTTTAATAAGGTTGAGTGAAAAGGAATACTACTCCTAATAAAGAATACATACGGCTAGAGGTGACAATTTTTATTTATATACATGAACCCACCCATTACCCACTTAATTTGGATATGTCTTAACCTAACCTATTTGAATATTTGGGTTAAATGGATAAAGGCCCATTAGGTTATTTAATTATAGGTCTTAATGGATAAACCTACTAATACCCATTAAAAACTATCTAAAATTTAAATAAATAACAGAAAATCTAAATTTCTAGAAAATGACCAAATTGCCCTTGAAACTTAAAAAATAACCAAAATATCACATGAAACCTAAAAAATGACCAAAATGCCCTCAAAACCTTAAAATTGCCAAAATACTCCCAAAACATAAAAAATAACCAAAATACCCGTGAAACCTAAAATTACCAAAATACACCCTAAACCTAAAAAATGACCAAAATACTTCTGAAACCTATGAAATAACCAAAATATCCCCGAAACATAAAATTACCAAAATACCCCCTAAACCTAAAAGATGACCAAAAAACCTCTGAAGCTTATAAAATGAAAAAAAAATACCCCCTAAACATAAAAAATGACCAAAATACTCCTAAAACCTATAAAATGACTAAAATACTCTCAAAACCTAAAAATTACCAAAACACCCTCATAAACCTAAAAGATGACTTAAATACCTCCGAAGCATATAAAATGACTCCATAAACCTAAAAAATGACCGAAATATCCCTTGAAACTTATAAAATTACCAAAATACTCCCTAAACCTAAACAATGACCAAAATACTTGCATAACATAAAAATTACAAAAATACCCCCCCGAAACCTAAAAAATGACCGAAATACCCCCCCGAAACTTAAAAATGACCAAAATAACCCCTAAACCTAAAAAAAATGTTTGAAATACGTCCCAAAACCTTAAAAATGACCAAAATACCCTTAGAATCAAAACAATGACCAAAAAAATCCCAAAACCTAAAAAATTACCGAAATTCCCTCGAAACCTATAAAATAACCAAAATACTCTTAGAACCTTAAATTTGTCAAAAATACATCCAAAATACCCTAAACCTCTATTTTGATAATTTTTGATGTTTTAGGTGTATTTGGTCATCTTATAGGTTTAGGGGTAATTTGATCATTTTTTAGGTTTTAGGGGTATTTTAGTCATTTTTTAGGCTTTGGGGGGGTATTTTGGTCATTTTTTAGGCTTTGGGTATATTTTGGTCATTTTTTAGGTTTCAGAGGTATTTCGATCATTTTCTAGGTTTAGGGAGTATTTTATTAATTTTTAGGTTTTGGGGGTATTTTGGTTATTTTATAGGTTTTGAGGGTATTTCAGACATTCTTTAGATTTATGGGGTATTTTGGTAATTTATAGGTTTCAAGGGTATTTAGATCATTTTTAGGTTTACGGGGGGTATTTTGGCATATTTTTAGGTTTTGGGTCTATTTTGGTCATTTTTAGGTTTGGGGGTATTTTGGTCATCTTTTAGGTTTTGATGGTATTTCGGTCATTTTTAGGTTTCAGGGGTGTTTCGATCAATTTTTAGGTTTAGGGAGGTATTTCGGTCAACTTTTAGATTTAGGGGGTATTTTGGTCATTTTTAGGTTTTTGAGGGGTATTTTGATTATTTTTTAGGTTTTGAGAATATTTTGGTCATTTTAGAGGTTTTGGGGGGTATTTGCTTATTTTATAGATTTTGGGGGTATTTTGGTCATTTTAGTAGTTTTTAAGCATATTTGGTGATTTTAGAGATATCGGGTGTATTTTAGTCATTTTAGAGGTTTCATAGGTATTGCTCATTTTAGAGATTTTGAGGATATTTTGGACATTTTAGTGGTTTTTGAGCATATTTTGTGATTTTAGAGATATCACGGGTATTTTGGTCATTTTAGACGTTTCATGGGTATTTTTCTCATTTTAGAGATTTTGGGGATATTTTGGTTATTTTAGTGGTTTTTGAGCGTATTTGGTGATTTTAGAGATATTGTGGGTATTTTGGCAATTTTAGAGGTTTTATGGGTATTTTCCTCATTTTAGAGATTTTGGGGATAATTTTGGATGTTTAAGGGTGTATTGGTAATTTTGGAAGTGTAGGGCTGTTTGGGTCATTGTAGGTATTTAAGGGTATTTTGGTAATTTTGGATGTCAAAAGAGTATTCAAGTAGTTTTAAAGGTATATGGTTCATAATAGGTTAAATGGGTGGGTTACTAATTAAATGGGTTGAGTTGGTAATGAGTAATTAAATTATATATGAACAGGTTATAAATGGATAAATAGGTAATTACATACTCAACCCATTTATGACCCAATCTATCCATTTGCCACCCTACATACGGCCAACCTACCCCAGATGCGGCCTTCTCAAATTTGAATTATCATGCCCTCTATAATTGTTGTTGGGCTCACAATATTTGGTATGACAAATTTTTCCCTTTTGCTTCTCCTGTGCTATTCAATCCTAGAGTAAACTTAATGCTTGGGGTAAAGTAGAGTATATTGCATTCCTGGACAATTGTCTTTATATTTCTATTTGGAATATCTTGTGTAACCCTGCATTTCTCTTAATTTTCGAAATGAAACCCTATATTCATGAAAAATCCTTCATCTATGACCAAAACATGTAAAAAATAAAAATTTACCATGGTGCAAAACCTCTTAGAGCATCCACATTGGTGGAGTCATAAATTTAGTAATATGGCTCCACAAAAAGCTACTTTATCTATTTTATCTATTAAATCTTTCCACTTTATAAAACACTTAACATTGTTCCCATGGGCTTACCACTTTATTCCTAGGGCTTTCTCGGCCCATTTACTTCTTCTTTACCTCTTATTGTTTCCATGGGCTTACCACTTCACTCCTTCGGCTTCCTCGACCCACTTACCGTTTTTTTTTACCTTTTGTTACTCTCATGGGCGTGCTGGCCATCATCCCAACTATGTTAGCCCATTGGGCTTGTTACCTTATTTTTTACCATTTTGCCTTTCGTCTTCCTCTCATTTCCCTTATTATTAGGCTTCTTTTGCTACTAAGCCTTTTGATAAAAGTGGGTATCAACAATAATTATGTAGCAAAGCTCTAATATGTTTCAGATTGTGTGGTAGCATAAGTAGTACGTGCCCTCTCCGTCTCTCCTTTACCAAATCTCTAAATTTTAATTTATTTTATAAGAAGGATTCAATACAATATGAGCCAACCTAATTGATGATGCTCTATAAGTTTTCGGCATCAATTAGCGAAAAGGATGATGCAAAAAGTTATTAATTGTCCTAAAGATTTTGTGTAGCCGTGTTTAGAAGAAGTTTAGGATCACAAAATTTTTTATAATTTTTTGTCATAATTGTGACGTGGCAGAGTGTGATTAGTGAAAAAAAATTTTTTTAATAATAAAAAATTAGGCTTTCAAGCCCAATATCAATATATCAACCTGTGCAATAAAAGCTAATTTTATATATAATTATATATAAACTTAAAGCAGTTGTTACTAAGTACTAAAAATTTAAAATCATAATGTTGAATATAGTGAGTGTTTAATGATTACCTCTCGGTGAAGGATTGAAAGCGTGAACTCTCTCAATCTCGTCTCCCTCAAAAATTAAAATGCTGGAAAAAAAAAAAACGTTAGTGAATAGTAGTTACTACTTAGTATACTGAGTCAACTGACTAAATATATAAATAACTAAAAACTAACTAAATAAATTAACTAAACTGAATCAACACACCAAAAACTAAATTAAATAAATAAATAACTAACTAAAAACTCAATAAATAAATAACTAAAAACAACTCACCCCCTCACACGCATAAATAACTAAATAAATTACACTCATAACCATTAATGGTTAGCACTTAGTTAACACTGTTGACTCATTAAACACACTATTAACTCATACTCACACAGTCACACACATAAATAACTAAGTGTTAATGAGTATAAATAATGAGTCGAGTTAGTCAACAGTGTTAACTCACACTCCCAAGTCCCAAGTCATAACTCACACGCATAAATAACTAAATAAATTAAACATAGTCACACAGTCACACGCATAACTCACAGACTCGCTTACACAATAACTAAATAAATTAAACACAGTCACACATTCACACGCACAACTCACAGACTCGCTCACACGCATAAATAACTAAATAAATTAAACACAGTCACACACTCACAGACTCACACGCATACACTGATACACACATTAAAACCAATGTCTCACTCAGCAACAAAAATCATTTCCATCCGATTCACTCAGTAACACTGATACACACATTAAAACCATTCCCATCCGATTCACAACAGCAACAAAAATCAAAAACCAATGTCTCACTCCGTTTCATTAAAACCAAAAGAAAAGGGCTGAATCCGGCTGATGGCTTACCGTAATTTGCCGCGGGGAGCTGCTGCTGCCTGCTGCTACGACGAGGTGAGGCGACTGGGGCGAGTTGGTGAGAGCGAGAGAGAGAGAGTTAAGGGAACCCAGGTCTGAAATAAGATGAATTTATAGTGAGGTCTGGTCAGGTATGTGTCAAAACCTACATAAAACGGTGCCGTTTTGTGTATGTGTGTGTGTGTGTGTGTTTTTTAATAACCCAGTATACGATGACGTTTTGCTTAAAATTTTAAAACAAATACATACCTAAACGACGCTGTACCTCCCTGATCTGAACTTCTCTGTTTGTATCGGTTCGGTTCGGCTCTACTCGATGCAAGCTCTGCGTCTCCGATGTCCTCACCGCACCGGCATCGGAGCTCCGTTCGCATTCCGACCACCGGCATCGGCTCTGTCGGTCAGTGCCAATGGCGCCGATGGAGCCGATGCCGGTGCGGGAGGGTCGGCGCCGGTCGGTTTTGTCAGCTCCGGTGATAGCTTGCACACTCCTAGGGAGAACAGTATAGATTGGATTTGGACAAGTTAATTTTCTAACCTGAGAGCTTACAATACCAATTAAGGATCTTCATTATATTTTCTAATGAGTTATTGTCCTTCCTAAAGAATAAAAGGGAATCATCAGCAAACAACACGTGAGTAAAAGAAAGTCCATTCCTCCCTAATTTTACCTCTTTTATCCTATTTAAGCTTTCAGCTTGAAAAAGGGAAATGGAAAAAATGTTTGCACATAGAAGAAAAAGATAAGGGGACAAAGGGTCTCCCTGCCTCAAACCTTGTGCAGGTATGAAAGGGGTTGTCAGGTTCCCATTTACAAGTAAAGTATAAGACATAGAGGTTGTCAACAAGTGAGTTGAAAGGGGTTGTCAAATTCCCATTACTGTTCTTCAAATAATACCCAGAAAGTTATAAAGTACTAAATTTGTGTATTGAATTGTCTTTATAGTACTATTTTAGACTATTGTACGTAATATGAATATAGTATATACAAAGAAATTTTTTTTTTCATCTCATTTATTATTCGCCCCTTTCTCCAAAGACAAATTTCTGGCTCCGCCACTGAGGGTGTGTTTCTAAAATTCCTCTAAATTAAGGCTTTTGTACACTTACATTGGTTTTTTCACATCTTTTATTTCACACCAACTTTCATATGTTAAAATATGGACATTTTTTAAAGGATAATTTTTTTTTTTTGAGAAACCAATTGCTAAAAAGGATAAAGTTTGGTTCTAAATATGTTTAGAGTTATTTTTTTTCAATTTATTAAGTGTCAAATTATAAACTTTCTAAAAAAGTAAGTGTCAAATTATAAAGACTCCATGTATATTGTTTAAACAAGTTACATTACTCATTAAAAAATATATGTGACTAAAATTATATACAATAGTTTCTTTAATTACCATATACATACTAGGTTTGTTGGAGTAAGATAAGTTTAAATATGTTTATATTTAAACATTTTTTTTTTATATAAACATGCCTGCGTCAATAATAAATATAAATATTAACGTAAAAGAGTAGAATGTAACCTAGCTGGAAACAATATTTTTCCCAATAAATCAATATCTTGTCTTTGATAGACTTTGATTGATGTCTATACTAAGAATGCCGTCATATATATTAAAAAAAAAATGTCTATAGTAGGAAAGGGGTAAAAAGGGGAATAAGTACACGTGTGAATTCCCATTAAAAAAAAGTTGGAAAGGGGAATTTGCCATGTTCGTTTTGTAAGTATAGTGATACACGTGTGAATCAGGGGATGGTTGTCGACCACTTGTTTTTGGGAGTTGGATATTCTTCTTCTTACAAAAACAAAATCACAAGGGAGTGTTTGGTGAAGTAGTTTGAAAATTGTTATTTATTATTTTTTTAAATACGTGTGAGTGAAAAAGTGTATTGAAATACGTAAAATACTATTTAAAAACTAAAAATTGTTATTTAAAAACACAAACCAAAACCCCCCCCCCCAATCTCTCTTATTCATAGAAAAGAGAAAAGAGGCCTTTTGATGCACTTTACTCTTTTTGTCTGAATCTTACTTGTCTCAATCCACAGAGCCTCATCTCTTCTCGACCTCGTCAGCTTCTCTTCGATCTTCCTTTTGTCTTCTTCAATCTTCAATCTTGGATCTTACTTATTGTACGTCCACTCAACTCTGTCACAAAGCTGATTGCTTGGAACCGAAGAAAGAGAAGACGAACAATGGCAGAAATTGCAGTCACGGGAGCAATAACTCTACTTACCACGGCGGTGCCGTTTCTCTACAAAGTATGTTCCGTCGGCGACCGTGATAACATCGAAGAAGTAAGAAAATGGTTGAATACTATGATAGCTTACCTGAAGGACACGGCAGGAAGAGAATATACGGCAGGTTTGAAGGATCGAGTTCAACAAGTGCAAGATTTAGCATATGAGACTCAAGATGCAATTGAAGAGTTCATGTATGAAGTTCCTGAGCACTTCCATCATCATCGGATCACGAAATTTCTTCACGGGGTTGCTCACTCTGTTAAGGACTTTGCTCCGCTGTGGCGATTGTCCTCCCGCATGGCAGATATCAAGAAAAACGTCGACAGCATCAGAGACTTTGATATACTTCGCATTTGTTCCTCTCCAGTTGCTTCAAGTTCTACTACAGCTGGAGAGGTATCAGAGACTTATAATTCATTTTCCAGGAATGACCATCATGTTCTTGTGGGCATTCAGAGGCGTGTAGAGGCACTTCTTGATCGTGTTTTCAGGGGAGATCAGCCAAGGGATCTTAGGGATATAGTAATTTCAGTAATCGGAGACCCGGGTTCAGGTAAATCCACTGTTATCCACGAAGTCTTTGAAAGGGTCAAAAATAGTTTTGAATGCAATGCTTGGGTTTCTGTCCCTCCCTCTTGTGAGGACTTGTTAGAGAAACTTTACTACCTTTCGACCCAGGAAGACACAAAAAAAAGAGGTTGCAGTTTCATTTAGAACAAAAAAGATACATCCTTGTTTTTGATGGTATTTGGTCTGAAAATCAATGGCACTGCATCAAAATGTTACTTCCTTGTAATATAAAACAGGGTAGTAAAATAATCATCTCCACTCGTAATCGCAATTTAGCTTCTATTTGTTCAAGCTCTCATGATTATATCTATGATCTCAACCTTAATCCATTAACATGGAAAGAGGCGTGGGAGCTCTTCTGTAAGAAGGTCTTCCAAGGTGACAAATGCCCGGATCATTTGGTTGATTGGTGTGAGAAAATTGTGATAAGATGTGAAGAATCACCTCATGCAATTGTTGCAGTTGGCAATTTCTTGTCAAATAAACCACTTATTGTGACGGAGTTTAAGAATGTACTTGATAGCCTTGAATTTGAACCAGGACATCCTGTCTCTCTTTCCTGCTGTAGAATTTTCTCGCATAGTTATTACCATCTATTGCCCAACCTCAGGTCTTGTTTTTTGTACTTTTGCAATTTTCCCGAGGATCACTCTGTTACACGTGGAAGACTAATCCACCAATGGATAGGTTGCTGGTTCATTGAGAAAAAAGAAGGTAAAACTCTGGAGCAGGTGGCAAATGAGTACTTAGATGAGCTAGTTCAAATGAGCATGGTTCATGTGACCAGGCGAGATTCTGAAGGACGAATAAGGAGTTGTCGAGTTTCTAATCTTGCAAGACGGTTCATCCTTTCCATGTCTGAGAAGGTGAAATTCATTAATGTTCTTAGAAGTCCAAGTGCCGGTTTGGGAGGTGGGAAAACCCATCGCTTATCTCTTCACAATTGCTTCCCCTCCATGCTACTAAGGACAGACCTCCCTTATGTTCGTACCTTTTCTATGTTTGGGGGAGGCAATTTTTCAGAGTCAATGGCCAATGAACTTTTCAAAAACTTCAAGTTGATGACAAGTCTAGACCTGGAAAATGCAGCCTTGCAACATTTTCCAAAAGAAGTTGTCAAACTCACCCTCCTAAGGTACTTAAGTTTGAGGAGTACAGGGATAGATTCAGTTCCAGAATCTATTAAGAAGCTTCAGAACCTAATAGTTTTGGACCTTAGAAATACTCGTATCATCAAGTTGACCAAGGAGATCTTTGAACTTCCTAAGTTGCTCTATTTATTTGTTGGTTGCCCAAAGGCTGTTGTAGGAGTACAAGTGCATCCAGACATTAAGCGTTCCGTTTCGTTACAGAAGCTGTCACTTATCAAGGCAAACTATAAGGAAATAAGCATTGTTAAAGAGTTGGGGAACTTAATTGATCTGCGGAAACTAGGGATCACAGAACTCAAGGAAGAAGATGGAAAAGATTTGTGTGCATCCATTGAGAAGATGGAGCATCTTTCTTCTTTGTCTGTGAACTCAGCTAGCAAAGAGGTGTATCTTGATTTGAATTACATGAACAAGTCTCCTCAACTGATTCGCAAACTATTTCTTGGAGGGAGGTTGAAGACAATTCCAGCATGGATTGGTGAACTTAATGATTTGTTTAAAATTGAGCTCAAATGGTCAAAACTGCAAAACAGCCCACTTGAGGCCCTTCATGCTTTGCCTTCTCTAAACGAGCTACATCTGTATGCTGCTTACACTGGTGCATTTCTGGAATTTATTGCTCAACCATTTCTAAAATTGAGGTTACTAGAAGTTGAACAATGCAATCAGTTAAAACAGGTAGTGATTCTAGAACAAGCACTGCCTAGACTTCAGAAGCTGATTATAATAAATTGTGACCGCCTAGCCGTGGTGCACATAACAATGAATATGCTAAGCCAGCTGGAGGAAGTGCGTGTACAACAGGACTGTATTAGAATGATAGAAGAATGAGAAACATTGTGACTGATGCATCTTTGTGGTAAGCTTTCACTGAACAAAAATATTATTGTTATTTTTTCCTATACCATACTGCCATGATTGCACTTTTTTTTTTAAATTGTTTAATATATATATATATACACAGTAGAGTTAGCCAACACTCAAACAAGATGGCTGGATGAAATTTGTCAAATATTTTTGTGATGCTGTAGCCTACAATTATATATGTCATATTAAAAGCAAAGATCAAGATCCAGTCACACTAACAAAAAATGACACTCTCTTGTAATAGAGTGAGGGATAATGGTGAAAGGTCTTTCACATCACAATCTCCTCTACACACAACTCTATTTTACTTTAGCTGTCATCCAAGCCCATATCTTTAGTGTTTGTGTGAAAGTGTCAGCAGTCCTTGATTTCAGGACAATGATTACATTTTACTAGTCGCAGACCCACGCAATGCATGGGAATATATAAATATTTTGTAATGGAGTATAATATATAAAAAGTAACAATCATTTCAAATATTTATTTTTTTTAATATTTCTACAATTATTTTTTTTATCTTTTTTAATCTACAAAATACAAATATATCATACTATTATATTTTGTATGCTTGATTAATATTCTTTTTGAGGCGAACTATTTCTAATTTCTGTTGTAGTATGTTTTATTTGATATACAATTAAACTTTATAAGTTTTAAATTTATTATTCAAATTTCTCATCTCGTAAGGAATAATGAGATTATCATAATAATAAAAATTTATCACAAAATTACAATGTTATCTTAATCAAAATTAAAATGAAACAAAATGAATAAAAGATAGACTTTATAGTAATTTACTACTCAAAATTTATAGGCAAATTCTAAAAGACAGACTTTGCAGAATATGTTTTGACATAAAATCAAATTCCTATTTCCAAAAAAAAAAAAAAAAGTACTAATCCAAATCAAAATTCAACCAAAGCTATAAAAGGGAGAGAGAAAACTTTGTAATGGGAAATTAAAAAAAAAAAAAAACCAAAACACATATTAAAAAAAAATCAACCTTAATCAGAATTATAAGAAAGAACAAAAATCCATGAGAGAGAGAGAGAGGGAGAGAGAGAGAGAGAGAGAGAGTACTTACAGTTTTTTGTGGGGAAAATATAGATTGAATGGAAGAAATTATATTGAATTTATACAAAATAAAATAGGGAAAAGAAGAGTCAAAATATAAGAAATAGAAAATGATGAAGTATGACAGTAAAGTAGAGAGTAGTAGGAAGATAAAGAGGTAAAAATTTAATAGACCCTCACTTATACTAATTTCCATCAAAGACCAAATTGCCAAACACATGCCATTGATTCTAGTCATATCCACTACACACATTCATCAATGTGTCTACATACAAATCACCCACTTGCCATTACATTCATTTCTTTAATATTCTGAATTTCCACAAAGAATCAAAATAGTGCATATACGAATTGTAAGTAAGTGAGTCACCTATATTGCCATCACGTTGTGGTCAAAGTTGGTGGCAAACTTGCTAAACTTGACCAATTGTTTTTGCCTCGGAGAAGATGTCTATTAGCATTTCAGGTCATAAAGTTTAAACGTCTATGGGAACTTATCATAATGTATCAGCTACTATGCCCCAAAAATAACAGTTTGCTTCTAATCACATCAGCTATATTATACTATGTTTACTAAGGAAAGGAATAGCAAAATACAAAATTTAAAACTCAAGTATAGAAGTATTGTTATGTCTTGTCTAAAACTCATGTACACAATATTCTAGATATTCAATAGGAGAAAATTCTAAAAAGAAAATGAAGTTGTTGAAAAAAGTAGCATAATCCAAAATCTAAAACTAAAAACCCAGCTGTTGTTCATGTACACAATATAATAGGTAGATATTCAAGAGGTTACCAATTATTTGGTATGACCTCTCTAAAAGAAAGGCTCAATAAATGTCAATAGGTAAATCAAAAAATAAAAAAGAAAAAAGAAAATAAATGACTACATGGCGTTGATGTGGCTTAACTGGAGCGTATTGATTTCTTGGATCTAGTTCTGAAATTTGGGATTGTAAGTTAGTTTGAGCTCAACTCGAGTCTAAAAACTTATATGCAATTTGGTCCGTAGTTAAGTGTATGAGTTAGAAGGATAGGTTAGGCTATGCTAGGACTCCAGGTTATAAACTTTGAGCCAAGCCTGGATTAGTCTCTAACATGGACCAAACTGACAATTTTTATTTATGTTTTGATAGAAAAGAAGAGTTTGAATAATATATCAGAAGCAATACATTGGAAAAATTCTCAATTATAAGAATGGCCATGACGAAGGAATGTCTTCCATTCAAATGAACAGTTTCGAGCGTACAAAGCTAACTCATGGGCAGCCCAATACAATATACATGTGACTAATGAAATTCTGCAGAAAGAAACTGTAGAGCCTTCATTTTGGCTTCATCCAGCAGATGCCCAGCACTCCCAAGACATATCAGTGGAATTAAGAGCTGCTATTTGAAGTTTTCTATCTCCTTCAAAAACCACCTGACGGAACCCCAACTCTCCTGTAAAATGAACTGCTTGGATCACCAAAACAACCTTTGTATCATCATGATTGCGTCCCCTATGAGATTGAACTGCCAACGTTGAGAATAACCGATCAACAAATTAATTCCCGCTGATCTAGACCATATGGTCATTGGATTATGGCAACCATCAAAGTTTATCTTGGTAACATCATGCAGGGGAAGCCTCCACTTTGCCGCTATCGAGCTATCTTAGAAGCTTCACATTGGTCATCTCTACATCTTGACTCACTCCCATTTCACCAATGAAACCCTTCTATCAAAGCATAAAATCCATCAGTACCTCAAAGTGATTTATATTATCAAAATCCTTATGTACATAGATAGAAGTAGCACCCTACACATGAATTACAAATGGACAATGGACTCTGTATCATCGAAACAAACTTCACATTTAGTGCGTGATCCAATTTTCATTGCATATAAAGGAGTATTTATAGGGAGAATACCTTGACGTGCTTTCCACATGAAAGTAGGCCTTATTTGGAACCACCATTCACCATGAAAACTCAAATTCATTTTTAGTTCATACACTTTGAGATCATGAAAGCTCAAACCAATTCATCATGAAATCCCAAAATTGAATAACTTTTTTTTTTCCTAGTGATGAGATGGAAATAAATTTAAGAATAATACAAATAACAAAACTCATTTTGAGTTCATACACTTTGGACATGGGCTGCTAATGTTTGCCTCTCATGTGCTTCAGTTTTGTCTGCAATTATCCCATTGAAGGCCATACCAATCAATTTGTGGAGAGAAAAATTGAAAATTTATAAAGAAAAAATATGACAAGTGAGGAGGTGAGGAGGTTGTAATCTATTGGTGACTGTCAAAATTCCATATAATTGCGGCATGTGAAGAGTCTAGGTTAATAGAGAGACACATGGTATAATTGGAGATAGAGTAACACCTGAATTTAAGTAGAGGCTCAATAAATTTCAATAAGTAAATCAAAAAATAAAAAATGAAAGAAAGAAAATGAATGATGACATGGCGCTGATATGGCTTAACTGGAGCGTAGCAACAATAAATGCTACGCTTCAGCTTTTAGATATATATAGATTAGTGATAGATATATAATTTTTTTTTTTTTTTTTTTGATAGGTAAAAGCAAATATATTCAAGAAAACTGCTAGATGCAAAAAAGCATCAGCATAACAAAAGTACACAGAGATAGAACACAGAGAAAGAACAACAGAAAAAAAACAAAGAGAACAAAAATTACAAAGAAAGAGAACTAATAAAAAGAGAAAGAGAGTCACTAGATGTGAGTCCCCAAGCCCTAGCCCAATCAAAGAGGGAACCAGAAAAGAGAGCAAGCAATTGGTCCTTGGATAATGGTGGTTGCATAATGCTAGCGGCACTATCAATAGTTACTAGTCCTGAAGGTTACGGTCCAATATTTCTTGTATTATGGATACTGTACAAGGCAAGTACTGCAAAAATATATTGAAGATTGTAAGCACATTGCATGCAATCTTCTGGACTAAAGTTTTAAAATGTTCATGAGAACTGCTCCATAATTACAGAGCAAGCGTGATTTGTCATCTATCTTGAATCTTGAGTTTACATAGCTCAACTAGGGAGCACATTCCATTCAATCTTCTAGATCAGCCTTTTCAAATGTCCATGAATCTAACTGCATAATTTCTTCTATTCAAAATTGGATAAGAGTTCAGTATATCTTTTTTCTTTTTTTTTTATAAGTAATAAAGTTTCATTGATAAAAAAGAGGAACACCCAAGTATACAGGATGGTGTTGTTGGTTGAATCAGTATAAAAAAGAGTTCAGTATATCTAGGATGGTGTTGTTGGTTGAATCAGTAAGCCAATTTAGCAGTGAGACTCTGCCGATGTGTGTAGGGTCCAAATTACCTAATCTGGTTGCTGATCTTCTGACAAGTGGATTATGAGGATGTTTAGTGCTTTAATATTCTTAAAAATCAGCCCTAATAAGTTCTTTATTCCACTGGATTGGAATTGTAGTGATTAAGTCCATGACCCTGTTGATCTGGACAGGATTGGGGAATGCTTTGCTTGTAGATAGAGATTGGGAAGGATTGGTATTGATGGGTTTTCTCACACCTTACAGCCAAGGTGTAGGTCTTTACCTCGTGGAATTGATTTCCACTGCCATGAGCTCTTGGAGGCTACTTTAGTTGCTCTGAAGGATTTTCCTCTCAAGTATTTACATTAGAGCATTTTCACTCATGGTTTTTCTTCCCCATTTATCTTCCATATGGCAAAACCCCAAGTCTCACACTTTTAGATTTACACAAGGAAACCCCAAGGTTTGAGGTATAAAGGCCTTCCCCACCAAAAATATAAAGCAACCCATTCATTTTAGAGCAAACAGATTTTTGAAAAATTGAGAGAAGGTATAATATAAATTGGTGAGGCTACTAGTATTGGCCTTGTTAGACAATCCCTTGATATTTGGGATAACACTTGTCCCTTCAATCTCTAGATTTGACTCTTAATCTTTCCTCAACTTCATTGAGAGTGGCTGTTTGGAGAGGTTGCTTGAAGGCCAAGGTATTTTGAGTGGAAAGGTGCTTTTCTGGTGTTAAAGATAGGAACAGATCTCTGTGGCTTTTGGGGAATTTACGTTTTTGATAAAAATCACATTTGATTTCTTGGCATTAACAGAATGACTCGACTATAATTGAAATTTCTCTATGCAGTATTTGATAGCTATAGCTTGGTTTAGGAGATTTTCAGGGAATTTTAATCATTTTCACTATTGCAAGGCCCATCCTAGGGGGGAGGGGGGGGGGGGGGGGTGAGGACTAACATTAACAGCTGAGGAATAGAGAACTAGGGTTTTATCATTTCAATTGACTAGAAAGAGAGAGATAATGAGAGCTAGAGGCAGCCAACCAATGACCAGGCTTGATTCTGAGTTGGGTATTCACTTTGTCTATATCTCTGTGTTCCCTATCTTCCCTATCTTGGGAGCCAATAATTTTGGAGAGGATTGTAATGGAATTTAAATGTGGTGAAATTGGCAGACAGTAATTCTCAAATGCATGTATTGAGCAGCAGAAGCTGACATTTTGATTGCAGGAAGAAATCTTTTTTTAGAACCTAGCTTCCAAATTCACTACGGATTAGAATAGTAATTGGGTAAGGTTGCCTACAATGACCTGTCCCAGATCCCACACAAGTGGGAGCTTTGTACACTGGGTACGACATTTTAAAATTTGGGCCTTGGTGTGATGGCAAGGGCCTTCTACCAAACATTACAGGTCACGGGTTCAAGTTTGGGAATTAGCCTCTCCAAACAAAATTGTGGGTTTGATTGCCTAGCATGACCTCTCTTAGACCCCGCAAAAGTGGAAGTTTAGTGCACTAGGTACGACTTTTTAAGATAATAATTGTGTACATTTGGATTTGTTAGAAACTGAAAGGGATATAAAGGGGTGCCCAAAGTAGGCATGTCTCTCCGTGTAACTCCTTGGAGTAAGTCCTAGGCATTACTCAAAGAAGTAATGCCTTGGGCTGTTACTCTATGCCTCTTTGCTCGCTATAAATGAGATGGAGGCTATAGAAACCCCATGAGAGGTATCCCAGATCACAATTACAAAATCAGCATATCTCAGTGCGCTAGTGTTGGTGAGGCTCTTGGGCTGATGGTCTAGTTTGTTTCACTCAAGTAGTGTAAAACACCGTTAGTAAACTGATTTGTCACGTATCACTCAAGCTGGAACGAGGCACAAGTTTGAGTTTCTGTTCTATGTGGAGGATAGGACAACGTAGAACAACCTCAAAGCTCCTATAAGACCACTGGTTTAAGTCAAGAGAGGTATGTTGAAAAACTGGAAATAAAAATTCTGCTGTTTAGTCTATGTTTGTTTCAGGATTATGTTTGTTTAAGGATTAAAGCTGGCCTAACTCAACATTTGTACAGAATGAAAGAACAAAATTTGTACTGTAGAATGTCAACCCAAATTAATTTCTGTGAAATCTCACTAGGTTTTCCTAACTAGGACTGACTTGCAGCAGAATACAGTGTGACAACACTGACTTGGATTCTGAATTTGTGGTATAGTTGGTCATTATATTGAAGCTTAAATCTGGAAAATTTTTGGATTTTTAGAATTCTTTTGGTTTGTGAAATTTGGGGTGGAAATGGGCTGATCTGCTGTGCATGACCTTCGGACACTTTCTCAGTTGGTGAGAATTGCCTTGTCAGTATAGTGCATATGAGTTTTAGAAAAGTAAATAAACTTGTAGAACAATGGGTTTGAACTTGGGGCAGTGGATTGGAACAAATAATTAGAGTTTAAGTTATTATGTTAGATTTGAGTTCAATATATGTTAATTGATAAATAGGAGCATATGAGCATTTCTTCAAGCTCTTTAGACAAGGAAGTAAGGTCATACTAGTGGTTACCATTAGTTAATGCTGTATCTTAAGCTTTCGAGGTAAGTAACATATATGAAATGCTCTGAATTTTTTATTGTTGTTGTTGTTGTATGTCTTCTACTTCTCAACTTTCCTTTGAAAAAACCACAATTTAGTATTTTTGAGCTAATGAGTTTGTCAGTTTACTTTTATCAAATGTACTTCAATAGAAATCATTATTTGTGCACTACTGTTCTAAAATGATATCCGGTCATACTTTTGGGGCCAAACACTTTGTTGTCTATATTTCATTTGCTAAAAACTTTCCTCAATGACATAAGTAATATAGTTTTTGGACAGATTATTATGTTAGAAATTCCCCTATAATTGTTTTTCATTCCAATATTTTAACTTGAACTACAATGCTATGCGGATATTTTCAGAATCTTCACCTTTTTTGATTATGTATTCTAACAATGTGATTTAAGGTTTATGTAAGAAACAGTTATTCATATTTAAATTTTGAAACTTGGTTGACTGTGTAATCTAGTCTTGCCCACAGGGTAATAACATATGGCGATCTATTAGTCATTGGTGTCATCTGACCTTACCCGTAGGGTATAATATATGCGTATCTGTTCATTACCAATACCATCTGGCCTTGCCAAGAGGGGTTAAACATGTTGGAATTGTCCATCACAGGATTGTTTGTGTGATTTGTGTGCCACATGTCTAACCATGTGAAGCAGGATCTTTAGCAATTCAGCACTAAGTTAGATCTTGAAGGATTTTTGAATAAGGATTGATGTTTAAGGTTTTAGGTAATCTTGAATATGTTGATAGCTATTTAGTGTTAAAACAGTGAATATAACTAAAATAAAGAAAGGTAAATGCTAGGCAATCATGCCTAGGCTTTTCTTAACAATCACATTTAGGTAGGGAAAGGGAATCACACCCTCAAAGTTTGAACTAGGCTGCTGGAATTTGATTAAACAATATCTCTATGAATATTATTTACTTCAATAAAGCCTTTATATAAGTTGTTAAATCCTTTCCTAGAAGAACTAGGACCTTAAATAACCTATTCCTAAAATGATTAGGATTACTAATAAACAACAAAAAGAACTTCTAAACCAAATCGCAAAGACTCAAAACATAAAAGAATACTTATGGGCCTTTGGTATAGCCAAGGACAGCCAATCCCGAAAAATTAAAATTACCAAATTACCCTTATTCTAGTAAACTTAATCAAAACTGATCCAACAGCTTTCTAACCTAAAAAAAAAAAAAAAAAAAAAAAAAAAAAAAAAAACTAAACCACAAATAATAACTTAGGTATCCTGTGAAAGGTTCCAAGAAAGCCCTACATCAAAACTAAACCACAAATATTGAATCATTTTATTATTTAATCTTGTTTTTCCTTGAACTGTTTGTGATCTGCATCAATCTTCCTTGGTCGGAGAAAACTTGACCTCAAGTTTTGAAATGTTCTAGTACAATTCCTGGTAACCTGATAGAATTTGGATCCCATGCAATTGCCCTTTTACGTGAGAGAGAAAAGTTAGAAAGGTAAAAAGCTATAAAGTTTAAAATAAATAAAAAAATTAATCCAATGGCTGTGATTAAAAGTGGAATTTTTAACTTCCAATCTCAACCCTTGAAAGATAATTGATCCCCTGAATTGATATAGGGTAAAAAAGCTTGACTTTGATTGTTTCTTCTTTCCTTCGGTGCTTGAACCAATGATGGCAGAGGAACATCCTGCTCTCCAATGGTGACATTATACTTCCCAGAAATTACAAGTTCAATAATAGGAACCATCATTGCAAGTGGCACATCCTTAGGTTGATCCGCATGTTGAAAGTATTGGAATAGGCTTCTCCATCTCTTTGATCTCTTCTTTCATCATGTTATCTTCTTTTGCTTCAACCTTGGCTTGTTGTAGAATAATGTGTGGCAGATAATTACTGTTATTTTTCTCGTGTAGCATACTGCCATAATTGCAGTCATTTATCTATTTATTTTAAACCCGCATTTCTTAAGTGGAGATACTTCTTGTATTATGAATACTTTACAGGGCAAGTAGTGCAAAAACATATTGAATATTGGCCGCAGGAAGCACATTGCAGGCAATCTTCTGGATTAACGTTTTCGAATGTTCATGAAACTGGTCCATAATTACAGAGAAAGCATGATTTTTCATCTATCTCAAATCTTGAGTTGACACAGCTCAGCTAAAAAAGCACACTTTATGCAATCTTCTAGATTAGCCTTTTCAAATGTTTATGAATCTTATTGCTCCATAATTTCTTCTATTCAATATTAGGTAGAAGTTCAGTAAATTTAGGATGGTGTTGTTGGTTGACTCTGTAAGGCAATTAAGTAGTGAAATTCCCCTATGTGTGCAGGGTCCAAATTAACTGATCTGCTTGCTGATCATGCGACAAGTGGATTTTGAGATTATTTAATGCTAAATCTTGTTAAAATCAGCCCAAATAAGTTCTTTATTCCACTGGACTTGACTTGTAGTGATGAAGTACAAGACCCAGTTAATCTGGACAGTATTGGGGGTTACTTTGGCTGTAGTTTGAGATTAGGATGGGCTGGCATCCATGGGTATTCTCACACCTTAAAGCAAATCCCATCATCAATTTTCAACCAAGCTCCTTTTGGTAATAGGTGAGGTCTTTACCTCCCAGAATTGCTTTCCTGTGCGGATGGATGTGCCTCTCAAGTATTTACATTTGAGCATTTTCACCCATGGTTTGTCTTCCCCTATTAGCCTATTATAGCTCACCTTTGCCAATAGTACTTTGTTTGTGTCTTCCATTTGGCGAAAGCTTAGCTTCCCACTTCTTTAGATTTACACAAGGAAATCCCAAGATTTGAGGTAACAGGCCTTTTGTCTCCTTCCCACCCCAACCAAAAATCCCAAAGCAACCTGTTCATTTTAAAGGTAACAGATTTTTTGAAAATTAAGAGAAGACATAACATAAATTTGTGAGAATCCTGCTCTTTGGGATAGCACATGTCCCTTCAATCCCTGGATTTGACTCTAAATCTTTTCTACAACTTCATTGAGAGTCCGGCTCTTGAGTCATTGTGACATCTGGGAAGGCCGAGGTATTTTGAGTGGAAAGGTGCTTTCTGGAATTAAGATAGGAGCAAATCTCTGTGGCTTTTGAGGAATTGACATTTTTTCTAAAAATCGCATTCGTTTGGCATTAACAGAATGACTCAATAATAATTCTAATTTCTTAATGGATTACTTGATAGCTATAGAATGGTTTCTTTCTGCCTTAGCAATGATTAGAAGATTGTCAGCGAATTTTAATGATTTGCAATGCTGGAAGGCCCATCCCAGGAAAAAAAGAAAAGAAAAGAAATAATTTTAAAAGCTATGATGCAGAAATTGAATAGAAAGAGAGAGACAATGGGGCTAGACACAGCCAGCCGATGGCCAGGCTTGATTCTCAGTCAAGTATTCACTTTATCTGAATAACCTTTCAGAGCCATTAATGGGTCATTACCTCAAAATCTATTGGAAGTATGATTAAAAATTTTAGTGACAGTGGCTTAGGATTTAGATTGGTTAAATACTGGGCATCAAAAACATGTTAGTCTTTTCATGAAGCCGTGTCAAACTTGTGAGATAAGCTTGATGAAAACCAACATGATTACTTTGTATGTTTTGAACGTCATATAAACAGCTTTAGGTTGGGCAGCTTGAATTGTCATATGTATTCATAAAGCTAGCTTGAATATGAGTTTTATTTCGATTTGATCTACTGGTATAGAATATTAGTTTTATGCATTAGGATTTGCTAGAGAACCTTAATGAGCTGCCCAGTGATTATATTCTCTTTTAATGACATCATTATGTGGTGCGAATAACTCTATTAGCATTATACCTATGATGTTTAGGGGGGGAGAAAAAGAAGTTGGGGAGGATTATAATCGGATTTAATTGTGGTAAAATTGGCATAGAGTAACTCTTAAATCCATGTATTTACACAGCTGAAGTTGACAATTGAATCTAGGAAGAAATATTTTTCAAAACCTAACCTCCAAATTCACTATATTTTATAATGTGTACATTAGGATTAAATCTGGTATCAATTGAAATTTGTACTGAATTTAAGAAAAAAATTTTTAGTGTAGAAAGCAAACCCATGGAGCTTAATTTCAGTGAAATCTCATAAGTTTTTGTTGTCATTTAGGGTCTCAGAGGTTTGCCTAATTAGGACTGACTCATTGCAGAATACAGTCTAACAGCACTGACTTGGACACTTTCTATCGGTTTAGGAGTCGAACATTGACACCAAATTTGGGCTATAGTTAGTCAACATATAGAAGATTAAATCTGGAAAATTTTGGGATTTTTATAATTCTTTAGGTATGTTAAATTTGGGGTAGAAGTGGGCTGACATGCTGTGACAATCACTTTAGAATACATGACCTTTGGACTCTTTCACAGTTGGTGAGAATTCCCTTTTCAGTATAGTGCATATGAGGCTTAGAAAATAAATGCACGTTTAGAACAATACATTTGGACTTGGCGAAAAAAATAATTAAAGTTTGGGTTATTATGTTAGATTCTGAGATCAATATATGTTAATTGATAAATAGGAGCATATAAGCTTTTATTCTAGCTCTTGAGACAAGGAAGAAGGTCTTTCTAGTGGTTGCCATTAGTCTGTATCTTTGAAGGGCGCTCTGATATGTAGTCTGTATCTTTGTGGAAAATCTTATACTTCTCAATTTTATTTCAAAAGCATCAATTTAGTATTTTTGAGCTTATGAGTTTGTCAATTTATGTTCAAATGCATTTAAACAGAAATCGTTATTGTGAAATACTGTTCGGATATGATACTTGTTCAAGGAAAAAAAGTTTGTTGTCTATACTGTTTTTTTTTTTTTTTTTTTTTTTTTTTGAGAAACAATTTGTTGTCTATACTTCATTGCTAAAAAATTTCCTCTATGACATAAGTAATATATTTTTTGGACATATTTATGATGTTTGAAATACCCATAGGATATAATATAAACGTGTTTGTTCTATACCAGTACCATATGGCCCTGTCAAGAGGGATTAAACATGCAGGAATTATTCATGTATGTGTGATTTGTGTGGCAAATGTTTGACTGTGATTGTCTATATATATATATGGGTTAAGTTCAAGTTATACCTAGTGAAACTCTAAGTTATGTTACGCCTCTTAATATCTTTATGCAAATTTTAACAAATCCACTATTGGTTTAAATGCTTTTCTTATACTCTACATGCTTGTAAAATTTCAAGATAATTTGAGATTAATAACCATGTCATCGATCTAAGTGTTTAAATTTTAAATTTTTTAATTTAAAATTGTGCATAAAAGTTGGGTTTCTAGATTGAATATTAAATAGTATCTGATTGGCACAAAATTTGGTATGCATGTCTACAACATAGAGAAAATGTAATCTAATTGTAAGATTTAAGAATTATTAATCCAATAAACAGTTATTAGGTGGTGCAACATAGCCTAGAGTTACACTTGGTGCAACTTGAAGCCAACCCTTCATCTATATTGTTAGCATTAACTTATCTTACTCAATGTGTTCTAATATCTATTATGAAAAGAAGGAAAAAAAAAAAAAATCTTTACTGTTAGCCTGGTCTGTCATGTTGGGTATATATATATATATATATATATATATATATTTATATATATCACTTTAGTTTTTCAATCTGACCTTGATATGTGAAAGATAATTATTCTGTTAGCACTAACTTATCTTACTCAATGTGTTCAAATATCTATCATGAAAAAAAAAAAAAAAAAAAAAAAAAAAACTCTCTACTGTTAGCTTGGTCTGTCATGTTGGGTCTTTATATATTTTGTTACTGAATAGTCAAGCTTACTCCTTCCTATTTTTATATTTCAGATTGAGATTGAAAGCTCTGAGAGAAGAATTGATGTTACAGTATATTCATGGAGTTGCGGAGGCTGGATTATTAACTATGTATGCAATTCTTGGAATTTTTCATTGCATTTGCAGACCTTTTGTTATTAGAGATTTCTATTATGGTATTTTCTATGGATTTTCTAAGAGTGCTTGTATTTTCCCATATATATAATAAACAAAAAAAAGAAAAGAAAAGAAAAAAAGATAAAGAAAAAAAAGTGCTTTTATTTTAGAGATTTTATTGTGGATATATTTCGACCTTGATTCTTAACAAGGTTTAACTTTGCTTGATATATTTATGTGTTGGAATTATTTAGTACGTATAGGTATTTATATGTAAATTTTAGGTCAAATACTTTGAGTCCATAGAGATATGGATTTGGGTCGTGACACTACAGGTATCATCAGAGCCTTGTCTTTATGTGTCACAAGTAGCTTCAGAGCCTTGTCTTTATAAGAGGCTTTCGGTTTACTAAATTTTCAATTTCCTTCAATTGTTCATCCATTCTACTATGGATTTTTAGTTTTTTTGTGAGAATGAAAGAAAGCTGTGATGGGAGGGGGAGTGGCAATGTTGGTGTAATATGGATCGAATTTTTTGGTGGTGGAGAAAGATTGGGAAAGGTGAGGAAGAATGTGGACCCAAATCGTGGAGAAGGGATATGGGGTTTTCAAGTAGCAAAACCTCTATACTATAGCTAAGGGGACTTCTGCGTCTATGTTGGTGACTTTAGAAAATCTGCTATAAATTCATTCATTAATAACTCCTATTCTGTGTATTAGATAAACCTCAAACTTTAATTCATTTAAACATCATTTTGAAACAACAAACATGCAGTAATCAATTGGGCTGAGAAACCCTTGCCCAACATTAAAATTATTTGAACAAATTAACCAAGTAAAATGCCATATCATCTCAACCTTTTACCCTTTCCCGATTCTGGTCGTCTGACTTTATTATTCTACATAGTATGGCACAGAACCATTATCCTTCTACTGCCATGAGCGGGTGGTAGGTGCTGTTCTATGAAGCTGCCTAAGTCTTTCTTCTCCTTCAAATTTATTTATTTATTTTTTAAATGCTAAGTACAGCCTAATTCAGTTGGTCCAGAATATATATGCCCCTATATCCCAAGAAAAGAGAGGTACCAAGGTGGATACCCTACAAATAATGATTAATCTCTACATAAGTTATGCATGTACTCTTTTCAGCTGAGCCATCCAAGAGCATTAAAATGCAATGAGCTTACAGCGCAAACAAAACCTTCTACCAACATATATTCCCTTCTCAAGGATACATTTTTTCTGTACTCTTCCAAAGGGCCCAAAGCAGGACCTTCTCTGTAAGGAAAGAAGGATGGTAATGTTTATAGAAATGGGATAATTTGACAAAATAGGGAAAATCATTCATGAGATTTATAGGACAAGCTCAATCGTGTTATAGAGACAACTAAGTTTTCAAGTAAGCTAGGGAGAGCACAGAATTGTCAGATTCTGAACATTCTAACCACTCAAGCTTTCCTCAAAAATCAACATAGTAATACGACATAGAAGTGAATGTTTTGATGACTCGTGAATCTACTGGTCTGAACAAAATTTCAAAAACTGGCAAACACTCAATTCAATTGGGTCTTGTGGGTTAGGCATACCTCAGCATTTCATGACTATGACTATAAAAGACTGAGCTGCTGCAATGGACAAACACACATGAATGATGTCTACATACTTTTTCATGCTTAATGCATCAAATTGTTGAGTTTTCCTAGTATGAAATGTAAATGATATGAAATATCGTAAAATGATTTACACTTGGGACTAGTCTTGAAACATAGAATAGGATTCTTAGACACAAAATCAATAACAGCCCTTTTGTTTGTTATAATTTCCAAAAGAAATTTCTTGCACTTTTAAGATGTAGGCATTATTGACTTCTACACAGATTGGTTTCATCCCTCAACACTAAAAGTCATATGATCATATCTGTCTAGGCACAGCACAAACCAGTCTTCAATGGACCAAACTCATCAGTTAACTTGTGACCAAAAGTTTTCATGCACATCTCTAAACAGTAATGGGTGAATTCTGCCTCATTCATCAAATTGTTTGTGCGCTTAAATTGCTTGATGTACCTCATCTTGGCTAAGAAACAGTGTTAAGTTGATAAATAGAAAGTTATAAATTTATAGATTTGTAACAAGCTTAAAATAGAATTTATATAATAGAATAGAATTTTAACCGTGTACATGCTTGTACAAAGAAGTCTTGCAATGAAAAGAACTTATATAATATCTAAAAGCTAAAAAGCAACATTTATTATTACTACACTTTTGTTGAGCACTTCAAACATATTAGTGTAGCATTTCATTTTTCTTTGTTCCATTTCGATCTATTTGGTCAAATTCGGTCTATTTGGTCTAATTCGGTCTATTTTAGTGTATTCAGTCTACTTATGTGATGCTTTGGAAGGAGAAGTTTATGTAGAAATAATAGCCACTTCATTGATAACTAGTTATGACATTATTATCACCGAGCGCACCTTTGGTGTAATAGTCACTCTACAAGTACAAAATATTTGTGGAGTGGGTATGGGGGGCAAAAGATAAGGTTCAAGTTTCCAAGAATGAGCTTTACAGATTTATAAACTTAGTTTAAATTTAAGTTATATATATATATATATATATATATATATAAAGCTATGAAATTACCTAAATCTAAGCCCACAAAGTCTAGTACAGAAGCCATCTAATATAGCCCACAAAGAACACGAGGAGATGTTGATTAGACCAAGCCCACGTGTGAAGTATTTTTTTTTTTTAGAGAGTCTCAACCTATGATGTCTGCTCTTGATGATAGTTATTTATTATCAGACTGAGACACCAATCAATTTTCGGTATAAGCGGGAATTGAACCCTAGGTTGAAGCCTACGTGTGAAGTAGAAGACCAACAAAAGGGAAAACTAGAAATTGTTGATTGATGGGCAAAAGAGTCATTCAACATTAATTTGGGCCTAGTAAAAAGTCTATCCAATGGGCTTAAAACTCCGATGAGAAAGGGGGATTCCAACGTGAGGAAGGCAAATTAGGGGAGAGAGAGAGAGAGAGAGAGAGAGAGAGAGAAGTTTCTTTTTAAATATATTTAGTAGACTATAGATATGGATTACTTTTTTATGGATTCCTCATTTTTTTTTTCTTTTTTATAGAATACTAAGTATTTTAATACATACACACGGGAAGAGGGGAGAAGGTCTTAAAGAAACTGACAGTGGTGTATATCCAATACAAAATAACCCAACTCTTGGATATACAGTACAGATTTTTAACCTCTTTAACTTTAAAATTTTTTTTTTTTATGGGTTCCTTTTTTTTTTTTTTTTTTTTTTGAGAGGAAACGATAGTAGGTTTTATTAATGTAAATCATGTGGTATAATGGGGAAGAGAAAAGATGGGCATTCTTGTAACCAAACAATGACTTCCTCTTCCTCTTTTGCAGCACTAGCCAAAGCTAGTGCAGCACAATTACATTGTAAAGCAAAGCTAGAAAAAGAAATAAAATCAAAGCTCTCTCTAATAAATGAAATATCTTCAAGGGTCCATGCAACCTTCTGTGAGCATCCATGTAACCTTCAATGAGCAAATCCTGTCAGAATTTAACAATTCCACAAGTTCAGAAAAATTGCATTCCACCTCTACTTTGGAAAAACTGATGCTTTGACAGAAAAGTAAAGCTTTCCTCATCACAAAAGTTGCTGTGCACAGCTGGTTCAGCTTCTTATCCACTTGATCGCAGAGAGCAGCTAGCACTTCACCTTTTTTGTTCGGATATCAAACCAAAACCCACTGATGCAGACTTCTTGGATTGAGAAATAGCCACATTAAGTTTGTGAATTAAGTCTGACTGAGGAGGCTTCCAAGTAGCTGCTGTCAGGCCGCTTACCTACAGATTTCTCTGCTGAACTTCCATGAACTCCACTCTGTACAAATCTGCCAGACCAATGATCTTTATGGGAGGTTGCATTATTGTTAAAAACCAGTTTGTTTATGCATTTCCATATCATCCAGCAAGCTATGCAGAGAGTGTCAAAAACTGGTGAAGGTAAATTCTTAAGTGCAGAATCCATTGCATCAGTGAACTTCATATGAAGAGGAAACCTGTAATCCCTCAAGTGTGAAGATTGTAGCCAAACGACTTGGGCAAAGGAGCATTCCAGGAACAAGTGATTGCAAGTGTCTGCTTCCTCAGTACAAAGAACACAAGAAAAGGAATTCAATACCTTTCTATCAAAGAGTTTGGTTTGTGTTGGCAAACTGTTATGACATGCTCTCCGAATAAAGGTTTTGACCTTAGGTGGAACCTGGGCAGACCAGGTGCCATCCCAAAAGGAGTGAAGTCGAGATGGATTGGATGAGGAAGCTTGATTTTCCTTTAAGTTCCTTTCCAATTCTGTTTGTAAGAAATACACACTACAAACTAAAAAAGTACCCAATCTGTTTCTAGTCCAGATTAAAGAGTCATCAGGCCTTCAAAAGCTTATTGGAATAGCCTTGATGATGGAGGCTTCAAAAGAATAAAAGATTGTATCAATGATCATGTTCTTCCATCTGGGCTGAGGAGATGAGAAATCCATTAAATCTGCCATTCTAGCTTCGGTTGGTAGAATTGTTCGAGGAGAGAAAATTTTATGATTAGTCTCAGAGGGAAGCCACTTGTCTGACCATATATTGATTTCAGAACCATTCCCCACCCTCCATCAACTACCTTGAGGGATGAGTTGTCGCCCTTAAGTAATGCTCCTCCAAGCATAAGAGGAATGATTAGGAACAGTGGTTTCAAGGAAGGAAGTGTTGGGAAAGTATTTGGCCTCATAGACTTTGTAGAACAAAGAATCTTGATAGTGCAGAAGCCTCCAACCCTGTTTAGCCAACAAAGCTAAATTAAAACATTTAAGATCTCGAAATTGTAAACCTCCATCCTTTTTTGCTAAACATAATTGCTTCCAACTCAACCAATGCATTTTCTTCTTCTCCTCTATCTGACCTCACCAAAATTGTCCCATCATAGAATTGATATCTTCACAAAATCCAATGGGAAGAAGAAAACAATTCATAGCATACACCGATATCGCTTGAGCCACTGATTTAATAAGAGTCTCCCTACCAGCCTGTGAAAGTAGCTTGCCTTTCCATCCACAAAGTTTTGCTTGGATTCTGCTCTTGATGTCAGCAAATGCTTGTTTCTTGCCTCTCCCAATAATGGGAGGTAACCTAAGATATTTTTCAAGGGGCACATTGGAGGTAACATTGAAAGAACATCCTAATTTCCTCCCTTAATGAAGGAGGAGTGTTGGTGTTGAAGAATATGGAGGTCTTAATGGTGTGACACTCAAATATATGTAAAGTTGTGATTTCCAATTGTATTGTGTTGGCTTTAATTCTGTGCCAAATTTGATTGTAATTTCTTCAATCATTTTTTCCCTGTATGTATGTGGGTTTAATTGTAAGGGATGGGTGTGCAAGATCGGTGAATACTCAAGCTTTAAAGGATGAACAAGTAGATTTCGCGACTGTCTCGCGAAAAACTTACTCATGAAAAGAGCCACGTGTAGAACACATGACTGGAAGATGAAGAATTGTGCCAGGCTGTATTTTTCACGAGTGTCTCGCGGGTAAGGCCAACCCACAAAGGACCTGCGAAACTTTCTGTTTGGCAAAAAGTTATGCTTTGCTTTATCATGTCTTTACCCACACTTTATATACCCTCATTACCCACAAATTGTAAGTAGTGTTTTTTAGAGAGAAAACCCTAGAAAATACACTTGAGAGTTAGAAATTTTCATACCCACAATCATCTACACATTTCCTTGTGGTTTCCTTCAACTTCTACCTTTCTATCTCTACATCCTTGAGAGGTTGCTAGCTCAAACACTTACCACACCTATTCTGAGTGTAAAGTGAGATTTTGGTGCTATTGGGAAGCATTGGAAGGAGCCATTTATTGGCGGATGCAATCGAGCTGAATTGCGGGATCCAAAAAGTTAGAGAAGACAAGGCTCCGAGAAGTCAGTTGGTAGTAAGAGCTTGGAGGGCTTAAGTACATGGGGTAGACTAGGCTTGGAAGGTATTTTGTTATTTGTGTACTCCAACTTTATTCTCTAGTGGATCAATTTCGACTTGGAGGGTCACGGAGAGGTTTTTCATCGAGTTATTCGGTTTTCTCTTTGATAACATGTTTCTGTGTTATCTTGTATTTACATCTCTCTTCCCTACTCTTTAAAGTACATGGGGTAGACTACGCTTGAAGGGTCTTTTGTTATTTGTGTACTCCAACTTTATTCTCTAGTGGATCAATTTCGACTTGGAGGGTTACGGAGAGGTTTTTCATTGAGTTATTCGGTTTTCTCTTTGATAACATGTTTCTGTGTTATCTTATATTTGCATCTCTCTTCCCTACTCTTTAAAGTACATGGGGTAGACTAGGCTTGAAGGGTCTTTTGTTATTTGTGTACTCCAACTTTATTCTCTAGTGGATCGATTTCAACTTGGAGGGTCGCAGAGAGGTTTTTTGCTGAGTTCTTCGGTTTCCTCTTCGATAACACGTCTCAGTGTTATCTTGTGTTTGCATCTCTCTTCCCTATTCTTTAAGCTTTCCTTTTATTGTTGATAATGGATGAATATGGATTAGGGTAGTGATAACGGTTCTTTGCGCTTATTTACTCTTGTTTCGCATTTAGTACAAGTTAGAGTAAAAGCTATCTAGCTGTAATTTTTAATTAGGGGTCTGAACAAGCTCTTATGTTTTTGCATAAATCCGAGCTTTCAATATAGAAGCTTTACTAATCAAGAAGCTGTCATCTGCAAATAGAAGATGGGTAATTTGAGAACCTATCCTTGAGATGCGCTCACTCCATGCAAGAGTTTTACTTGGTCACCCTACTATTAACTACCATTTGTTTTGCACGCTAAAGAGTAATTTTCACAAGCTATGGAAGTTGGTTGTGAAAGCTCAGATTTGTGTAAAAACACAAGACTTGTTTAGACCCTCAAATTAAAATTACAGCTAGATTGCTTTTACTATAACTTAGATTAAGTGCAGAATGAGAGTAAATGAGCGCAAACAACCGATAACACTACCCTAAGCCATATTCATCCATTATCAACGATATAAAGCAAAGCTTAAGAGTAGGGATGAGAGATGCAAACACAAGATAACATCGAAACGTGTTATCGAAGAGGAAACTGAAGAACTCGGTGAAAAATCTCTCCATCGCTCTCCAAGCAGTAATCGATCCATTAGAGAATAAAGTTGGAGTGCACGAATAACAAAAGACCATTCAAGCCTAGTCTACCCAATGTACTTGAGCCGTCCAAGCTCCTGCTACCAACTGGCTTCTCGGAACCTTGTCTTCTCTAGCTTTCCCAAATCTCGCAATATGCCTGATTGCATCCGCCAATGATTGGCTCATTCCAATGCTTCCTAGTAGCACCAAAACCTCACTTGACACTCAGATTAGGTGTGATAAGTGTTTGGGCTATTAACCTCTCAAGGATTTAGAGATGGAGAGGTAGGAGTAGAGGAAAACCACAAAAAAAATGTATAGATGATTGTGGGTACAACAATCTCTAACTCTCAAGTGTGTATTTTAGGGTTTTCTCTCTGAAAAACACTCATTACAATATGTGGGTAATGAGGGTATATGTAGTGTGGGTAAAGACCTGGTAAAACAAATATGATAGATTAGCCAAACAGAATATTTTGCAAGTATTTCGCGGGAAGTCATTTCTTTCTTTGACTGGCCAAAGCTCCTCACCTCACCTTTCTTTCTTTTTCTTCTTTTTCGTTTTCTGTCTAACATCCTCTCCACTGCCTTACACTCTCCCACCGGTACCTCCATGCCACCATCTCCACCATCATTTTTTCGGCAATGTGACCAGAAAATCCTTAGGAACCTCTAAGCACCCTCACATCTTTTATTTGAGGTAAATATTTCTATTCTTTTTGGTGGGTTTATATACTTTTGCTTAAGGTTCTTTAGTCTAAGTTTTGATAATGATATCCATGTGATTTATGAGTATTGGAAGTAATATTTATGTATTTATATGAATGGGTTTTGTATTGGTGGAATTATTTGATGAGTGGGTTTATGGTTTATGCTAATGATGACTACCTAAGGTTTATGTATGGTGAAAAATTTGGGGGTTTTGAGTTATAACATGTGATTGTTGGTAAATCCAATTTTTCCATTTGCTATTGGGTTTATTCGGAGTTAGTTGAAGTTCTAAATTTCATGACTTTTAGGATATATTGATTTTGCTTACATGAGTCTCTTAAAGATGTAGTGTAAATTTTATGGGAGCTAGTCATAATATTGAAGATGATATTAAATGGGTTAACTTTATAAATTGGAGTTTATGCCTTGTGAATCAATTTGTTGAGAAACTTTGGAAGTGGAATATATTATTATTGATGAGGTTAAATACTAGGCTTACCTAATTAAGTGCTTATTTGGCAATTCCTAAATTGTAGTTAGATACAATTTTAAGCTTTATGCTTATTGTGTTATGTGTGCTTGATATTGTTGAGGTTCTAGCTAATCTCCTTTGGAGCTTGGAGAATTAGGCTTTTTACGGGTTGCAAGATAAGTAGCTTCTTAATGGGATTTTTGGAAAATAACCATGTTTTATAAATGTTATTTTTGGGTCAAACACATTTTGAAAAATTATATATGGATATATGTTTTCTTAAAAGTATTGTATTGTGATCCTATTATATATTATTATATATATGAAAATGCATCATATTTGGTATTGTATTTGGGGAAATGCATGGATTGTTGATATAGAAAAATGAGCATCTTTATTTAATCTTTGATAAGAAAGTCATTGATTTTATGGTATATTGAAATATTTAAAGATGCTTATCTTGTCTTGTATTATTTGGGAAGTTGATAGAAAATCTCTTGACAAGAATGAATTTGAAAACCTTACAAACTTTGTAGAAGTTAGATTATTTAAGGTTTTTTTTGAAACTACTTGGATATGAACTATGTGTTTCAAAGTAATGTAACTTGTGATCTTGTGTGGTTTTAACACCATGCCATGTGTGATTTCCCGATGATCACCCGATTTGGTTTTCGTAGTCTTTGTGACAATGGAATCAAATCCAGGTCAGTGCTCTTTCACTTTGGATGATGCGTTTTTCCTTGTTGCCGATGGGGGGAAAAGGTTCCTTGATTGTGTGTGGGTGAGGCTGTTGCCCATGGGGCCAAGAGACCACATGCAAGAGAGGTCCTATTTGACGCGCTCTCTCTGCTGCCCATGGGGGGAGAGAAAAACCTTGAAGGTATGGGTAAGGCTGCTGTCCATAGAGCCAAGAGTCTGCATACCAAAGAGGACAATATCATGCCAGTTGTGGATGGGTGGATCCCCTGACTGGTTTATGTGGTAGTGTGGTATATTTGTGATAATTTACCTTATGTTAGATATTATGACTTTGAAAATGATATTGTTAGTGCTTACAAATTATTGTATATAGTTACAATGTATTTACTTTGAGAAATTTTAAATTTCATTTCAATCATTCTTGTCATATCATATTATTTTTTTTTTTTTTGATAGGATATCATATTATTATTATTAAAAACAGAACTTGCATTTTCCCCATCGCCATTAATTATACTACTTATTGGGCGTTAGCTCATTCCACAATCTAACAGTTTTTCAGATTTATTAGTTATACCTTGGGTATGGAGTTTACTTCTTTGGCGATGGTTAGAGTGATACGTTAAATTTGGAGACTTTTACTGTAAATGGTTGGTGACTTAATCTTGCTAAGTTCAATGATGCCTTAATTAATTGTATTGGAGGTTGGTCGTTTGAGATTTGTTAGCCTTTGGCATGGTAGGCCTAGATTGGACATTAAGGTCCTTATTCTTGATAAGATTGTGACGTTGTGTAATCTAATTGGAGTTTTGTAATATATTCATGTATTATGTGGAGACACATGATTTTTAGTTATTGTTTGTAAATATGTTATAGAGTTCTGACTTGTAATGTAGAGATTTTAGTATGGTTGTATATTCTTATCCTTTGGAAAAAAAAAAAGGAAAATAAAGATCTCATATAGTTTGATTTGCCAAAAAGGAAAAATCTATAGGTACCTTTGGGATGAATTTCTCATGTTTTGAATCTTTTTGGGTTTGAGGTGTGACACTAGTGTTGTCACAAAAGACACACATGCTGTCTTGAGAGATTCCATAATTATGAAGGAGTTTCTTCGTCCACAATAGTAGAGCACAACAACTCCTTGCTGCAATGTATTTTGCTTCAGCTGTTGATAGATACATTGAATTTTGTTTCATGCTCATCCAAGACACCAAATTAATTCTGAGATAGAAGAAACCTCCTGAGGTGCTCTTTCTATCATCGACACACCCGGCCCAATAAGCATCTAAGTATTCGGCTAGGCAGTCATTTGAATCTCTTGAGTGCCAAATCCCATAGTTGGATGAACCATTGACATAGCGAATGATTCTTTTGACTGTTGTCAAATGGGACTCTTTGGGAGCTTCCTGAAAATGTGCACAAACCCTAACACTAAAGGCTATGTCCGGCCTACTCACAGTGAGGTAAAGGAGACTGTTAATCATGCTCCTATAGAGTGTTGGATCTACTTCCACACCAGCTGGATCGGAGCTCAATTTTACCGAGGAACTCATTGGAGTGGATGCATGCTTCTTGGAGTCTAAACCGAATCTTTTTACAAGATTTTTGGCATACTTCTCTTGAGATATGAATATCCCATCTCAAATTCCTTCTTCATTTGCTCCGAAAATTCTTGAGCAAAGTGATCAATTTTTGATCCAAATACAATGTCATCTACATATACTTGAGTAACAAGAAGAGATTTCTCATCTTATTTGACAAAAAGTGTTCGATCGGCTTGACCTCTCTTGAAACCATGATCTAAAAGATATGAGGTGAGATGATCATACCATGCTCTAGGTGCTTGCTTTAGCCCATATAATGCTTTCTTCAATCTTAACACATGGTCCGAAAAATGAGGATCTTGGAACCCGTTTGGTTGCTTAACAAATACTTCGTTCAAAAGTCCGTTCAAAAAGGCACTCTTCACATCCATTTGGTATAGCTTGAAATTCATAATACACGCTATGGAGAGAAGAATTTGGATTGACTCTAGTCTTGCTACTGGAGCAAATGACTTATCAAAGTTTACGCCTTCAACTTGAGTGTATCCTTGAGCCACCAATCTAGACTTGTTTCGGACAACTTCACCATCTTCATCGGTCTTGTTCTTAAAGATCCACTCGGTGCCGATTACATATGTGTCCTTGGGCCTCGGTACCAACTCCCATACATCATTTCTAACAAATTGATGTAACTCTTGGTGCATGGATTCTACCCAATTTTCATCTTTCAAAGCTTCTTCCACTTTCTTGGGTTCGAATTGCGCAATGTAGCAATGATACGTCACATGATTCACACTATAGCTCTGTTCTCTTCTCAAACAAAGTCCTTCATCCAAATCACCAATGATGTTGCTTTAGGGATGATTGAGAGTTACTCTTGATGAAGGTTTCTTGGAAGTGGAGGGTTCTTCATCACAAGAGATTGAGAGTTGAACTTCCGGAGGTGTAAGTGGACTTAAAGATCTTTGAGTTGATCTAGTCTCCTTTCTTGATGTAGTAGGAGTAGACTCCTTTTCCGGTGATTGTCTCTCACCTTCATCCCTTTGAGACATGTTATCATCACCCTCATTTTTCTTAAGGCTTGGAACTTCGCCATCCTCACCAACATTCTTTTCCTGAATGGTGTCATCGATGACTACATTTATCAATTCTATCACTATCTTTGTCCGCTTGTTATACACCTTTTATGCCCGGCTATTTACGGAGTATCCTAGAAAGATCCCTTCATCACTCTTGGCATCGAATTTCCCAAGATTCTCCCTATCATTGAGAATATAACATTTACTTCCAAATACTTGGAAATATTTCATCTTAGGCTTCTTTTCCTTCCAAGTCTCATATGAAGTTTTCTTTGTTCTAGCTTGGAAAATCCTATTCCCAATGTGGCAAGATGTGTTCATTGCTTTAGCCCAAAATTTTTGTGGAATGTTTTTGTTAAGAAGCATTACTCTCGCTATCTCTTGGATCACCCGATTCTTCCTTTCAACCACCCCATTCTGTTATGGAGTCTTTGGGGTTGAGAATTCCTTTTTGATACAGTGCTTATTGCAAACTCAAACTCCTTCCTATGATTACTTCTAATTTTGACTATGGGAACTCCCTTTTCATTTTGGAGCCTTTTGTACAATCTTTCCATCTTCTCGCATGCCTCAAACTTCTCTCTAAGGAATTCCACCCAAGAGTACCTTGAGAAATCATCAACCACAACCATGATGTCTCTTTTTCCACCCATGCTTTCCGTTCTCGTTGGACCCATTAGATCCACATGACGCAACTCCAAAGGGTGAGATGTAGCAACTACATTTACTTTCAGATGGGTGGATTTAGTTTGTTTTCCCAATTGACATGGACCACAAACATTTTTCTCAATCTTTCCAAACTTCGGTAAACCAATCACGGCTTTAAGCTTTGAAACTTTCGCCACTTGCTTGTAATTTGCATGCCCAAAACATTGATGCCATAACTCCAAAATATTTACTTGTGCACTCTTGCATGATACATTTGGCTTGTGAACCATGCCATAGCAATTGTCGGTGGTCCTAAGTCCCTTCAAGACTTGCACACCTTCTTCACTAAGAATTAGACACCATTTCTTTGAAAATTGAACTAGAAAGTCTTCATCACATATTTGGGTGATACTCAGCAAGTTTGCTTTCAACCCTTTGATATACAACACATCAGTCAACAAAGGAAGTCCCGAAATATCAACAATTCCCTTTCCTAGGACTTGTGAATGGCTACCATCTCTAAACATCAAATAACTATCCTGCTTCTATTTAAGACTTTTGAAGAGTAATTTATCTTCAGTCATGTGCCTTGAACACCCACTGTCAAGATACCACAAACATGAATTAAACACTTTCAATGCGGTATGTACAAAAAGACAAGCATGAGACAAACATTCTTGACCAATAAAGTGAGACTCATCTTCCTTTACATCATGCATGGATGAGTGTAGCTTTCTTTTCAAACCATCAATTTTATCACACAAATGTCTATTCCTTCTCTTATATTTTGCAATTAAGAAGTTAGACTCACATAGGCTATTATGAAGCTCATGATTCCTATGCTCTAAACATTTCAGCATGTGTACAAAAATTCTAGCAAGTTTCTTAGACTTGAATAACTCTAGAAGCTCATTGCTAGGGCAATCTCCAAAGATGCTCATAGAGTCATTATCACAGACACATGAACTACACTTCATGTTGGCCTTTGCCATAGCTATATCCATAGCAAGACAAGGGGTCTAAGATCACACTTGGATAATGAAATCCGATAAGTGTACCCGCTCTGATACCAATTGAAAGTTTAGATTTGTGTGCAAACACATGAGCTTGTTTAGACCCCCAAATTAAAATTACGGCTAGATTGCTTTTGCTCTAACTTAGATTAAGTTCGGAATAAGAGTAAATGAGCGCAAACAACCAATAAAACTATCCTAAGCCATATTCATCCATTATCAACGATATAAAGTAAATCTTAAGAGTAGGGAAGAGAGATGCAAACACAAGATAACATTGAGACGTGTTATCGAAAAGGAAATCGAAGAACTCGGCGAAAAATTTCTCCGCCGCCCTCCAAGCAGTAATCGATCCACTAGAGAATAAAGTTAGAGTACACGAATAACAAAAGACCCTCCAAGCCTAGTTTACCCGATGTACTTGAGCCTTCCAAGCTCCTGTTACCAATTGGCTTCTCAGAATCTTGTCTTCTCTAGCTTTCTTTGATCCCGCAATACGCCCAATTGCATTCGCCAATGATTGGCTCTTTCCAATGCTTCCCAGCAGCACCAAAACCTCACTTGACACTCAGATTGGATGTGGTAAGTGTTTGAGCTATCAACCTCTCAAGGATTTAGAGATGGAGAGATATGAGTAAAGGAAAACCACAAGGATATGTATAGATGATTGTGGGTATAACAATCTCTAACTCTCAAGTGTGTATTCTAGGGTTTTTTCCCCTGAAAAACACTCCTTACAATATGTGGGTAATAAGGGTATATATAGTGTGGGTAAAAACTTGGTAAAAAAAAAAAACTTGACAAATTAGCCAAACAGAATGTTTTGCGAGTATTTCGCGGGAAGACCTTACCCACAAGACACTTGGGAAAATTCCAGGCTGTCGTGACTCTTCGCATTCCAGTCATGTGCTCTACATGTGGCTATTTTGCGGGTTAGCTTCTTGCGAGCTTCTCACGAAATCCACTTGTTCTTTGTTTTAAGCTTGAATTTTCACACTTTCTCATACTCAACCCTTACAATTAAAAACCACATAAATACAGGGAAAAATAATTGAATAAAATTACAATCAAATTTGGTACGGAATTAAAACCAACACAAAATAGTTGTAAATCACAACTTTACAGGTTGTACAGTCTTTCCCTTCTTTGACAGGTTTAATAATTTTCACATAACTTCAAGACGCATCACTAGTCTTTGTCATCATTTGAGTGAATTTGCTCCCTGGACTAAACATGGGTCAATGAAGGAGTACTTCATTACCTGCTCATAAGGGAAAATAATTTCAGAAACATATAACAATAAAACCATGTCAAGGGCCACAAACAATTTAAACTTTTTCCCATCTTGCATGCAATTTGAAGTTTCTCTCCCTCTCACGACCTTAATCTTTTCAGATCTAATATTATCATTTAATCATTTTCTTGCAAGAACAATCAGTCCCTTCAATCGCTTGGATCTTTTACAAAGCAATATTTGTTTACCTATAATTTCGTGTTTTAATTTGATTGCTTATTTACTATAGTAAAAAAATAATGCATTTTTTGTTATGTGTCTCTTCAATCAAGTTACAACAAAGTATTTATTTTTTATTTTTTAAATATTACGAAGTATATTTTATGGAGGTAAGAAAAACAATTTTTTTGGGGGGGTGGGAGGGGGAGAGAGAGAAATAGTACTTATGGTTTCTAATGATAAAATACAAAGCCATTATGAATGAAAAAGAGAAAAAGAAAAAAAAAAAAGCAACATAAATGGTGTTTTTCATTTTGATAGAAGGAGAGTGGATCCTTTCCAAGCATTCCACTCCAACTAAGTTATCTGCATTTTAACCTCTCACGAACCCATCAAGAAAATTAAATTGAAAACAAAAAAAAATAAAATTTTAAAATTAGCTTGCTTTTCTTCTAGATCTGCTATGTGTCCTTAAAAAAAAAAAAAAAAAAACTAAGCTCACAGTTTTCTAGCTGAGGTACCTATTACGTGCAGTGGCGGATTCTGGAAATTCATCTAAGGCTAAGGGGGCCAAGCTAAGTATTTTTTAAAAAATATATTAGATAAAAAAAATTCATACCGAAAATAAATACTTTATTTTACAGGTTAGCTTTAATTACTTAATAAAGTTATGTCTTATGTTCTTTTATTTTATCAAAATGATTTATAATTGATTCTAAACTAAATTATCTAACCCCCTCTCTTTCACATCTTCGAGCCTTTTTAGAGCGTTCAACATAGCAGAAGATTGTGCAATAGTTAAGATTGTTTTTATAAATTAGTTATATAACAAATTTATTAGAGAGAAAAATACGTGAAAGTGTAAATTACAGTTTAAGTACAATTAAAAAATAGTTTGTCAATATCTCGAAAACTCTTACATTTATCGTATGTGTGTGTGTGTATATATATATATATATATATATATATATAATATGCAAGATAAAATTCTCCAACTCAAAATTATGCAAAGAACTCTCCCTTTCGTGGAGCTCTCCCTCTTGTCCTAGTACGAGTACTCTCTCCCTTGGCTGTGCGCGAAGGGTAACCTTTTCAATTTCCTAAGAAAGAATGGAGGATTATGTGTGTGATAGTCTTGACAAAATGAAGTTAACAGCTGAAGAGGAAGAAACTATTGCTATTTTAGACAAAGGAAGAAGGGAAGCTATTGAAAGTTGCAACCTGAGTTAGATTGGGAAATTCCTTACATGCAAATCTTATAATAAATTGGCTGCGAAGACTACAATTAGGAGGGCATGGGGATTGAATGAATCAATGCAAATCCTTGAAGTAGGGCCAAATCTATTCCAATTCAAATTCCAATTTGAGTTTGATTTGGATAGAATTTTGAGAGGAGGCCCTTGGACCTTTGATAATCAGTTACTATTATTGCAAAGGTGGAAGAAGGGCATGACTGTGGGAAATATTCAACTGGAGGCTGCTTTGCTTTGGGTCCAAATATGGGGGCACCATTTGATATGGTTTCCCCTCAAGTAGCAAGGGAAGTCGGGAGTCGATTGGGGCAGATAGAGGAGGTGGAATGGAAGAAAAAAAAAGGATGATCTCAGTATGTTTATGCGAGTCCGAGTGGCCTTGCCAATCTCAAAACCTATTCAAAGGGGCGGTTTTATAGCTGGATCAGATGGTGTGAAGTCATGGGTGACCTTTAAGTATGAGAGGTTGCCCATGTTCTGTCACTATTGTGGTATTTTAGGCCATGATCTAAAGCATTGTGCAGCCCATTATGCTGTGTAGAGAATTGGAGGTAGCATAGAATATTAGTATAGTGATTTCCTTAGGGCAATGGGGAGTCATCCAAGAGCTCTAAGTAGTAAAGAAGTAGGTCTGAGCATTGTCTCTGAGGAAGGTACAGGCTGTGAGGCAGGGAAGAGTTCAGTTCAGGTGAAGTGAGGAAGCCCGTTGAGGAAGATGGAGGCGCACATGCTCAGACCTGGAAACCCTAGCAATACAGATAAGGGTAATTCCATGATTCAAGGAAAAGGGGTTGAAATTACGCATGTTGACTGCTTGGATATTAATTGCCATGCAAACGTAACAGGTACAAATATTGCACTAGAGGGAACCGGTCCTAAAATTCAGCACCTTGGACAGCTAGCCACGGGTTTTTCTGAAGTTGGTGAAAAGAGTGTGATAAATACTAACACAGGTGTGAGTCACATGGAGCCTATATCCCAAGATGTCCATAGTTTCAAACCTAGGAGTCTTATTTCAACCCGGGATTTGATTGGGCCTAGTAATCCTAAGCCCAAAGGTATATGGACCTGTTTAAACAGAATGGATTTTGGTTTAAGTGAGTTCACTAAGTCTTTTACACTACCTGGCTTGGGTAAGAGAGATACACGTGAAACACAGGGGGGCAGATTGACGAGCAGACTTTGAAGAAAGGTAGACTGAACACTGATGAGGAAACCAAAGACCATGTATTGGCGAGGGTGGAAAGCCACCCTTGCAGGGAGCAATGAGGCTGTTAAGATGGAACTGCCAAGGGCTTGGTAACCCTTGGACAGGTCAAAGCCTTCGCAAGATTGTGAGGGAGCAAGTTCCCACGGTATGTTTTCTAATGAAGACAAGACTTGATAAAGATGGTTTTGATAAATTGTATGGAAATTTACCGTTTCAGAATAAGATCATTGTTAAACATCCAGATTCTAGGGGTGAGTTAGCTTTTTTATGGAAAAATGAAGTTAGTTTGGAAGTAATTAATTTCACTGTTAACCATGTATTGGCTAAAGTCACAGAAGAAGATGGTTTTGTGTGGTACTTGACTGGTTTCTATGGATGGCCCGAAGCGCAACAGAAAGAAAATTCTTGGAAATTGTTGAAATATTTACAATCCTTTGTATTGGGACCATGGGTGGTAATTGGAGATTTTAATGCTTATTTACATACTTTAGAAAAGAAGAATGTAAGGCAGCCACAGTTTTTGCAGATTGAAGCATTTAGGGAGGCTTTGAATTTTTGTCATCTTCAAGACCTAGGTTATAAGGGGTATCCATACACCTAGAGCAATAAGAGACCTGGGGAAGCTAGTACCAAGATTTGGCTAGATAGAGGTGTTGCCAATAAGGAATGGACAGATAGATTTCAATTAAGTAAACTTGTGCATTTGTCCGCTCATGCTTCGGATCATTTACCAATTTTACTACATGTTCAAGCCTTTTCACAGCCAAGTAGGAGAAGTTTCATGTATGAGGAATCTTGGTTGCTCCGGACTGAATGTGAAGAGGTAGTTCAGGAGGCTTGGGGGAAGGCAGGGGAGGAAAGGGTCAGTTTGGCAGTTATTCAGGAAAAAATAAAGGTTTGTGGAGCAGAGCTTATGGCTTGGGTTCTCCTATAACTGACCCAGATACGAAATTCAGAAACAGCTGGACAGATTGAATGAGGCCGAGTTGACTGAAACTTCAAAAGCTGAATTTTTGGGTTTGAGTAAAAGGATGGATGATCTTCTACAAAAGCAAGAAATTTATTGGGCCCAACGGTCTAGAATAAATTGGCTAAAACACGGGGATAAGAACACAAAATTTTTCCATGCCAAAGCAACATAAAGAAGAAGGAAAAATTATATAAGGGGTATCCGGAATACTCATGGGCAGTGGGTGGAGGATTTGGAGGAGGTGGTTGGGGTAGCTTCAGCTTACTTTGATAATCTTTTTCATGCAGGAGTGGGGGATCAAATGGAAGAGTGCCTGAGTACAGTGTAGTGTATGGTAACTGATGACATGCGGGATTTTCTCTCTAATAAGTTTACTGTTGAAGAAGTGCAGGTGGCTCTATTTCAAATGAGACCAACAAAAGCTCCAGGACCTGATGGTATGAATGCCCTTTTTTATCAAAAATTCTGGCATGTTGTGGGTAATTCTGTTGTCCTTGCTGTTCTGGATTTTTTAAATAATGGTAATATGCTACCTGATATTAACCATACAAATATTGTGCTTATCCCTAAAGTTAAAAATCCGGAGAGAATGTTTGAGTTTAGACCCATAAGCCTGTGTAGTGTTATTTACAAAATTATTTCCAAGGTGTTGGCAAACAGGTTGAAACAGGTAATGCCTCAGATTATCTCACCCACTTAGAGTGCTTTTGTACCAGGGAGATTGATTACTGATAATGTGTTGGTGGCATATGAGACACTTCATACCATGCACTCCAAAAAAAAAAGGGGAAGAAGGGTTCCATGGCATAGAAGCTGGATCTCAGTAAATCCTATGATAGAGTGGAGTGGCACTTTCTTCAACGGATTATGGACAAGTTAGGGTTTCCTGCTGATTGGATAGAATGGGTGATAAGCTGTATGACAACACCATCTTTTTCTATTCTGATAAATGGGAAGTCCTATGGCATGATCCATCCATTTAGAGGAATCTGCCAGGGAGATCCCTTATCACCCTACCTATTCTTGCTGTGTGCAGAAGGCTTTATTGCAATGTTGAAAAAAGCAGAATCAGAAGGGTAGATTAAGGGGGTCTCCATCTGTAGAGGGGCACCAAAGGTCACAAACCTTATGTTTGCAGATGACTCATTGCTGTTTTGCCAGGTAACTCGAGCTGAAGGGGAAACCATAGTAGAGATCGTCCAAACATATGAAAGAGCTTCTGGGCAAAGTATTAATTTGGAAAAGTCTTTAGCTTATTTCAGCAGCAACACTTCAGATAGGCAGAAGGGTCAGATCTTGGAAGTTTTGGGAGTGAAGGAGGTTGACCAGTTTGAAACTTACCTTGGCCTACCAACCTTGATTGAGAGGGGTAAGTATAACACCTTTTCATTCTTAAAAGACAGAATCTGGAAGAAGCTCTAAGGATGGAAGGGCATGTTATTATCTAGAGCTGGCAAAGAAATCCTCATAAAGGCTGTGGCACAGTCCATGCCCACATACTTTATGAGTGTATTTCAAATCCCCAGGAAACTATGTGATGAATTAGATGCATTATGTGCAAAATTTTGGTAGGGTCAAGTGGGCAATGAACGAAAAATTCATTGGAAAAGTTAGGATAAACTGACTGTTTCAAGGAAAGAAGGTGGCATGGGATTTCGAGATTTGAGAGCATTTAGTCTAGCCATGTTGGCTAAGCAAGGTTGGACGATGGTTAAAGGCAATGATTCGCTGGTCTACCAATGTTTTAAAGTAAGGTACTTCTCGAGATCAAATTTTCTAGAGGCTAAAGAATCACCTAATTGCTCATATGTGTGGAAAAGCTTGATGGCTACAATGCCTATTCTTCAATCCGGCCACTGTTGGAGGGTTGGTAATGGAGCATCAATTAAGGCCTTGAAGGATAAGTGGCTCCCAAATTTTCCCATAAATAAGGTCCTAAATCCGATCCATGATAATTGGGGTGATCTGATGGTATGTGAGCTAATTAATCCGGAGCTGAATGTATGGAGATATGAGGATATTCAAACTATCTTTCATAGGGACGAAGCTTATGCAATCTGCCAAATACCGTTGAGCTGAAGATATGTAGCTGATAGCATAGTTTGGCTGCATAATCCACGGGGTGTGTTTACAGTCAAGTCTGCTTATCATGTGGCAAGGAGAATCCTAACTGATGTAGATTGGGTTGGAACATCTAGGAGTTGTGTTGCAAAAAAGGTTTGGGCTGTATTATGGAAGTTACAGATCCTTAATAAAATCAAAGTTTTCGCATAGCAAGCTTGCCATGAGATTCTACCAACAGTTATGAATCTGACATAAAGAAGGGTAATCCATGAAGATAAATGTTCGCTTTGTACAGGAGAACTGAAAACCACCATCCATGCTCTGTGGGATTGTGCCGTGGCTCAAGATATTTGGGTTGGGAGCATCCGTAAATTGCAGAAATACAAGCATGGACAGGCCGATTTGGTGCAATTGATGGAGGAGTTTTTGGAACGGCTAACTATAGAAGAGATTGAGCTATTCTGGACCCAAGCATGGCTGATTTGGACTCAGCGAAACTGTTTGCTACATGAAGGAAAAATGAAAGGTCCGACTTGTTTGAACAAAAGGGAAGATGAGTGCATTGAAGAGTTCAAAAATGCTCAAGCCCAGCTTAATGTTCAACCGAGACAACTACCGAGTGGAGAGGTATGGCAATCATCACCATCAGAGGCGTACAAACTTAACTTTGATGCAGCATTATTTTCAGACTTAGGCAGAACTGGGTATGGAGCAATTGTTCGAAATGAAAAGGGAAAGGTTATGGTTGCCATGACTGCTAGTGGACCGGATGTGCACACTAGTGAAGAAGCTGAGCTACTTGCTTGCCGGAGAGCTATAGAATTTGCTGTGGATGCTAGTTTTTCTAGGTTGATTATTGAGGGTGACAATAGCAATGTTATTCATGCCATCTCTTCTTCTGTGGAAAATACTTCTCTATATGGTAATGTTATGGATGATATTCGTCATTTGATAAGGGGTTTGATTTGGTCTAATATTTGCTGTATTAGGAGGGGCGGGAATAGGGTAGCCCATGACTTGGCTCAACATGCCAGACATGCATTAGATGAGGATTTGTACTGGATAGAGGACTCTCCCCCATCCAGCCATGGATGCTTTGTATCATGACATTTTATCCATTTAATTGAATGAATATTCCCCTTTTCAAAAAAAAAAAAAAAAAAAAAAAAAAAATCTCCAACTCAAACCATTACTACCCAGTATGCAATATCTATATTGTAGGGAGTTAACACGAAATTCCCAATCTATGAGAAACAAAAAATAGAAAAAACACACGCTAAAGAAAACAATCACACGCACAAGACAATATTATGTGGTTTGGCAATTTGCCTACGTCCACGAAGTTGCAAGGATTTTGCTATTATCAAGGAAAAAAAATAAAAAGTGTGGCAGTACAGTTTTTCTCACTCTCAAAAACTACAACAACCAACCCTAATCACCAAAACTGCATTGCCCCCAGGCCCCTAGGAGGCTTGTCCATGAGCGCTACAGCTTGGGCCTATCGGCCCAAGCCTCCACTCCTAGACTAAGCCTCAGAAAATCTCTTATTAAAAACCACGCAACATTATTCAGATCAGGTTATCAATCGGAGCAAACACAACTAGGCTTCATAAAGTGCAACATATATTTACTAAATACCAGTTTGAATTGCCTCATTCCTCATCACTAGAGAATCCTTTGAAGAATGTTGATTAGATAACAGATGAGGACTCATGCCATAATATAAGTCATTTTTCTAACAAAGTTTTGATATTTTCAATATAATTTTCAGTAACCATGAATTGAAAATCTAGATATACATTCTGGTAATTCACTGATTTGATTACATTAATATTTATTATTAGTTTAGTAAGTATTTACTTCTCGTTGTTCTTCTTTTCCTTCACATCTTCCTCTACTAACTGTAATTGTGTTTCTCATAAAAAAAAAAAACCATTAAAGGCAAAACCATACTGTTTAAAGGCTTGGTAGTTGAAGCCTCTTCATCAAGTGCACATGATGAAAGAAACTTGAAGATGAGAATATGTGATTTCATGCTTAGTTTGCAATAGCTTGCAATCACATACTGAGGAGCTGTAGGTAAAATCACATGTTCAACCTGAAGTTGAAGGTTTGACTCACATGTTCCTTCAACAGGAATCCACCAAGAGAGCATCCAATTTTACACAAATGATGGCCTGTTTAGAAAGAGCCTCGCCAGCACATGCTTGTATGCTTGCTTCTGAAAATGGATGTTACAGCAATACAAGGAAATTTTGAACTTAGGAAGCAGAAATATATCCCCATCTTGGGACAGCTCTGCTATCTTTGAGCACATTTGCTTCTGCGAACGCGTCTATGATCCAGAAAATGGAGCTATCAAGAAGATGGATAAGTTTCCTCTCCTTTATTCGAATCTGTTTATTAATTCCACTGGTTAATGTCTAGAAAGTGTTACAGCTACTAACAATTTTACCACAATAGGTTTACAAACTAACATGACAATGAATTGATTAGTGTCACATCAATAACATGATAAATAAATTAAAATAAATATTTACTCCTTTTTTTTTTTTTTTTTTTTTTTTTTTTTTTTTTTTTCAGTTTTAACAACTAATGAGGTTTCTCCATTTTCTCCTCTTTATAATACAAACCCAGCAATCCAAACACTTAAATCTATGGAGACAACTTAACTTTCAACTAACAATATTCATACTAATTAAAAAAGGATAGGAATGAAGTTTGTGTCAGTGATAGAAAGTTATAAATTTGGCCTACTAATCAATTATGTTATGTATTCTAATTTTGGAATAAAATTAAAGTTTGAAAAGATAATCCAAAAGGAGAAAAAGAAGAGGTGCAAGAAAAAGTTCTAAAATTATAGTGTTGCAACTTGCGAGGCTACTATATATGGTCCAATTGTATGGCTGGCATGAGATGCTTTCACGTTTCACCCACTTCATCTTTCTTTTTTGTTTTGCATCGTTCAAAAGTTTGTTAAAGAAGATGGAAGAGTGGAGATGGGGATAAATAAATAAGGAGAAAGAGGGTAAAATTATAATGGAAGAAGAGAAATGGAGAATAGAGAGCACAAACTTGAGAAAAAAAAAAAGGTGCAAGAAAGTGGAAGATGAAGAGAAGTTTCAGTATAGTGAATTAGAAGGTTTACAGGCTTAAATGTTATTGCCATTGCAAAACATGCTCGTTCAATAATACTTCAACCAAAACACAATCATTTAGAAATAATGCAAAGATAGCATAACCTTATGTTAGATCATTAACCATTTTAGGGTTTTAAGGTTCAACTTTCTATAAGTTTCCTCTTTTTCATATTTATATAAATTAATGACTTGAAAGGGCCAAGGAGCCTTGGCTCAAATGGTACTTCCTCTCACAAGTTTGAGTAGATGGTGAGGCCATCAATTCAAAACCCACTATGGTGTGTGTTAACTATAGAGAGAAAAAGAAAAAGAAAAAGAAAAAGAAAAAGAAAAAAAGATAACTTGAAATATTAAGATACAGTGGCGGCGACACTCAGTGTCCAGGGTGCTCTCAGGAACACCCTGACTTGAAAAAAAAAAACTATATATAATAATTTAAATTTTTATATTTGTTTATCCTTAAAAAAATAAATTAGGAACAAACACCCTCAAATAAAAAAAAAATTGTTTACCATTGTTGAAGCTTCTCAACCACGGTGAGATGCTGGCAGACCATGAGCTTACATCTCCATTTCTTCTTCTTCTTTTTCTTCTTTCTCTCTCTCTTTCTTTCCTTTTTTTTTTCTTTTTTTTTTTTTGCGTTTTTGCTGTTTCTGCATTTTTGCTCTTCTAAACTCTTTGCTATTCTTTGCCATGAAGACGAATTTTTTATTTTTTCTATCTTGGTCTTCCACAAGTCAGTAAATGCTTGGCTGTCAAAATCTAAAGTGTCAACATTATCTTCTTTTACTTGTACTAGATAATTGGCTGTCAACCATTTGCTTGGGCCTTGTATTGGTATTTATTATTTAATTATTTTTTTGAGGGAGATTTGATTAAATTTTTAAAAGGCAAGTCTGCCACACTTCCGGATTTTATGATATATATTTTTTTAATTTAATAAATAGTTAACCATTTAAACGGACTTGGGTTGTTGGGCATAACTTAAGATTAATTTAAATATAGACTAGCACAAAAATATTATATAAGTATGTGGGTGTATGTATATATATATATATATATATATTTCATCTCTTCTCTAAATTAAAACAATTTTTATAATGTTATCAACTCCTTGATTAAGAAACTTGATATTTAATTTATGTTTGCTTATAATTTAGTATTTTTTATTTTTCTTATGAAAGTTATGATATAAAAAATACACATGAAAGATAAACCCCAATATTTAATATGACTATTTTAGTCAATTTTTCTACTTTTACTAATTAATGAATTTATTTATTTTTTTAAAAAATCTTAAATTAATTATGACGTCAACACAGTTCATTAGTTTATTTTCTTGTAAAATTAGTTTTGACCATTTTTGTCGTTACTGCAACGATAGAAAGAAGTTTTTCAGCAATGAAATATATAAAGAATGAATTGCACAATCGAATGGGAGATCAGTGAATGAATGATTATTTAGTTGTGTATATTGAAAGAGAAATAACTTGTAGCATTGATAATAAGACTATCATGCAACGATTTCAAAATATGAAAACTCATAGAAGGCAATTGTAAACTTTATGTATTTGCGTGTTTTTGGATTGTTGTTGTTGTCAATATATGAATTTCTCTTTTTATTAGATTGTGTAATTTATGTTTCTTAAGGAACACCCTGAGAAAAATTCCTGGAGCCGCCACTGTTAAGATATACCTCAACTTCAAAACATTTTAGTAATTCACTGATCCGATCACATCAACACGCATCACCTTTATAGGTATTTTCTTCTTTTTGTCTTCTTTGCCTCTTGAATATTTTGCTCCTTCTAGCCCTCCTCTTACTCCTCTGCCTCTTCTAACTATAACTGTGTTTCTCATCTCAAAAATCACTAAGGCTATAACCATACAATTCCAAGGTTTGGTAGTTGTAGCCTCTTCCAATGCACATTATCAAATGAAACTTTTATAGGATATTTATAAGAAGATGATATATTAAAAAAAAAAAAAAAAGAATCCCATAAAAGCACCAAAAATCTAAATCCTGGAAAATCCGGCATAAATCTGAAATTTTTTAGACGCAAAGATAATGGTAGTGTTTACTAGCCTAGTCACATGCACCATGCACGTTAGCACGTGTATTCATAGCCTTTTTTTTTAATAATAAAATATATGACGTTTCAAAGTCATGACCGCAAATAGCTATAGCAAAAAATTAAAGTGTGTCTTGATTTATGGATTTAAATTTAAAATTTAAAATTCTCAATTTTCAATTTACCTTTAGTATATCATTTTTATATCATGTAGGGGTGAAAGGCCCAATATCAGGTAATGGGCCGCGGGCCCATCCGAGGAGACCCTACGTTCGAGGACAGTAAACCTTGGGGGATGGACCTAGTCTGACTCATTTCAAAAGTATAAACTACGTAGAGAGAAGAAGGGTTGGTCCGAGGAGACTTGCCTATTCGGATTATCAACGGGACGACCTGAATGAATGCTCCAACACTAAGCCCAGCCTTCTTGAAGGATCCCCTAACCTATATAGGCCAAAAAGGACAAGTGACAATAATTAGATATTAGGTAAAAGGCTGCTGCTACCACATTTATAATCCTGCAGCTAACATCATGCCCGCATTAATGGGGAAAAGACACCTGAACAGTGACCTTCATCTTTTACAGTTGCTAAGTGAAGACTTCAGGTAAAGGTTGATGGGACAAGTATCAAAGAAGACTCACCTAATTGGCACAGGAGGTAAAATTGACATATAAATAGAGTGGGAAACAAAGAGAAGGGGCATCAAACAATCAGAAGAAAGAAGGAAGTGATAAAAAAGAACAATCGAGAGAAAGAGGGTGAGGCATTCATAGCAGTAGTCTAGATTAACTCCTTGGACTGTGTCGAGAAGAATTAGGTACCATTTTAATAATTCGATTAATGTTAATCTGATCATGAATACACTTGGGCCATCAATCCATACGTTTTCACCCTAATAATCTTTAGCCCACTCTCTTTACAAATTTATTCCAAGGATACTGTATACAGCCTGTGCTTCAATTCATCCTGTTCGTAGGCCCACTCGTAGAGTTTGTCCTTACATATCATATACAATTATTATTATTATTATTATTATTATTATTATTATTATTATTATTATTATTATTATTATTATTATTATATAGTGAGTCCACTTTTGAAATTGACATAAGCACATAGCGTTCGACCCTTCCCATAATATTTTTGCACTTTCTGACTGTCTAAAACTATGCTCTTTCCCATATACATACATCGTGCTTTTTATAAATCTCAACTTCATTTTGTGTACGAGATCATATGAGTTCAATAAACTTCCAATTTATTTATAAAAGATGTAAATAATTCGACGCTGTGGGTTTGCTGTTTGGAAATGAATATGATAGAGCTCCTACTATTGTTCTAAAAAAAAATTATGGCTATTGTTCCAAACATAAGAGGTCTAGGTTTGTTGAAAGCATACGACACTGTGTTAGTCTAAAATAAAAAATAAAAAATTCAACCATTTATCCAGCATAAGAATAGATCGGTTTGTCTTCTAATGAAAATAATGGAACTAATTGAGAAGCTAGTGGATGTCTCACGTGATACGTGCGTTCATTATTAGTTATTTTATAATACTTATAATATTCGTTTTAATTTTTGAAAAATTAATTTTGATTATGTATTAATGTCACTAAAATAATAAAGAAATCCAGTACATCCATAAGTAATTATAATTAATGAGGCCCTAAAGATTTCATGACATGTTTATTGATTTTTATTTTATTTTATCGGGCATACATGTATAATTTGTTCTTTATCTTTTTCTTAGGAGTATTTCTTTACTCCTTTTGTTTCATGCACTCTCCTCATAAAATTCCAGGTCCCAAATCCATTGTGCCCCTTGGAGGTAATTTGAAAATGACATTTTGAATTTGTAGAATTACAACAATAAACGCAACAACCAATTTATGTATTTTAGCTTTTTTTTTTTTTTTTTTTTTCCCAAAGAAGCAAACTTTTTAGATAACCTTTCAAAGAGGATTATTATTATTATTATTATTTTTTTTTTGAGAAAGAGTATTTAAATTATTATTTTGTGGCCATTTGTTTTAAATTTTTCTAATTAGTTTTCTTAACTATTCCTCTTTTTCTTAACTAAAGAGGAATAGTTAAGAAAACTGATTAGAAAAATTTAAAATAAATGGCCACAAAATAATAATTTAAATAAATGCATTTATTTCGTACTACAGCTTTTCAACAAATGGAATGAAAGCACTTGTCATTGTTATATGCTAATGGATGCTTTACGGAATCAAAACCCAATCATGTAGTTTGAGAGCAGGGCGGCCCGAGGGTTTCGGAAAGGAAATTTTCAAATGGGGCTTTTATGTTATCATTTAAATAATATTTAACTAGTATTTTATATAATATATTTTTTTAAATCCATTCTTTTTACTTTTTAATATGATTTTTTTTTAGAAAATGTTAAAATTATAACAAATTTTACTACAACCTGGTGTTGTAATGAATGAAATCACTGACATGAGGCTTGCAAAATTACCAAAAATATTATAAAATTTATAACATGAGAATTACAAAGATATATCACCAATCACAAATATTCATTCAAAAATATATTCAATAGTTTGTTGAAATCTACCTATCATATTTATTGTCACATTAAATTATAAAAGTTATGAAGATCACCACGCACCCTTGATGCAGTGATTATTACAAGTATAAGTTTTTGTGGGGTGTGAGGGGCAATGACCGAGATTTAAGTCTCTAGAAGAGAGTTTCGCACACATGTACACTTAGATTAGGTTAGAGTAGAATTTTTTATCTTGTATAAAAATAATTAAATAAATAAAAGTTATATAGTAAAATTTATATTATTTTTAATATTTTCCTAATTGAATTACTCATGAATAGTAACACATCTATTTGTAAAACCTATTTATTCAAATTTGTCTTATCTCTATCTCTAACATTACTTAATTCTTTGAGCATTCTTAATAGTGAAAAAAATTTAAACTAAAATGTTTTAATATCTCTCAAAAATATTTATATATGAAAAATAAATAAATAAATTTGCCCCAAATTTGGGGCCTTCTCTAGTAAAGGGGCCCTAGGCAATGGCCTAATTGGCCTAAGCCTAGGGCTGACCCTGTTTGAGAGCAGCAACAACTAAAATATTATGGCAACTGTAATAAGGAAGAATCAAAGCCAGATTATCTCAAGTGATGCTCTACTTAGGGATTTGTGAGAATCACAAATTTGAAGAATGAAAAGTGCCAAGAAAGTGGAAGAGTTGCAAAAAATAGAAATATGAAGTTCCCTCTTAGAGACTTGAACCCCGGCTCTTGCTCCCCACACCCTACAAGCATTTATTTCTACTCTAACATTATGGCAACTGTATTATTTGATTAGTAGTATCAATGAGTGTCTTTGCCACAACTGACTTGAGTTTTTGGTAGTGTTTGAGTGGCTTTGCAACAACTGACTTGATTACTAATAAAAATTTAATAAATAAAAGAGGTGCTTAGACCCAAAGAATGCTTGTCTTTCACCCAAAAATAATAATAATAATGAAGTGGTGGACAGCAAGCCCTTTTTTTTTCTCCCTGTTTGTCTTACTGTCTTAATTTTAATTTATGACTGCTTCTGGAACTATAAATTATTTTACAACTTTTTGTCACAATTTTGATATAATAGATTTGTGAGTAGTTGTCTATCCCTTACACATGGATCGATAATTTTTTCTTCACCACTCACATACTGCTAAATCACGCAAAAAAGTTGTGCAATAGTTACTTTTTCCTAATTTATTAGCTTGAGGTCTACTTTTTCTTTGTCTGTTTGTGATTTGGGTCTGCACTAAGCACTACGACACTATTTAATATCATGTTTAGCAAATATAATTAGTTTTTATAGTTAAAAATAGGATTTATAATAAAATTGAAGATGATTTTCTACAAATTGCTGTAACATTTTGTAATGATTTTTGACATTTAAAGAATATCAGGTTCTCTTTTAATAAATATTTATATTGCAATCTATTTAAAAATAGTTATTTTGTGTCTTTTTTGTTGTTGGCATTTTTTTAGCACTAAATGAATGTTAATTTAGATTTTTAAGAGAAAACAAAAATCTTTTTTATTTTGCCCCCCCCTCCTCTCAATTGAACTTCTAGCTCCGTCCCTGCCCAAATCCGTCCCCAAATCCGTCCCTAATTTTATATGAAGGGTCTTTAGACAAATATATTGCACTTAATACTCTTAAAGGTGATGGTGCATATATAGATTATTTACTAATATATATATATATATATATATTGCTATTTACTTTTCGCATTTTACCTTTTCATAATGAACAGTGTAACTATAAAATAAAATAGAAATAATTACTTATATTTGAAACTCCATAAATGTCGCATAAAATCTATAATAAAATAACCGTTTTATAATTATCTAATCATGTATGATTTTTATTTTTTGGAAAAACATCTAATTATATATACTAATTAAGAGAGAGAGAGGGATGATACATGTTTTTCTCCCTTTTCTGGTTTTTCATTTCATTGCCATTTTAACAATTTCTCCCAGGGCTCATTGGATCAATCCTCATTAGCTCTTACGAAGTCTGGTTTTTGTTAAAGTGAGAACATGGAGGACACTTAAAATAACATGTTGGTGTAAAGTGTTATTTAGATTGATGACACTTTTTTTTTTTTTTTTTTTTGAGACAGTAGATTGATGACACTTGGATTTGATAATTGCAATGTTTCTCTAGCATTTGATTACAAAAATGCCAATGTTTTCTCTCACCTTTTTCTTTGGGGGTGTAAGAAGCAAATGTGTGTATACTATAATGTTGGGTTGGTCACATCACAATGTGCAAAAATTTTACCTTTTAAATTCTTACTCATCACAAAGTAGAAACAAATCTGTCTAACGTTCTTTCTCTTGCTACCTGGATTAGAAATCATAAGCAAGATCCTAATTAAGTTACCTTGTTTATGATGGCCAACTCGTATATTAAGTGGTTGAGATTTCTCTTTTTAGATAAGATAATATTTCAATTTATAGTGTCCGCTCCATAATAATTGTCCTTTATCATCAGGTTAAGACACCTATTGGTTGGCGTATGTAGAGATTTAATCCCAGATTTCTTTTGTCAAACAAGAGATTTTACCAGTTGAAATTGATACGAAAATACTAGACCTTAAACTGTATATATGAAGACCATGCCAAGTGCGCACTTTACAAAAGAATAATATCTTTAAAGTGTCTAATTAGATTATATCAATGCTTTAACAACAATTATTTTATCATCGGATATATGCATCCTCCTGCAAACTATGAGAGGGCAGATGTATATATCCGATTTATGAAATACCTTTTTTCACTCTTTAGCAAGAATATGTGAAATAAAATAATATGAAGAATGAGAACACGTTTTAGTTGGACTGCTGGTCATATATGTTTCTTTTGGTGCTCTACTAAATGACTGATATCCAGGAAGACTTCATTTTGTGGGTGATAAAACCAAAGGTTTTTATTTTCTTTAGATGATTTCCATTACTTCAAAAGATCACTAACAGAAGAACAAAATATAATTAGAAATTGAAGTCTGAAAAATTTGCAGAGAATAAAGGGAATAGGTGGTACTGGTTAGTAATGAGGAAGCCAATTTGGCTTCGGAGGTTTAACTTTAACATATGAAAGTGCCATGCTTGGTTAAGTTTTGGGAACAACACCTTCATCCAAAGACATGGAACTCAAAGCTTAACATGCTGGAAAGTGACCAATACTGTTTAGCCGGCTTGTTTAGCAAATTTGCTCATCTAGCAGAGTAACTGTAGACAACTTTCCAGCTTACAGATTTTCCTTTGTGTAGCAATGGAATTAATAATAATCAAAAGGTGGAAAATATTGCTATAGGAGTGGTAGTTGTCCAGTAGATTGTTGTCCAATCTGTAGAATGGTTTAGTATCGAGTTTATTTTTTGTTTCTCCTCATACTTCTACATATCAAATAAAGATGCCTGTTCAAAGAAGCCCCGCTTTGAACAAAATAGGAATAAAAGAAGGGAGAATGTGCATCTCTTTGTTTTCAAGGAATGATGTAAATTTTATTGAAGTTTTGAGTTTTATATAAGTGACTAATCCTATGGAGATTTTCATGGCCTAATGAATTTGTCTAAATAAGACATCATAGTTCCATAAAACCCATCGGTTTTCAGACGAGTGACCATTTTCCAACTTACAAGGTGAAACTTTCTCTTCTCGATTGGTACTCCAAATAAAATTTTTTAAGATTTTTGCAGGAAGCAGGCTACCCTGCATAGTTCTCTATAAATTTTTTCTGTGGGACAGCTTTTTCTATTTGGAATATAGATGCTATGGTTGTAAAGAAACAGGAAAATCTTTCAACATGAAGATCCAAAGCCATTTTCTTTTTTCAAGGGAAGTGGAGAGTCTTGCTGTGGGCTCTTAGAAATGGGAAATTGCTATGTGCTGAGATGAATATTCAAAATTTAAAAATAGAACTTGATGCACTAACAACTAACTGTGAATTTACTACACTAATTGATGAATGCTTTCCTCAAAGTCAGAACTAGGCACAGCTATAGGGAAACAAATCATCGTGCTGATGCTTTAGCTGGGAGGGCTGCTTTGATGAATGTAATGTTTCCTTGTTTTTAATGTTATGTTTTGTTAAATTTTAGACAATGTTGGCCTGTTTAGTGACCATTTATGTAATATCAAAACTATTCCTGCTCTTTAACCTTTGAATGCATTACAGTATAAGAAACAAATAAATACACTTTTCCAATAACATAAAGATGAAAATTCCCTAAGTTGCTGTTGAATTATGCTAACCAATTGCTAGATACCAATCCCACATTGACAAAATGAATGAGCTCTTAAATGTTAATAAGATTCCGAAAATGGCTTGCATATTGCCGAGCTCAGTAATGTGAGCCTGTAACCCAAGTGGGGGCATAAATGTGATGGGACTTTGGTCCAAACCAGTTGGTCGGATTCAGTGAGGCTTTCAGTTTGGCCCGCCCGTTCCAAGCAAAGAGATGAGCCAATGGACTTGAACTAAGGCTCTGAGTTCAGTGGTTCCTAAAGGTGAGGGCAATGCGTGAGGCTGGCTTCACAGAGCAGCGACAACCTCTCACTCTTTGCAGTGGAAGGATAACGGGCCAGTGCCTATTGGTTCCAACATGGCCCATTGGGTTGAACCCAACTGAACCATCACTTTTTCTGTTTTTATTTCTCTAGTTTTTTCATTTCATTTTCATGACCAAACTAACTTTTCCTCCTACGTTGTTATTGAGGACAATTGAAACAAAATTTCTCTTAGAAGAATCTAAAACAAACCTGTCCAAGAAATGAACTATCTAATCTGAAAAGTTGGTTTTTGTTTAAAATGAAAATATAGATTGATAAAACTAGGATTCGATCCTTATCTTTAGTGCCAGTGTTCTTAATCAAATTCGATTTTCTTAATAGATATTGAATAGGGTAATAGAAAATGGTATGCACAAATATTCTAAAATTTCAGCAACCTTCTCAATTTTTTGTTTAAAAATTGAGACAATAAAGAAAATATTGTTGTTTTTAGTCTTTGCATCTTGTTAGCATCCAAACTTGCCAACTTAATTATTCTCCTATGTTAAATAAATGACTTAGGAAAAAAAAAACCTATTAAGAAAAGTGAGGGATAAGCCTGCTAAGCTGATCTTAAAACATTGTATTTTTTTTTATTACAAAAAAGAAAAAAAAAAAAAAAAACCTTTAAACATACACGCATAAGGAATAATCCATGGGCTCCAATTACCAATAAGAATATGACATTTGTTCTTGTTATATGTAATGCATGCATATGACAATTATATTTACTTACAAAAATTTTTAGATTCTACGCCGTATTTTTCGAGATTTAGTTTTTTATTTTTTATTTTTTTGTGCCCTTGTAGAAATTTGGTTTCTATAAAAACTAGATCGCCCTCCTATAAATCCAACCAAAAATCTCTTCTGATCATGTGCATTTGAAGGCTTCAACTACCAAAACTTGGAATTGTATGATTATAATCTCAATGATTTTTTAGATGAGAAATACTTCTAGTTAGAAGTGGCAGAAGAGGAGGACAAGAAGGGCCAAAAGAAGTAGAAGAATCTTCAAGAGACATGGAAGAACAAGAAAGAAAAAGTACTTTTAGAGCTCATACATGTTGATGTGATTGGATCAGTGAATTATCAGAATCTTTTGAAGGTATTTTTATACATTTAAAGTGTCTTTTTTTTTTCTTTTTTCTTTTTTCAATTTTAACACACACACACTAGTGGGTTTTGAATAGGGTTGCCCACAAACCCACTCCACCCATGACTAATCCAAAAATCCAGGTGGTTGACGACATGTGTTCGCCTTCAAAATAGGCCAATCAAGTGGTGGTTCTCCTTCACCAAAATCCGACTTACCTTATTCGACGGAAATAGTCAAATCTGGTAGAGATCTACCAAATTTGATGAGATCTCTGTTAGATCTGGTGAGATCTCCAATAGATCTAGCAAGATCTTACTAAATTTGGTGAGATCTTCACCAGATCTAGCGAGATCTTATTGGATTTGGTGAGATCTCCATTGAATCTTTGCTATTTTAAGCACTTCTTGGCCTCTCTCCATCATTATTTAGTGTCGACTAAATCGCCCATCACCAATGAGTTCTTCCTCCCAATCCAATCAAGTCAGGTGCAGATTGAACACAAAACCGATTTGATCTGACTCATAGACACCTCTAGTCTTGAACATATGGTCTCAATATCAACACACCCTTGCGAGAAGAGGAAGAGCCATTTAGGGTAAGGCTTGACCTTTAATTCATCTATATAATTTTAAAAGACAAGAATTAAGTTGAGAGAAAGTGAGCTTTAAAACGTTAATAAGATTCATAATCTACCATGTGTGTATGCTATCTTTGAATTATTTTTAGTGATTGATTTTTAATATTGTGGAACGAGAAAATTTTGCACTAGAAACATTTAACTCTTAAGCCTTATGATTTATACACATCTGTGTAATTATCATAAATAAAAATAAAAATAGGTTGCATATATGAGATAAGTATTGATTTGTGTTGATAGATAATATATTTGGTATATGCATTTTCCCTCTTACAATACTTGGATCTCTTGCAAAATTGGGTAATAGGTATTGAGTATTTTTTTAATAGGTATACCATGGTCAAACCAGGAGAATGAGGCCGGTTCCCAGCCAAAGTTCACTCATGCTGGCAGATCACAGTCTCCTAAAAGAGATGAGGCCCCATGCTTGTTGAGGGCCGTTCACTTGTCTTCAGTAATTGACTTAATTACCATCAAAAGAAGCCGAAGCCAAACCTTAAGTATAACAAAGACATCACCTTAGAGCTTTCCCTATAGTATCTCTATTTACCAAAATAGTTGGAAACAATTTCGGTAATAGTTGTTGGCGATGTTCGTTTATTGAGAGACCAATATTCGGTTTTGGCTGAGTCCTCAAGGGTCAAAGTGTGCATCTGTGCCAAAAACCGAAATCATACTCCATTGTATCCTATCATGCACGATAGTACTATTAGATTTACACTTGTAAGTGATGATTCATGTGAAATAATAATGACAAGAGTTTTTTTTTTTTTTTTTTTTTTTTTTTTCAAGGAAATAATGACAAGAGTTAGTGGTTAATATAATGTAATTGGACCAAATCTCATTGGTTTAAACTTTTGGATTAAGTGGTGTCCTTACCTGTTATATTAACTATTCATGAATTGACTTCTCACAAGGTATTATCTCTGCAATAAGCACGAAAAATACTATCCTTTTTTTAACCCAAGGATTTACTTTTGCATTTCGAGGCCAGAAAATAATCAATCATCCTTGAAATTTTTGGTTAAACATGGGAGAGCAATCACATGAGCAATAATGGATAATTATCAAGAATGGGCTCAAGTCACATGAGCAACAATGAATACACATTGAAGCACCAATTTGTCCCAAATGAGAACAACTTAAAGCAAAAGCATTATATCAATAACTAATTTGTACACTAACAAAATGTGATGATCAAGTCAAGAGTTGTATAACTCAAATCTCCTAGTGTTTTCAATTGAGATGTTTAAGGTTCAAATCCCCTTCTCTCATTGTAACTATCAAACAATAAAAAAGAATTGTGATGATGAAGGCATGATCTGTAATTTTAAATCTTTCTCTACTGGGCAGAGGTAAATTGGGATCACAAATCCAAGGATCTCTTAACAGACAAGTTAAAAAATTTACTTGGCTAATGAATAAAGTAAATTATTGAAAAGATAACCTGTCATACGTTGGGGGTAGGCCTACCTCTGCTATATTATAATCTTTTGACAAAAGAATTTCATGATTACAACTATGTATTGTTGCAATGGACAAACACAGAAAACGCAAGTGTACTCATGAATGATATCTACGTACTATTTCAGGCCCAATGCATCAAACAATTGAGATTTTCCAAGAAAGAAAAAGAAATATCCTAAGATGATGATGAAAAATTAATAGGATCATTACCATTGAAGCCCTTTTGAACCTATATGCTTCTCCCCCTTGCTTCCTTGTTCCATTCTTCTCTGAAGTGAAAGCAGCTCTTACCTCTTTATCTTTTCACTAGGGCTGTAATTTTTTTTCCTCACAATGTGCCTCATTAGGTGGCCTTTCGTAATTGGGATGGGCCTATCTCCATCTCCTCTCCTCCATCTTGGGTGCTTGTCCCTAAAGTTGGAGATAGCTTTAGGTCCTTTCTTGTTTCTCTTTGATATATTATTATTCATAAAAAATAAAATGAATAGGATCATTCCCAATAGAAGATGAAGGAGAATATATTAGGTCTGGCAAAAATATATTTGAAGGAAATTTTGTACAAAAGGTAATATTTTAAAAAATTGTACATAAGAGATCTGTTGATTCAGGACTGCTATTTATTCCCTTAAGTTTCAAATTAATCTAAATTATACTCCATAGTATTCTGCAAGTGATCGACAGAAGTTTTGTTTCCAATTGCAATGGTTTTTTAATTGAACTTTGATTACTATAATGCAGAGGATTCTTCTGCCATGCTTAAATGCATACAGTGCTAAGTAACCTACACTCGTTGTATATTTTGAGCTAAAGTGTTCAAAAGAATATGGATATATTATTTATCACTCAGAAACAGGGATGGACCCAGAATTTTAAGTTAGAGGGCCATAATATAAGCAAAAAATAGATAAAAAAAATAAAAATAACTCCAAATAAGCATCCATATATTATTAACATACTATCAACCAAGATAAATACACAAAATCATTGCCTCATAATACAATAAGAAGCAACCATCTACCAACAAAGATAAGAGACACAAAATACTATTGTTTCTTAATACATTACAATACAATCACCTATGAAAAGAGAATTGACTTCTTCTTCTTCTTTCTTTTTTTTTTTCTTTTTCTTCTGGGTATTGGTTTGTAACTATTACGCTAATAGGTTTTTAAATTTTTTTTAAGCTTTGTTTTTGTTAAGTTTATGGGTTGGGCAGTTACTAGTTGGGCTGGGGTGGCTAGGCTGATTGGAAGGGAAGGGGGTCCTAAGGTTTTGGAAGAGGGGGACCCAATAACGAAAATGAAAAAAAAATATATATGAACCAACAAAAATATTACTATGACCAGGGGGCTGGGGCCGCCTTTGGCCCCCCTTAAGTCCGTCCTTAGAAAAATCTGGTTCGTATCAAGCTTATTGTTAAACTAAACATGTTGGAAGTGCAAGGCTAGCAAATCAAGGATGATTTTTGCCCATGTTGAGTTTTTGAAAGTACAAAGCTTAGAAGTTATACCTGTGGGGTAGAAAAAGGACTAGTCTTAAAATAGAGAACAAGATTCTATGACACAAAAATAATGACTAAATCAAGAAAAACCCTTTTGTTAATAAGAATTTCCAAAGAAAGTGCATGCACTTTTAAGATGTAGAGTTTTAGACATACTGAATCCCACACATACTGATTTTAGCCCTCAACTCAGCGGCCAACACTAGCACTCATTGGCTTATATCTGCTTATATTTGTTTGTATGAGACACAGCTGGAATTGTGCTTTGAGCTCGAGTGCATACGGTGCAACACAGTTTGTACAACAATAATTAGGATTATAAGTTTATAAATACCGCTAGTGTTGATTGCGCGTGCTGCCCCACTAGTGAGAAAATTAATATAGATTTTGCGTGTGAAACCGTGAATTTTGACTCATTCAATTTGATTATATTAAAAAAGAGGTCTAAGAATATAATAAAATATCACAATATTTTCACAATATCTTCATTTTTAGGATCTGAATAAATATTTTTTTTATTTTATTTGAGAAAAATGCTATATTCATAACATTTTTAGAACAAATTCTAAATGACAAGTTGTTATTGGTTTTAAACTGATAACATTATTATTGTTATTCTCAAAACATTTACTTTCAGTTGTGATTGGTCATAGTCTCATATCTTATTATTTTATTTCGACTAGTAAGAAATTGATACTTTAATATTTGTAAAAATATTGTGAAATTTGTTATGTTGGTATAACAATATATATGCCAGCTTACATAAATATTTAAAAGAAAAAAAAAACACAAACCGATTACTGGAAAAAAAAAAAAAAAAAACTTTAGGCACTGTAGAAATTAATATTAAAATGTTGTGGATTTAGCATTTTTTTTTATTTGATCTATAAGAAATTGAGATCTCAACAATTGTGAAAAATATTGTGATAATAATAAGTGTTGTAACATTTTTTCAAAACATTTATTTTTAGTTGTGGTTGATCACAATCTCATATTTTATTATTTTATTTCGACTTGTAAGAAATTGACACGTTAATAATTGTGATAATATTGTAAAATTTGTTATGCCAGTATAACAATATATATGCCAGCTTACATACATATTTCAAAGAAAAAAAACACAAACTGATTACTGGAAAAAAAAAAAAAAAAAACTTTAGGCACTGTAGAAATTAATGTTAAAATATTGTGGACTTAGCATTTTTTTATTTAATCTATAAGAAACTGAGATCTTAACAATTGTGAAAAATATTGTGATAATAATAAATGTTGTAACATTTTTTCAAAATATTTATTTTCAGTTGTGCTTGATCACAGCTCATATTTTATTATTTTATTTCGACTTGTAAGAAATTAACACGTTAATAATTATGATAATATTGTGAAAATTGTTGTGTCAGTATAACAATATATATGCCAGCTTACATAAATATTTCGAAGAAAAAAAAAACACAAACCGATTATTAAAAAAAAAAAAAAAACTTTAGGCACTGTAGCTACAGTGCCAGTGGAATAAACCAAAAGCACTGTAGCTCCAGTGCTATCCATCAATAATAGTTTACCTATGATTTGTTATGAAATTAATGTTAAAATATTGTGGACTTAGCATTTTTTTTATGTGATATATAAGAAACGAAGATCTCAACAATTGTGAAAATATTATAATAACAATAAGTGTTGTAGTATTTTCTTAAAACATTTATTTTCAATTGTGGTTGGTCACAGTCTCAATAATTGTGAAAATATTGTGAAATTTTTTGTATCAGTATAATAATATAAATATCAACTTACATAAATATTTAAAAGAAAAAAAAAACACAAACCGATTACTGAAAAAAAAAAAAGTGACTAACTAAACCATAATTGTGAAAATATTGTGAAATTTGTTGTATCAATATAACAATATAAATGTCAGCTTATATCAATATTTAAAAGGAAAAAAAAAAAAACATAAACCGATTACTGGAAAAAAAAAAAAAGTGACTCATGAAAACGGCACTGTAGATGAACAATTAAAAACACTGCATGAATTGTGCCAAAGCACTGTAGCGGCATTGCCGCTGTCTCATATTTTATTATTTTATTTAGACTTGTAAGAAATTGACTAGTCAATAATTGTGAAAATATTGTGAAATTTGTTGTGTTAGTATAACAATATAAATGTCAGCTTACATCAATATTTAAAAGAAAAAAAAAACATAAACTGATTACAGAAGAAAAAAAAAAAGTGACTCACAAAAACGGCACTGTAGATGAATAGTGAATAATACTACATGAACAGTGCCAAAGCACTGCAGCGGCATTGCCGTTTTTATTATATAGATATTGTGAAATTTGTTGTGTTAGTATAAAAATATAAATGTCAACTTACATCAATATTTAAAAGAAAAAAAAACACAAACCAATTACTGGAAAAAAAAAAAAAAAACCAATCTCATATTTTATTTTGACTTGTAAGAAATTAACACATCAAGAATTGTGAAAATATTATGAAATTTATTATGTCAGTATAACAATATAAAAGTCAACTTACATCAATATTTAAAAGAACAAAAAAACACAAACCGATTACTGGAAAAAAAAAAGTGACTAACTAAACCATAATTGTGAAAATATTGTGAAATTTGTTGTATCAGTATAACAATATAAATGTCAGCTTATATCAATATTTAAAAGAAAAAAAAAACATAAACCGATTAATGGAAAAAAAAAAGTGACTCATGAAAACGGCACTGTAGATGAACAATTAAAAACACTGCATGAATAGTGCCAAAGCACTGTAGCGGCATTGCCGCAGTCTTATATTTTATTATTTTATTTAGACTTGTAAGAAATTGACAAGTCAATAATTGTGAAAATATTGTGAAATATGTTGTGTTAGTATAAAAATATAAATGTCAGCTTACATCAATATTTAAAAGAAAAAAAAAACATAAACTGATTACAGAAGAAAAAAAAAGAAAAAAAAAAGGTGACTTACAAAAACGGCACTGTAGATGAACAGTGAATAATACTACATGAACAGTGCCAAAGCACTGCAGCGGCATTGCCGTTTTTATTATATAGATATTGTGAAATTTGTTGTATTAATATAAAAATATATAAAAAGAGCTCTCTGTACTCCTACTAGTACTCTCTCTCCCTCTCCTTTCCCCTAACCTGAAACACGGCCACGTCTTCCGGCCACCCCCTCCAACCGGTTACCACCCTCTTTCCACCCCGTTACCCTGTCCTTCTTTATCAACTTCATCACAAAAAGCTCCTTTCTACCCAAATAACCCAGCATGGAGGTTTCAGACCTCATTTCTCGTACAGGAAAAATGTCATGCGAAGAAGCTAGAATAGAGCTCCCTCCAAGCCAAGGCACTGTCTCTACTCCAAATCTCATACTCCTGGGTAAGATTATCACCAACAAAGACATTGGCCTTGCTTATGTCAGAGATATGGTCATGAAAGCTTGGAATCCAGTCTACCCATTGGAGGTGAAACGGCTGGACAGGGACATTTTTATGTTTTCTTTCAACCATGAAGTAGATGCTCATAAAGCGTATCACAGACGACCGTGGTCTTGCAAGGGTGGCCACCTTATTCTCAAAACTTGGAACCTAGAAGTCACCTGGCAAGAAGTAGATTTTTCCTCATCAACCTTCTGGGTCCAAGTTCATGGTCTACCCGCCTTGTGGAATACTGAGGATAACTTGAGGAAGATAGGATCGAGACTGGGAAAAGTTACAGAACTAGATTTAGTAGGTGAATCTGGCGGCGCTTGGAAAAAATTTGTCAGAATCCGTGTAGACATCCCGTTGGGTAAACCTTTATTCCTAGGTCTCTTCCTTCCCCGGCCAAATAACTCTGATTGTTGGATTGGGTTAAAATATGAAAAGCTTGCAGATGTGTGCTACAAGTGTGGAATAGTGGGGCATGAGGAAAAGTCGTGCACAGGTACATTATACCAGATCTATAATCCAAATGGTGTAAGGTTCAAAGCTGCCGGACCTTGGCTTCGACCGGGGTACGAAAACCTTCCACCTGGGATTTTCAAGCAACCTGACGGCGCCACCAACGTGAACGTAGAATCATCGGGACAACAATCGGAGTGTGGTAGTGGTCCAGAGCAAAATGGTACGCATGAGAGGGCATCACCGGAGTTTGTTAGTAGATCCGTGCAAGGAGGTACAACTGAAAGGTTACCACCAACGTCGTGCTACACACACCAGGACCACTGTACCAGCCCACTACCTTCCCAAAATACGTGGCAACCTCACGATATTCGCACCTCCATGACGTCAGTAGGTACGTGTTGTACTACGCCCATCCAGGCTGAGTTGGATTCACCTCAGTAGCCAATGTTACTACACCACAATCCTCGCACTAAGGCAAACTCCAATTTGGGCCTGAACACCAAATCACCAGCCCGTAGCTTCCGTAAAATGTTTTGTTTAACCCCGGTGCAAGTGGGCCTGAAGTCCATAGAAGAACATGTTGACCTCTCTTCAACCCATTATACCAACCTAGATAATGATCATAGCCCAACCCACCAACAATCCTTAAGTAAGCATTCTGAATCCCTAACCCCACAATCCATCACATTCCTCATTTCTCCGTATTCTTCCTCCTCTGTAACAAATCAAGAGCTCCATCAATCACAGCTGCACACACAGAATGCTGCACTACCACCTCCAAACCCTCTGAAGAGGAAAGTAAATGCAAAAGAGCTCGAGCTCTTAGCCAAGAGGCTTAAGATTACTGCAAGAGGACCAGAACCAGTTTTCTTTGATCCTGAGACTGTAACACTCATTCCACAAGCGAGCCTAGAGTATTTCATACTTAAAGAAAGTCAGAGAACTGATGATGAGGCACACAAAAGTAAGTCTTCCTATCACAATTTTTCTGATGAATATTCTCACACTGATGCAAACACAATTACGGCCGAGGAGGCGGGCCTTATCAAGCCCCCACCGTCCCCATGAAGCTACTCGGTTGGAACTGTCGGGGAATCTGCAATGCCTCGACAGTTCGAGCCTTAAAGGCTCAAATAAAAGGGGCTAGGCCCGATTTAATTTTTCTGTCTGAAACTAAAGCCAGTGTTAGTAGAATGGAGTTTGTCAGAAGTTCCATTAAGTTTGATCACCTGTTTGTTGTTGAAGCAAAAGGTAGAGCAGGAGGGCTCTGTATTTTGTGGAAAGATGGGCTGTCTGTGAAGGAGGTGGAATACAATAAAAACCTTATTGCTGTTAAAATTAACGATCTTGTTTGTGAATGGCTCATGGTTGGTTTCTATGGACCACCATATCCATCAAAAAAGAAGAAGGCTTGGGAAAATCTCATGGCATTACTTGAAGCGCATCATGGACCATGGATGTGTTTTGGGGATTTCAACTTTGTGCTTAATGAAAGTGAAGCTATAGGAGGCAAAAAAGGTAGCTCCTCCACAAATTTTCTCAAGGACTTGATGTTCGAGGTTGGTGCGATTGATCTAGGATATTCTGGGGGCAAATACACTTGGGCGAAAGGTAAATGGGGAAATGCTGCAATTAAAAGAAGATTGGACCGAGGTATTGCAAACATCTCCTGGAGGCTTGCATATCCGAAAGCTACATTATCCCATCTTGGCGCCATTGGGTCTGATCATACTCCCATTGTTCTAGATACGAACCCTCAAAACAGCTTTGCTCACCGCCCTTTCAGATTTGAGGTGGCTTGGCTAAGGGACGAACGGTGTGCTTCGGTCATTGACAATGCTTGGAATGATGAACCCAGCGGCTCTGAATTCATTAAGTTGTGTAAAAAGCAGGCTGCCACAAGAGACGCGCTTAAAAAGTGGAACAAGGAAGTGTTCGGAAAGTGCCAGGACAGAATCAACACCATTATGAAATGCATCAAAGACATACAAAGGCAGCCACCCTCGAATCAAGCCGGGGAACTAGAAGCAGCCCTTCAAGCGGAGCTAACGGAATGGCTTCTCCGGAGTGAAACCCTGTGGCGCCAAAAATCAAGGGAGCTGTGGCTAAAATTAGGGGACAAAAATTCCAAATTCTTCCATTTGTCCACTATTGTTAGAAGGAAAAGGAATAGTATCGATGCCATACATGATGGAAATGGCTCATGGATTACTGAGGGCAATGCTATCAGAATGAAGTTCCTTGATCATTTCAAGGATCTGTTTCAGCAGAATGACGCTAACTTCCCACCTCATTTTGAACACCTGATCCTACCATGCATCACAGAGGACGAAAATGCTGAGCTATGTAGAATTCCCTCTCATGATGAAATTCAAGGTACTCTGTTCAGTATGCATGACCTTAAAGCCCCAGGTCCAGACGGTTTCCCGGCCATATTTTATAAGAAGCTCTGGCCTACTGTCGGCGACACCGTCATAAATGCTGTTACTTCCTTCTTCATCAGGGGAACCATGCCTAGGGAGGTAAATTCCTCACTCATTGTCCTTATTCCTAAATTCTCTAACCCCACTACTGTAAACCATTTCAGGCCCATAAGCCTTTGCAATGTGGTGTACAAAATAATATCCAAGATTTTGGTGGCAAAGCTCAGACCTCTTCTTGATAAAATAATATCTCCAGCGCAGTCTGCTTTCATCCCCAACAAATGGATTGCTAAGAACCAAGTCATTGTTCAAGAAATTCTTCACAGTTTCAAGTCTTGGAAAACCAAGCCAGGTCTGATGGCTATTAAACTTGATCTTCAAAAAGCTTATGATAGGGTCAGTTGGGACTTCATTCACGCTGTTCTTCTCCACCTTGGGTTCAATGAAGTTTTCTCAAATTGGATCCTCAACTGCGTTTCCTCGGTTTCCTTTGAAATACTTGTGAATGGAGGTAAATCTAAGAGCTTTAAACCGAGTAGAGGGATTAGGCAAGGGGACCCCCTATCCCCTTACCTATTTATTTTGGGGCAAGAAGTGCTGTCTAGGATGCTGGACAAGGAACTGAGGCAAAGGAAATTATGTGGAATCAGAACGAGTAGAAGTGGACCCATAATCACACACGTGATGTATGCAGATGACATCATTCTGTTCTCCAAAGCCGCTAAAAAAGATGCAATAACAATAAACCACATCCTAAATAAGTACTGCCTTTGGTCTGGTCAACAAGTCAATAGGGAGAAGTCGGGCATCATTTTCTCTAAGCACACTCAAAGTAACTCACGAAGATCCTTGAAGAGTATTCTCCAAATGAGGACCCTTAAAAAAGATTCAACATATTTGGGTGCGCCACTACTCCTGTCCAGAGCACCTGCCAAGGACTTTTCTTACCTTCATTCCAAGCTTGAAGCCAAGCTCACGGGCTGGAGGACCAAGTGCCTTTCATGGGCCGGAAGACGGACTTTAATATGCTCGGTTGCCCAATCCATTCCGAATTACAGCATGTCTACTTTCAACATCCCAAAAAAAGTGTGCGAAGATCTCGATTCCCTTTCTAGGAGATTCTGGTGGAATCCTAAGAAATCAGAGGGACATTTTCTAGCTTGGAGATCTTGGGATAAACTCTGTTATCCTAAGAGTCAAGGCGGCCTTGGTTTCAAAAAAGCGAAAGATTCTAATAATGCACTCCTTGCCAAGCTTGCATGGATGATTGTCTCCAAACGGGACAGCCTGTGCATGAGCATATTGAGGGCAAAATACAAAGTCTCAAAGGATTGGTTGCACTCCGAGCCACCTAAGCGAGCTTCACCCATTTGGAGGGCTATTGAGCAGTCAAAGAAAATTATTGTTAATGGTGCATGTTTTTCTATAGGTAATGGATCCTCCATTGACATCTAGACAGACCCATGGGTCCCATGGATAAAGGATTCATCCCAACCCCCAGAGTAGAGGAGTATAACCAACTACGTTTCCTTGTTAGCCACTTGATTGATTCTGACCTCCATTGCTGGAAGGAAAATCTAGTCAAAGAGTTGTTCAACCCCCCCTCGGCTCAAGCTATCCTAGCCATCCACATTCCATCTAGACCTTACCCGGACAAACTCATATGGACACCGGACCTAAAAGGTAACTTCTCTGTCAAATCAGCTTACCACTCTACCCAATCTCACCTTCCCTCCCTAACCCCTTGTGGAATTTCTTGGAATAAAATTTGGAAGTTAAACCTGCCTGAGAGGTTGAGGATGCTACTTTGGAGGATTGGGGTCAATATTCTTCCCACAAAAGAAAATCTGCTCAACCGCCTTCAAGTAAGTGATGCCCACTGCCTTTTTTGCAATGATAGCATAGAAACAGCAAGCCATTTATTCTTCAACTGCCCTGCGTCCAGAGCATTCTGGTTTGCTGTTTGTTGGGGCCTTAAAACAGAAGATCTAGCGATCTCCCAGCCTGAGGATATCATCAAGTTTTGTTTGAACCCTCCAAATTTCCTTTGCGAAGCTATTAACAAAGACCAAGTACCTCTGCGGTTAGGATTTACAATTGAAGAAATCTGGTTGGCAAGGAACCGTGCACTTCATCAAAATTGCAGTTGGGATGTCTCCTCCTCCATTGGGATGGTCCTGACCAGGTGCTCTGAATTTTCCACAATCATAGCCCCCTGTATTGATCATTCTCTTCCTACACCAGTTCTTGCGTGGTCCCCTCCACCTTCTGATTCCATAAAGATCAACATAGATGCAGCCACATCTGATTCGCATGCTACTATTGCTGTGGTGGCACGTGATCACCGTGGAGTGCCTCTCAAAATTTGGGCAAGGTGGATTAAAAAGACCTCTCCTCTCCAAGCTGAGACCGAAGCATTGCACTGGGCTACTCAACTTGCTATAGTGGACAGATGGAGCAAGGTTATATTCGAAGGAGATGCTAAGATATGTTTTGACGCCATCAACTCGCACAACCAGTCTTATCCATGGTGCATTCGGACCCAAATCCTTAATATTCTTGATTTGGCTGTTTGTTTCTCTTCATGTTCGTTCATTTGGATTAGTAGGAATTGTAATGGTGTTGCACACCAAGTAGCTAGATTCTCTTTACTTTCCCATTTGGATTTTGTGTTTCTGCTGGATAATTTGCCCCCTGCCTTGTTGGCTCTGTGTAAGGCAGATTATCCTCTTTGCTCTTCTTTTATTCAATAATACATTGCAGTTTATCAAAAAAAAAAAAAAAAAAAAAAAAAAAAAGAAAGAAAGCGTGCGTATCCTCAAGTTTCTTAATGTGGAATGTTTACTCGTGGCCCAGATCTGGAGAGTCCACATTCAATGTTTTCTTTATTATAGGCCTGCCCATTGCAGGCAAAGAAAGGACCCAATGGGCTTGTGCTAAAGATTATAACAGCCCAACGTGGCATTCTAGGTTGAACCCAACTAGATTGTTATTTTTTTTTTAAACAACAATTTTTTGTATTGTTTAGATTAATGACACTTTTTTTAAGTGTATTTTAAATCATGACGTCTGTTCTTAATAATAGCTCTTATTCAATGGATCAAGACAACAATCAGTTTTTGGTGTAAGTAGGAATCATTCCCAATAGAAGATAGAAGTGAATATATGAAGAATGACAAAATTATATTTAAAAGACATTTTGCACAAAAAGTGATATTTTAAAAAATTGTACAAAAGAGATTTGTCAAGTTAAGGATTGCAATTTATTCCCCTAAGTATCAAATTAATCTAAGTTATACTCCATAGTGATCTAGCAAGTAATCGACAGAAGTTTTGTTTCCAATTGCAATGGTTGTTTAATTGAACTTTAATTACTATAATGCAGGGGATTCTTTGGCCATGCTTCAATGCAGGCCTAATTATGTAACCTCAAAGGCTGATATAGTGCTAGTAGTCTAAGTATAAGCTTGTACATGGCCTGCTAAGCTACCAAAGACATATAAGATATGCACATCGAACGGGGAATAAATGTAATTATGTAAAGGTTTGTTACTCTTTGTGCATCTGCAAATTATCTTTTGTCTATAAAATGTCTACAGTGCTTTTCAGGCCACCGAGGAATATTCCAACATCCTTTTTCTTAATTACTTTAAAGGGTTTGTGCTTCTGAGGCGATACCTGGATGAGCACAACCCTGGGGTTAATTTAGATGGCTCGGACTTCGAGGCAATTGATAAGGAGATCATTGCTGACGAGGCAGCAGCTGCTGGTGCTGCGGTTGTGGCTGTTGCTGAAGCTGTTGACGGAGCTGCTAAGGTTACAACTGATGACATCCCTGGGGTCGACGAGGACAATGTTGTTGTTGGAGGTAGTTCCCTCTGCTTATGTTTGCTCCCCCTGCGTGATGTGTATATTTTTTTTGGATGTCCCGTTTGTTTTGGGGCTTTGTTTTGAACAATCTGCTTCTATTTTGCATATGCACATGTGGGGTTCGTCGTTTCTTTGCTGAGCTATTGCTTCGTCGTATAACTAGCATTCCCCTTTAGGGAATTTATATCACTTTTATCTACTTGGCATTCTCTATATGTGATCGTCATATGATTTGTATTCTTCTTTAGAGAATTTGCATCATTTGGACATTTGTATGAATTATATTCTCCTTAGATAATTGTTATGATCGTCATATGATTTACATTCCCCTTAGAGAATCTGTACCATTTTTTATCGTCATATGGTTTGTATCCTCGCAGGATTTTTACCATGGTGACTGTTTTTATGTTTTGTACCCTTATGAGGACGTTTGTCCTTTGAGTGGTCTTTGTATGCCACGTAAGTAGTGGTCTTGGTATGCCACGTGGTTAGTGGCCTTGGTTAGAAGTCTTGCTAGCAGAGTAACCATTTTTCTATAGACAAGTTTCCAGCTTACAGAATTTCCTTTGTGTAGCAATGGAATTAATAATAATCAAAAGGTTATGCATCTCTTTTTTTTTTTCAAGGAATGATGTCAATTTTATTGGAGTTTTGAGCTTTTAGATAAGTGGCTATCCTATGGAGTGAGATATTTAAAGATTTTCATGGCCTAATGAATGTGTCACGGTAAGATGTCATAGTTCCGTAAAACACCATCAACTTTAGGACAAGTGACCATTTGCCAACTTACAAGGTACAGCTTTCTCTTCTCAATAGTGGTACCCTAAATAAAGTCTCTATTTGTCTTAAACCAACTTTGGCTTCTTTTTTTTTTTCTTTTTTTTTCTTTTTTTCTATTTGGAATCTGGATACTATGGTTGCAAAGAGAAAAATATAACCTATCAACATGAGGATCTAAAGCCAATTTTTTTCACGGAAGTGGAGTCTTGTTGTGGGGCTTTTAGAAATGGGAAATTTCTATGTGCTCTGATGAATATTCAAATTTCAAAAATAGAACTTGATGCAAATGTTGTAGTCTCCTTCATGAACAGTCCTACTGTAACTAATGATGGGTTTACTACACTAATTGATGAATGAAGTATGCATCTAAGGCAATTTCCTCAAAGTCAGAATTAGGCACTGCTATGGGGAAGCAAATCGTAGTGCAGATGCTATAGCTAGGAGGGGAGCTTTGATGAATGTATTGTTTCCTTATTTTTAATTACCTTCCATCTGATGTTATGTTTTTGTTAAATTTTAGACAATGTTGGTCTGTTTAGCCACCATTTATCAAAAACTATTCCTGTTCCTTAACCTTTGAATGCATTAAAGTTTAACAAACAAATAAATACACTTTTTCAATAACATAAGATGAAAATTCCCTCAGCTGCTGCTGAAATATGCTAACCAATTGCTAGATACCAATCCCACATTGACAAAATGAATGATCTCTTAAATGTTTATAAGATTCCAAACAAGGCATGCATATTGCCGAGCTCAGTAATGTGAGCTTGTAACCCAAGTGGGGGCATTAATGTGGTGGGACTTTGGCTCGAGCCAGTTGGTCGGATTCAATGAGGCTTTCAGTCTGGCCCGCCCGTTCCAAGCAAAGAGATGAGCTGATGGACTTGAGCGAAGGCTTGAGTTCAGTGGTTCCTAAAGGTGAGGGCAACGCGTGAGGCTGGTTTCACAGAGCTGCGACAACCTCCCACTCTTTGCAGTGGAAGGATAACGGGTCAGTGCCAATTGGATCCAACATGGCCCACTGGGTTGAACCCAACTGAACCATCACTTTTTCTGACCAGAATAACTTTAATCCAAGTTTTGAAACAGCATTTCTCTTAGAAGAATCTAAAACAAATATGTCCAAGATATTAACTATCTAATTAAAAAGTTAGTTTTTGTTTAAGACGATAATATAGATTGACAAAACTTGGATTTGATCCCTTAGACATAAGATTTAAATGGTTCATAAAAAATGCCTTCACAGTGATCTTAATTGAGAATAATATAATTGAGTTTGTTAGTTCAATTTGCATAAAATCAATCCTTTGATTTTCAAATGGAGGAGCAGAAAAATGGATTAACTTTGCAGAGATTACAATTCACAACTACTTTTTTTTTTTTAAGAGAGAATCACTATCTAAACCCAAAAAAGAAAAGAAAAGAAAAAAAAGTGGAGTTCTCATCTAATAAAATAGAAAACATTAATTAGATAATAGTGACAAGAAAAATATAGGTTCTTTGTCTACACTTTATAACTTGGTACAATGATAGGGCCACAATTAAGTCAAGCCTAAAATACATTTTTGGTCATTACATTTGGGCCAATTTACATATTGGTCCCTACTTTTTGGGAGCAACTACATTGGTTCCTAAAAATCGAAAATTGTTACCATTTTGGTCTCTACCATCACCTCAGTAAAGAAAATCACCTATGTGGCAGACGGAGTGCATCATTGTCATATTAGATATTGATGTGGCTAATTAAATAATAATTAAAAATTTTAATTTGCATTTAAAATGCCACGACAGCATTTTAATTTTAAAAAGCCACATCAGAAAAACAATAAAAACAAAATTCTAAACTTTTGATATAAAAATTATATATATATATATAATTAAATAGAAATGATGAGAATTTTTATATAAAAAAATTTACTACTAGCTGTACATGTTACAATTGCATTTGTGAAAATAATTTTTCAAAATTGAAATTGATAAGATCCTATTTTAAGATGAAAATGTTAAAAGAAAGATTAAGTAGATTAGCCTTATTATCAATTGAAAAGAAACTATAAGTGAAATTTGAATAAAAAAACGATAAGTAGTAATTTTGTAAATCCACAAGTAGTAGCCAGATTTTAAATAAAAGATGATATCAAAAGTTAAATAAATAGTATTAAAGTAATATATATATATATATTTTTTTTGAAACAAGAACCTTCATCCATTTAAAGCAAAAGAGAATCTTGGTACAAGGCTTTCAAAGTTGGTGGGGGTGAGTCCTCCAACCAAAACACATCCTCAGAAATATTCCTAGCATGCTGCGCAAGAGCATGAGCTACCCGGTTTCCCCCTCTCCTAATACAACTGAATTTTACCCAACGCAACCCATAAGCCAATTGCCTCACATCATCCACTACATTTCCTAACAGAGACCGATTAGCCAAAGATGAAGATAAAGCTTTCAGGACATTACTATTATCTCCCTCGATCACAAGCTCTGAAAAACTAGCATCAGTGGCGAACTCCACTGCCTTTCTGCATGCTAACAGCTTCGCTTCGTCGCTGCTACTTACCGGTGGTCCACCTGCTGACATCACAGCCATAACCGCACCCTTATCATTCCGTATAATAGCACCAAACCCAGTCCTTTTGGCTTCCCCAAATACTGCGGCATCAAAGTTTAATTTGAAGACCGAATTTGGAGGTGGTTTCCACACATCACTAACAGAACGCCCCACACCATCAATACGTAAATGTCCTTGAGAGTTCTGATATTCCTCCAGGTACTCCACAGCTCTTCTGCATAAAGTGTTCGGATCTTGTATCATCCCCCCATGCAGCAAGTTGTTTCTTTGATTCCAAATTAACCATGCCTGGATTAAGAACAACTCCATCTCTTGCACAGACAGCTTACTCAACAGATACTCCATCAGCTCTAATATATCAGCTTGGCCATGCACACATTTCTGCAGCTTTAACGAACTCCCAGCCCACACGTCCACAGCAACCCCGCAGTCCCATAAGGCATGTATCGTTGACTCAGGAAACCTGGTGCAGTTTAGACATACATTATCATGAATAATTCAACGTTTCGCAAGGTTCAACCGTGTTGGCAAGATCTCCTGACATGCCCTCCACCCAAATACTTTAATCTTGTTAGGAATATGTAGCTTCCACAGAGCATTCCATACGTTTTTTCCAGCATAGCCGCTAGAGCTCTCAGTCCATTCCTCACCTTTCAGAATCTGTACAGCCAACCTGTAAGCTGATTTCACAAAGAATAGTCCATTCTTATTATGCATCCAAACTAATATATCTGGCACATATCGATGACTCAACGGAATTCTACATATTGCCTCCGCATCATCAGTATGAAACACTGATGTGATCAATTCTCGTCTCCAACAATGTTAAAGTAATATTTAAATAAAAGTTTCCCTCTTAAAGCTATTGGCTTAGACCCAAAATAAATTGATTATTAATTATTTTAGAATTGTGTAAAATAGTTTGTTTGCAAGAATTAATTACCTTTCTTTTATTACACTCAAAATGAAATTATAATTGCATAGTTTTCATTAATTTTTATTACTCTATTTGGGGCTACCAAAAAAGAAAAGAGAAGAGAAGTAGATAACGAAAAAATATTTAGAAAATATCAGGTTAATAGAAATGAGCCAAAATAAAGTACAAAATAAACGAGATATGAGGTATGAATTTCATTCATACACTCAAAATAAAATTATAATTGTATGGAGAAAACTCATTAAATTTTACCCGTAATAGTCAATTTTGTCTATTAAAAAAACAAAACAAAAAACTAGATAAAAAAAAATATTAGCAAATGTCCAATTAATAAAGATAAGACAATTTTTTTTAAAATTAATTCAAAAAAAAAAAATGAAAGGAAAAAATGAATTGAGATGCAATTTATTGAACCTCGTACCTTCAAATAGCACGTTCACTGCTCTAAATTTGAGCTGCATCCTCTTTAATGTTTTGTAAATATCCAATTAATAAATATCCAATTTGGGCTACCAAAAAAAAAAGAAAAGAAAAGAAAAAAAAAGTAGATAAATAAAAAATATTTAGCAAATATCCAATTAATAAAGATTAGCAAATTTTAAAAAAAAATAAAAGAAAAACTAAAGGGAAAAATTAATGGAGATGCAAGGTGTCGTATCTTCAGGTAGCGCGTTTGCTACACTACTATTTGTGCTATATCTCCTTTAATATTTAATTAATATCCAATTTTGGCAACCAAAAGAAAAAAGAAAAAGTAAATAACTTAAAAATGTTTAGCAAATATCCAATTAAAACATATTAGCCCAAAAAAAAAAAAAAAATTTAAGGGAAAAAATAAATGGAGATGCAAGGTATCAATCCTTGTGCCATCAAACGCCCTTTTATTGCTCTACCTTTCGAGCTACATCCCCTTCTACATTGGTACTTTAAAAGTAAAAACTCTTAAGTAAGGTTTAAGTTAAAAACATTTGGTAAATAACTTTTTCTATGAAATTTTGAATTTATAACCTTTCAAAATCTATATCACAATACCTTTTTATTCATTATTGTTAAAATAAAATTGTAAGTGCATTAACAATGGAAAAAAAAAAACAACAAAAAAAATATTTAGGAATTGTTCCAATTATTAAAGATCGTGAATTAGAACTTCCATCTTTACTTCCAAAGGAGGTTGAACTTGTTAAATATATATTTGCAACTTGATATGTAATATCATGTTGTATATGCTAAAGTGGATGCGAAAGGGGAAACATAGAATAGGAACACCGTGAACATGAGAGTTACGTGGTTTAGCATTATCAGCCTATGTTTAGGAGAAAACTCTTAAGGGTTATATCTTTATTGTATAAGAGTGTAGTACAAAGTCTGTGTTACAATGAACCATAACATGAAGATATATAGGCGATTAAACCCTAAACTACTTGTACAAGTAGAAGTGGACTTAGGCCTATTACATTAGGCTAATATGTCTAATATATCTCTAACAGAACTCACCCTTGCTTTACCTCGAGTAGGTCGAGGAGGACAAAAAGAAGAGCTAGGAGGGAGAAATCAATAAAAAAGAAATAAAGGTAGCTTAAGGAAAGAAAGAAGTAAAGGACTTCATCTACCTAGGAAACAAGACTTATCCTTAACCTGAAGAGAATAGTTGAGATTATCGAGCTTGTAGATCTATCGATTTACGTGTCAGACCCCGAAAATTTTAAAAATATTATCTTTTCTCCATAGGTCCATGGAAACATCTAGATTGACTTAGCACAACCTGTTTGGGCATTAGAGCAATCGAAGTGCCTTTTCCAGTCAAATTGACCAAAATGCTCCTGGTCAACCCTAGGTTGACTGAAAGTTAAAGTTGGGTCAAAATCATTCCAAAACAACATTTTTTATATTTCTACATCAAACCCGAGCTAGTCAATGATTTTCATCAACTTTAACCAAGTTTAACTCAAGGTTGACTCTTGAGGGCACCAAAAACGCTAATTTTGATCCGACTATCAAGGGACCAGTATCTTTATGAAGATTATCAAATTTCCTTTTCAACAACTATTCATGAGTCAAAATCAAAGTTAAAACAGTTGAGATATCTAGAAAACCATGAAAAATGCATCAGCACACTTCTTAAGGCCATAAATTTTGATTAGATCGTTGGATTTTCAATATCTTTAGTGTTCTGAAAACTAGACATCTAGAGTTTTCCAGGGACACCAAAATTAGCTCAATCTGAATCCAGGAAGGCCTTCATATATGCATCAAAAATTGAACTAGGAAAAGGCCAGAATTGCTGATGTTAGCAAGGTGGCCGGCGGCCTTACAAGGTGCGCTAGAAGCTAAAGAGTCATTTTTCTAGTATAAATGACCCCTGACCCCTCATTTTACGGAAAAAAAAAAAAAAAAAAGAATTCTAGGCAGTTTTTAGGCAGATTCTCTCTCTCTCTTCTGTCTCTAATTTCTCTCTCAAACACATCAAAACACCTTCAAACACCTTAGATTCTCATCTTTTCTCTACAATTTTCAAGGTAATGTTCTTGCACCTAATCTTCCTCTCTTTGGTTCCATACATTGGATTTGAGGTTTAGGGGTGTGGATGTAACTTTTTAGCTACAATCCACACCCCTTTCTCTTTATAGCTTTTTGTAACTTTTTTTTTTCTTAAGGGTTTGTTTGAATACTGCTTATTTGTTGAAAATTGAAAACTTATTGCTGAAAACATTGTAGCAAAATAATTTTTTAAAGGGAAAACATTGTAGCAAAACCCATGGCAGCGTTTTTCAGTTCTTGGTGGTTTGTGAACAGTACCCATAGGACCCACTAAAAAAATGCAAAACATGGAAAACTCTATACGCAAACGCATGCTAAAATTATTTTATTGTTTTTCCTAGCATTTTCTTGCTTCCTAACGTGTCTTTATACTTTTTATAGCATGTTTCCTTGCTTATGCCATGATTTTTCGCTTTGATATTCTTGGCCTAGCCTTCTTGGGTTAGGATATGTCTACTTTTCATGTTTGTGCCTAGATCCACATGCTTTTAGGCTCCTTGCCATGTTTATACTTAGATCTACATGCCTATGTTTTCTTTGCCATGTTTTTGCTTAGATCTACATGCTAGTGCTTAGATCTATATCTTTATGCTTAGATCTATGTGTTTATGTGCTCTCTGCCAAGCTTGTATGCTCAGATCTATGCTGGTTACTATGCCATGTGCCACTTTAGCCCCTTTTTGTTCCTTCAATATCTCTCTTTCTTGCTTTTTGGCCCTTTTGGTGGGGTGTAGATCTAGATCCTGTGGTCTAGGCCTACGTCCGCACACCTAGACATATATTAAAGGGGTTGGATAATTTCTTTTGCATGTCGATGTTTGTTTACTTGCTTCTATGCTTTATCTATATGTTAGTCTCTCTAGATCTAGGCTTTGTCATGCTTTCTGCCCTTCGTGGGTTAATGCTTTTGTGGTTACACCCGTCCCTTCTAGGGTTTGTTGGGATGTAACCACTTGTAAGACATAACTCTGTGGTGTCGGTGTGCTTGCTATACACCCTTCTCCTATTCATACGATATTGGTATGCTTGCCTTGCTTGCTTTGCACTACCCGTTTAGCTTTTTTTGCTTCTTTGCACACTTGCCTACATGTTCATGCATAAGTCTATGTTGTCCATACTCCAATCCAATGGAACTATGGACACTTGACCTAAACCTACATTTGTCCTCCTCCTAAGACACCCCCTTTTTGTTTGAGAACATGTTTGTTTGCCTCTTTATGTGCTTCACATGTTTTTGTTCCACGTTTGGCATCTTTTCCCAGCTTGTCTTTAGCATGCTTCTCCTTTGTTTGTTTCTTTGCTTGTTTGTTGGCTTGTTTCTTTTGTCTTTGCATGTACACACATGGAGCGAAGATACTTGGAGCAAGGGTGTGACTTCCTAGGCACAAGCAAAAAGGGCAAGGATGCAAGCTCACAAAGGGCAATGATTAGTAGATTAGGGGGCCTAGCCTCTCCAAAGCGATTTTCTCTTTCCCTCTCTTTAAGCCTTTTCTCAAGAGCATGTATTAGGTTCCCCATCCATGTACCCCCTTTTACTTTCCTGCACCTTGCTTGGGCCGCATTCCATGAGCAATGGTAGCTCTAGGAATTTTTCTCAGTGTGGTCATTAAAAAACTTAAATTAAAAAAAAAATAATAAAATAAAAATTGAATATACCGATGTCACAAAAAAGCGCAAATACATAAATCTTTAAAATTTTATTCTACGATTTTTTATATTTTGAAATTGATGTATGATAATTTCATTATCAATTCTATTAACTGCATCATTTTGAATGTATACAACCAAACAATCATTAAACTACTGATATCCCATCCAATTACGAACATCTTGTCTAATAATTAACAATACAAACAAAATACATCATCTTTTTTTATGATCTATTCCAACCAATTTTTGTATTCTTTAAACTACTTAGCATTAAATCAACACAATGCTCCATTAATTTCTTTTTTAGGGAAATCATGGCCAAGAAGTTGACAAAAACCTCTTTGTAAATATGCTCTTCTTATTTCAACCTGATCGTTAGGATGAAAAGATGAGACATTGTCTCTTAGCCTATGATCTGAAAGAAAATTATTAAAGTCAATACAGTTTTGCTTAGAATATTGATCTTGCAATAGAAGTGATTTCTTTATAAGAAATTTATTCATGGCGCAAAATAATAAAGGGTAAACTATAAGTTCATTCAATATATTCAATTTAGGCATTCAATTGTTATATTAATCTTATTCAATAAAGTATTCAGACATTACTTAATTTAGTGCGTATGCGTATGTACAAAATATATCACACAAATCCAACAAATTCAATTAAAGACCAAAATAAACACTAATAGACTGGCCATTTGAAAATGTGTGTCTTTTGAGAAAACAATTTAAAAATCACAATTAAACATTTGATTTGGGCTTTTGGACCAAATTTTATTTGTTTGGGCAATTTTTGAAAAGTGTTACATTTGCAACATTTTAACAACACTTTACAACAAATCCTATATAAACAGTTTTTACTAGTTTTAATTTGAACCTACCATAGAAATTACTTTTTTGTCTACTAATAATAGCTAGTAACAACTTACTGCTTAAGATTTATTTGTGAATTTGTTGTGCAAATGTTGTAAAATTGCATTTTTTGAAATTCTTTGGTTCAACCTTCAATGGACCAAAATTTTGGAGAGATCAAAATTTATTTTTAATGGACTCAAATATTTATTTAGGGTGTTCAAGATTTTTTCAAGGTGGTCAAGATTTTTTTCTAGGGTGGTCAACAACCCATATTAATTTAAAATTCAAAAATGTTAATGTATTAACAAAAAAAAAAAAAAAATCAATTTAGGGTGGTCATGTGACTACCCTAAGTAACATGTAGAGCCGCTAGTGTCCATAGGTATGACAATATCTGTTTTACATTTCCTGTACCTTGCTAGGCCATACCCTTGGAACATTGGCAATGTCCGATTTCCTTTCCCGCTCTGTGTGATAGCACTGTGCATGATGTATCTATATCTATATTTGCTTGTATATGGGTGATTGTGCACTTTGTATAAAAGACTCTCGCGGCTACGTGAGCACTCTCTAGTCATGAGAGCTCTTGACCTTGATTGTCGTAGGTGCATATTCATGCTATACTATATGCACGATCATCGCAGTGCGATTGTCTTGATCTATGTCACCATGTGACATAGATTTCCCTATGTATGTGACACATATCAACATGTTTTAACACTTTGGAGGGTTTCGGCTTGTCACGGTGTGAGCATGTTGATACGCGCTATATACACAGACGCGAAACCCTATCGGTGTGCCATAGAGCATCAAACGTGAAACTCTGCCAGATTTTTGCCGTGGAAAATGGGGCATCCCCATTGCTGTATTGTCAACTCAAAAGCATGGTGAGAATAGCATTTGGATTGCTATGGCGCATTTGAGGAAAAGTGTTGTCGGATTTTCGCCACGAAAATAAGGCAAAATACTGCCGGATTTTCTCCGTGGAAATGGCATTGACTTCAAACACACTTGTAAAGCATCGATCGGGACCACACCTGCTCCGAAATCAAACCTTAAAGCCCAACACATTTAAAGCCCCCAAAGCTAATGCTAATAGCTTATTTTCAATTGCCAATATCTAAAAATTATGATTTTACCAAAACAAAGGACTGTCTATGGAAAGGCGTTGTGGGGTACCTAACACCTTCCCCACACGTAACCAGACTTCCAAATTCAAGAATCAAGATTTTCTATCCATCCATATTAGATTAGGAAAAATGACCTTTATCTTAACCTAGGATTGGTAATAAAATCAAATAGAGTCGGGTGACCAATCATACCTTAGAAAAAACTCATTAATTGGTAGCAACTTTACTTACCCTTGGTATTATCCTTAAAATCGACTTATATTCTAGTCACACACCCAAGGTATGACACCCTTCCTCCACATAGTTTATGCACACGTATAAACATGCGAGCATCACCACGATGTGTGGTCAACAACAGCCGCGAGGCATCGACAGAGCTAATTTACAAAGCTTAGCTCACAAGCCCCACCTTGCAACACAACAAACCCATTCACAACCAGCTTCCCCTAGAACTTGAGCTCCTTTAAGATGGGCCTGCTCTCTCTAATGACTTTTGAGATATTCAAAAGAAATTCACAATAATGGAATCAACTATATTTTCCTCGCTACCTGGTAATGTTAAAGGCCATAAAACGGAAAAGGCCTGCTATTGATCTCAACTTCTCAAGACCGACCATTTATCAACCATTATTTCATTTTGAAATTGTGTTAGATGTAACATATATAGTATGTATCCTACAAAAGTTAGGTTTGAATTCCCATGTTCTTTCATTAAATTTTGACAATTTAAATCTTTAAATATTTTCTAGTTTTTTCCGGCTTGTTTATATTGACATGGTCATGAAAGGCTTTGAAACCTAATATCAAATTAATATTTCATCAAAACTTGTAGCGATCTAACATGGACATGAACATAAGTACAGGTACAGATACGACATAACAACACAACAATTTTTGAAAAAGTAGGACATGATTGATAACACAATGGGAATACAAACATTAATCAATTATTAAATATATTTTTAAATATTGTAAGGCATTTATTTTTTATATAATGTCAAACATATTTAAATTTAAGAGTCATAATAGATAATAAAGTGAATTCATAACTAATAAATGATGTTTAGAAATTAGAGTACACACCAAGAATAAGATCCAAAGATTTAACAAAAGAAGATTAAATTAAAGATAACCTTTTTTATTTTTTTTGGGAAGAAAGGAAAAAGATAACTAGAATTTTTTTTTTTTAGAGAGTTTCAATGTAAAAGATAACTAGATAAGTGTTCACAATTGAACCTAAAAAGAAATAAATGATAAGTTTCCCACTCGTGTCACAGTCTTGTCCCGCAATTTTTCAAAAAATGAAAAAAAGGAAAGGACACTTAGAATATATGTATTATCTCTTTGTAGTCTATACACATTTAAACTAATGAATATTCATTCTCAAAAAAAAAAAAAAAAAAAAAACTAATGAATATTATATATATTAATATATGTACTATCTCTTTGTAGTCTATACACATTTAAATTATTGAATGCATGTGTCACCAATAAAATGTACAAAACTAAATATACTAGATGATATAATTTAAAAACAGAAAAAAATACAATTAGGTAAAAAAAAAAATTAAAATAAAAACAACAAGAAGAACAAATAGTTAAATAAGTAGAGACGTTACGTAAAAGAATTTACCAAAAAAAAAAAAAGACGTTACGTAAAAGAAGGATATTGGGAATATTCTACTACCGGACACGTGACAAGTATGCACCATCTACTGTTGCTTCAGTAGATGTCTGCAGTCCAACAAAAAATAAGTAAAAATCTTGGAGAGAGATCCACGTGTTATTAGTAATGGGATAATTAAAATTAATTAGATTCTAATATAATATTTTGGTATTCCAAATCCCAATCATCTACCGATAATGTCTATATTTTATTAAAATAAATTTATATAAATGCATCGAGATTATATGTGAAACATTCATATTATTTTTTGTGAACTTATTAGATTATTGTGAATTGTTAAATTATTTCTAAAAGAATCAATAATATAAAGTGATGGGGAAGTAATTTTTTTTTTTAATTAAAGGTTTACTGTTGATAGAATGTAGTGTGAGTGCTAACATATAAGGATGTTGATGGTAAAAATAAATGTAGTAATATAAGTTAATATTTGTTATTTATTCTGAAATCCATCCTTCATTAGTCACTTTTACACATTTATCTGACTCAAACACAAATGGATTGCAATAAATTATTGATTATACCAAAAGTCAGACACAAATAGATTGTTGTAAGGTCACAAATTTGGCAGCGTGGCCCAAATGATGGATGAACTAGCCCAAAAGGCCCAAAATAATAAATTTGTAGAAACTAGGCTGAGAAAACTGAGTGAGAATGAATTGGACAGTAGATAGGATGAGTTTAGATAGTAAGAAAAATAAAATGAACAAGTCCAACTTCAAATAATAGTCCTTGGCAAATGTCCGAGGAAGTCAATTCTTACATATTACTCCTCACTTAATTACAAGTTTGGTTTTCTAATAGCTACAATGTTTCTTTCTTGATTTCTTGATCCCTTTCTTCCATTGCCTTCACTTCCTTTTATACTCCCTTCTTCTTTTCTCTTTTTTTCTTTCACGTGCAGGCTCAATAGTTAGCCTTGATACTTATCCTATTAACACCTTCCTCAAGTCCTTAGATAATAGCTGTAAGGCTAAAAGTTACTATTCAGCTATCATTTCTTCATTACTGCGGCCAGAGGGTTAGCTATTGAGCTTTTAATGCGGCGGTAGCAGCTTTTCTTTTAGATAATCTCCCATTCTCATTCATCCTGTACGTCGGTAGGATATGTCCTAAGCAATAGAACTTTTCAGTACCCCATATCAAATAATAAAATGTATATCCCGACTTTTGCATTATTAAGCAGATGATTTATTTCTCCTCGGACTACCTCCTTATTCTACATAGTCAACAATAGGTAGTGAATCTTACTATCTTCTTCTTCTAAGCTACTGATTCGTCCTCGGACATTTGGACGTCCTTAGACGGACCTAAGGCCCACTATACGTACTTAGGCCTATAGCCCTACAACAGCCTTTCAAAATTCCAGTTTTTTCCTCCTGTCTGAGGAGAAAAATGGAGTTTTGAATTATAAAAATTAAAAATAACCTGTTTTCCCTTATTTTTACACATGGGAACACAATTTCACGTGCTCCATAACTGCTGTAGATGCTTCGGAACTTGCGATGCCTCATTAATGGCTCTAGGCGGCACTTTGTCTCTCCCATCCAACGGTGATAAATAGATCAAACGGAGGGCGCTTCTCCTCGAATTTTGAGCGGGATAACTCCCACTCAATAACACCCCTATAAAAAGCCCCCCGGGGAAATCATTGCTCCCTATTTCTCAAACCTTTAAACTTTCAAAGAGCCCCAAAATCCTTCTTCTCAGGGCCTTTTGAGTATTCCAAGTTCTCAAGCCACCCTTTCTCTTTTTTTCTTTCTTTTTTTAAAAAAAAAAAAAAAACTCACGTTTTGTTTCTAAAAGTTCAAAGGCAAATATCTCTGCTTCTCTTCTTAAGTTTCTAAATCCTTAAATAAATTGTCTGTAATTAAGTTTCTCCTCGGCTTTCAAATTTTTATCTTTTCTTTTAGAAAGTTTTTCCCGTATCCGTGGAGTTTACCTAGATGGGTAGGTTTAAATATCTTGTAGAATCCAACTTTGCCATAGAGGCTTTTAAGACTAAGTATAGCATTCCTCAAGGGGTAAACATGAGGTATTGCTCCCCGGAGCAAATACTTACTAATAGGGATGTGGGCGAGGTGGTTATTCCTGTGATTGCCTTTCTAGAAGGGGGAATGACACTCCCTATAGGCCTAATTACCCAAGATTATTTCCTTAACCATAGGTTGTGCCCCCATCAATGTGCACCTAATTTATTTAGAGTTTTAGGGAGTGTAGATGCTCTAAACGCATGCATGAACCTAGGGCTTAGGTGGCACGACGTCGTCCACATGCATGAATGTCACCACCTTACCGACATGGGATTTTACCTCAAATCCCGCTCTAGCATTGTTAGAATGGTGTCATGCCTTCTCAAGTCGAATAAGGGCATGAAGGACGACTACATGATTGCGTCCGGAGAATGGCACGATGGTCTTCACTACCCAACTCGGGAGGGAGATCCAGGTGGGGTATTTAGATTCAGGTCTTTTTATATAGGATTTTAACCTTATAATTTTACTATTTTCAATTTCTGTATTTTCGTTTTACTATGGTAATATACTTTGCCAATCTGAATACTGATATCTCCTCAGATGTTTTGCAGGCAGAAGGAACGCCGCTCCACTGAGTCTTGTCAACGTCGCCGGACTCAACAAATTGTTACGGTCCGAGATCTACACAAGTGAAGACGGACAACTGCGAGCCGTTCAAGAGATATTTGGCTTTCAGCCCTTGTCTACGGCCTTCCAAGGTGTGGGCAACACTATAAGGGCAGGCGATCTAAGAATTAATAGGATAGACGTCTCTCGGCCCGGATTCCTGGCCCCTGACGATCTTCCTCTTGTTGTACTCCCTCTTCAACCTAATCTCCAACAAGTAGCAGCTCCGAGGGAGGAAACAGTGTCATCTTGTCTTTCTATTGAGGATGAGATTGACCAATTCAAATTTGAAGGAGAAAAAGGAGAAAAAGGACCAGGCCGATTCGTTGGGCTTTCGGACTCTGAGGGTGATCTTGATAGATCCTCAGCAGTACACCCTCTTGAGCCAGTGATCACTTGGGTTGTCAACAGCTCCGAGGAAGAAGAGATGGCTTCTAATACTAGGAAAGCACGTAGGGAGCTAATAGTCGGGAGGAGGGGGTCAACATTAAAAGAAACCTCAAAGAACCAACCCCCTCCAAATCTGCCTCTTCCTCCTCTACCCAACCCTCTCGACCTTCTCCCTGACCCAAACCTTCAAAAGAAAAAGAGGAAGGGGAAGGTTGGCGAAGAAGGACAAGTCTCTCCACCGAAGGGGCCAAAATAACAGAAGGTTTCGAAAGACAAACAAAAGGAGACCTTGGTAGAGAGCAGAGGAGACTCTCTTGGGGGCAAGGTGCCAAGCCAAAGGCGAACCTAGGCCCCCTGGTTAGAACTAGATGGTACTTCCATCTCATGGGATGCCTCCATTCGTAACTACTAAGGAGGGCAATCAGGTTACATAGCCAAGGTCCTTGAGCAGCCACTTTTGCTTCCCAGGGACATGGAGGCTGTCAGGAACCTCAACTTGACCTCTTCCTGTCCCTAAAGAGAAACCTTGCAATGGTAAGAATTTTAACTTGTATTTCAATTAGGCACTTGGTCTTACATATATATATATATATATATATATATATGTTTTTTCAACTGGTTCATTTTTTCTTTCCATTTTCTTTTGACACGATCCTTTTCAGACTGAGCAAAAGTACTTTGGTAATATTTTCTCTTATCTCTGTTTTTAGCATAAATAAATTCATTAAACAAGGAAACCATATCAATTTCAAAGCTTTCGTTCAAAGCTTTCAAAACTCTTAATTGATTTTGGAAAACAGGGTTATCAACAGTTTGAAAATCAGAACCAGATGGAGACACAGATCTGGTGTCTTCTTCTTCTTCTTCATTAGCAGTTCTGCTATATGGAGAGGAAGCTTCTGGTTTAGTGGAATAAAAAGCAGTGCTAACTTGGGAGTTACCACTTGAAACTCCTTTTAACTTTAAATCAGGTTTTTCAAAATTCTTTTTCAAATATTCATTGAGATCAAGATCTCTTTTTGAAGCACTTCTTGAAACACTATCAGATCCAGCAAAGGAATGCCTTCCTTCGTTGATCCTTAAGGGTCTGTCATCATGAAAACTTATTTTAACAGTTCCATCCAGGTATTGTTGAATATTAGCAAGATTTAGTTCATCAAAAACAGGTTTAGCAGGAGGAGATTCACGTTCCAACAACCATTCTTTGGGAAGATTGATATCGACCCATTGAATCATTTTTGGGATTTGAATCTTAGCATCAGAAGTTGAACATTGAATTAACATGGTTTTACCAGCAGGATCTCTTATATGAACAGAACGAGGATTCAATTGAGAACCTAAAAGTCTGTAATAAATGCGGTAAATAAGAGCAAAAGGCTTGCTACCTTCTTCCATGTCATAACCAGATGTCAAAACATTTAATGTCAGGGCTTTAACAATATTAACATCATCCAAAGCAAGTGTGATATCAGGATAACAGTCAAAATAAACAGGACCATCATACAAAGAAGCAGTGATCATACCAAGAATGCTATCATTAAATCTTTTAAATCTAGCATCTCTTAAGCACATCAGAATAGAAGCATTAATACCTTTTCTTGTGAGTGGTTTAACAGCAACTTGAACAAGACCAATATGCAAATAACTGAGTTTTTTAGCAAGAAATTCATTAACATTTTTTCTGGAAAACAAGCAACATTTTTCATGTGTTCTAGAGATAGAAAATGTCTGTTCAACAGTTCTAACTCTATATTCAGAAAAATCAGTATTTTCAGCCCAACTAAGCTTATAGATGGACTTAGTGGAAACCTTTGGAATATTCCAGTTTTTAAAATCTGGGATCTCATTTTCTTCAACAGTGTGATCTTCTTCATTTACAATATCAGGAGGACAACCAGTCGTCCTGGAGCTGACAGAGGAGTTGGATCTCCACAACTTATCCATACTATCCTAGATTTAACACTCAATTATCATGTTTTTCTTAACATCGTTGCATTTCGTAACACATACCCTAAACAACCCTATACCTCTCATGCCCTACACGCTCTCCTAGCTGACAGAGGAGTTGGATCTCCACAACTTATCCATACTATCCTAGATTTAACACTCAATTATCATGTTTTTCTTAACACCGTTGCATTTCGTAACACATACCCTAAACAACCCTATACCTCTCATGCCCTACACGCTCTCCTAGCTCAAACGGGCCTTACTGTTCGGTTCTGGGGATTCACTTTACGTCTAGGGTGGCGCCAACGACGACAAGAAGGGAACACAACAAAGGAGTACTAAAGTTTCGGGCAGACACGGACAAGCAACAAAGACACAACAACACTATCACCGGCCAGAAAAGAACGGATGGCTCTGATACCAAAAGGGAGGGGGGAGCACAGCTGCTGAAGAGACACCGCCTACTTGCCATTGGGACACTGCAGAAATTCACGGGTAAGGAAATCATGGATTGAATTTTGAGAACCTTTTATATATTCAATATCAAAATTAAAAACACTTAAAATAGCTTGCCATCGGGCAAAAATATGTTTTGAAGCAATATTTTCAACATCTTTTTCAATAACATACTTAGCACTTTTGCAATCAATTCGTAACAGAAACTTTTGGTTTAACAAATCACTTTGAAACTTTGAAATACATAGTACTATAGATAAAATTTCCTTTTTAATAGTACTATAATTTAGCTGTGCAGTATTCCAGACTCCAGAATAGAAACGAACAATTTGTTCAAATGAGTCTGGGGAAACTTTCTGTTTCAGAATGCCTCCGTAGCCAATGTCAGAAGCATCAGTTTCAACAATTTTGAAAGCATTAGGAGTGGAAATACCAAGACAAGGCAATGCCTTAACATGAGACTTGATTTGTTTAACAAGGGAAGTATGAACATCCAAGGAAGGAGAAGCACAGAGTGGAAGCACAGTAATAATATTATGGAAGCAAGATAAAGTAAATGTCAGCAAAATATAAGCAATATATGAAAGCAAAGTAGAACCGTCCAAGATGGCGGTAGAGCAATATATATTCAAAGTAATAAAGCAAAGTAGAACCGTCCAAGATGGCGGTAGCAGTTAAGATAAATAAGATAATTGAGAGCAATAATAAGGCGGTAGAACCAGCCAAGTAGTATAACAAATTAAACAGTTGAAATGTAATAAACACAAGCTGAAAGTAGTTATTACTGAAAATAGATTACAACACTTACAGTAGTAGTAGTCACTGGTTTACAACAACAGTTTAACAATACAAGGCTTGGAGACTAGTTCTAGTTACAAGCTTTGCAAACAGGGTAACAGTAGGGAAATAGGAATCTTAAAGAGGAGAAGGAATTCCTAAGGTGAGGAATTCTCACTGAAGCTCACTCTAAAAGGTTCTGTGTTCAACATAAGGGACAGCCCCCCTTAAATAGGCAAAAATTCTCGGAATGAACAGTAACCATGAATAGTGAACAGTGAACAGTGAACAGTTACAGTGAACAGTGAACAGTGAACAGTAACAGTGAACAGTACGTGAACAGTACCATGAACAGTAATTTTCACATTTTTCTCATTTGTTGCAGCAGAATCCGTAGGAGCATGAGATGACCAGTTTTATTAGTTTATGTGGATAAAATCATAAGGAATCTCAACTTTGCAGAGAAATCATGAGGAATCTCAACTTTGCAGAAAGTAACATCAAGCGTGGGGAACAGGTAGCATTTTTGGCCGTTGTGCGGGCCAGACAAACAAGAGAATCAAATCAGCTTTAACATTTTGGCCGTTGTGCAGGCCAGACAAACAAGAGAATCAAATTCATTCTTCATCTTCATCATGACCAAACAATTCCTGACTGTAACGGTAATATGGGTCTTTTGAAACAGGGTTTTTTGAAACAGATGCTTCAGAGGACCGTTCATCTTCTGAACCATCATCACCTACCTTATCCCTCGAAATCATCTTGAGGAGGGCATATAGAGCATCAGGGTCCTTGCGAATATCATCTAAAGGGGAACCCTTCTTTTTAGCCTTAACAGAAGATTTAACAGTTGAAACAGATGTAGAAGCATGTGCATTAGCCAGTTCAGCTTTCTGCACGGGGGAATTAATCTTGACACTAGGTAAAGCATTTGGGGATGGCAAATCCCTGTTAACATTGTTGATAACAGACTGTGTGTGTGGAAACTTATCCCACCATTTGACAAAACATTGCCGTGTGAGAACATCTCCTTCCTTCTCATATTGCCACTTGAGGATCCAAGGAACTTTATATCTTTTAATGAAATGAAGTGAAGGAGAGAATTTGGCACCATAAGAATTAACCTTGAATGTCTTTGAGAAATGATCAAAACAATTCATTAGTGGTTCTGGAAATATATCAGGAATAGAACCAAACTGGGTCCACCATCGGCCGAACCAAAGAGGCAAAGGTGAACTGAAATCCTTATCAAAATTAACAAACCATGAATGAGACATGATTTCATTCTGGTGAAGCATGAATCTGAACCAGGCAGTGATATAATCATGATAGCAGTATGGAACATTGCATTTGGGTAACATCCTTGTGGAGGCAAGGTTGGGACCCCACATTTCTTCAGAAATAAAATTCTTTATGAAAGCACTGTGATAAATAACCTTACCAGTCATCTTATCCTTGATGCCTTTAATAGTTATTGAATTCTCATGGGTCAATATATCAGCATAGTAATTAACATTTTTCTCACTATGTTCTGGAATCCAGTGGAACATTGGGGGGAAATAGCTGGTAGCCAGTCTAAAGGGGTCAGTAATAGAGGCCCTATTTGACTCAATGTAAAACAGGTTTTGAACATGTGGTTTTTTAACATACTGAGAAGTATAGGAAAATTTGGGAAAAACAGTTTTAACAGGTTGGTCAACAGTGGTCAAAGCATAAGGAAAATATGATGAGGCCAAAACAGAAGAGTAATTAGGCTTAGGAATTGTACCTAAGGGGGTGAAACGGTTAACAATCTCCAATGGAGAAACAGGTTCCTTTTTAACAATTGTGTTATCAGTGGCAGGGCTCTTGTCTTTCGACCGCCTACTTGCCATTGGGACACTGCAGAAATTCACGGGTAAGGAAATCAGGGATTGAATTTTGAGAACCTTTTATATATTCAATATCAAAATCAAAAATACTTAAAATAGCTTGCCATCGGGCAAAAATATGTTTTGAAGCAATATTTTCAACATCTTTTTCAATAACATACTTAGCACTTTTGCAATCAATTCGTAACAGAAACTTTTGGTTTAACAAATCACTTTGAAACTTTGAAATACATAGTACTATAGATAAAATTTCCTTTTTAATAGTACTATAATTTAGCTGTGCAGTATTCCAGACTCCAGAATAGAAACGAACAATTTGTTCAGATGAGTCTGGGGAAACTTTCTGTTTCAGAATGCCTCCGTAGCCAATGTCAGAAGCATCAGTTTCAACAATTTTGAAAGCATTAGGAGTGGAAATACCAAGACAAGGCAATGCCTTAACATGAGACTTGATTTGTTTAACAAGGGAAGTATGAACATCAGACCAAGGTGGAGGATTATTCTGTAATCGATCAAAAAGGGGTTTACATTGTTTCCTCATATCCTTGTAGAAATCAGCAACATAATTCAAAGAGCCAAGAAACCTTTGGAGTTGGGTTTTATCAGTGATAACATCAGGGAATTTATCAGCAAACTGAATGGCTCTATCAATAGGGCGAATTTGCCCTTCAGAGATGTCATAGCCAAGGAATCTAATTTTTGTCTGAAACAGTTTGATTTTCTTAGCAGAGACAACAAGACCATTTCTTTTAATAGTTTCCTGGAATGAATACAGATGTTTCCAATGCTCTTCAATAGAGTTGGAATAAACAAGAACATCATCAATGTAAACAATGGTGAAATCACTAAAGGGATTGAAAATATCATTCATAATGTTTTGGAATTCACTAGGAGCATTCTTAAGACCAAAAGGCATCACATTCCGATAGTATGCATAAGTTGTGGAGATCCAACTCCTCTGTCAGCTCCAAGACCACTGGTTGTCCTCCTGATATTGTAAATGAAGAAGATCACACTGTTGAAGAAAATGAGATCCCAGATTTTAAAAACTGGAATATTCCAAAGGTTTCCACTAAGTCCATCTATAAGCTTAGTTGGGCTGAAAATACTGCTTTTTTAGAATATAGAGTTAGAACTGTTGAACAGACATTTTCTATCTCTAGAACACATGAAAAATGTTGCTTGTTTTCCAGAAAAAATGTTAATGAATTTCTTGCTAAAAAACTCAGTTATTTGCATATTGGTCTTGTTCAAGTTGCTGTTAAACCACTCACAAGAAAAGGTATTAATGCTTCTATTCTGATGTGCTTAAGAGATGCTAGATTTAAAAGATTTAATGATAGCATTCTTGGTATGATCACTGCTTCTTTGTATGATGGTCCTGTTTATTTTGACTGTTATCCTGATATCACACTTGCTTTGGATGATGTTAATATTGTTAAAGCCCTGACATTAAATGTTTTGACATCTGGTTATGACATGGAAGAAGGTAGCAAGCCTTTTGCTCTTATTTACCGCATTTATTACAGACTTTTAGGTTCTCAATTGAATCCTCGTTCTGTTCATATAAGAGATCCTGCTGGTAAAACCATGTTAATTCAATGTTCAACTTTTGATGCTAAGATTCAAATCCCAAAAATGATTCAATGGGTAGATATCAATCTTCCCAAAGAATGGTTGTTGGAACGTGAATCTCCTCCTACTAAACCTGTTTTTGATGAACTAAATCTTGCTAATATTCAACAATACCTTGATGGAACTGTTAAAATAAGTTTTCATGATGACAGACCCTTAAGGATCAACAAAGGAAGGCATTCCTTTGCTGGATCTGATAGTGTTTCAAGAAGTGCTTCAAGAAGAGATCTTGATCTCAATGAATATTTGAAAAAGAATTTTGAAAAACCTGATTTAAAGTTAAAAGGAGTTTCAAGTGGTAACTCCCAAGTTAGCACTGCTTTTTATTCCACTAAACCAGAAGCTTCCTCTCCATATAGCAGAACTGCTAATGAAGAAGAAGAAGAAGACACCAGATCTGTGTCTCCATCTGGTTCTGATTTTCAAACTGTTGATAACCCTGTTTTCCAAAATCAATTAAGAGTTTTGAAAGCTTTGAACGAAAGCTTTGAAATTGATATGGTTTCCTTGTTTAATGAATTTATTTCTGCTAAAAGCAGAGATAAGAGAAAATATTACCAAAGTACTTTTGCTCAGTTTGAAAAGGATCGTGTCAAAAGAAAATGGAAAGAAAAAATGAACCAGTTGAAAAAACATATTTTGTTCTTTGATTTCCTTGAAAATTATTATGTTTCAAAAGATGAAGTTTCCCAAAAACATTTGAATGTGATAAAGAAATCAAGTTTTGTTAAGGAAGATAAAACTGTTGTTAGGTCTAGCCATCCGCCTCTTGAGACAGTTCTCGTAAACTGTAAAGGGACTGATGTGAGGGCCTCTCCATTCAAAATTGCTGATGCTAATACTCCTGTTTCTAGTATTATTGAACAAAACAATTTCACTAATGAATCTTTGCATGTTATTGGTCAACAGCTTGATCGCATTGAAGAGAAAATTGCTGAAAAACCTGTTCTTCCAAAACCGGAAGTTGTTGAAAAATCTGTTCTTTCAAAACCTGAGAAACCTTTGATTGATTTGCCCAGTCAAAGAGAATTGAATTTCAAAAATTCTCAGGCAAAAACTCTTGAAATTATTGACAAAATGCTTTCTGATTTAAAGGTGAAAACTGAAGGTACTTCCACAAGTGCTGCTCGAACTATTTCAAGAAATGAAAAGGAAAATGTTTTTGAAGAAAACACAGATTCTGATTCATTGTCTTCTGTTTCAGCTAATAAGATTTTTTATGATGGTTTACCAGAAATTAAAAGATTTGTTGGAAAGCCCATTCCTGTGTCTTTTACAAAAAACTGGTATTCAAAACCTACTCCTCCTGATATGCAATTTGAAGAAAGATCTTTTCAAACTCAGTTTTCTGTTTCTGCTGATAAACTTTATGAATGGAATATTGATGGCTTGTCTGAACAAGAAATAATTAATAAAATGGCTCACATGTCTATGGTTGGAACTGCTTACTCGAATAATCATAATTATAGTCACTCTGAAATTGTTGAACTGCTTGCTATTGGTTTTTCTGGTGCTCTTCGTGGATGGTGGGATTCATATCTCACAGAAGAATCCAGAGATTCTATTAAATCTGCTGCTAAAAAGAAAAATGTTTCTAAAAAATTTGACAAACAGAGATCTGGTAAAGGTAAATGTTTCAACTGTGGAAAACCTGGTCATTTCAGTAAAGACTGTAAGCAAAAACCCGGTAAGCTGAAAAATAAGTTCAATATGTTAAACATTGATGATAATGATCAAGAAGAACTATTTCGAATCCTTGAATCAAACGTCTCGTCTGATTCTTTGGAAGACAATTTTTCTTCTTCGTCTGATTCTTGTTACCAATCTGATGATGATTCTTCTAGTTCGCCTAATGTTAAACTTGGTTGTAGAGATTCATGTTGCAATGTTATTAAAACTGTTAATGTTCTTACCAAAGGTGAAGAAAATGAAAGCTTGTTAATCCAATTGATAAGTCAGATTCAAAATCCTGAATTGCAAAATGAATATCTTGATAAGTTTAAGAAAAATTTGACAAGAAATGAAAATGATAAAAAATTGAAACCAACAATAAGCTTTGAAGAAACCTTGGAAAGATTCAACAAAGCAAAATCAAAAGTGATAACTGTTAATGAACTCCAACGTGAGATCAACATTGTTAAACAAGAAATAATTGAATTAAAAAATGAATTTAAAAACATTAAAAGTGATAACAATGATCTTAAACAAGAATTGCTTCTGTTAAGAATTGATAAAAATTTGGATAAGCATTTTTCTTCTTCGTATGATTCTTGTTACCAATCTGATGATGATTCCTCTGGTTCACCTAATGTTAAACTTGGTTGTAGAGATTCATGTTGCAATGTTATTAAAACTGTTAATGTTCTCACCAAGAGTGAAGAAAATGAAAGCTTGCTAATCCAATTAATAAGTCAGATTCAAAATCCTGAGTTGCAAAAAGAATATCTTGATAAGTTTAAGAAAAATTTGACAAGGAATGAAAATGATAAAAGATTGAAACCAACAATAAGTTTTGAAGAAACTTTGGAAAGATTTAACAAAAAGAAATCCAAAGAATTAACTGTTAATGAACTTCAACATGAGATCAATATTGTTAAACAAAAGATAATTGATTTAAGAAATGAATTTAAAAGCATTAAAAGTGATAACAATGATCTTAAACAAGAATTGCTTTTGATGGAATATTGATGGCTTGTCTGAATGGAATATTGATGGCTTGTCTGAACAAGAAATAATTAATAAAATGGCTCACATGTCTATGGTTAGAACTGCTTACTCGAATAATCATAATTATAGTCACTCTGAAATTGTTGAACTGCTTGCTACTGGTTTTTCTGGTGCTCTTCGTGGATGGTGGGATTCATATCTCACAGAAGAATCCAGAGATTCTATTAAATCTGCTGTTAAAAAGAATGATGAAGGTTTCCCTATTTTTGATGAAAATCAAAATCGTGGTATTCCTGATGGTGTTAATACTTTGATCTATACTATTCTCAAACATTTTGTTGGTACTCCATCCAATGTTTCATCTCGTATTTCTGATTATCTAAACAATTTGAGATGTCCTACTATGTCTGATTACAGATGGTATGAAGGTGTTTTCCTTTCTAGAGTCATGCTCCGGAAAGATTGTTACAAGCCTTATTGGAAAGAAAAGTTTATTGACGGTCTGCCTCCTATCTTTGCTCATAAGGTAAAACAAGACTTAATTGGTAAAAATGATTCCATTGATTATGATAATTTAACTTATGGTGATATTTTAAGCACTATTAAAAGACTTGGTATTAACATGTGTAATGATGAAAAATTGTTAAAACACCAGTTAAAAAATAAGAGAAAAGCTAAATATGAAATGGGTAATTTTTGTGAATAATATGGTTTGCCCCCTATTACTCCCTCCAGGCAAAAAGGGAAAAAACATGATAAAGGTCACAAAAATTATAACCATAAAAAATATAAAAGATACAGAACAAACTTTGTTAAACCTAATGATTTTTATGCTAAAAAGAAAAATGTTTCTAAAAAATTTGACAAATAGAGATCTGGTAAAGGTAAATGTTTCAACTGTGGAAAACCTGGTCATTTCAGTAAAGACTGTAAGCAAAAACCCGGTAAGCTGAAAAATAAGTTCAATATGTTAAACATTGATGATAATGATCAAGAAGAACTATTTCGAATCCTTGAATCAAACGTCTCGTCTGATTCTTTGGAAGACAATTTTTCTTCTTCGTCTGATTCTTGTTACCAATCTGATGATGATTCTTCTAGTTCGCCTAATGTTAAACTTGGTTGTAGAGATTCATGTTGCAATGTTATTAAAACTGTTAATGTTCTCACCAAAGGTGAAGAAAATGAAATCTTGTTAATCCAATTGATAAGTCAGATTCAAAATCCTGAATTGCAAAAAGAATATCTTGATAAGTTTAAGAAAAATTTGACAAGAAATGAAAATGATAAAAAATTGAAACCAACAATAAGCTTTGAAGAAACCTTGGAAAGATTCAACAAAGCAAAATCAAAAGTGATAACTGTTAATGAACTCCAACGTGAGATCAACATTGTTAAACAAGAAATAATTGAATTAAAAAATGAATTTAAAAACATTAAAAGTGATAACAATGATCTTAAACAAGAATTGCTTCTGTTAAGAATTGATAAAAATTTGGATAAGCATCAATCCGATAATGAACAAGATGAGCTCAAAGATGGAGATGAATCCAGTCAACAGGCTCTTCTTTCTGGTAAACGTATTACTGATGTTCTTACTGATTCCCAGCTTAATCTTGTTAATAAATTGCTTCCTCCAAAATGGTTTACAAAAGTTAAAATTGTTGTTTCTCATGATTATCATTTCAATGTTATTGCTATGATTGATTCTGGTGCAGATATGAACTGTATCCAAGAAGGATTAATTCCTTCAAAATATTTTGAAAAGTCAACTGAAAGATTGGTTTCTGCTAATGGTTCTCAAATGAAGATCAAATATGAATTGAATAATGCTCATGTTTGCCATGATAATGTTTGTTTCAAGATTCCTTCTGTTCTTGTTAAAAACATGACTGATAAAGTGATACTTGGTCTCCCTTTTATTAATGCTTTGTATCCCTTTCTTGTTGAGCATGATGGAATTACTACTGATCCTTTTGGACAGAAAGTAAAATTCAAATTTGCTTCAAAAGTTGAAATTGATACTGATAATGCTTTGACTTTGCTTCATGCTAAAACTAATCATCTCAATTTTCTTAAGCAAGAAGTTAGGTTCAAGAAAATTGCTGAACGACTTTCTGATAAATTGTTACAATCAAAAATTAATAATTTTCAGAAAATGTTGATTGATGATGTTTGCTCTGATATTCCCAATGCATTTTGGCATAGGAAGAAACACATTGTTAACTTGCCATATATTAAGGATTTTAATGAGAAAAATATTCCTACTAAAGCTCGTCCTATCCAGATGAATGCTGAAATGGTTGAGTTTTGCAAAAAAGAAATCCAAGATTTGCTTGATAAAAAACTGATTAGAAACAGCAAGTCCCCTTGGTCTTGTGCTGCTTTCTATGTGCAAAAAAATGCTGAAATTGAGAGAGGAACTCCTCGTCTGGTGATCAATTACAAACCTTTGAACAAAGTCTTAGAATGGATTAGATACCCTATTCCAAACAAGAATGACTTAGTTCATAGATTGAGTGATGTTGTAGTGTTTTCTAAGTTTGACATGAAATCTGGATTTTGGCAAGTCCAGATTAGTGACAGTGATAGGTATAAAACTGCTTTTACCACTCCATTTGGTCACTACGAGTGGAATGTGATGCCTTTTGGTCTTAAGAATGCTCCTAGTGAATATATATATATATATATATATATATTATTTTATTATTTTATTTTTTTTTTGCAGGTCACTCAACAAGTTTTTGTGTCTGAAGAGTGGGTACGGAAGCCCGCAACGAGGCTAAGGCCCAAGCCCAGTCTTGAGCCAAGGTGGAGAGATCTCTAGGGATCCTGAAATATGAAAAGGCCGAGCTGGCTAAAAAGCTAACAGTTGAAAATAGAGCTCACTTAAGCGCTAAGTACTTTTTGAAAAGCGCAGAGACTCAGGCCGAGGAGCAACGACAACGCCTCCACCTGACTGAGATCGAGGTACATGTGAAAACTATTCACATTCTGTCATGTCAAAATTTTGGCAAAATTTTTTTTAGAATAATTTGTGATCCTAGAACTACTCTTCTCTTTTATTGATGTTAAGATTTTAAGTGACATGAATTAGAGCATTAGTATTGGTAAAGGCATTTTGTTAAAATGCTAAATTTAATATCAAAATATAGCAAAAGCCAAGTACATCAGTGGAGCTAAAGGCATAATTTTTTGCTACTAAGTTATAGTGCACAGCTATCTTTGCGTATGCACTGTAGCTCAAATGTTTTATATATATATATATATATAGCTTAGATTATTTAAATGATTCTTTTTCTTTCTTTTTTTTTTCTTCATTTCTTATTTCCAATTGCAAGCTCCTCTCTCTTCTCACACCACTGTAGCTTAGATTTCTTTTCTCTTCCTTATTAAGACGAGAAGGTATTAGGTGAGACGTGTGCATGCGCCCAATGTCTCACTGACATGTGGGACCCACACGCGTGGGTCCCACATGTCAGTGAGACACTGGGTGCACGCGCCCGTCTCACCCAATAATTTTCCTATTAAGACACCACTATAGTGCAGATTTTTCTTTTCCTCTACGCATGGGTCCCACATGTCCATGAGACACTGGGTGCACGCGCCCGTCTCACCCAAGAATTTTTCTATTAAGACACCACTATAGCGCAGATTTTTCTTTTCCTCTTCCTTTCCGCGTGGGTCCCATATGTCAGTGAGACACTGGGCGCATGCGCCCCTCTCACGCAAGAATTTTCCTATTAAGACACCACTATAGCGCAAATTTTTCTTTTCCTCTTCCTTTCCGCGTGGGTCCCACATGTCAGTGAGACACTGGGCGCATGCGCCCCTCTCACGCAAGAATTTTCCTATTAAGACACCACTATAGCGCAAATTTTTCTTTTCCTCTTCCTTTCTTATTTCCCATTGCCAATAATTATTTTATTAAGACACCACTGTGACGGTGGTTGTGGTCAGGGACGTAACTAGCTTTGGCTAAATTTGTTTTTAAAAAAAGTATTATATATGTGTGTGTGTGTATGTGTGTGTGTGTGTGTGTACTAATTTTAGCAATTTTATTTTATAAAATTATATTTTTTTCCCTTAAACAATATAATTGATTCTTTTAAGAGTAATGCTATACTTACAAACTTTTTTACAATATTTTTACAAACTGTTTTGGTAGCAAATTCATATTGGTTCGCACATGGACCCACCACTCACATTATTTTTTTACTTACTAGTAACCATTTATTACATCAATAATTTATAAAAAAGTTTGTAGCACTAGTATTTTCCTAATTTTAGTGACCATAAAAAAATTTATAAATCTAAAATCAAAATCAAAATATACAAGCCCCCAAAAAATAGCTCAACAACAAAAATTACTAATAGTAAAACTAAAAAAAAAATTAAACTCAATTAACTAATTTTATTTAAAATAAACAACCCTGTCATTTAAAAATTTCTAAACAAAAATAATTATGCTCTTACCGACACCAAAAAAGAATCTTAGTAGTTAAGTAGTAGCAAAATCAATGGTCGAAACTGTTACACACATCCAACAATAAAGCCGCACCCTTAACTCAAAGTTCTGACTCCGTCTCTGGTTGTGGTTGTAGTTATTGTTTATTGTAATAGATATATTATTTCATTGTGTTGTTTATATTATTTTACTATGTTGAATACTAAAATAAAACTACTGTTATTTGGTGTTTTGTAAATTAAAGTGATAAAATAAATAAAATAGCTTTATGTGGTACTAAATTGCTAAATTTTTGACACTATAAATGTCGACGCTCTTATGCATCAAAAATTGGATTGACGGCCGTAACAAAAATTAGTAAATTTGTCGGGATTTACCAGCCAGCCAACTTTCTTATCCAAAAGTTGGGCTGGAAAACAAGGTAAAGAGAGCCATGGGAGAAAAGTTTTGTACATATTTATAGAAGCTGGGGCCCTCATTTATCTTCGGATTTCCAATACAGTTTCCACATTATGTTATTCTATGCAAAAAAAAAAAAAAAAAAAAAAGTGGACTGACTAGACTTTGTATTTGGGGTCATCATTAAATTGTTATCCAATAGCCTTTTTAAAAAGCTATTGGAAGTGTATGGCGCTCACCTGATCAGTTATGGTTCAAATTGAACTTTGATGCGGCAATATTTACGGAACAGAACAGCTCTAGCTTCGGTGCTGTGATACGGAACAACCAAGGCGAGGTAATGGTTGCAATGGCTACTAGAGGACCACCGGTGTCATGTAGTGAGGAAGCCGAGACAATGGCGTGCAGAAAGGCATTGAAATTTGCTATTGATGCGGGCTTCAAGGAGCTGATAGTGGAAGGAGATAATATCACCGTCATGAGAGCTATGTCTTCATCAACCAGGAATTTCTCTATGCTTGGAACTGTAATAGCTGATATTCATTGTATTCTCTGTAGGCTACTGGGGGATATCTATCAGTTGTGTTAAAAGGAAGGGGAACCGGGTAAAGGGTTAGACGAGGACATGTATTGGATTGAGGAGGTGCCTCAAGTTGCCGTGGAATCTGTGCATCCGGACTCCATTATTATGAATAGTTAAATGATAATTCCCCTTTCAAAAAAAAAAAAAAAAAAAAATCAAAAAGTTTTCCCGTAAAAGTTGTTATCACCGACCTGCTTTCAGTGCTTTGCGTGTTAATTAAGGTTGTTTGTATGAAAAGGAATATTTGGTGCATTCCCATGTGACGGATTTGCCCTTCACGTGTTTCATTTTTTTAAATGGGAGTATTGCGTCATTCCTTCTATTAATGTCCTGTGTGAAGAAATTACATTATATATTTATGTATGGTAATAGTACTTATTAGGTGTTAGAATATTTGGATAATTTATATAACATGTCATTAAAAAGAAAGGATACTAAGAATACGAACTAAATTGTTTGACTGAATTTAAAAAATATTTAACTATTTTTTACTAATATAAGCAAGTAATTATCTTTTATATCTTCCTGTGTAATTTTTTTTTATACCTTATTTCAATTATAGTTAAACCAACTCAATTTGAGTAAGAATGACAAATAAAAATTAATTATATATATTAATTTAAATAAAAACATGAACATATTATTTTAGTGAAGTTCTAAATATTTAATAATTTAAGCACACAATTATTTTTTATATCTATCTTTTATTGCGTGTGTCATTAAATTTGCTTTTATCTTTTCATGTTTTTGTTTCAATTGTTTCCAAAAAAAAAAAAAAAATTTGGAAAAATGTTATATTTTAAATCAATTATTTTCTTTTCTTTTTGATAAAAAATTTTCTTATATAAATTTGATAAAAATAACCATATAAATTTCTTTATATAAATATGTAGTGCAACATTTATAGATAATCAATGCATGAAAATCAATGCATTTTCTAATTTACCCCATTAATACATTACAATAAACTAGTATGTAACCTCGTGCATATGCACGAGTACATTTAAAAAAATCACAATCTATATATCTATATATATAATAATAGGTAAAGCAGAGAGAAAATCCAATTAGATTTCAAATTGAAATTAAATTAGAGTCTAATTTTACGCCATGTGTCCTATCTAATTTAAGTTTTTAAATTTTTGTGCAAAGTGAGTTAATTCAATGTAAAAATTGGATTTCAATTAGAGTTTGATTTTGTACCATGTGTCTCATCTAATCTAAGTTTTTTAATTTTTGTGTCAAATAAGTTAATTTAGTGTAAAAAACGAGGAGTCTAATATAAGTAAACTATAAAAAATATAATTTTTGAATGATTTTATATTTATGAGCCTTTTTTTTGTATAACTAAAAACAATTCAAGTTTATAAGTCACATATATATATATATATATATATATAGCCAAAATTAAGAGAAATCCCAATTAAATTCTAAATTGGAGTCTAATTTTGCGCCATATGTTTCATCTAATTTTTAAATCTGTATGTCAAGTGAATTATTAGATGCAAAAATTAAAGAGTCTAAATTTAATTAGATTCTAATTTTAATTTTAATTGGAGTTCAATTTTCGCATGTGTTCCATCAACTTTTTTAATTTTTGTGACAAGTAAATTATTGAATGCGAAAACAAAAGAGTTTAGATCTAATTAGATTCTAAATTATATATATGTAATTATGATTGTTTTCAAATATATCCGTGCATATGCACGGGACTACACACTAGTTACATATAATATATATATATATATATATATATAATTAGAAATCTAATTGGATCTAGACTTTTTAATTTTTGCCCCCAATAATTCATTTGTCACAAAAATTAACAAATTAGATGAGACATGTGACACAAAATTGAACCACAATTAAAATTCAATCTAAAATCTAATTAAATTTAGACCTTTTGATTTTTGCACCTAATAATTCATTTGACACAAAAATTTAAAAATTAAATAACACGTGACACAAAATTAAACTCTAATTTAAAATTAATTAAATTTTCTCTCTGTTTTAGCTATATATATGTATATATATATATATATATGACTTATGAATTTGAATTTTTTTAGTTATATGATTATGTTTTTTATGATTTATTATATTCGAATCCTCGTTTTCTACATTAAATTAACTAATTTGGCACAAAAATTTAAAAATTTATATTAAATGGAACACATGGAGCAAAATTAAACTCTAATTGAAATTCAATTTTTACCTAAATTAACTCACTTGGCACAAAATTCTAAAATTTAGATTAGATGAGACACGTGGCATAAAATTAGACACTAATTGAATTCCAATTTGAAATTTAATTGGATTTTCTCTCTGCTTTACCTATTATTATATATATAGATTAGTAGACTAAAGGACACTTCTAGCACTTAAACTTTGGGTTTGTTTTCATGTTACACCTTTATGTTTCAAAAAATTTAGACCCTTTATGTTTGATTTCATTTTTATATTTTTTCTCATGTCCATTTTCACTATAAATATGACTCTTAAGTGTAACACAAGTGCTGTTTACATTGAGCCATGTCACCCAAAAATTCTGATGTCTCTAGATTAGTAATAGAATGATTGATAATGCCAACATGAAAATGCAAACAAACATGATGAGAAATGAAAATTTTGAAACATAGAAGAACAAAATGAAAATAACCCCAAACTTTAAAAGCTAAATATTCCTAATTTTTTAAAAAGAATCTAGCACATGATAGAACCTTGAATCACTATGCCCATATATATATGTATGTATGTATGTATATGTATATGTATATGTATATAGACACACACACAAAGGGTTATGGACAATAATTCCCCATAGGCCAACTAGGAATCCCCTTTTATGTTCGAGAGTTATGGACAATGGGGTTAATACCATCCAATACTTGGTGCACTAGGAAGATATACCATACCAGCCTTAAACAGATAATGATACTCTTCTTAATCTTCTCGGATAAAATAAAAGGTAGTAAACAGTAGTACTGGCCAGTACTAACTGTACCAAGGATTTTTTGGATGTTTTAGCTGATATTGATGTTTTGGTCAATACAGAAAAAAAAAAATGTTGAAATTTTATAAAACATGTTATTTAAACTAATACATTAGACTAATGTATTTTGAATAATATTTACGTATATAAAATATGTTGATTATAAACTATACATTTACAAAGATATCAATAAATAAGCGCGAGCGCGCGCGCGCGCACACACACACACACACACATATATATATATCCAATTATGCATGTTATAACTCTAAAAATGTTACACCTTCTAATAACTTTTTGTTAGATTAATTCTTTAAAAATTTCACTGTTGGATTACATGTACCCTATGTTCTCAGCACGCATATCAAGTTTTGTGCTCATTGAATATTATTTTCTATTCAATCTAGAAACTTATATTTTATGCACAATTTTAAATATAAAAACTTATAATTTTTACATTTGATTGATGACATAGTTATAGATCTCAATTATCTTGAAATCTTATAAACATGTAGAGTATAAGAAGAAAATTTAATTCAACGGTGGATCGTTAAAATTCACATCAAATAAAACGTTATTCGATAATGTAACATTGCTTAGAGACACACTATGTGCAACTCTAATTTTTTCAATAACTATATCCACAATCAATTGTTTAAATTCAAGTTTTTGTATTATAAAATAATGCATAAAAAATGAGTTAATGGATCAAATTGTCAATATCATCTGAATTTTCATTAGCATGCATGTTAAGATTGAACATATATTAAACATGCAATCCAACGGTAGAATTTTTAAAATATAAATTTAATAACAAGTTATTGAGTGGTATAACATTACTTAAAATTACACTACGTGTAACTTGAATCCAACCATACACACTCATATATATATATATATATATATATATATAGTGGTAACACCAAAACGGGGTACTGGTATTAACTCCATTAAGAAATTGACTACCTTGATTTTGGAACTCTCCATTTACACGTTTGTTAAATTAAAACTAATGATAGCTTCAAAGACAATTCAAGATAGGAGATTTAATTATAAAGAAATACAGACCTGTACTCTACCAAACTTCACAACTTGGAGGCACTTTTTTTTTTTTTTTTTTTTTGAGAGACACAACTTGGTGGTACTTTAGCGTAAGAGTATTCAATCCTAGGTTGTCGGCCCCTACACTTGGACTCGACAAAACTTCACACTTGAAGCCATTTCTCAACTACATCTAGATATGCATGTCTTATTCATAGAAGAAAATGGGTTTTTGTCTCTTTTTTTTTTTTTTTTTTTTTAAATATCTAGCAAAATGCCCCATATCGGAAACTATTTAGGGAAATGCTACTGTTTTGAAACTTAATTTTCTAAAAATCAAGTTTCAATTTAAAACTTGATTTTTGGACAATCAAGTTATAGTGAACTGAAAATTAAAAAAAAAAAATTCTGGAACTCGAGTTCCATGTGAAGTACTCGAGTTCTAGAAAAAAAAAAAATTAAGTCCACGTTCGCTATAACTCAATGTTCAAAAATTGAGTTATATATTTGAAACTCGATTTTTTAAAAATCGAGTTTCAAAATAGGAGCATTTCCCTACATATTTTGCTGGATATTTAAAAAAAAAAAAAAGGGATTGAAAGTTCAAATAGCGTATAAAACACTATGAACGTTTAGACCCACAAATTATAAATTATCAATTCAAGTTTTATATCAAACGATAAACGTGCAGAAGATGAACTAAAGCTTAAAACAGAATTGATAAACAATCTAAGTCAAATAAAATCACATTCATAACAGAAATTAAATGACAAAGATAAAGGGAAGAGAGATGCAAACACAAGAACAACACACGATGTGTTATCGAAGAGGAAACCGAAGACCTTGGCGAAAAACCTCTCCGCCGCCCTCCAAGCGGTCAAATGATCCACTAAAGAATGTAGTTGGGATACAAGGACAGTAATAGACTCTCCAAGCCTAATCTACCCAGGTACCTAAGCCCTCCAAGCTTCTTGTTCCAATGAGGTTATGCCGAACCTATTTCTTCTTTAGCTTCCCCAGATCCCGCTACTAGTCCATAGCATCTACCAATATGAATTGGTTCCTTCCTAACTGCTTCCCAAAGTACCAAAGAGCCTTCTCATAGGTATGGGTATGGTGAAAAAAGGATTTGGGTAATGAACCTCTCAAGGATCTACAATGGAGAGGAAGAGAGTAGAGGAATTTGAAGAGACAGAAGGTAAAGATTGTGGATGAGTCAATCTTGTTTTTCTCTAGGGTTTCTCTCTCAAAATTCTCTCTAGAAGCTCACTACATTTCGTGGGTATAAGGGGTAAATATACTGGTGGGTGTTTGGAATGCGAAGAGACATATTTTACACAACAGAGTTGGCTGGCGGCTTGGCCTCATGGCTTGACTGAGTTGCGAGTTCAAGCCGTGAACAAACTGAAAGGTTAGACTGGAATTTTTGTCCTGTAGTGCGACAGCTGGCATGACGGTTCATATTCTGGAAGCTTTCAGTCGCGAGCCACCCCCAAGATCCCGTCACAAGTTCTCCTCTGCACGCTTCTCTTGTGTGCAACATCTGGCGGCTTGCCAGTCGCGAGTCCCTGTTCTGCAGCACAGTCTTGAGCAATTCTTCACACTCTCTCGCACACTACCCTTACATGATTTCCACCTAAATACAGGGTTTCTAAATGCTGAAAATACAAGCAAATTGGCATGGAATAAAGCCAACAAAATGGTTGATAAAATTCAACCTTACAGGGGCAAAAACCCATTTTCTCCCTTATTCTTATGATCAATAAAATATCAAAAAAAAAAAAATCTCATTAATGATAATATAAAATATATTAGGGAATGACTCATGCATTGTTGAAGGTTCAGTCCTTTTTCTTTGAAATCGGTGTTAAAAGTTGAATTATATTGCATAATGGTTCCTAAATTTTCTTGCTTTCTTCATATGATTTGTCGAAACGAGTGGTTAAGGCTCAATGATGTAAATAATAATACGATCAAAGACAAGAAAAAGTAGTATTTGTGGAAAATTTGGTCACTCATCGTCTTGCAAGTTATATATAAACTATTCAATATCCCGTGCCATACTCATGTACGCTATTTGTTCATTTTGAAAAATCTAATAAAAAATTATTCTTTTATGATTCATATATAACACTCATGATGTTATATTATTTGAAAAATTAATTTTGATTTTACTACCCGTCATCAATTATATTTAGAAAATTAATTTCAATTACTTGTTATACATCACAAAAATTAGTTAAAAAATCTAAATTGTTTATTAGATATTACATTATGTCTTTATACTCTTATTAAAAATTAAAATTAGCATAGATCAATAACTATTTATTTGTATAATATTTGATTAACTAATAAATAATATTTTATTAACATGAAATTCAGCTTGCATGTCAAGGACAATAAAAATGTATATCTAACGGTACAGTTTTGAATTTATATTAAACAAAAAAAAAAAAAAAAATCTGAGTGATGCAAAATTAACTAAAATTGAAGACTATAGTTCATCTATCTAACTTTAAGCAAGTTACACACACACAAAAACATATGTTAGGTTCTAAAAGTTTAAAACAATTGACAAATCGTGAACACAAACTTGTCTAGATATAGATCCTAGAGTCTATAGATATTATTAGACAATGCTCACTGTGATACAAGTCAAGATTCAAGAATATACAAGCTGCAGAAAGAAGAGTTCAAAAACTGCTTGGTTCAATCGATCAAAGAACAGGCTCGACCGATCGAAACACGTATCTGCAGAATTTTAAGTCGGCCCAAACAACAGTTCAAACCCAAAAAGGATCAGAGTTTCAGATTTACTTCTTCTAGTATATAAAGGAAACCCTAAGCACGTTTTTATAAGGCTTTTTAGAGAGAGATTGGGTGCATCCTGTGCCTCTTTTGTAGATCTAGGGTTTTGTACCCAAAAGCTCCCTAAGGCCTTTGTTGAGTTGTGTGTTGAATCTTTTGTAAGATCTGAGAAGTGTTTACCTTCATACACACACATAGAGCTATCAAGATCAAGATCTGCATCAAGAACTTGATGGTGATTTCAGTTGCTGCATAAATAACTTAAAAAAGATCTGAAATCTTTGAGTGGAGTCTCAAAATCACAAGTAGGAGAACATGTGGTTGCTGTAGATCAAAGAAAGAAGTAGTCCGTGGACTCGGAGCTATCACGTGGTCATGGTAGTAAGTTTTTTACTTGAGGTAGCAATAGGACGTTAGTGGTCTAAGTTCTATTGTACAAACTTCAATTTTTTCATAGTAGATTTGTTTTTTACCTTGAGGATAGCTATGTTAAATCCTTCCCAAGATTTTTCACTGATTTGGTTTTCCTAGGTCATCAGATGTTTGTGTTCTTTATTTTCTGCTGCTTTGCATGATATAATTGTTTTGTCTTAACTTAGATCTAAATAACAAACCTAGGTATTCACTTGGTTAATTAATTAGGTTAAACAATCTGGTTTACAGGGGGTCTAAAAACGTATAACATGTATATATATATATATATATATATGTTGCATCACTAAATAAATCTTTCCTAGATTGATATTTTGAAAATTTCATCATAGAATTATATCTTCTTTATGTTTTTATATTCGTGATAGAATTTTGTGTCAAATGGATGTTATTTACTATTTGTTTCATAAACTCATCTTTTATGCATAATTTTAAACTACAAAAACCTAAAATTTAAAATTTTGATTGATAGTATAGTTATTTATCATTGATTATCTTGAAATTTGAGAATATAAGAAGAAGATATAATGTACAATGATGACTTCGTTAAAATTGTTATACAATAATAAAAAAAATATTGTGTGATGTGACAGTGCTTAAAATTACATCGGGTATATAACTTTGTAATAGTTTACTTAAAAAAAAAAAAAAACATAGATTTCTAAGAAATTTGATGGTTAATATTGATTTTTTTTTAACTCGATAGTTAGAAAGGAGATTTGAACCATGAACATCTATGTTGGAAATATCATGATGTGTTAATAATTGAGCTATTAGGCTGTGTTTCAAGAGAATCTTCTAGACTTCTACCCTTTAAAATAAAAAAGATTAGAGAGAGGGAAAAAAAAAAAAAAAAACTACAGCATCCTTCTCATACAATCATAGAGGGAGAGAGAACCATGTAAATTCTTTGGGAAAAAATTATTTGTACAACACCAATAGATAATTGATTCATATAAACAATTGCATCTATCCACTGATAAATGATGATGATTTAATACAATGACATAAATGTAAAGGTATGATTATAATATGGCATGCTAAATGCAGAGAATTCTTAGGCTCCGTTTGAGAGGTCATAAGGGAATAGAATGAAATGAAATGATTATAAGGGAATAGAAAGAAATGGAATGAAATGTATTTAAGTAAGGGAAAGGAATGAAAAAGAATAAAATGGAATGGAATTAAGTAACTTTGATTGGATGTTTTAAAATAAAGGAATGAAAATGAATGGAATGTAAGTAATCTTGTTTGGGAGCAACATGGAGGGAATAGAATGGAATCATTTTATGACAATATTACTATTAGACCCCTATTTTAAAAATAAAGGGTTAAATATATAGGGGTATTTTGGAAATTTTAGTAAAAAATAATTAAATTTAATTCCATTCACTCTCATTCCTCCCAATTTCAGGGGAATAAAAATTTTAGGTTTTAAAAGAATAGAAAAGAATGAGTATTTCCTCCCATCTATTCTATTCCCTCTCACTTAAACTCCCAAATAAGGGAATAAACTTTCCATTCTCTCTTCCCAAACGAGGCCTTAAGGAATATGCCACATTACTGAACGTTAAATTATATACAAATGGGTCTGGTTAATATATGTCATAAGGGTATACATTAATAATCTATTTTAGGAAACGTTTTCTGAAAAATTGAAAAAGATGTAAAAAAGGTAAGAAATTTTTTATAAAACATTTACTAAAATGATTTACAAACATATATATATATATGTCATACATTAATAAAACCTCATATGGTAATGAATAATGATATCTCATTGGGCAGGATTTTTAGTTAGGATATGGAGCCCATATATGCAATACAAAATTTAAAATATTTTTCTCGACTGTTTTCCGAAATCAAGAGTCTTCCATGATAGAATTTAAAATCTCATAAAATGACCGAATTCTGCCAAAAAATTCTACACCCACACACACGGAAAAATTATTACACCACCTGTATTTTGACTAAAATTTTAAAATTCTTCTATCGTTGTCCCAACACTACAAAAAACGGGGGCTTTAGGCCCCGTTTTTTTTGGGCCGTGTTTGCAAAAACGCGGCCCAAAACGGACTAAAGCCGCGTTTTTAAAAACGCGGCTTAAGTCCGTTCAACGGGCCGCGTTTTTTCAAGCGCGGCCCAAAAAAAAAGCTTGAGGCCGCGTTTTTAGACGCGGCCTCAAGCTTTTTCTGATCCAAGACGAGTAAAAAAAGATCTCGGATCCAAGCTTTTTTTGCTCAACCCTAGCCCTCATTTTTCATCCAGAGCTCCATCTCCCACACACATCACCCTCATCACCCTTTGTAACATCCAGAGCTCCAAGCCCTCATCACGCCTTCATCTCCATCTCCAATTTCCGATCTCGGATCGAGGCTCGGAGATGGAGGCTTGGAGCTTCAAGCCTCGATCTCCGATCTCCGATCTGAGATCGAGGCTCGGAGATGGAGATGAAGGCGCTCCAAGCCTCCATCTCCGATCCGATCGGAGATGGAGGCTTGGAGCTCCAAGCTTCCATCTCCGATCTCCGATCCGAGATCGAGGCTCGGAGATGGAGATGAAGGCGCTCCAAGCCTCGATCTCCGATCCGATCGGAGATGGAGGCTTGGAGAGCTCCATCTCCGAGCCACGAAGGCTAGGTTTTTGCTAGAGCCGGTGGCGGCGTCGACGGCGACGTCCTTGTAGCTACAAAGCCGGATCGAAGATCGAGGCTTGGAGAGCTCCATCTCCGAGCCACGAAGGCTAGGGTTTTGCCAGAGCCAGTGGCGGCGTCAACGGCGACGTCCTTGTAGCTACAGAGCCGGTGGATTGTGGCGGCTTGGACCGGCGTGCAGAACTCGAAGCCATATTGGGTGGAGTGGAGGTGGGTAGTTTTCTTTTTTTCCTCTCCAACACGTGGATTTGTGTGGTCGGTGGAGTGGAGGTGGGTGGTTTTGTTCCGATTTGTTAGTGCTGGGTTTGTGTTCTTCTGCAAATATATAACGTGTTCATGTTGAATTTATCAATTTTACTGTGTTTATGTTCTTGTTCAAATATTTAATGTGTTTTTGTTTAAATTTGCTGGGTTTTAATTTTTTGCTAGGTTTGTGTTCTTGGCATGAATTCTAATTCTGGGTTTGCTTTTTGATGTGTTTGTTTGTTTCAAAATTATTTCCTTTTCATTTATTAGTTTTTTTTTCTAGAAAAATATTGCATTTATATTTATTGCTTTTTCAGAATTATTTTTTTTGAATATTTTTGGATATTTTCAGAATTATTTTTTTTGAATAGACCTTGGTCTAAGGCCACGTTTAAAACGCGGCCATAGACCTTGGTTTTAGGCCGCGTTTCTAAAAGTGCGGCCATAGACCTCGGAGGCCTATAGTCGCGGGGTTTAGGCCACATTTAAAAACGCAGCCTAAAAAACCGCGGCCATAGCCCTATTGGTCCTATAGCCGCGTTTTTCGGACCTTAGGCTGCGTTTTAAAAACGCGGCCTAAAGTCGTTTTTTTTTGGTAGTGCAAGCCAGGAAATTTCCATAATAGAATCTAAAGTCCTATTAGATGACAAAACTCTGCTTAAAAATCCTTTACCCAATCGTTGAACCACACCGACTAAATGCACTAAATAATTTTTTTATGTTTTATCTATGTTTACAGTTCACACTTCCCATCACTATATCAATGAAAAGTTCTGCAAAACGTGAACTTCGGGAAGGCAAATAGTTTAGTTGAGTATCTAAGATTTGCAACCATAAAACATGAATGATGATGGAAAGTTGGATTTACTTTCCACAAATTGAATATAAAATCAAGGAATGTATTCTTGGAGTAATTCATAGGATTAGAGAAATGAATTATATTGAAGTGAAATTCAAATTAATTCAAAATATATTTACCAAAGGCCTTCTACTTGAATTGGCACATTCCTATGCACAAAGTGCTTGGAGTCTAAGCAGGGATAGACTCGGGGGGAGGGGGGGGGGGGGGGTAGGCTTCCTGGTCCTAAGAAATTTTTTTCTACTAGTTATATTTTTTATTTTTGCAATTGGCCCCCCTCTTCCAAAACTTTAGAGCACTAGTATTGAGAGGTGTAAAAACCACCCATTTGTTATTTTAGCAACTAGACTCTTAAAATCATGCTCCATCTGGGTATGTATACTAAAAAAATTTTCCATCCTAAAGAAAAAAAATTTTAGCAACCTTACTTTTCATGAGTTTGTAAAGAAAAAAAAAATGATTTTTTAATCTCTCACACTCTCTCTTCATCTCACTTTCTGACTCCTATCTCCTCAATCTTTTCTCCCTTTGTCTCACACTTTCTACTTTCTTCCTCTCATGGTGAGGCTTCTCTCTCTCTCTCTCTCTCTCTCTCTCTCTCTCTCTCTCTCTCTCTCTCTCAAGATTGGCTTTGGGTGGCCGTGGGTTTTAGATTGGTTGGGTTTCCAGTGGGCGTGGGGTTGTGGGGCCGTGGGTGGCTATGGGTTTTGCTCGTTGTGGGTCTTAGGTTTGAGGGGTTTTGCTTGTCGTGGGTCTTAGGTTTGATGGGTTTTGCTTGCTGCTCTATCCTTCGCCTCCCTCTCTCACACCTTGATGAGTATAGGTCATGGGGCCATGGTCCAGCCATGCTAGTGAGGATTGAGATTTCTGGAGTGTGTTTAGTTTAGTTTTTTTTTTTTTTTTTTTTTTTGGCTATGGGATTTTTTTTTGGGATGGATGCTGATTGTGGTGGCAGTGGAGGTTAGTTTTGGTTGTGGCAGAGGCTGCCAGTTTTGATCAGGGGTGTGGTGGTTGCCGATTGGATATATTTGTGGCTATGGGTGAAGAGAAAAAGAGAGAGTGAGAGAGTAGTATTTTTTATTAGTATTTTATTAGATAGTTTATATTATTTTATTGGGTTGTATGCAAAAATAAAAACTGAGATGTAAGGTGAATTGTAAAGTGAGTTGGTATAATAAATAAAGCAAGTTTTTAAGATTTGTCCTTTTGTTCCACCAAGATATCATCACAGTAATCTTACTATCATAGCCAAAAAGCTTTTTTTTTTACAAAAAATGCAACATTCCCACTTACACTTGCTTGATCATGACGCCCTTCTTCATTGATATTTCTCAAGCCATTCTCCGACTTTTAATTTTTATAGCCATCCTTAAGCCAGAGCAGCCTTATCTTAGTTACTGATGCAGCCATTTTCAGGCCAAAAGGGCCTTCCTCCATCATTTTCTCATCGTCAACATCCCATTTTGCACGGTTCTTTCTCCATAATGCTCAATCCATATCCAATCATTACGGTCATTTTGAAGGTATAATTCAAAGCATTTTTTAGGGATCTTCACAAGTTTCAATTCCAAACTCAAGGTTTCATCAAACCCCTCATATTTGAAGGGGATCATTGGAAAGTTTGATTTGGTTTCCACAAAGTCAAGACAAAATCATGTAATTGATTGCCTGGAGAAATTCAAGGGATTGGAGAAATCAATTATATTGAAGTGAAATTCTAAGTCAAAATATGTGTAATAAATTGATAGTTGACATATTTTCAAATTATGCAAATCACATTATAAATATGAGTTCTTTTTAATGTGTTATCAATGAAGTGAATAAAGATGCATTCGTCTAGGATTTTTTCCATGGATGTAGGCCATTATGTTGAACCACATAAATCCCTCATGTCTTTCTTTCCTCTTTTATACTTTTGCTCACTATAACCACTACGTCAATATTTTCAATATCTCTTTTACATTTAACAGCTGAATTATTCACAATCACAACCAATTTGATGGTTTTCCACCCAATTATTTTGAGCATAAAGAGATAGAGAGGAAAAAAAAATGGGATTTCTTTTTAGTATTGCTAATAAAACCCATCAGATCCCCATTCAAATCACAAAGATTTTGACACATTTAAGGTCTATTTGGTTGGAGGCGTCGAAAACTAGGAGGATAAAAGATATTTTAGTTTTCCCTCATGATGTTTGGTTAAGGGATGGAAAAGTGTAGGGATGAAAATTTTTTTGTTTGATTAAGAAGAAAAATAAAAAGATGGAAAACGTAGTTTGTATAAATTTACTCCCATACCCCTATTAGATTAAAAAAAAAAAAAACAATTGTGTACGGATAAACACTTCATTTACAAAAAAAAAAAAAAAAATGATGCCAAAAAAAAAAAAAAGAAACAAAACGATCTGGATAACATAAGGAATGAGGAGACATAACAAAAGGATGAACCCAAAAACAAAAAAACAAAAACAAAAAAAAAAAAAAACAAAAGGAAGAAGAAGACAAATGAGGACCAACAGAAGAAAAAGAAAAAATTAGAGAAGATGAAAAAACCAAAAAAGAAAGAAAAGAACTTTGAAAGGAGGGCATTTTGGTCAAAAACGCAAGAAAGATCATTTTCTTTCATCTTTTCTTTGTGGGAGAGATTAATTTTTGATAGGCCTAGGGAGAAAAAACATAGGCATCACCAAAATCTTTCCAATTCTGCATGCTTTACCAAACAACCAAAAAACCCTTCTATTTTTTTTCTACACTCTCAAAAAAAAAAAAAAAAAAAACCTTTTCTCTCTCCTATTTTCTATCCTCCCTATTTTCACTCCAACCCCCTTAAAGATTCTAATGCAAAAGAAATTAACCCATGATTAACAGGATCCCAAACAGTACTTAAACCTAATCCTTCACACAATTGTTCCTTTTAATTTTCTATGTGAAACCCAAATTAACCCATTATAATCTAGTCAAATTTGGGTTTTTTCTCTCTGGGTTGCTTTTTATTGTGTCTTTTTCGAAGCCTGATTGGAAATCTCCTCTTTAACGAGGTTTGACATGTGGTGAAGGGTGGAGTGTTGTGGCATGAGTAGTAAAACGGTGGTGGGAATTAGAATCGTGACACAACTTTTTCTTTCTCTCAATCGATCGACTCAGTTACTTTAGTTCCTTTTTTTCAATTGTTTTTGATAGAAAACATTGAATCCAATGGCATTATAGTATAATAACATCATAGTTCAATTTTTTATTTTTAAAACTTTAAGATGTAATGTTCCATTTAAATTAAAAAAAAAAATGCCTTTTTGGCAAAATAGCATTTACCTACTCTTCTATGAAGTTCAGGCTTGCACTTCATTTTGGAGTTTATAAATGAATGATGATGTACAACAGATAGCGCAAGCAAGCCTTCTTAGAGCAACAAGTAAGGAAGTCAATACTGTACCGGAGGCTGTACCGGTTTGGCCACCGGTAGTATATATTTCGGGTACCGGTCAATACCAGTGTACCTTTTCGGGTTTACCGCTATTTTTTATATTTAATATATACACACACACACACACACACACACAAAATCTCTATTTACCATAAAACATTACCTCATGTTTACCATAAAGCATTACTTCAATTGTTCATTGCATACAAAGAAAAAAAAAAAACACAATATAAAAAACAAAAAATTTAATTGTTCATTGCATACAAAGAAAACAAATAATACAAATAATTAAGTTAATACAAACTACATTGGATCATCTACTTCCATCCATCAAAATGATCTACTTCAGGACCATAATATATATGAGTATTACTATCCTGCCCTTAAAAAATTGCCACAATTACAAAAAAAAAAAAAAACATAGCATTTTGTGTTCCGGTCCGGTACGGCCGGTACAAGGCCAGTACGGCCGGAATTCGCCGGTATGGCCGGTACGAGGCCGACACGGCCGGTATTTTTTCCGGTACGAAATATGTGGGGTACTTGTACCGGTATGGTATGTACCGGCCGGTACGGTACGGTATCAGCTTCCCGGGCAACAAGGGCACTAAAAATCACGGTACAAGATCAAAAGGGTTTTCAATAGAAGTCATCAAGGCAACAGTGTCAAAATTGCATAAAATTTAGAGGGTTGAAAGGAAACGGCTTTTTGATCAAGACTTGAGACAATGATTTTGCTATTTTAGTAATATTTGTTTTCCTTACTAACTTTTAGTTTAAAAATCAAAATCGAAGTCCTGTTTGTTTTTGGATGTCTCTTAGAAACAGTAGTTTCAATTCCACAATTATCTCAAATTTGCTATTTTTGGTAAAAATTGTTATTTTGTCACCTAATTATGTGATTAGTGTGAATTAAGGTTTTCTGTGCCTTTTTTTAGCTTCCTTAGGTTTTCCTTTTTACTACATAAACGTATTATAACCCCAAAGATAATTCAGTTTTTAGATTAATAAAAATTTAGACTTTGTCTATTGTTTATTTTTGGTGGATGCCAGAACTTTATCACCTTGTAGATTTGAGGATTTCATTAAGAAGCTAACGTGTTTTATTTTTTTTCAATTAGAAATTAACGTATTTGTTTTCTTGTAGTTTCCGCGACATCAAATGAAATAAAATGAAATATATTTAAGTAATGGAAATGAATGAAAATAAAATAAATTAATGGAAATAAGTAATCTTGTTTGGATACTTTAAAATAAATGAATGAAAAGTAAGTTAAATTGTTTGAAAGTATTATAGAGAGAAATGAATGAAATCATTTTATAAAAAAATATTATTATTAAACCTCTCATTTAAAATAAATGGCTAAATATATAGTGGAATTTTGAGAATTTTAGTGAAAAAATTTAGTAAACTTAATTCTATTCCTTTCGATTCTTCCCAATTTTTTGGGGGAATAAACATTTGAGATTTTGAGGGAATAGAGAAGAATGAGTTTTCCCCCTTATCTATTTCATTTCCTTCCACTTGAACTTTCAAAAAATTGAATGATATTTCATTCACTCCATTCCCAAACAAAGGAGTGAAATGAATATTCCAAAATAATTCATTTCATTCCATTCCTTTACCTCCTCCCAAACGGAACCGTTGCCAAGTCATTCTAAAATTGATATATAACGATGCTCTATTATATTTTATGGATTTTTTTTTCTCCTCTTCCCAAATCATAAAACTTCCCGTAAAGCAAGCAATATATTTTAGTCGCTTTAACAAAAATATGGGGTGATTAATGGGTCCCATGTAAAACAAAAGTAAAAAAAAAAAAAATTTATTTTCTTGTTTTCACTCTTCTAACAGCAAAGTTAAGGATTGAATAGCGGATTCCACTCTTTCTCAAAATAATAATAATAATTAATAAATAAATAACTAATCCCACTAAATAATTAAAATATAAAAAAAAAAATTTACAAAATCGGTCTTACAAATAAATATGTTGCCAATCGTAAAAAAATATTTTCAATACTCATTTATTACAATGTTAAAATGACACCAATAGTATTCATTGTTATATCAATTTATAAGTTTTTATAATAAAATTTATAATAATTTTAGCAATTTAAAAAAAAAATCTTTGTGTGTGTGTGTATATATATATAACACTGCTTTAAATTTTAATAAAAAATTTAAGAAAATTATTAGAGACAACTTAATTTTCAAAATAACCTGTCTCATGCCAGACTCAATAATAACGAGAACTTGGCCACTGACAACGTCAACAAAAGGAAAGGGCATCCCATATTTGTTAGCAAATGAAGTCATTTCATTTTTCTTTTATAATACTTATCAAACAGCTCTCTCTCTCTCTCTCTCTCTCTCTCTCTCTCTCTCTCTCTCTATATATATATATATATATAATATATAAACAATGGGGTTTGCTAATATAGATTTGATCGGAATTCGGAAGTACCACAATGACACATTCCGACAACGTGTGGAACAAAATTGAAAAAAAAAATATATATCTTTAACCACTAAATTATTTACTCACTCTGGGTGCGATGAGGACATACCTGCCTATATTTTATGTATATATTCACATCATCTCACCAGTGAATTTCCTTTCATTCTTTTGCCTGTCAATAAATAAGATAGCATATTGTATTGATCAAATTATTCCTCTAGTCTTCTGTCCTAAACCTGCCCACTAAATTTGATAGTGGTTATATATATTTTTCCATTTCACATTGAACCCTTGTTACCACTCTACGTTAGCTGCATGAATTCAATCAAGTAGTAGCCTAGAGAAAATTTCAATGGTACAAATCACGAATAACAACATCGTTCACATTCTCACATTAGTTTTCGTGCTCTTCTTCCCATGCTTGCCGACTCTTCTTGCTCTTCCATGGATATATGTTCCATCTGCGGAGATGTCTTCTGCTGGTGACAGTCTCAATATATCCTGGAGACACGCTCAATTCCTCAACTTACATGGCTTCTGCTAAAGGTACATTCGCTTTGGGGTTCTTCCAGCGGCTGGAGAGTGCTACTCAAAATTCCTACTTGGCAATATCAGAGATAGCTGATCAAAGTAGTGGTTTCAATCTTTTTGTATGGTTTGGCAGTCGAGTCAATCTTATTAACAACTTGGGCATGCTTACCTTGGACAATAAGGGAACATTGAAAGTTGTTCATCAAGGTGGCGATCCCATACTTATTCTCTCCTCCTCAACCTACTGAAAACATAGTCTCTACCCTTTTGGATTCTGGCAACTTTATCTTGAAAGAAGTGCACTTGAATGGATCTATGAAACAGGTGTTATGGCAGAGTTTTGATTATCTTGCTGACACGCTTTTGCCTGGAATGAAATTAGGGGTCATCTACAAAACTGGTCAAACGTGGTCACTCACTTCATGGTTAACTGAGCACATCCCAGTTCCAGGGGCTTTCACTCTTGAATGGGACCCTAAGGGACTTGAATAATTGAATTGATCATTAAGCAAAGAGGGGTGGTTCATTGGAAAAGTGGGGTCTTGAGAGGCAACCAATTTGAGAATATTTCCCCAGATATAACATCTATGTATGAGTTCAACGTTGTTTCAAATCAGGATGAACAATCCTTCTCTTTCATGTATAAAAATCGAAGTCAGAAATTGCAGTACTGGTTGCTTTTGTCAATCGGCCAATTGCAGGATGATGTCCAAGTAGCCATAGCACGAGCAGATAAATGTGATGGCTATAACGTTGATGGAGGATGTCAGAGGTGGAACCAGCCAGTGTGTAGGCATCATGGAGACACAATTGTTCTTAATCGTGGTCATTTTGTGTCTGAATATGATTCGAGCTGTTGTATTTCAGATGCAAATCTTGGCTTCATTGATTGTGAAGCCACTTTCTGGGGCAACTGTAGCTGTGTTGCTTTTAATAATCTGTTTGAAAATAGCACTGGATGCAAATTTTGGACAAATATTTCCAACTTCGTTGCGAGCGACTGGCCATATTCAGAACTTGTCTGTATTCTATCACCAATAAAGCCTTCTCACAGTGGTAAGTTTATTAGTTTTTTTTATGCTACGAACATTACACAAGTTTCCAATTTGGACAACATATATATCATGGCCGTGTCATGACATGCATTCTACCTAAAGAAGAGCAAACCAAAAGCCTTAAGAGGATTTATGGCAACAATTTTAGAGAAGAATTATTACTAAAATGATTAAATTGAGCTAACACATTATTTATCGTAGGTCGCCGAGTTTTAAAAAAGGTGGCGTTATTTCAGTAACGAATGGAGCTCCGTATGGTTGTATATTAATTAGTTGATGTCTCCATCTATTAGCTTAAGTTTTTGGATTGAGAAGCTGACTTTAATGATATCTAAGCCTGGCTTTTGTATGTTCTGGAACCCCATGTGCTACGGGGATTTAAACTGTTAAGCTAATTAGACATCTCCAAGTCGTATCAAACAAAATAATTATAAGAACTCTTACTCAAACTTAACAATTCAATTTAAAACATGGAAATATCAAATTCCCCCTTTTGAACAGTGTCAAGAGAGAGGATTTCTCAAATGATTTCTAACCACAACTATTATGACAACATGCAGGAAAAGAGAAGTGGATATGGATTGGCACTGGAATCACCTTTGCATTTGTAATTTTAGCCTGTATAGTGTGTTATCTACTAAGAAAGAGAAAAGCTGTACTTCAAGGTAGAGAGTTCACATATGGATTGACCTCGTTAGATTAATTTTTGAACTTTCATTATAATTTGCTATCCTTAAATGGAAGTTATGCTTTTTAAGTAAATTTATACAGGGAATAAAGAAACAGACGAAGAAATAGAATTGCTTAATTTAGTGAGTACAGATAGATCTATTGATGTGAATGAGGTTCCAAATGATAGAAAGAAAGAGGCCTGATGTAAGTATATTTAGCTACGAATGTGTCGTGGCCGCCACAAACAACTTCTCACTAGAAAGTAAGCTTGGAGAAGGGGGCTTTGGATCTGTTTATATGGTGAGCTCCAAACAAATTTTTTAGAAGATCAGATGGTCAAATTAACTTCTTTCTAGTAGTGACTAAACAATATTCAATTATTACAACAGGGAACACTGCTAACAGGTCAAAAAGTAGCAGTAAAGTGACTATCAAGAAATTCAGGGTAAGGAATAATTGAGTTCAAGAATGAGTTGATACTCATTTCTAAACTACAACACACGAATCTTGTTAAGCTTCTAAGTTGCTGCATTTTAAAAGAAGAAAGGATGTTAATCTATGAATACATGCCCAACAACAGCTTGGACTACTTCCTATTTGGTTTGAAAAACTTTCAATTATTTATGCTAAGTGATGATGCCAAGAATCAACTCAGTAAGCTGCAAGGCCTTCACGTACTTCGGACGAACCTGCACAAACAGAAAGAACCTCGAAGGGAGGTACCGGCGTGGTACCGGCCAACGACCCTCCGACGGTTAAGTTAATATTGCTCACAACTCTAGGGTACCAGAGTCGAGGTAGAAGCATGCGTACCTCAATTTCGGAGGGCGTGGAAGTATTTATAGTAGTAGTAGGAGCCTTTGGCCAAGGCGTGCTGGAGAAGATATCACTTTACCGGAATTGCCCCTGGGCAGCGTGGAGCGCAAGATACTTCTGGGACAATCTAGCGTGTTGGGCAAGACACCCCTTTGGGAACAATCGTACTCCACAAGATATCTGTCCATATAGTAGCGTATGCGACAAGACTCATTTTCTCAGGGTAGCGTATGTGGCAAGATAGGCTTTAGTGCCCCATGCCTCCCTCCGTCAATGGTCTCCCCCGTTCGAGGGTCGGGTCGTCAGGGTCTAGCGTCCGTCATCATACCTCGCACCGTCATCCCGCGCAGGGTGCCGGTGTCTAGTGGAAGTTTTATCCCTATCAGGTGCCCCCTCAGCCCATCAGTCCTTGAACGCACAGGAGACGGAGTAATGGGATGACGGTTCCCATTCGCAATGAGAGAGTTGAATAGATAGGCTGTCATTCAGTAATTAATGTGGGGTAATTAATGCAGGGCACGTGTTGTCGACTTAATGTCCGTGTGCCAAAAACGAGGCGCCCCCTTGCCTTCTGTGCTACCCCCATATATAAGCCTCTCTTCTTTTGCCTCATTTTTCACTTTTCACTCAAATCAAGCGATCAGAGCTCATCCGTTCACTCGGCTAACGAAGCATTTGATCCGTCAACCTGTTTGCCCGTCACGTCCTCGCAACCGTCGATTACACCCTTCAGCAGCGAAATCGACCGGTAAGTACTTATCATTCTCTCGTTCACTTTTACCACCGTCAGGTATCTTTAGGACAGTTGGACTTAGGGTTTTCCATCATATGTAGGTGATAGATGTCTAGCATGTCCAGTAATCAATCGTTTGTTCGCGAGGGAGCGCGCTACGATGAAGTTAACCCGTTGGGTCCAAAGGATCCTACAACTTCAAGTGAAGAGAGCTCGTCTACCTCCTCCTCTTCTTCGAGTAGTGGTAGGACAGAGAGTAATCTTAATGACGGACTAGGGGAAGGTGAACAACAAATCCAATCTGTCATAGGCACTGATGGGATGAGGAAGTTCGTCATGCTCTCGCTATGGACGGTAAATGATTTTACGTCCACAATAAAGGAGTCGCACTTTAAAACACTTAGGAGCAAGTACCAGATACCCGACAATATACCCATCCGTCTACCCCGCAAAGGAGAGAGGTGTTACTACCAAGGTGTCAGGGGTTTCGGGATCTATAAGCAAATGTTCAAGGCTGGGTTAAGGTTTCCCTTAACTCAGCTACACCGTCAGCTCCTTCATTACCTAGGACTGTCCGTCAACCAAGTCTCCCCAAACGCTTGGAGGGTCTTCTTGGGGGTAGAGGTACTGTACGGATCAATGTCCAAGGGGAAGAAAAGATTAACAGTGGGGGAGTTCTTCCACTGCTACCGTCCGGTGGAGATAACAAAATCACGAGGGATGTATAGCTTTGTTGCTAAGAGCCCGTTGTTAAGGCTAGTGAGTGATACTCCAAATTCCAATAGGGACTGGAAGTTTAGGTACTTTTTTATGGACGGGGATGAGTGGATGGGTCATCCAGGGGAGACTGAGTTTATGCTCGTCGACACAACATGGGGTGTTTTACCCCCGTTTGGTATGCGTCCATTTACATTCTCTTTTTTTTCTTTTTTTTTATAACTGTAAACACCGTCGATTTCTGACCGTCTTCATTTGCAGCCCAGGACCGTCCACAAGTTTTTCTTGAACAGTGGAGTTTTTTGGAGAAAATTTTCCAAAAAACTGAGTTGACGGAAAGATCTTAGGCCACGTTGATAACGCTAAAAACAATCTGTTGGCACTGTGACGAGCCTGAACCGTCCGAGGAGGCACTAAAATACGAGATACAAGTTCGAGCACGTAAGTCCGTTCACTTGAATTTCAAGTTTCCATTCTTTGCCATTAACTCACGTACCGTCTACCTTTGCAGAAATGGAGGAGGCAAAGAGGAGGGCTTTCATCAGGCAACAAGCTGCTACCAAGAAGAAGGATGCACAGGCAGGAGGGACGGGCGTGCCCAAGCCGTCCATTACAAAGAGGAAACTCGGCCCGGAGGCGGACCGTCATGCCAAGAAGGCAAAGGTCGCGTCCGAGACCGTCGTGGGCTTGGAGGCGGAGGTGAAGAAGATCCCCGTCAAGCATGGCAAGGGGAAGGGGTTGATGACGGGTGGTCCGGTACCCAACGTTGAGAAGTCACCCGTCCTCTTGCGCGAGGATTCCAAGTATGCCATAGAGAAGCTGTCCTCAATCCTGACGGCGGAGGATTATGAGGACCTTGGAAACCACTCGACGGAGGCAATGGGTGAGACGGACCTCTTCAACCTTGCCCAGGTAAACACATTACCCGTCATTATTGCCATTCCGTTCATTTTTTTTCATTGTCATTCTTTGCTTTTTATCGTCATGTTTGACTTGACATTTCTCTGTTTCAGGCTGTCCTTATGATAAAGGGCCTCATGGACCGTTGTGTTCATAAGGAGACGGCCCTAAGCCGTCTACGGGCTAAGGTAGCCGAGACGAAGGATGAGCTTTTATAATACAAGGCCTGGAGGGTGAATATTGAGAAGAAGCTTTCGGTGTCTGAACAAGAGAGGGCTGAGCTAGAGAAGCAGATGGGTATGCTGCAGAAGGTCCTTGTTGACAAGGAGATGGAGATTTCGTTCGCCAAGGACCAACTCCGTCAGGCTAGTGAGGACGCTATCAGGGAGTACCGTGACTCCGAAGCCTACCTGACGGAGTTGGGCAGCACCTTCGCGGATGGGTTTGATGATGCCCTCCGTCAAGTGAAGGCCTCTCACCTGGAGCTTAATCTCTCTCATGTGAATATCGACGAGGCCCAGGCTCAGACATCCGTCCTCCCCGTTGCCTTTGACAGTACGGAGCGTCTTTTTGACGAGGACCCGAATCTCAAGGGCGACGGGAAAGGTGGTGACGAGGCAGAAACTGGCGCCCAATCTCAAGTTCAAGACAACGAAGCTGATGTAAAGATCGTCGATTCTCCCGTCCAGTAACCTTGTAACAATTTGTAATAATATCAATTCTTGGACCGTCATAAACAATACTGCCTTTAAAGGCGTTTTAATGTGTATTAATTTTTTTACCGTCATGGACAATGTTGCCGTTAAAGGCGTTTTTATTGATGCACTTTTTATTTCATACTTGTTCTTGTGTGTATTGCTTGCTTTTATTCAAGCTTTGTGGACGGTTTCCTTTTCCTTTATTTATTTCATGGTAGCTTGATTGTGGATCCTTGATGCTTCTTGTGTTAAATTCACAACCATCATGTGCAATGTTACCAGGCTTTATATCTGAGCCGTCGACTTTAGGCCGTTGTCTTTCAGACTTAGGCTCTTTTGCCGTTTTCCTTTTTAGGACATTGTTGTGGGTTTTAGGCCGTCGCCTTTTGAATGCCGTCGTCTTTTAGACTTGGGTTTTTTTTTTTTTTTTTTGGCTTTTTACTTAGAATAATGTTTTTGCTTTTCGGCCGTCACCTTTTGTATGCCGTCGTCTTTTAGACTTTGGCAATTTCCTTTTTAGGATACTGTTGTGGCTTTCAGGCCGTCGCCTTTTGTAGGCCGTCGTCTTTTTCTTTTAGATTGTTGGCTTCTAAGCCGTCAGCTTTTATGCTTGACGCTTTTATGCCTCGTAGATTCTTTTTAGATCGTTGGCTTCTAAGCCATCAGTTTTTGTGCTTGATGCTTTCATGCCTTGTAGGTTCTTGGTGGCTTCTAAGCCGTCAGCTTTTATGCTTGACGCTTTTATGCCTTGTAGATTCTTGGCTGCTTTTAAGCCGTCAGCTTTTATGCTTGACGCTTTTATGCCTTGTAGATTCTTGGTGGCTTTTAAGCCGTTAGCTTTTATGCTTGACGCTTTTTTGCCTTGTATGTTCTTATACCGTCGACTTTGGCGCCTCACATGTTTGGATGTTCAACACTTTACAAAATATAGAAGAGACTTTGGATAAACCTGTGTCTTGCATAACTTTTTAAGAAGGGGGAAAACATGCCCTTTGAGTACCAAAAATACATTAAAGTAGGTTACAAGTAGAGGGTTGCCATTCTTTCTTACTGGTAGTACTTTCGTAGGTGCTCGGCATTCCATGGATGGTGTAGCTTCTGCCCTTCCAGTGTTTCCAGATGATAGGTGCCCTTCCTTTGCCATGCTGTGATCTGGTAAGGTCCTTCCCAGTTGGGGCCAAGCTTTCCTTGGGCGGGGTCTCTAGTGGCGCCCATGATCTTTCTTAGAACGAGGTCTCTGACCTAGAATTTCCTGTGTCTGACTCGGGAGTTGTAGTGTTTAACCATGCGATCTTGGTACCGGGCGAGTCTTTGCTCTGCTACTGCTCTGTTTTCGTCGATCAGGTCGAGCTGTAGGCGCAAGGCCTCGTTGTTCCTGCCTTCATCGTGGGTGCTCACCCTGTAGCTTGTGAGTCCTACTTTGGCAGGGATGACTGCCTCGCTTCTGTAGGTTAGCCGGAACGGTGTTTCTCCTGTGGGGGTCCTTGCTGTCGTCCTGTATGCCCATAATACACTTGGGAGCTCTTCAGGCCATATCCCCTTTGCCCCCTGGAGCCGAGTCTTGATAATCTTCAGCAAGGATCGGTTCGTTACTTCATCTTGACCGTTGGCCTGGGGGTGGGCGGGGGAGGAGTAATGATTCTTTATTCCCAGCTACGAGCAGAATTCTCGGAAGGGACCGTTGTCGAATTGCTTCCCGTTGTCCAAGACTAGTACTCTGGGTATTCCGAACCTGCTTATGATGGACCTCCAGACAAAGTTTCGTATGTTTTTCTCCATGATAGTGGCCAATGCTTCAGCTTCTACCCATTTCGTGAAGTAGTCTATGCCTACCACTAGGAACTTCAGCTGTCTCATGGCTGTCGGGAATGGGCCCATAATGTCCAACCCTCATTGAGCGAACGGCCACGGGGCTGTTATGGGGGTCAGCTCCTTCGGCGGCTATCTGATGGCATTGCTGAATCTTTGGCACTTGTCGCAAGTTCTGACATACGCTTGGGCGTCTTTTTGCATCGTGGGCCAGTGGTATCCTGCTCGAATCAGCTTGTGTGCCAGCGATCTCGAACCCGAATGGTTTCCGCATATTCCTTCGTGCACTTCCCTCATGACATAGTCTGCTTCCTCGGGACCCAAGCACCGAAGGTATGGGTGAGAGAAACCCCTTTTGTATAGGACGTCCTTTATCAATACGAACCTTGCCTCCCGGACCTTCAACCTTCTGGTGGCTTCTTTTTTGTCCGGCAGGACGCCATCTTTTAGGTAAGAGATCAATGGCGTGGTCCAATTACTCTTGGAACCTATTTCCTGCATATCAACAGAGTCTATTAGCGGAGAAACTTGCACAAAAGAGAGCACACCGTTAGGGGTGATTCCATGTTCCGACGAGGCGGCTTTGGCAAGGCGGTCGGCTTGCTCATTTTCTTCTCTGGGGATCTGGACTATCTCTGCCTTCAATTCGTCCAACCTTCTCTTCGCTTGATGGAGATATTTTTTCATTTTGTCGCCTCAGCACTCGTAATCTCCATTTACTTGGTTGACGACGACTTGGGCATCGTCAAAGATGATCTGGAATGCATCTGGAGGTACATCTGATGAGGATGATGCTCTGTTTCTCTTGCCATGGCCTCTTGAGCTTGAGGGTTGACCTGCAGCCTCTGTCTCAGTCTCTATGGCTTCACCTTCTTCTTGATCACCTTCCTCTTCATCACCCGAAAGACGAACTCTTATCCTTGTGATCGTTAGCTTGTTAATGGCTGAAGGAGTAGTCAAGAGACTGATATCTTGAGGGATTTCTACACCTTTCAGTCAAAAAATCCTCATAAGGAGACTGGAGAAAATCAGCTTGGCCCTGGATGTTGTTCTGGTTTCATCAACAATGGTGTAGAAGATAAGAGCACTGATGTCTATGTAGGTCTTCTGTTTGAGCTCCATGAGAAAGATGGCTCTAGCATTGTTGATTGTGGTCAGCTTCTTCACTGGATATAAGTTGAACATCATTATCACAATGAGGCATCTCATATCTGCAGGAAAGGCATTGGTGTTGAGACATCTTTCTTCTCGAACTCCACCAATATGTGACTGAACAGTTTCTAAGGATAGTATCCTATCCTTATAATGTGTGAAATCATGGTCATCCATGATGTCAAAACCCAACACTTCATCAATTTCATCCACATCTATGGTGAATTCCTGTCCCCTTATCCAACAGTTGATCTCATGCTTTCTCAATACAGAATTAGCATAAGATTCCCTGATTTAAGGTTCACATACCCTAGGCAAATCACTTAATAGTTTCTCCCAACCTCTTTCCTCAAAACAACTTGGAATGAAAGTGTCTTTCATATCCACCAAGTCTACAAACCTCTCTTGGATAATAGGTGCTTTCAAGTAATACTGGGTGTATCTATCAAAATGTTGAGGAGACCTGAACTTTGTATTGTCCATTTTCAACCTTCTGTCACCCTTTTTGGCAGTAGATTTCTTCTTTGTAGGAGTCATTTGCAAGACCATGGCAACAACACCAACAAAAATAGAGCACAATAGATGAAATCTCAAAAATTAGTTACAGGTTAATAACACTGAAAAGAGTAAAAACTTATACCAACATTCAGCCTATAAACAGTACAGAATCAAAGGAACATTAGATGCCCCAAAACTTGAAGACCAAAGTACAATTTCAACATCAACACTAAAGTATAACACAATGTGACAAAGTGCACAGGAACACACATAAACAACTAGGGGTGCCTAATCAAACACAGCTGAAGATATGCAATGAGTAAACAGTGAACCAAAAGCACTTAAAGACAGTGAAACTAACAAAACCCCTAAAAAATAAGCACTGGTCTAAAAGATGTGTCTTAAAGGGTACGATAATCACAACACAAACCAGATCAGTTAACATATTCAAGCAGAGATATCAATCAACCATGATAAACAAGAATATATTGCAGCAAATAGATAAGATAAACATAACCCAATCAATCAAACTCAACAAAATACCCAAACCATGGCCAAATCACCAAATAACACAAAAACCAAACACCAACACACAAATCCAAGGGAACAAGGTTATACCCATGAAGAATGTAGTGAAAATAAGAAAACTCATAGCTTTTTCTTGAAGATTGAAGTTGAAATGATTATGAACAGTGAAGGTTTATGTAAGAAACACGGTAAGTTTGAGTGAGGAACACACGGGTAAGGCAATGAACAGTCACAAATATTTGAGGGAAAAATTGAAAAGTTTTAAAAATTGACTTGAAAGCGCAAAACACGCGTTTTTCACGACTAAACCAAGTCGCATGCAAGTTGCTAAGGCCAGTCGCTAGAACACTTGAAACAAAAATTTTGAAAAAATTTCTAAGTGTTTTTCGCGATTGAAAGTTCAAATCGCGAGAGAGTCGCAAGTTGAGCCGCGAAACTTTCTGTATAATTCTCACGACTGAATCTCCACTCGCAAACAAGTCGCCATATCAAGTCGCGAGAAACCTTGAAACTCAGATTTTGAAAAATTTTCTAAGTATATTTCGAGACTGGAGCATTGACTCGCCAGTGAGACGCGAAAACCTACTGTATTGGGCTCGCGACTGTGGCATGCAACTGGACTAACCGGTGACCAAGTCGCCAAAACAGGGCAACACAGTTTTTGAAAAATTTGACAATTTTTGTAAAAACAAAATACTTTTCAAAAACATCTAAAAATACTCAAAAATCTTTTTGTGCTTGATCAACAAAAACTGAGCATGTGAAACACAATTAATTAAGTACAATCACACAAATGAATAAGGCATTCATTGAACATAAACAAGTGTGATGTGTGTGGATATCAAAAAAGAGATAGTCCTTAGTCTAATGTGAAGCTTCAATGATCAATTTAACCAAGTCATACACAATTAGTTCTAGATAATGTGACCTATCTCAATTATAGAAATATGCATATATGACCTACCACAAAACTTGATAACATGGTAGCATAACATTGAAACTTTTCATTTGGCTCCAAATACATCATCTCATATGATTTTTGAAACATAACATCTCATTTGGAGATCGATGCCAGAAATTTTTGATATTTCAATTTGATGAATAAGCCTTTGGCTTTTTGGGCTTCATAAAATTATTTTGAGTCGCTTTTCCTTTTTCCTAGTTAAATACTAGTATATGCGACAGGCTTTTGTAGCTCATTATCCCTTTTCATTTGGAAATTTACATTTGTAGAACACTTTTAAGCAAAAACAATAAAATAAAGAGTGGGAAGATATATAGGCACAAGTCTATGCATGTCTCAAGATCAACAAAACCATTGACTAATCATTCATGACAAGTTTGAAGATCGATTTACAACAGTCACATAGATTTCAAGATTTTTCCCACAGTGATATGGGTGCAATAAAAACAAGCTACGCTCGTCAATGCACAAAACCATTAGTTCAAAGGTACAAGGCAAAACATGTTTAAGACAAAACTCAACAAAGTTGATCAAACTTTTTAGATTTTCTATTTTTTTATGTGTTTTTGGATTTTTGACACAAAGGAAAGAAAAGATTGATTAAAAACAATAATGTAAAAACATGTAAAGCAAAAACAATCAAACAAACAATTTTTCAACTCAAAACAAGCACAAAACACACAACCAAGCATAGTCACAAAACATAGGAAGTATTAATGCATGGACATGTTGTAATGCTTATGCATGAGTACCCTTTTTCACCCACACCTCATGTGCGTTTGGGGTGATATCCCTATAGGATTGGGTACGAGTGTTAAGACTTTCAAACCTTCTAGTGAAGCTTTCCAAGCAAATGGTGAATGCATCAATCATCTTCATCACATCCATCATTCTGGAATTACCATCTTGACCTCTTAATTGCTCAACAGCCTAAGTCCTCTTGTCATTTCTTGATCTTTTTGACCTTTGATCACTTGCATTATTCAATGCTCTCAATTTGTGACAATTTGGTCTAGTGTGCCCTTGAAGTCCACAATGATGACAAAAATGGTTCGTTCTCGGACCTCTTTGTGATCTTGGAAGTGATTTCCTTCTAACTTCAAGTTTGACCTCTGAATGGTTACGGAGCTTATTCAGCACCCTTTGGTCAATCACATTATTCTTCTTTTCATTCTCTTCTTTCTCAGGAGTAGATGTAGCCACTATCAAGATACCATAAGCAAGAATTAAATACTTTCAAAGAAGTGAGCACAAATAAGCAAGCATATGACAAGCACTCTTAACCTTCAAACAGAAACTTATCTTCATTTTCTGTACTCTTGTTAGATTTAATTTCCTTTTTCAGATTATCAATTTTATCACACAATGTTCTATTTCTTCTTTTATACTTCTTAATCAAAGAGTTAGACTCACATAGCCTATTGTGTAAGATGTGATTCTCATTTTCAAAATATTTCAATATTTGAACAAACATTCTAGCATGTTTCTTTGTTTTTAATAACTCTAGGAGTTCAGTGTTAGAACACTCTTTAAACATACTCATAGAGTCATTATCACAAAAATTTAAACCACAATTCAACATAGCCTTTACCTTAGCTTCATCCATAGTAACGGGGTCAAGGATCGCACAAAGGTGATTTAAATCACAGTAAGTGCACCCGCTCTAATACCAATTAAAATTTCAAATAGCGTATAAAATACTATGAATGTTTAGACCCCTAAATTACAAATTATCAAATCAAGCTTAATATCAAACAATGTATGTGCGGAAAATGAACATAAGCTTGTAACAGAATTGATAAACAATCTAAACCAAATAAAATCACATCCACAGCAGAAATTAAATGGCAAAGATTAAGGGAAGAGAGATGCAAACACAAGGACAACACAACGATGTGTTATCGAAGAGGAAACCAAAGCCCTCGGCGTAAAACCTTTCCGCCGCCCTCCAAGCGGTAAATAATCCACTAAAGAATGTCGTTGGGATACATGGACAGCAGTAGACCCTTCAAGCCTAATCTACCCAGTGTACCTAAGCCCTCCAAGCTCTTACTCCAACGAGGTTACGCCGAACCTATTTCTTCTTTAGCTTCCCGGATTTCGTTATAGCCCATAGCAACAACCAATATCAAATTGGTCCTTTTCTAACTGCTTCCCAAAGCACCAAAAAGCCTTCTCACAGATATGGGTATGGTGAGAAAAGGTTTTGGATAATGTACCTCTCAAGGACCTAACAATGAAGATGGTGAGAGTAGAGGAATTTGAAGAGTCAATATGTAAATATTGTGGATGAGTCAATCCTGTTTTCTCTAGAGTTTCTCTCTCAAAATTCTTTCTAGACGCTCTCTACATTTCGTGGGTATAAGGGGTATTTATACTTGGGTGAGAAAGGAATGCGAAGAGTCAGTTTTTCCAAAACAGAGCTGGCTGGCGGCTTGGCCTCCCGACTTAACTGAGTCGCGAGTTCCAGCCGCAAGCTAACTGAATGGCCAGGCTGGACTTTTTGTCGTGTAGTGCAACAGCTGATAGACGGTTCAGCTTCTCTACATGCTTCACTTGTGTGCATGTTCTAGCGGCTTGCCAGTCGCAAGCTACCCGTGAGATCCAGTCGCGAGTCCCTGCTTCACTGCACAATCTTGAGTATTTCTTCACACTCTCTTACACACTACCCTTACATGATTCCCACCTAAATACAGGGTTTCTAAGTGTTGAAATACAAGTAAATTGGTATGGAATAAAGCCAACAAAATGGTTGATAAATTTCAACCTTACAACGTCAGTCTATTGTGCGTGGAGGATGATGCAATTGATCGGCCTACCATTTCAAATATGCTAACTATGTTGACAAATGATAGTAGTCAATTTCCTTTGCCTAAAAAGCCAGCATTTTCTATTGGCAGGAAAACAATTGTGGCAAATATTTCTAAGAGAGAACCGGAAGTTTATACCGTGAATGGCTTGTCCATTTCTGATATGGATGCCCGATAGAAGGCATAATTTTCATTCATCATCTTATATGTATGTTAGGTAGCTTAAATCATAAAAGAATAAAAGAGTAATAAAGGATTTACAAAAGAGGGGAGCGAAGGCATCTATCTCGTGAGACCCAAGGCAAAACTCTGTGATGAAAGAGATCAGAACCCTTTCCTTATTATTAGTCTTTTACACGAAAAATTTATTTCGTTCTGTTATGGGCAATAAAATTAACTTCTCTAAATGTATGATTTAGGAAAACCATTCAGTGAAGGAATGTATCAAAATCAATGTTGGGATGTCAAGAATCTTTGAAGTAAGATCGAATTCATTGCGCCTCCTTCGTAAATTACGAGCTTAAAACCCATTTTAACTACTTTAGCTGCTGCTAGATGAGCTCAATTGGCTTTAGCTATGAAAGTGTCTTGCTCTTGCGTCAATTAACTCTGTCCAAACAAAGATCACTTCTCCCTTATGATTTTATCCACTGTTACTATGCATTCTTTTTCCTCAATGATGGTCACATTAAAGGTAGCTTTCAAAAAATGAGTGACATGGGAGCTAAAGGGTCCATTTGGTTTAAGTCAAAGTGGGAGAATAGAAAATGACGGAGACAAAACTAATTTCAGGGTGTTTGGTCTGATAAAAGGGAGGATGGAAAATTAATGAGGCCTAGGTACTTTCTCCCCTAGCCTACTAAAATTTTATTTCTCTAATTTTGGGAGAAAAAAGGGGGTGGGGGGAATAGACTTGCTAGATTTTTTTTTTTTTGGGTAATATTTTCTTGAGCGCCATGGGCATGAACATGTTCTTTTGTTTTGCTCTTTTTCTTTTCTTTTTGGGTTTAATTGGATGTGTTTTTTTTTTAACTTATTTCTGGGCATTATTTTTCTTTTTCAATAAATTTGGTGATTGCCTCTTTTTTTTTTTTTTTTTGGTTGGTTGTTTGCTTTTTTTTTTTTTTTAATTGGACATCATTTTTTAATAAGGGCTTATGAATGAATATATACAAACTCATTTTTTTTTCAACCCTCCACTTTTCCACCCCCAAACACAAATGAGATTAATTGAAATCTTTTCTATCTTTCCATTTTTCCACTCTTTCCCTATTTTCTATCTTCCCATTTTTTCATCTCTCCAACCAAACAGAGCCTAAAAGTTGCACCAAGTAAATTCCTCACTAGTAAATGTGTTATTCTAAATACACACTCTTTTCTTCAACTATTTTTATATGTAATATTGTGATTGGATGCCTCCAATTTTCAAATGAACCCACTAATGAGAATCAGTCACAAGATCAACCACAAAACGAGAAGTAATTATGGAAAGATCTCAAGCACAAACATAGGATGATATATTGTCCTGATTTGATTGTAATTAGCATTAAATCTGTAATTGATTTAATCTGACTACATTTGCATTTATTTTCTGTATCCCATGATTTCAGCCTTCTATAGTGACAATGTATTTATAACTACAATCCTTACCTTTGTTCTTTCTCACGTTGAGAAGAACACACAAATCATTTGCTAGTTTTCCTAAATGGTATCAAACCCATTCCACAATTCAAATGTGGTTTGCCTCTTACCTCTTATTGCTTTCTCCCTTAACTTCCTATAGCCACAACTCAATCGTTGTATATTTTCTTGATCCCTTCCTTGCCTCTCATAGCCACAAATCAACCGTGGTGATTTTTTTTTTCCTTCTGTTCATATGGCCAAATACTCTTATCTTACACAGCTAAACATTAGCAATTTTGTGTTGACCAAATTGACACAAAATAATTATTTGTTGTAGAAGACACAGATGCAGGGGCTCATAGGAAGCCATGACTTAGCTGGTTTTATAGAGGATGATTACACTCAACTAGAAAAATACAATTTGTCAGGTGATGGAAAAACTGAGAGCTTGAAACTAGAATTTTTTTAATGGTGAAAATCTAATAGATTGCTGTGTGGATGGATCATAGGAACCCTTTCTAAGGGAACTCTAAGATTAGTAGTTCGATTAGAGAATTCTGCAGTAGTATGGAGTGCATTACAGAATGCCTTTGCACAATCCTCTCAAGCAAGAATGTTTCTATTAGGTTCTAAGGATTTAGGATCTAAATGTATTAGAACTTCAATGTGTAATGTTGGCATACCATGATCAAAACTTAGAGTCTAGAATTAGGCTGATCAAAGTGTGTTTATGTGTAAAGTTGGAATTAAGTGTACTGCAGGATTTAGTATGTAAATCTGTAAGGCTCGATCGATTGAAAATTTGTCTCGATCGATTGAAGTTCGTGTAGATTATTTTTCTGCAGATTTTTCCAACTCATCCCAAGCCCATATGATGTGTAGGGTTTTATGTTTTGCCTTAGGTATAAAAGGAAAAACACTAGCCACGTTTTTCAGTTGTTGTTTATGCTATGTGTATAAATCTCTTGTGAGATCTAAAGGTGTTTGCCTTCATACATACTCAGGGTTATCAAGATTGAGATTGATGTCGAGAGTTTGGTGATCGTTTCAGTTGCTGCATAAAGAGCGTAAAGAAAACACAAGTGGGAGTATTTGTGCTTGCTGTGAATCCAAGAAAGAAGTAGTTCGTGGACTCGGAGCTATCATGTGGTCGTGGTAGTAAGTTTTCTACTTGAGGTAGCAATAAGATGTTGGTGGTTTAAGTCGCTATTGTAAAACTTCAATTCTTTCATAATAGATTTGTTTTGCCTTAAGGATAGCTAAGTTAAATCTTCCCCAGGTTTTTTACAAGTTTGGTTTTCTTGGGTCATCATATCATTGTGTTCTTTATATTTCCGTTGCTTTTCATGATATGATTTACTTGTGCTAACCTAGATCTGAATAATTTACCAAAGTTAATCACTTGGCTAAATAACCAGGGTAATTTGTTTGTGTTTAAGGGGTCTAAAAGCCGTACAAGTAATATCAAAGCAAGTTAGCTCTAGTATTTAGATTCTTTGATCTAAGAGTTAATCGTTGACCCCTGCTATTATGGAACACGGTCACTTTCTTGTGATCCCACCTCACTTTGATGGGAATAACTATGCCTACTAGAAAGTAAGGATGAAAGCATTCTGAAATCTATTGATGAGAGAGACTGAAATTCCGTTGAATATGGATGGGAGAAGCCAACTACTCCTGTAAGCGAGTGGCAAACTTCTAAAAAAAAAGCAGCTGCTTTTAATAGCAAAGCAATGAATGCTATTTTTAATGTTGTTTCTATGGAGGAATTCAAAAAAATCTCTAATATTGAGGTTGCTCACACTGCATAAAATATTCTCCAAACTATGCATGAAGGCGCAAAAGCAGTTAAGATCAATAAGTTGCAGAAGTTAACAACTAGATTTGAAAGCATTAGGATGTCTGATGATGAAAGTTTTGATGAATTATATGCTAAGCTTAATGATATTGTCAATTCTACTTATAATTTGGGTGAAATCTATGATCAACTAAAATTTTTAGGAAGATACTTAGATCTTTGACTGAGGATTTCAAACTCAAAGTGACTGCTATAACTGAAAGTAAGGATGTGGACTCTATCCCTATTGATGAACTTATAGGATCTCTCTAGTCCTATGAGTTAGACCTATCTAAGACAAACAAATCCAAATCAATGGCTCTTAAGTCTATTGATGATGTTGATGGAAATGAATTTGATGAACTCTCTGCTTCATCTTCCTTTTATTTTGTCTCTCCTTATACACACCCTCTTACTATAAATTCTTTGTCATCTCTTCCATTCTTTGCATAGTTTTACCTCACAAAAACATTATCTCTCTCTCTCTCTCTCTCTCTCAATTTTTTGGTAGATTTTTTATTTTTCTTGCATCTCTACTTTAGGTTAATAAATTTTTGTGTTTTTAGAACTCTAATTTGGGTTGATGAGATTTATTTTTGTGTTTAAAGGTTTTTTTTTTTTTTTTCTCTTTGATTGTTAAATGTTATCCTATTATTGTATTATAAAGAATTAAAGATAGTATATAAAGTAATAAAGAGTAGAAGAAAAAAAAAATCAAACTTCATTAGTAGATGTTAATTAGAAAACAAAGAGGCTATAAGGAGAAGTAAAAAATAATTTTCTCAAAAAAAAAAAATGAGATGCTTATATGAAGAATATTAAAAACTGTATAATATAGTAAAATAAACTGTTACATTCACTTAAAAAATTAAATCAATAATGCACAATTAAATACAATCATAGTACCAAATTTAAACTTGGAACTAACCAAACTTTAATCATAGAAACCATATTTCCAATCATAACTAAAAAAGCGATGTTCTCCAATAATAATAGAAATTGCATAAGAAACAAAGTTAGAATATTTAAAATCCTTTTTTTTTACATTTCATTTAACCTTATTTATATATATAAAATTTTCATACACCGTTATCTTTTGAAAATCTAATAAACGATGCTACCTCTCATTTGACATCTTTGTTATACAAATTATCAGTTAGTAAATATATAATGGTAAGAAGCATTATAAATGAGACCATTAAAAAAAAGATAAAATTAATTAACAACTATCATTATGGATTAGTAATCTATGGTTTTATGCATCTAATAAAGTAGAATATATAAAGTTTACTTAGAAGTATAAGTAAAGATTCACATTATGTGTGTGTGTGTGTGTGTGTGTGTGTATAAGTTAAAAAAAAAGTTATACGTAAGGTTTTAAAAAATATATATATATATATATAATGAGATCACAAAAAAAAAAAAAAAAATTATCACACACAACGCATAGGTTCGCGACTAGTTTTGTATAAACAACCAATAATAAAATTTTGCATCTCCATAACAATCCGAAAATGTCTACTCTTCCCTCAAGGCAATAACTCTTCGTCTAAAAAATATTAGAATGGGATAAGCTTGACAACTCAATAAACACATATCTATAATATACACTGGAATAGGATCAAGCTAACATTTCGTGATTATTTTTTTGGTAAAACAAAATATCATATAATAATCCTTAGAGAGCAGTATGCTAATTTTCAAATGAAGGGTAACATGCTTAGCTAACGGTTAATCAAAATACATATCTAACGAGAAAACATGTTTAAATACATGATTGTTCAAATAACACATTCTATCACACTTTTATTAACAAAACTTATCATAATGTGTAGAGACCAAACAAACTTTCTATTAGTCGGGGGCACCAAACCCCCATGGGCACCAATATACCAAAAACAGACGCCCCTATAAAGAGGCGCACAGACTCCCCCTCCCAAATAGGGCACAAGACTCCCAAAAAAGTGGAACACAGAACATTAGTGCCAAAGGTTAACATTTTAAACCTTATTGACCTGGATTGATCACAACATATGAAATCATAAAATATTTTTAAAATAGAATTAATATACAAATCTTCCATAAACATATTCAAAAGATACATTTAGAGTCCTCAAATCGAGTCAAGTGGAAATTAACAATCTTTATATTATATGTCATAACTTTTAAAATTCAGATACTTGGTTTACAAGGTGATTGATCCCAAAATACAATTAAATTTCCAAGTAGAACTATTACGAATAAAGTTATCAACTTTTCAAAATAATGAGTTCATTGGCTTTAGAATAAATTTCGTAAAAGTGTAGGCTTCTTGGAAAGAAATGGGCATACTATAAATATGTACTTACCTCCTTTTCTAAAACACCCCTAAAGAGAACAGCTGAAAAATACCTTACTCTTAACCAATGCATGCTTTAATCACCAAGCATGCAATTGCATGATCTACACTACTATTTAAGAGGCTTCCTTTATTTGGAATGGATATTTTATTAGGTCAAAAATACCCCTACATCTTACATTTAAGTTGGGAGAAAACTTAGTAAAAATGCTTCTTTAACTTCCATGTAAAAAATTTCTAAAAAAAAAAATAATAATAATAATTCACGTAAAACACTATCTACAAAATAGGACTACACTTATGTTGGTTTTCTCCCAATTCTCCCAATTTTATGTTAATTAACTCCTTAAAATTAGGCTACAAATTTTTAGAACTCATCCGACCATCCCCAAAATGTTCTCTAACCAGTAACCATCTCAAAAAGTGTGTTCAATCATTGAGTTTCTCTTGCTTTAGCCTTTCCCAAAGAAATAACTAATTTCTAATTCTCCGTTCTTACTATCTCTTCTCCTCCTAAATGAAATTGATAATAAAAAGCACAAACCTCTTACATTCTCTACATTTTTACCCATTTTACTCTTTCTTATTGGAATTGAGAAAAAACACATAGACAGCATTGTTGAAGTTTGCTAGGAATTTTAGATAATTTCTCCTATATTTGAAGTTTTCTGAGTATGTGATAGGAGGTGCTTCCTTCGTCTTGCAAAAAATATATTCTCTTGGTTGTAGTCTAAGTGAAAGGAATATGAAGTTTGAAGGCATCCAATTAAATAAAATTGTATTCAAAAGGTATGTATGTTTGGGACTTTTTTTTTTTTCCTTCTAATTACTTAAATAAAAGCTCAATACAAGTATTTACATTATTCTTTCAATTTTTTCCAGTGTTGTGTAATGATAAAAAATGGAAAATGACTATTCACCCATTAAAAAATGAGGAAGTGAGTAATAAAATAAAATAAAAAGACAATTAGAGGAAGTATCACCTAGTAGGGAACAGAATTGGCCAAATTTCGACTAAAATCCATACTTGGAATTGTAAATTGGGGCAAGGAAAAAAAAAACCTAAAAGATTATTCATAAATGTGAATCAAAATCCAAGCAAAAAGTTTTTTGGGGGGGGGGGGGGGGAACCAAAAAGATAGAAGAAAAAATACACTGGATTTAAACCAAAATACAATGGTGGTAATAGGCTTTGTATTATTGAGTCTTTTATTCTTCTTCTTCTTCTTTTTCTTCTTTTTTTTTTAAGGATTATTGGGTCATTAATTGAGAAGTATGTAGCCAAGATATTTGATTCCTTCATATTTCTTTTCCATGTGTTTATACGGGTGTGGATAACTAAATTTCGAGTTGAAATAACAAGAGAGTGATCCTCTAATTCAATCTCCTTGAAAGACTTGTTTATTAGAATTGTGGTAATGTGATTTGGCTAAAGAATTGATCGAAGACCTTTGAAACGGAATTACAATGAACCTTTGGTTATGAGCTTGATAGAAATCCTTTGTTCTTCACATTATTCATGTCCTTCATATGTTCTTCGTGTTCATTGTGTGTTCTTCGTCTTCAAAGGCTTTTGGTGGAAATTCTTCGAGTCTTTGGAGGCTTGAATTTGTAGAGTTTCACCAATTTGTGGTTTCTTGAGGTTTCAGGAGGCTTTTGAGCTTGACTCCAGTGAACTTTGAGATCTAGGAAGATGATTTGGATGATTCCTCTTCGAATTTTTTTTTTGTATTCGAAGGTTTGTGGCTAAAGTTCTTCAGAGTTTTGGAGGCTTAAATCCGTAAAGCTTCACTAATTTGTGGTTTCTTGGAGTTTCTAGGGGCTTTTAAGCTTGATTCTAGTGAACTTTGAAATCTAGGAAGATGATTTGAATGATTTTGCTTCGAATGTTCTTCGTATTTGAGGTTGAAGTTCTTAAACTTTTTGGAGGCTTTAGGGCTTGATTCTAGCAAAGTTTCTGTACATCTAAATCTTCCTTGATGCTGCTTATGGCATGGATGCCTTGGTGTGTTGGTGTCTTCCAAGATCTCTTCCAAGATGTGTCTTGGTGTGTCTTGGTTTCTTCCAAGACCTCTTGGTGTCTAGAAATGACTTAGGAACTACAGCAAAATGTATTTCTAGTGACGAAAATTAGTGAGGAAATATTTTTCGTCTCTAAAAATATAGATTTATTGACGAAATATGAATTTCGTCACTAATAATGAAAAAAATTATAACATTTAACGATGAAAAATAAATTTCGTCGCTATTGTGATCTAAAAAATGGGTACCAGTGGAGGGAAACTTTGGCGGGAGTTTAATTAATCTATAGTGATGAAATATTTCGTCACTAAAGTTGAAATTTTTAGTGACGAATTATTTCGTCACTGTAGGTATTGCTGTGGATAGTATTAGTGACGAAAATCCTTTTGTCACTATAAGGAAGAATTGGCGACGAAAAATATTCGTCACTAAAAATAATAATAGTTTTTCACTTATATGTTTTTAGTGACGAAATCATAATTCGTTACTAAAAGTATGATTTAGTGACGAAATATGAATTTCATCTCTAAAAATCTTAACAAAACCTAGGTCTTTAGTGACGAAACTGAAATTCGTCACTAAAAACATAAAAAGCTCAATACCCAGCTAACCCATACAAAACTTAAAAGCCATTTGCCTTTAAGTTACACACCACTTCACCCAAACACCAAAAAAAAAAAAAAAAAAAAAAAAAAAAAAAAAAAAAAAAAACCGGTGACGCTTCAGCTCCTAACGTCACCGATCAAGCCACGTCGCCGATCGAGCTCAACATCGCCGATCAAGCTCAACAGCGACGATCAAGTTCAGCAACAACGCTTCAGCTCAAAAGCCGTCGCTTGATCAAGCCAACGTTGCCGATTGAGCCAACCGTCGCCGATTGAGCTTAACCATCACTGATCAAGCTCAACGGCGACGCTTCAGCTCGCCGATTGCGACGATTCAAGTCGCCGTTCGCGACGATTCACGACGATCACGATGATTCACGGTGGCGCGACGCTTCAGCTCCCTGATCGCAATGATTGACAGCGACGCTTCAGCTCCCCTTCACATCGGCGACCCTTCGCCTCCCCTTGGGTTTGTGCTATCTTTTTTTTTTGTGCTATGTATTGTTCAGATTTTTGTTTAATGATTCTAAATGCTTGATGTTAATTTTTCTGCCTTGTCCATGGTGTTCATGTGAGAACTCCAGTTTTTTTTTTTTTTTTTTTTTTTTTTTTGGGATTTGTTCTCTGTGGTGGGACGGTTTGTTTAAGTTGTGAAACCATTCTCATTTTGTACAAATTGTTTTGGATAAGGGCTGTGCTATTGTTGTTTGTGGTTGTGGTTGTGGAATGGTGATTGTTATAGCATTTTGGTGACTTTGGTGGTACCCTTTTTGGGTTAGCTGAAATTGTTGTGAAATGTTTTTGAGTCTCAGTTTTGGGTCTTCACTTTGATAAAGTCAAAGATGTTTACTCTAAACTTATTAGAGCTTTGGGTCTTCAAATGGGTAATATTTGGTGTGTGTTTAGATTCTGAGAAATTTTCGTTTGGTTTAGGTGAGAAATTTGATTGAGAAATGATAGATAGGTAGTTTTCATTGTGAATAAGAGGAGAGAAAAGTTGTGAATTTTTTGCTATGATGCTTGTGTTAGAATTCTAAGAAAATTTTGTGATTTAGTTAGTTATTTATTTTTTTGATTTCTCTCTGTTTTATGGTTTAGTTAGTTATTTTAGATTATTGTTTGTGTTCCTCAATTTTCAATTTTGTTTCTCTTTCTGCAGGAAAGCATTTCAACAGTAAGTGTCCCTTTAGCAAAAACTAGTGATTGATCACTCTTGGCCTGGTGCCTTCGCTTCTTGTGTCCCTTTGGATTTTTTCTGAAAGTTGTAAGCTTAGCTTGAGCAAAGTAAGTAAATTTTAGTTAAAAACTTATAAAACTTTATACTTGTGATGTTGGAAATTGGATTTGTGGTTGTATGTTATGTTGGAGCAAGCGGGTGGCTTGCATGGTGTTATAAGGTGGTTTAAATACATATTGGGAGTGTTTTTTTAAATTCTTGCAAATGTGAATGAGTATTGTTAATTAGATGTGATGGATATTACTAACGCATGCACATGGAATGGAAAGCCTGATTTCAAATATATATGTCTTTTTCGTTAATTTTTGGCTACAATATCTTTTACACTGTTTAAGTTTTGGTTGCTTTTAAGTTTGTCCCTTGCCTTTGAGTTTTTTTATTTTTAAACTTCAATAGTTACTGTAATGTGGTGATGTGGTGAGGTGATTTGAACTCCTATCCTATTTCTATTTAGTGGAATATGCAAGAAATGCTATTTAGTTTAACCATAAGAAATGCTATTGTTATAATAGTTGATAGTGAAAAGTTTGATACTTAATTTTGTTTTTATCTTATTCAAAAGTCAAAGTAAGGCCTAGAAAAAAGAAAAAAGTAAGGCCTAGAAAATCTCTTGAGGAAAATGTTGGTGGTCCATGTTAAAAAATTTAATTTTTCTTTTTGGACGAGTAAGAGCAATTGTATTAATAAAGCCAATATTTTTATAATGATTCAGGTAGCAATTTAAGTATATTGTGTACATGTTATATACCCAAGTTCCAAAATTTTCTTTGTTAATCTAATAATGTCTTTTTTGGGGTTTGTTTGAGTTGGCTTCTTCATTTTTTCTTCCCTGCTATATCTCAGTTGTTCTTTTAAATTTGTAATTTCTCAAATGGGTATTGGTTGGATTTGGGACCTTGGTTAACTGCATGTACTAGTTAGACCAATCAGTGGTGACATATGCAATAGTACTTGTACAATATTCACATTCCTGTTACTTACTTTCTTTCTAACTTGCACTGAAGCTTTGTTTAGAACATACAATGTTTTGAATACACTTGTTTGTTTGTGTAAATTCTTGGGTGTAGCAACCTTGAAATCAAAGGGAAAGGAAGATAATTTTAAAGGGAAGGATGACAGCTCAATGAAGTTTAAGTATGGAAGGAAAGTTCATATTAATTTTGAAGGTTAATGTTTTCTTCTTTTCCCTTAGTGTATATTAAGTTTGTTATTGGAATATGGTAGTCATAAATATGCTTATCCTCTTAATCTTGAACAATCATTTGAAGGAAACTTAATCATATTCATTAATTTTCTATAATTGGTGGTCTTGCTTTTATAGGTTCCCCTAAACCTAAAACTTTTTCTTCACCAAAATCTGTAGGGAAGGATGACACTTCATTTCCAAAAGGACCAATTTTGTAAATTAGTAGAAACAAGCCAAATTGGTGCATAGTGTATTAATGCCTATAGTTGCAGAACTGACATTTGTTGTGCCACCAATTATTTTAAATGTGAAGGTGCAAGACAAAATGTTAATATTTCTTGACTTTGGGGCTTAATATTCATGCCATTCCCTTAATTTCTTTTGAATGACTAAATGAGTATGAAAAATTTCCAGTTGTTGATAATGTTGTCATAATCTAAATGTGTTCTGCCATTCAACAAGTCCCTAGGAAAGCATTTGGTATTGCAATTAAAACACTTATTAGTTTCTACAGATCTACCGTGGATTCTCTCTCTCTCTCTCTCTCTCTCTCTCTATATATATATATAGAGAGAGAGAGAGAGAGAGAGAGAGAGAGAGAGAGAGAGAGAGAGTTGTAGTTTAATAGGTTAATGTTGAAGGAGACCCAAGTTTTAGTGCTACATTCAACAATTTAAGAAACTTTGTTCAGCTCATTGAGTGCCAGTCTACTGGAAGAGTTATTTATGGTTATGTTCTTTTGTGTTGTGGTTTTAAAGCTACTATTTGGGGTGACAACTTGCTGTAACTATTTTTTATTTCAATCATTTGAACATGCTACACTACATATTTTCTCATAGGCTAAGAGAAGCAAGCTTAGTGAACCCCTCAAAGGTGTACTAAGTGAGCTAGCTAAGCTTAAAGAGTTTGCTAACTTAGCAAGTCAGCTTGAGGAGGAAAGTCAACATGGGGGAAAATCAACACAAGGAGGAAAATTCACATGAGGATGGGATTTGGTATTGCAGCTGATATGAAACTTTTGTTAAAAGAACTGTGTAGCTTGGGATTTGGTACACTTATATTATGCTACCCTTTTTGTATTGTTATAAAACATCTTGAGTTATTGTATGTATTGTAAACAATTATTGTATGGAAGGAGTTTGAATTGGATACTTGTTTATTTTTTACTTGTGGAATGTATGGATCCATTTTATAAATGTGTTGTTGAAATAAATGTGTAATTGAAATGTAAGGTTTTAAAAATGTAATGACAGGTTACAAGTTAATATCAAAACCATGAAAAAAATATAAAAAGAAAATAAGTTTTAGGGACGATTTTTTTTGTCACAAATATAGCAACAAAAAATTATTTTAGTGGCGAAATATTTCGTCACTAATTGTAGCAAAATTTTGTAAGAAATGGTTTTAGTGACAAAAATTTTCGTCGCTATATGTGTCTGGATTTTCTTAAAAATAGTTTTAGTGATGAACTTTTTCGTCACTATATGTACCCGAACATAGTTTTAGTGACGAAATTATTCGTCACTAAATATGATTTAATAAACTAAAGTGTTTTTAGTGATGAAATATTTCGTCACTGAATAGTGTTTTTAGTGAGGAAAACATTTAGTGACGAAACTTTTTCGTTGCTAAAAGTTTTTTTTTTTTTTTTAAATCAAATCGGACTTTTAGTGATGAAATTTTTCGTCACCAGGACTTTTAATGATGGGGTTTCAGTGACGAAATGAGCTTTGACACTAAATGTCCGATTTCATCACTAAAGGTTCTTAGTGGCGAAAAACTGGACTTTTAATGACGAATTTTTTCGTCACTAAAAATACATTTTGTTGTAGTCGAAGGTTTTAATTTATAGAAGTTTGGGGATGGGTGAGCGACACGGGGCGAAGTTTGATTGGTGACATGTGTCACAGTCTGATTGGAGGAGCTTTAAGACTTTTTCTCCAAGACACGTGGCATCTTTTGATTGGCCAAAATGTCTAGATTTTCAAGGTGACACATGTTAGCACTCGATTGGACTGTTTATGTCATTGCTTACACGAGTCGAGTTGCTTATGTCATTGTTTACACGCACTGATGTATGATTGGTTTTTGCATGCTTTTTATGTTTTTATTTCAAAGACTTATGGCAAATTTTCTGTTGGTTTCTGAATAGTGATAGTAAAACCTAGTAGCAATATGTAGCGCTTTGTAATTGACCATACTTTGTGGACTTGGTAGTATGATGGTTCAGCTTGTGATAGATCGGCAATTTTCCCTCTCTACAACAGGACCTAAGGTTATTCGTTTTATCTTATTTTACAAAAGTTTAGAGGTGATGCAAGGCGTAATTAATTTACAGGAGAGTATGGAGCTTAATTTTAAGAGGGAAATTGGCGAGGTTATCGTGACAGTTTAATAGTTAAAATTTTTTTTTTATGAGAGAAATAAATAATTAAGTTCCAAAAGTCAAATAAGTGGTTTATATGGCATGGAGATGCAAATATGCAATAGTTAATGACCCCAATAAACATAATTGGTTGCGGTTTATCTATTATTGCTTACTAGTCGCAAACCCACGCAATGCGTGGGAATATATAAATATTTTGTAATGGAGTATAATATATAAAAAGTAACAATCATTTCAAATATTTATTTTTTTTAATATTTCTACAATTATTTTTTTTATCTTTTTTAATCTACAAAATACAAATATATCATACTATTATATTTTGTATGCTTGATTAATATTCTTTTTGAGGTGAACTATTTCTAATTTCTGTTGTAGTATGTTATATTTGATATACAATTAAACTTTATAATTTTTAAATTTATTATTCAAATTTCTCATCTCGTAAGAAATAATGAGATTATCATAATAATAAAAATTTATCACAAAATTACAATGTTATCTTAATCAAAATTAAAATGAAACAAAATGAATAAAAGATAGACTTTATAGTAATTTACTACTCAAAATTTATAGGCAAATTCTACAAGACAGACTTTGCAGAATATGTTTTGACATAAAATCAAATTCCTATTTCCAAAAAAAAAAAAAAAAGTACTAATCCAAATCAAAATTCAACCAAAGCTATAAAAGGGAGAGAGAAAACTTTGTAATGGGAAATTAAAAAAAAAAAAAAAACCAAAACACATATTAAAAAAAAATCAACCTTAATCAGAATTATAAGAAAGAACAAAAATCCATGAGAGAGAGAGAGAGAGGGAGAGAGAGAGAGAGAGAGAGAGTACTTACAGTTTTTTGTGGGGAAAATATAGATTGAATGGAAGAAATTATATCGAATTTATACAAAATAAAATAGGGAAAAGAAGAGTCAAAATATAAGAAATAGAAAATGATGAAGTATGACAGTAAAGTAGAGAGTAGTAGGAAGATAAAGAGGTAAAAATTTAATAGACCCTCACTTATACTAATTTCCATCAAAGACCAAATTGCCAAACACATGCCATTGATTCTAGTCATATCCACTACACACATTCATCAATGTGTCTACATACAAATCACCCACTTGCCATTACATTCATTTCTTTAATATTCTGAATTTCCACAAAGAATCAAAATAGTGCATATACGAATTGTAAGTAAGTGAGTCACCTATATTGCCATCACGTTGTGGTCAAAGTTGGTGGCAAACTTGCTAAACTTGACCAATTGTTTTTGCCTCGGAGAAGATGTCTATTAGCATTTCAGGTCATAAAGTTTAAACGTCTATGGGAACTTATCATAATGTATCAGCTACTATGCCCCAAAAATAACAGTTTGCTTCTAATCACATCAGCTATATTATACTATGTTTACTAAGGAAAGGAATAGCAAAATACAAAATTTAAAACTCAAGTATAGAAGTATTGTTATGTCTTGTCTAAAACTCATGTACACAATATTCTAGATATTCAATAGGAGAAAATTCTAAACAGAAAATGAAGTTGTTGAAAAAAGTAGCATAATCCAAAATCTAAAACTAAAAACCCAGCTGTTGTTCATGTACACAATATAATAGGTAGATATTCAAGAGGTTACCAATTATTTGGTATGACCTCTCTAAAAGAAAGGCTCAATAAATGTCAATAGGTAAATCAAAAAATAAAAAATAAAAAAGAAAATAAATGACTACATGGCGTTGATGTGGCTTAACTGGAGCGTATTGATTTCTTGGATCTAGTTCTGAAATTTGGGATTGTAAGTTAGTTTGAGCTCAACTCGAGTCTAAAAACTTATATGCAATTTGGTCCGTAGTTAAGTGTATGAGTTAGAAGGATAGGTTAGGCTATGCTAGGACTCCAGGTTATAAACTTTGAGCCAAGCCTGGATTAGTCTCTAACATGGACCAAACTGACAATTTTTATTTATGTTTTGATAGAAAAGAAGAGTTTGAATAATATATCAGAAGCAATACATTGGAAAAATTCTCAATTATAAGAATGGCCATGACGAAGGAATGTCTTCCATTCAAATGAACAGTTTCGAGCGTACAAAGCTAACTCATGGGCAGCCCAATACAATATACATGTGACTAATGAAATTCTGCAGAAAGAAACTGTAGAGCCTTCATTTTGGCTTCATCCAGCAGATGCCCAGCACTCCCAAGACATATCAGTGGAATTAAGAGCTGCTATTTGAAGTTTTCTATCTCCTTCAAAAACCACCTGATGGAACCCCAACTCTCCTGTAAAATGAACTGCTTGGATCACCAAAACAACCTTTGTTTCATCATGATTGCGTCCCCTATGAGATTGAACTGCCAACGTTGAGAATAACCGATCAACAAATTAATTCCCGCTGATCTAGACCATATGGTCATTGGATTATGGCAACCATCAAAGTTTATCTTGGTAACATCATGCGGGGGAAGCCTCCACTTTGCCGCTATCGAGCTATCTTAGAAGCTTCACATTGGTCATCTCTACATCTTGACTCACTCCCATTTCACCAATGAAACCCTTCTATCAAAGCATAAAATCCATCAGTACCTCAAAGTGATTTATATTATCAAAATCCTTATGTACATAGATAGAAGTAGCACCCTACACATGAATTACAAATGGACAATGGACTCTGTATCATCGAAACAAACTTCACATTTAGTGCGTGATCCAATTTTCATTGCATATAAAGGAGTATTTATAGGGAGAATACCTTGACGTGCTTTCCACATGAAAGTAGGCCTTATTTGGAACCACCATTCACCATGAAAACTCAAATTCATTTTTAGTTCATACACTTTGAGATCATGAAAGCTCAAACCAATTCATCATGAAATCCCAAAATTGAATAACTTTTTTTTTTCCTAGTGATGAGATGGAAATAAATAAATAATAAGAATAATACAAATAACAAAACTCATTTTGAGTTCATACACTTTGGACTTGGGCTGCTAATGTTTGCCTCTCATGTGCTTCAGTTTTGTCTGCAATTATCCCATTGAAGGCCATACCAATCAATTTGTGGAGAGAAAAATTGAAAATTTATAAAGAAAAAATATGACAAGTGAGGAGGTGAGGAGGTTGTAATCTATTGGTGACTGTCAAAATTCCATATAATTGCGGCATGTGAAGAGTCTAGGTTAATAGAGAGACACATGGTATAATTGGAGATAGAGTAACACCTGAATTTAAGTAGAGGCTCAATAAATGTCAATAAGTAAATCAAAAAATAAAAAATGAAAGAAAAAAAATGAATGATGACATGGCGCTGATATGGCTTAACTGGAGCGTAGCAACAATAAATGCTACGCTTCAGCTTTTAGATATATATAGATGTAGTTATGTCTATTGGAATGACTTAATCATATACTTTTTTTTTATTGAAATTCAGCATTGTTCATAGGTTTTATTTTCTTTTGATTGTTTATAATTTTGGTTAGATTGTTGATAATTTGAAATCTAGATTCAACCTTTCTTCTACCATGAGTAAATATGAGTTTGCTTTTATGTGTATAGTGAAAAGATTTATGTCCTTGTAATTAAGTCTCCGTTTGTTTCGAAGTAAAATATTTTCATATGCAACATATTTTACATTGAAAATATTTTTTGTGAAAATTATTTTGATTACTCTAAATATTATATATATATATATATATAGTTAAATAATTTGAACCCATTATAATTTGGGATTACTACATTTTTCAATCACAAAAAAAAAATCTAAGAGTGTGATAAAAAAATTATTTCACCCACAAATGTATAATATTCATCACACTCCTAGACTTTTTTTGTGATTGAAAAATGCATTAATATCAAATTATAATTGATGCAAATTATTAATATTTATGAAAAGTAAAAAAATAAAAGAGCCTCTGAGCATAAGCGTTAGCGGGTGCTCAGAGGCTAGTAATAATTTTAATTATCTCTAAGAATGTTTATGATTATTTATATGATTGTTACATTTTTGGATTATAATTGGAATGTAATTTATAAACCAAACACCAATCTTAGATTCATGTAATCACATTACATGAATCTAAGATTACAAGAATGTGACATTACACCCTGATGTAACATCAAATGAACCAATCGGCACCGAAGGTCCTACATAAAATCCCCATTTTTCTCTTCTAAGAGCACCCGTAGCAGGTGTGCTAAATGTGCCAAATGTAAAATATTTGGCACATTTAGCACACCAAACACAAAAAATAATGATTTAGTAGATGTTGCAAATTCTAAAATTTATGCAACATGCTACAGTACCGTCACAAATATGTGACGGTACTGTAGCATGTTGCATAATTTTTTTATTGCTTTTATATTCTCTTTTCTCTCTCCTCTCTCCTCATTTTTTTTATTGTTGATGATGATGATGATGGTAGAGAAATTTAATATATTATTTTAATGTGTAGTAAATATTATTTTAATGTATAGAATTGAATGATAGAACATCTGATAAATGAGACATTGTAAAATGATGTGGTAAAATAATAAAGTAGGGTTTTAGTGTGGCAAAATGACATTTTTTTTGCAACAGCTGCTACGGATGCTCTAATAATCAGAAAAATCATCAGCCTACACGGCCTAAGCCCAGCTCTTCTAGGTCCAAACTCAAGTCCATCAGTTGCTCAACCCAACACAAGGCACCTTTAGGCTCAACCCAACTTCAAGCACCAAACCCAACAACTACTCTAGCCCAATCCTAGAAACAATTAAAGTGCACCCATCTCAACATTTGGCCCAACCTGAAATACAAGCGCCCATTCGCTCAAATCCTTTCAAGCCCAACCCGAAAATAAGTTTAAACCCTCCAAAGCTTAAGCCCAGATCTTAAGCCCAATTTGAAATTACACGTCCAGCCACAAGACGCTCACACGGCCCATATACACACAATGAGCCTAGAATTTTCTTTAACAAGTCCATATAAGATATAAATTTCAATCGGTCCACATCCTACTTTAAAATTCCCAAATTGCATTTTGACCCCAAAACCTTCCCAAAATAATGTCTTTGACCCTAAACTTACAAAATTTTTATTTTGATCCCCACAACTTCTACAAATCACTTTTATTTTTACGTTAAACCTTCCCAATTTACATTTTTATCCTAAAACTTTTCCAAAAATACAATTCCGACCCAAAGCTTTTCCAAATTACCTTTTAACCCAAAAATTTACCAAATGCCATTTCAACCGCAAGTTTTCAAAAAATTAATTTTTAATCCCTAAAATTCTGAAAATTGCAAAAAGTACGTTTATGCCACAAAAATGCATTTTCAATCTCATATTTTGCCAAACTAAATGTTTTCTTTCAAGAATAATAAAATTTTAAATGACATTATTCTAATATTTTAAAAGCATTTAACTTTTGTGTTTCTTGTTATTTCTTTGTGTCCTTTTGAATGAGATAAAATACTTTGGAAAATGATTTTCAAAATTGCATTTGGCATGTTAAAATATGCTTTGGAGTGTGGTTAGCTATACTTAATTCAAGAATGTAAGTTACTTTCCTATTAAATGTCATATGATCACATGTTTAGTTATTCCCTTTTTATCTTGCTTTCTAGGATAAATCACATGTTCATGCATTTTGTACATATTTGTATTCTCACATATTATAGATTATACATGTTGTGCATTCACATGTCACCCTAGGGTAGACAATACCTATCATACATCCACATGTCATCCTAGAATAGGCTTGCTTCCTTTTGTTTAATAAATACATGCGTAACATTTTTTTTTTCTCTTTAAAACTAAATGCCAAATATTATTATAGTTATTATTTAAATGTTGAGATTTAAGATTAAATTTAAAACAAAGTATTATTCTTTTGGATAGGCATTGTGGGGTACTTAACACCTCCCAACAAATAACTAAGCTTTCGGACCAATGTCTTCTAGTTTGAGAATTTTTTTTTCTATTTTAACTTAGGAGACCTTAGGGTTTTCTTAATTGATTTAGAGAATGAAATTTATTAGACTTGGTGTATTTAGATACTGCTTATTTTGCTGAAACTGAAAAATTATTGCTGAAAGTACTGTAGATAAAGGTAAAAATTAGTTGGAATAGTATAGTGGGACCTATGAATAGTGCCAAAAGTGCAATGGGGCCCATAAATAGTAACAAAAATAAACTGAATAGTGAAATAATTATAGTTTTTAATCCTAACCCAAACGCATATTTAGGTAACCATTCACATCTTAGAATTCCAATAGTTGGCGGCGACCCTTAAAAATGAATATAATTAAAGAAGCTCACTTGCACACATCCCACCATAGTGTTGTACACATGTTACACACCTTTTGCATTTTACATCAAACACGCATCATCAAGTGAAAAACCCTCAACGGTTGGGGGAACAATGGGGAAAATTATTGAATACTCCAATAATACCATAAATGCGTACTTCTTCCTCTTATATGAATTGTGAGTCTCACCATGAATTTAATTGGGGCTTACAATTATGTGAGAGAAAGAGTATGCATTAATAGTACTCCAGGAGTATTTTATAATTACTCAAACAATGGTGAATGCAGCTAAAATTCAGGTACGACAACACCGTCATTGTGAAGGGTGTTGAATTGTCAAAATAGATTTTTTTTTTTCTTCTAATCATCCGACCACTACTCATTTTTCTTGTTTTTTTTTTTTTTTACTCGTCAACAAACAAAAATATTGCTTCACTGCTTTTTTTGAAGATGTAAAATAGTAAAATTTGTTTGCTTTCTATTTGTTTGAAGTAAAATAGTAGTATAGCAGCTTCTATCATTTTGACTATGAGTTCAATCTAGTTGCATATGTATGTCATATAAATATAAATATAAATATTTTTCTAATTATACACCCCAACATAAGCAAGTACCGAAATATTTTATTTCATTAGACAAACCAAAACAAGGTCCAAAACAGTATTTATAATATTGTCTTTACCTAAAAGACCAGCATTTTATATTGGAAGGAAAACAATTGATGCAAATATTCCTAATAAAGAAATAGAAGTTCATACTGTGAATGAATTGCCCAATTCTGATATGGATGCCCCCACAGAGATATGCTTTTTTTTTGTGATCTTCCACGTATATTTTTCTTCAAAAAAATCACTACAAATAAAGAGGCCTATAGCTGTACAACATGCATACTTGTACTGCAAACTCTGCCTCTTATATAAAGACCCTTGTTGATGGTCATTTTCGCGACAAAGTTTACAGTCCAACAAAAGTGACTAAGCCCAATTGCTCAGCGGGTCCGACTAATGTATTTGATCAATATATTCTACTGGTTGCATGGCCCAAGCCCATGCGAATGGTTGGAGAATTAAGTAGGGACAATTTCAGTGGGTGTGGATTGGTTCCCATTGGACTTTTTACATAGGCCCAGCCCGTATGTGCCACGAAATGGGCTAGGGACGCTGAGGGCATCTAGGGCCCATGAAGGAGGTCCAATATCATAAATTTCCACCCCAAATTTGGCTCCATGCTCTGGGTGACTGTGCCCTTACTTTTCAGCACAGCTCCATTTTTCCACACCAAGGCATAGCTGATTCTAAGAAAAAGGCTGAGAAGCCTAGCCCACTCAGCCACCCAAGTGCAGTTTTCCAAGGCCTACAAAGACCAGAGACATCAGCTATAAAGGGGAAATAACTTTGTTTCCAAAATCATGCAAAAAGCAACCTAGCACTTCCCTAAGCATAAAGCATAATACACCAAGTCATAAAAATAGCACCTGAAAAGTCTAAGGACTTCCTCCCACCTAAAAGACTGGTCACAAGCATCCCCTAAAGCTTGGTATAAATATGCATCACCAGCCCATAAGGAGGGGCAACGTTTTTCCTACAAAAAAAACTAGAACTTTGACACAAAAGCCCAGTCAGCCACCTAGCATATGGACGATTTGAAGGCCAGGGGGTGAAAATTCAGGGATCAAAGAACTCTCCCTCTCTTGCTGGGGACCTCCTTCAAGTTCTTCCTCTCGGTGACTGCGGGCTCAAATTTCTGACTTATGAACATATAATTTCTGCACTTGCTTGTGTTTTCATTTTGTGTTGGTTTTCCCTTTCCATAGAGCACCATTAGCCTTTGTGTACCTCACATTGTGAATTTTGGGCTTGACTCTCCAAATAACTGACGAATTTAACGAACCCAAGGGGAGTTTTTGGGCTCATTTCTATAATCTCAACCTTTGCTGCAAAACGTCCCCGACAACCCTCATATATATTTTATTACTTAGGAAATACAATACTATTAATTCAGTATTTCTAACAAAATTAAAGGTTTTGCTTCCTTCCAACAAATCTTTTTCCTAGTAATTTATTTGCAAATTTAATCTGTTGTGTAAAATTTATAATGGGTAAGATTTCCTTGTGTTATCTTGCATGAACATTTGGTGTTATGTCAAGAGTTTTGTAGCTCAACTAATTGGCATTTCTTAATATTTCTAAGATATCTATGGTTCAAATTCCTCCTACCTGTTATAATTATCGAATTTAAAAAAAAAAAATGGTGATGTGATCAAGACACACTAAGTCTAGGGGTTCTTAATATTGAAAATTCTCTTAACTTTTGCTTTCAAATATTGGAGAAATTATATAGTCCTCTGGTGGACCATGTCATTTGTCCACCATTCCACTAAAAAACTCCCACTTGTTTAAAATTGCTGAGTCAGTGTTTAAAAAAAATTTCCAACTCAGCAATTTTAAACAGGTGTGAATCTTTTAATGGAATGGTGGACCATGTCACTTGTCCACCATGTGGACCTTATAATTCTCCCAGATATTGGTAGTAATCCCAAAATTTATGCCGCGCCGACTAGAATTGAAAATGTACCCATCAACCATGCTAGAAAAAACCAGTCTACTTATAAAAGCAAGCATAAATTTACACGAAGGAGTTCACCTTATGTTATCTTGGTCATAATTCCACGTAAAAAAAAAGACAGAATTGACTGTGTCTTTGGGTTGAATCACAAAATTGTCATCCAAATCCAAATAGATCGACTTGTTAAAAAAAATTAAGAGGGTGAAATTTTTCCAAAAAAAATCTTATTTTTTTGTTATCCAGATGCGGCCTTCTCAAAACCAGACTAACGCCCACCTTAATTGTGGGCTCAATATTTTGTGCAATCTTCATATGAAGAATTTTCCCTTCGCTTTGACTTCTCATCATCTTTTCAGTCCTAGAGTAAACGCGTAAAGATAAGTGTATAATGCATTCCTTGGAAAACCTTAATATTTCTTTTCTTTTTTTTTTCTTTTTTTTTTGTTGACTGAAACGATATATGTATATTAAAGAAAAGAAAGACAGATCATCACCTAGAGGTCTACGGAAAAAATAGTCAATTTGGATAACCCAGCTAGTAAATTTGGATAACCCGGTAAAATATTTATATATATATATATATATATATATAAATGCTAATTAGATGTTATTTACCATTTGATTTATAAACTCATCTTATATGCATTTGATAAAACCAAGGTTTTCAAACCCGGATCGTTCATTGAACCGTAAAAGGAAGAGGTTCAAGGTTTTTGAGGTCCAACCGAGGTTGAACCGTGGTCGAACCGTGATGATGTCATAATTAATTTAATAATTAATTTAAGCCTAAATATAAATATTAAATTTATAAAACTAGCAAAATTGATTAATATATCTCTATATGTGAGGGAAACTTAATGATTTTCAAGCATATATTTAATAATTAAATAAGAAAGTTAATAAAATAAAATAATAACCATGAAAATATTAAAATTTATGATTAATTTTTGAAGTAAAGTTGAATATTTTTGAAGGATTTTAATTATAATTTTTTTTTATATTCCTTGTAAGAGATGGATAATTTAATTAAGTAGAATAGAATTGTGTTAAGTTGTTTTAAAAAAATATATATATATATATATTGCATTAAGTTTACTTCAAGTATTTTTTTTGTTATTGTTGAGCATCAAATGGCAAGCTTGGCTGAGTGGTTAAGCTTTTGTTGCACCTGTGGCCGGCCTAGGTTCTATTCCTGGTATCCGCATTTTCTGGAATTTTCACATTTGACTAGCTTGCTTGAACCGGGTTGGACCGCATGGTTCATGACACCGGTTCTGCATGAACCGGGCGGTCCAACCCCGGTTTGGACGGTTCACGGAATTTCTTAAGATGCCCGGTTCTGTAGGCCTAAAAAACCGGAATTGAGTCCGGTTCCCGGTTTTCCCGGTCAGACCGCCCGGTCCGGTCCGGGTTTCAAAACAGTGGATAAAACTACAAATACTTGGAACTTAAACAATTGAACGATGACAATGCTCTTTATCTTTGATCGCCAGGAAATTTTGCAAGTGTGAAGGATATAGGAAATTTTTGTAATCCAAAGGTGAATTTGTCAAAATTTGCATCACTTTAAAATCCATTGTTGAATTATATTATCTTCATATATTTTCCATGCTTGCAAAATTTCAAAGTGATCAAAGATTAATAGCCTTATCATCAATATATTTCTTAACTTTTTAAGTTTTTGTACTTTTAAATGATGTATAAAAATGAGTTTATGGATTAATTGATTAATAACATTCAATTGCATGAAAATTGAATCCAACCCTCTATGTGTGTGCATTTATATATATGTGTGATTTTGGGGTTTATGACAAAATTAATGGAGTGTTTGAGAAAAGTAAAATGAGGTTTAATTAGGCATGACATATTTAGGACCACGCCCTATATCATAGGTTTTTCCAAAATTATTCTATGCAATAAATTGTGATTAGTTATTTGTCATTTTTACATACACTCATTACTTTTTCTCTACCATTCACACTAAACCATATAAGATAGTTAGGGGTAATGGTGTAATAAAAGCTGTGGTCCATTATTTATTGATCAAACATAAACATAAACATGGGAAATGAGTAATTGGTTTTCCCCTTAAGGTACGATTAAGTACTCGTGCAAAACTTTGGTCTCTTAATTTTGGGTAAACCATTGCACACTCTTGATGCGATGGTCACTCTACAAATATAAGTATTTGTGGGGTGTAGGGGGCAAGAGTCATGGTTCAAGTCTCCAAGAAGGAGTTTCACATACATATACACTTAGATTAGGCTATAGTAGAATTTCTATTTTATATATAAAAAAAAAAGTTCGGGTAATTTCTTGAATATGGTGAAATGATTTTCAAATGTTTGCATGGAAATGGATTCTTTTAATTTTGCTAAAAGGCTTATAGAAAGTAGTTTATGCTTTTAGCACATGTCGTTTATGCTCTAGCTTATTATTGTACATATAAATTATTTTCCAGCTTGTTGAGAACTAAATGTTTCAAAAAGCTATAGATTGAAAATTATGAAAATTATAAAGTTTTTTTTTTTTTTTTTTTTTTTCTGGTAGAGATTGTACTTATAAATGTGATTGAAAAATCTATACTGTCTATTTGAATTGAGGGGGACACTACAAAAAAGATTGCTATTAGCGATGGCCAGAGTTCATTGCAACAACTCAAAAAGCCGTCGCAAATTAGTATTACCGACGGTAAATGGCCGTCGACGGCCGTCGGAAAAACCCTTGTCGGTAATACTATATTACTGACGAGGCCGTTACTAACACTCATTTTCGACAGCACAACTCCGTCGTAAGTACTTGATAATTGCCATCGTAGATTCAACTTCATACGAGGAAGTTGGACGACCAAATACCTTTTGTGACGACCTTCGGCCATCGTTAATGCATAGTTTCGACGACAAAATGCCGTCGTAGTTATTTCATTTGTCATCGACAATATAACTTTATATGAGGAAGTTGTATGACCAAATACTTTCTACGACGAACTAAGGTCGTCGTTAATACCTTTTTTTGACGAATAAAAGCCGTCGTAATTACTTGGTTTGTCGTCGACAATGTAACTTCATATGAGGAAGTCAAACGACCAAATACTTTCTATGACAAACTAAGGCTGTTGTTAACCTACGATGAGAAGTCTCACTACCACAACAAGGGCATGCAAGATTCCCTTGTGTACTCCAACCCGAGGTATAAGCATACGCAGGAAAGTCATTGATAGTCCACATTAATGCAACTCTCATTTGAAAGTTTTCCTGCGTTGAAGCATCATAGGTTTCAGCACCCTTTTCCCATAATTCTTTTAACTCATCAATTAATGGCCTTAAAAATACATCGATATCATTGCCAGGCCCCTTTTGGCCCGGAATAAGTAGAGACATGAATAGGTAAGGCTCTTTCATACACATCCACGGGGGAATGTTGTAAGGGAATACGACAACAGGCCAACAACTATAGCTAACACTCATGTTTCCAAAAGGATTAAAGCCATCGGTAGCTAACCCAAGCCTTACATTGCGAGGATCTAAGGAAAAGGACTCATGAGTTCTATCAAATGATTTCCAAGCCTCAGCGTCTGCGGGATGCCTTAGTACTTCATCATTAGAACGATTCTCATGGTGCCATCTCATGTCTGGAGCTGTTTTTGATGACATAAATAATCTTTGTAGCCTCGGCTTAAGAGGAAAATATCGCAATACCTTCCATGGGACTTTCTTAGCATCTTTTTTACTAGCCTTGCTATTAAACTTCCATCTTGAGATCTGACAAACTGAGCACTTATCTGCTTCCGAATGCTCCTTGTAATATAGCATACAATCATTTTTGCATACATCGATCTTTTCATAGTTTAGACCAAGATCACTCACAATCTTCTTTGCCCCATAGTGGGATATGGGCAATTTTTCGCACATTGGAAATGCATCCTTCAGTAGCTCCAGCAAAATTGTGAATGAGTTGTTGCTCCATGAATTCTTGCACTTTATGTGCATTAATTTGACAATAAAGGACAAATTGGAATACTTTTTACATCCAAAATAAAGTGGTTGGTCTGCCTCTTTAACCAATCTATAAAACTCCTTTGCTTCTTCATTTGGATCTTGCGATTCACTCCCACTTGTTTCCTCAACATCTCTCATATGAGGATAAGCATCCCGTATCATATTTTGGATATCATCAATATTTTGTTCATCATCACTACTATTACCCTCATCCTCATCCTCATCAGTACCTTCCTCGTCCTCATCACTATTTCCCTCTCCATGGAGATGCCATCTAGTATAATCACGCCTCATCCCTTTCCATAATAGGTCTCTTGTAACCTCAACTCGTGTTCTTCTATATCTATTGTTACAATCATTACAAGGACATTTTATCTTCATATCTTCATCTTTGATACGTTGAAATGCATAATCAACAAACTCTATTACTCCATTTATATATTCCTCACATGACCTACTAGAAAGATTGATCCAAGATTTATCAACCGGCATTATATCTACACCCTTCAAAAATGACATAAATATTAACAATTATTCCCATCTAAATTATGATAGATAAACTTATTATAAAAGTTAAAAACAAAAGCACTAAATTAACAACACCACCTCTAAATATATTGTAAACTAACTAACATGAAAAACTTAATTAAATTTTAAAGGTCCACTAATTTAATTAAATAATTATATACAAATAATATGCACAGATAACAGTACCCAACCAAAAGAGAGACTACTAAAAGAAACTAATAATTTCTTCATTATTAACTCACCCAAAAAATCCACATATTCAAAACATTTATATATATATATATATATATATATATACACACACACACACACTTTACTTTCTGTCATCCTTAGTTCACTTTTGAGATAATGACAAAACTAGATATGTGACAATATCATCTAAATCAAATCACCTAGGCTTCTATGGATACCATTTTATTTTATTTTATTTTTTTCCTACCACCTGCCCTCATTAATAACTCCAGGTGCAGTTAGGCACATGGCCTTAGGAAAAACAACCATTATTTTTTTTCTTTTCTTTTCTTTTTATTTTTCTTTTTCATGATGGCATGTCAGAACACAAAGCCTAGCATAGTGCAAAAGGGTTTTTCTTTTCATCTAGTCCCTTACTTCAGCATTATTATGCATATTTTTCTATGTTCAGCTTAGAGAGTAGCTGTAAATTTTTCTTAAACAAATTGCTAAAGTTTAGTGTGAAAAAAAAAAAAAAAATTGCTAAAGTTGCTTTTACTGGTACACATATATCCACAACACAAATACTATTATTTTAATACTATTATTATACTATTATTAAGCTTCAACAAATACTTATATTATTGAAAAGTGGTCAACACTACTATTCATCAAGTCTCCCTTGTGGTTTCACAGACACAAAATTATTCAAATGGTACGCTTATTAATATTATATTATTAAATATCTACAGCACACATACACAAGCACCAACCATTCATTCAAATATATTTTTTATAAAAAAATTTCAGCCATTCATTCATTAGCTTTTTGGCTCAACACCCAACCATCTATTCAGTGGATTCATTTACCAAAACGTATAGGATAACTTAAAACTGTACAAAAAACTAAAGTGCAGACAAACTGACAAAGAGAGTGAGAGAGAGTTAGTGATACCAGTGGCTCAGCAAGGCAATTGGATTCTGGCAAGTATGGAAAATGACCGTGTAGAGAGAAGCAAAGCTACTGACGGCGCAAGAAAGTAATAAGACAGAGTTGTGTTTTTTTTTTTTTTATATGTGTTTTTGTTTTTTTGGTTTTTGTACTGGGAATTAGGGATTTGTTGAACATAATTGGGCTTTTTTTTGTTTTGTTTTGTAATTAGGGATATGCTTCCCTGAAAGGAATTTCTTATATTTTTGGGATTTTTAACTTCTTCTTTTTTTCTTTTTTTTCTTTTTTGAGAAGATGAGTTTGTTCGCATTGTTGTACCAACTTTATTTTATTTTTAAAATTATTTTCGACAAATTTATAATGGTCAATTATAAAATTTTAAAGTATAAATTATTTTTTTTTTGGGATGATCTGAATTTTAAATTTTTTGCTGCCAAATTCTAAATTTTGAGAGGGGTGGGGGTAGGAGGGAGGAGGTGGCGGTAAAGAAAAAAAAAAATTTGCTGCCAAATTATAAAGTATACATTCTTTCTTTTAAAGCAAATTAACTATTTACAATAGTTAGCATGTTTGTCGTAAATACAAACTCAATTAGAAAAAAAAAAAAATTAATTGCGATGGATAAATGTTGTCACAAATGTGAAAAGTAAGGGGGAAATTTTCCCTCCAAAATATTTTACCATTTTCGATGGCTTCATGTCTGTCACTAATACCCTTTTTTATATTTACGATGGAATCATGTTTGTCGCAAATAATAACACCATAAAAAATATATATTTCGTATTTTTGATGCACAAAGGCCGTTAGAAGTGTTAATAGTGACAACATTGTTTCTTCTATCGTCGTAAATAATACCCTCTTTTATATTTATGATGGAAGATTGTTTGTCACAAATACCAACACCATAAAAAATATATATTTTGTATTTTCGATGTACCAAAGCTGTCACAAGTGTTAAAAGTTCCGACGGTTTTTTGTTCAGTCGTCATAAATAATACCTTACTAGTGACGAACATTTTTATGCCATCGTCAAAAGTAAGGCGGGAACATTTCCCTCCAAAAAAAATCACTTTTTCGACAAAAATAATAGGCATTTTCGATAGACTCATTTTACCGTCACAAATGTGTTGATATTTGACGAGTCATTGTCGATGGAAGAGACTTGCCGTCGAAAAAGCTAGTTTTTACGATGGCATTTTGTAATCATCGAAAAAGTTTCGTCGCAAATAGCAATCTTTTTTGTAGTGGGAGTAAAGTAAAGTAAAGTAGAATTTGCTCAAAATTAATATATTTTCTGCTAACTCTACTTTACTCACTGTCTCTTCCCTCTCAATTCAAACGAGCCCAAAAGATAAAATCTGTACTTGGAACAAATGTAGTTTCAAAAAGGGATGCCAAATGAAAAAAATTTAAGACCACACTATTTTGTTCTACAACTTTGCTACAATTTTATTGTGGTAAGTTATGAGTAATAGAGAAAAAGTGATGAATATATATATATATATATATATATATATATATATGAAAGTGCTAATCACAAACCGAAACCATTTTTAACGCAGCCGGTTTTGTAAAACCATGCTTAATTAAGCATCTCAGTAAGCTAGTCTTTCGACCAATAGTGAGTTAGTCAAACAATAGCGGCAGGATACATATAGGAACTTCTGCTCAATTGTTTAAACGAAGACATGTCAAAAATTCCTACTTTGCAAGTTTCAAGTTAGTATACATATAACAAAAAACTTGTCCCTTTCAAGGAAACAAAAAGAAAGAAGACAAAAGATTATATAATATATATATATATATATATATATATATATATATACATATATAAAACACGCTGCTGATGCATATCCTCTTATCTCATCATTCCCTAAAAGAGCTTTTCCATTTCAATGAAAGTAGATAATTGCACAGTTAAAAGAAAGAAAGAAAAAATCATATTTTCTCTCATAGAACTAAGTTGTGATAGTTATATTGGGTATATTGAACCCACAATTAAAAAAACACGATTTCATAATTTCATGATTTCATATTTCACATTTTTTATATCAAGAAATCTTATTTTCAAAACATGATTTTAGTTAGTGTGCGTACGGCAGTGTTTAATTCAGTTTGTGGAGCGTAAAACGATCAATACTTACCCAAGTCCACAATGACTTCATTAGCTATCAGCCACAACATAATAATAATAATAATAATAATAATAATAATAATAATAATAATAATAATATTACAAACATAAGATTCGTTTCCAACATCTTTTTTGTTCCCACTAGAACCATTCTTTTCAAATAATTATTTAAACCGTTATACTTTTACCCTACCTTCAACAAATAAACCTAGCAAAAAGCCTAATCCGAACTCACAATCAACCTGTCCTACAGTCACCTTTCTATATGAAAATAGAAATATTTTCTATTTGCCCTTCCATTTCAGTGGAATATCATGTCTACCGACGTACACCTTAAATTTTTGTTCTTGTTCTTCTTATCCTTTTTGTGGGATTCACATGTCAACATGTACCTGGTGTTGCAGCTCGTAATAGTCTCAAACCTGGCGATACGCTCAATTCCTCAAATTCACTAAGTTCTACAAATGGGAGGTTCATGTTGCGGTTCTACCCGTGGCCTGTTGCATTTGGAACCACTAACTACACGTATTTAGCGATTTTCAGAACTTCTGATTCGCGTTTAGTATGGCATACAAGTCAAGGTATTCCAATAACCAATGACTTTGACCTACTCACCCTGGAGAACAATGCAGGATCACTGAAAATCAGGCGCCATGGTGACAATCCTATAGAGCTATCCTCTTCTCCTCAACCTACCAATAACACTGTGGCTTCTTTATTGGATTCTGGCAATTTCGTCTTCAATGAAGTGTACTCCAATGGATCTAAGAAGCGGGTGTTATGGAAAAGTTTTAATTATCCAGGGAAAGTGTTGTTGCCTGGTATGAAATTAGGGGTAAACCACAAAACTGGTCAAAATTGGTCACTCACAGCATGGTTAACTGACGACTACCCAGTTCCAGGGGCTTTCACTCTTGAATATTCGGGACACCAACTGATCATTCCGCGACGCGGCGTGGTTTATTGGAAAAGTGGGGTCTTGAGAGGCAACGAATTCGAGATTATTTCACCTAAAGAAACATCCATGTATCATTTCAACGCTGTATCAAATGGAAATGAAGAATCATTGTCTTTCATGTGCAAAAATGGAAGCCAGGAATCGCGGTGGCAGGAACAGAACCAGAATTCATACTTAGGGGGGGCCAAAGCTTAAAACCAAAAAAAAAATTATGAAAATAAAAACTAACATCTGTTTCATATTCAACAAAATACTATACACAAAATAAGTATTTTTTAAACATTTCATATTATTAAACACATCAACAAAGTATAACATACAAAATAAGTGTTTCATATTTTGTGTGCAATTTTTGTTTAGTCTATATTTATTTTTTTATTTTATATTTGTAGTTAAAGGAGCTTGAATTTTATTTTTTTTATTTCTTTTTTTATAGGTCTATATCTAAATATTTTAGAGGAGGAGTGACAAATATATACATATTTTTTTTATTTAAGGATAAATATTAATTTTTTTTATACTAGCATTTTTTTAGGGGGGGGGGGGGGGGGGCGGCAATGGCCCTCCTCTTTACTAGTGTAGGTCCGTCCCTGCGCGGTGGTTGTTTACTTCAACAGGGCAATTACTTGGTGATGACCCGCAACCCATAGCCCAAGCAGATAAATGTGATGGCTACAACATTGATGGAGGATGTCAAAGGTGGAACCAGCCACTGTGTAGGCACCACCATCGATATGGCTACACAGTTGAACTTAATCGTGGTTATTTTGTGTCTGAAGATGATTCGAGCTACAATATCTTAGATACAAATCTTGGCATCAGTGATTGTAAAGTTAGCTGCTGGGGCAACTGTAACTGTGTGGCTTATACTTCTCTATTTGCAAATAGAACTGGATGCAAATTTTGGACAAATATTTCCAACTTCGTTCCAAACGACTTGACATATTTAGATCTTGTCTATATTCTATCTCCAAAGCTTTCTCACAGCAGTTAAGTTTCCTCGTTCTGTTTCTATGAACAATAGACAAGATTCCAATTTCAACAACATATCTTGGGCCGTGTCATGAGATGCATTTCTACGTGCACGGAGCAAACCCAAAGCCTTAAGATGATTTAGGGCAACAATTATTTTGAAGACCAAACCTTTAGGACAAAATAATTAAAGGTAATTCATAATATAGTGCAGGTCTTAATTTTTGTGACCTTGGTTTTTTTGGAAAATCTTAAGAGTCCATTTAATGGTTGCGATTTTGTTTTCTAAATCTAGTAGTGCACTACCATGTTATTTGAATTTTTAAATAACATGATACAAGATATATATTTAGATTTATAACATGAGTCATGTTTAGGAAAACTTTGAGGGTATCTGTTACTTTTCTAATATACTATTTATTTAAATCAAGAAATATTTTCACAATCATTTTCCCATAATTCTCTAATAAGAGTAGGTTTATAAATGAACCGAATTATTTAATATCAACTTCAACTCAGTTTGAAAGAAATCATTAGTTTAAGTTCGTTTATTTAACAAATAAATTAAGTTTAAGCTCAAATATTAATAAGTTGATCTCAAACATAATAATGTGCTCTTGAACAACATTTGCAAGTATGAGGTTTGATTAATTTATATGTAATATTATATGTCGATATGGAAAATAAATGTAGTGGACTTGGTACAGTCGACAGCAAACAACACAAGTCAAGTCAAGTTAAGAACCGTGCCACCCATGCCAGCCCTAATTATATGTTTATATATATAAATTTTTAAAACATATTTATACAGACATGAGATTATAATCTGTATAGATGTAAATAAGTCTATAAGCTATCAAATTAGTAGATTCTTAAAAAAAACAAAAAAAAAAATATCAAATTTATTAATTATATATATGGTCAAATTTTGTAGTAAAATTATATACAATTTTAACTATATAAGATTGATGAATCTAACTATTTTATATCAGCCTCAACTCAGTTTGAAAGAAATTATAAGTTAGTTTAAGTTTAATTATTTAATAAATAAATTAAGTTTAAGCATGAATATTAATAAATTGATCTCAAACATAATAACGTGCTCTTGAGCAAGATTAGTGAGTATGAGATTTGATTTATTTATATGTGTATAAATTTTTAAAACATATTTATACGGACATGAGATTAGAATATGTACGGTTGTAAATAAGTTTATAAGATATCAAATAAGTAGATTCTAAAAAATTATATATAAAAGAACAAAAAATATCAAATTTATTAATTATATAGATGGTCAAATTTCGTAGTAAAATTATATACAATTTTAACTATATAAAGTTGATGAATCTAATTTTTGAAAGTTTGTAATAAAAATCATTATATTTAATTATTTAAAATAATATAATTTCAAATATAATTTATTTATTTATTATTAGCATAAATTTTTGAAGTGACAATTTCTTTTAATTGTAGTGTTTACTATATATGAAAAAAAAAAAGTTAATCAAAAGACTCAGCAATCTATTAGGTCAAGTTATATGGTTTGTAAAGCTGCTTTTGTTCCAAGGGTCATTTTAAGTTCAGTGTATAGGTTAGCTGTCCTAGCAACCAAAACCCCTGGCCATCACAGCTGGGTTCACCCAGCTCTTTTGTAATCGGTCTCTGACTTTTATCTATTGGTATCAAAAAAAAAAAAAAAAAAAAAGTTATATGGTCTGTATTTTAGCTGGAATCTCAACCTATTGGCTCAAGTTTATAGAACACAAATTAATGATAGAGAACCATAAATTGAATATTGAATTAATTAATGTCATAAAATAAAATTTTCAAATATTAAATGAACTAGTCGCTAACCCGTGCGATGCACGGGACAGTTAAATAAAAATTAAAAGTACTTATTTTACTTAAAGATATATGACTTAAATTTTAAAAATGTATAATTTGAAAATGAATGAAAATAACTAATTTCTTCAATATAATGATTTAGAAAAATTCTTTTTCTTTCATATCATTGGTTTCACATAACAAATTTCGACGTGGGCTATTCTATGGTGATAACTTTACATAATATTCAACTGTAATTATATCTACTATCCACTACCAATCTAATCTATGTTATCTTGATAGTAGATAGTAGATTTACAAATTGCATTCTCGTATTCTTAGAGCTTGCCACATTATTGTTATTATTTATATATAATATAAAACTGAAAATTTTAACTTTTTGAAAGACTTACATTAGAATTAAGATTAAAAAATAAATTTTTTTTAAATTAGACCTCAAGTTAGTTTTTTTTTTTTAAGGGCTCACTTTAGGTTAAAAAAAAAAAAGACTCACGTGAAAAAAAAAAAAAAAAGAGACTCCTATTAGGATTAAGGAAAAAAGAAAGAGACTCCTATTAGGACTCTCTCACTATTTAGTTTAACAAATTAAAATTTTTTATAAATTAAAATGATGAGGAAAAAAGAGGGAAAGAGACTCCTGTTAGGACTCTCTCACTATTTAGTTTTAAAAATTAAAAAAATTATAAATTAAAATGATGATGTGGAAAATTGTGAGAGTTTCAGAGGTTTCGGTTTTTAATATATATATATATAGATTATGACAGCCTGGCCTTTGCATGTTAACTTCTTCAGCTCTGCGTGTGACGCCGACTTAGATCCATTAAGCTAATTACGCAACCTCAAGTTGAATAAAAAAGTTATTTCTTGCTTAAAAAAAAAAAAAAAGTTATTTCTTTATAGGTGATTCTAACTCACAACTTCACAAATTTAACATGAAAATATCAAATTTTCCTACGTGTACAATGTCGATATGCAATAACACATAATTTTCAAATGATTACTAACTCCTCCATTTATGACTAAATGTAGGAAAAAATAAGTGGGTATGGATTAGCATTGCCATTAGTGCCTCTGCTCTTCTTGTGACTTTTTTCTGTATATTGGGTTATCTACGAAGAAGGAGAAGAGTCGTACTCCAAGGTACGTAGGTCGTTAGCAGATAGATTGACCTGGTTAGATTATTCCTTGATTATTTACTATCATCAAATGAAAGTTATGATTTTATGTCAATTTAATCAGGGGTCGTTAATGAAATACAGGATGAAAATCGATTGCTTAGTTTAGTGATTTCAGAGAGATCTATTAATGCGAATGAGATTCCAAATGATAGAAAGAAGGTGCCAGACTATGAAGCACGGGTGCGTTTCGGGACTCGAGTGCGGGTGCGGGTGCGGGTGCGGGACTCGGCAATTTTTGAAAAAGGTGGGTGCGGGTGCGGCGGGACTCGGCGATTAAAAAATTATTAAAAATATTTTTATTTATACTTTTAATATATTGCTAAGCATACTTTTTCACATTATATAAAAATATACCAAATTTAAGAGCAATAGTAGATAATAACTAAAACATGATGTTCATAAATTAAATACAACCCACAAGATTGAAACTAAAACATTCCATGATGTTCGGAAATTAAAATACAAGTCACAAGTTTGAAACTAAAACAAAATAAAAGATAATCAACAAGATAATCAAACACCAATTTCATCGTCATCAACATCAATAGCTTCACTTTGAACTTCACTTTCACTAGTAGTAACACTAGAGTTAGCATTCCTAATAACAATGGCCTCCAACTCTGGCTCATCAAGTGTAAGAGCTGCATTCTCAAGAATTCCAGCTCCTCCGTTTATGTCGCTCTCATTCCAAGAATCTCCTGCAATATCCCACATCTTTGTTGCTGTATTTTCGTACTCCTCATTGCGCCTTGACAAGAGTCGAAGATTAGAATGCACATATACCAAATCCTCAGCACGTGCAGGAGCCATTTTGTTTCTTTTTAAGGAATGAATGAATTTGTATGTGCTCCAATTCCTCTCAGCGCATGAGGATGAACAAGGTTGTCCAAGAAGTTTAAGGGCAAGGGTTTGGAGAGTTGGAAATGCGGAGCCATGGTATTGCCACCAAACCAAAGGTTGTAAGACCCACCTATCCGTCAAGGCATCTGGTGAAGGAAACTTCCCTCCTGAAAATTTAGCAAACTCAAACTTCACCACCGTTAATTCATTCTCATCTTCAAAGTATCGATCCAAACACTTGCTCCTTTCCATAGAAATTTCATAATCCCGATGTGGAGGGATGCGCTTTGGATTCTCCGAAAGCCATTCAAAAGAGTAATACCTAGTTAAAGATTAAAAAATAAATATAGATGAAACGTGTGTTTTACTAGAAGGATGAACTAAGGAAAATAGAAAAGAAATGTACTTACTTAGGATTTAAGGAATGAGCCAAGCAATGTAGTGGTGTAAAATTTTTAGTCCATCGATCAATGAGTATATCATACACCACACCCCAAAATGAGCTATACTGATCATCTTCCAAGCCTTCGTGCCGATATATTGCTACCTTCACCTTCTCTATCATTGAATCCCACATCTCATACACAAGATGAAGACAAGGCTTATCTGTGTCAGCTACTCGCAACATATCATAAATAGGTGCTATGAATTCAAGGATATAATCAATTTTGTCCCACCAAAGATCACTTAGAATCATATCTTTCACCTTTTGAGCTTTTCCAACATCATCCTCCCTATAAGAAGCCCATTGGTCACTAATAGCCATGGCTTGAAGGCATCTTTTTATCAACTTCAATCTTTTCAGCATTACAACAACCGAAGCAAATCTAGTATCAGCAACTTGGAGCAATTTTAATGGACAAAATTCATTAAACATTGTCAATCTCATTGAATGGTTCATGATAAAAACACGTATGAAGGATGTATCATCAGCAATACGTGTAATCCAACTACATTCATCATATGTAACTTCATTCTTTTCAGTGTTTTTTGCTGCACAAATATTCTTCAAAGCTAGATTGAGAGTGTGGACAACACAGGGTGTCCAAAATATTTTAGGATACTCACCTTCAATAAGAGCTCCAGCAGACTTCATCACATTAGCATTATCAGTGATGACTTGGACAACTTTTTCATGTCCAATCTCTTTTATAGCATCCTTCAACACCCCAGCAATATAATGTTTGTCTTTAAACTCACCTGACCTATCAATTGCCTTTATAAACACTGGACCCCCATTTGATACAGCCATAATATTAATAAGAGGCCTCCTTTGTGGATCTGACCATCCATCAGAAACTATACTCACACCATTTTCAAGCCAACTATCCTTAATTGGTTTCAAAAGTCTTTCAACATGAGCTCTTTCTTTTTGCAAAAGTGTTGTTCTCAAGGCATTATATCCAGGAGGAACATAACCCGGAATGCTATGGGTAGCAGCATATGCATAGGAACTACGATAATATGGGTTCCTTGCAAAGTTAAACGGAAGCCCACCGGTGTAAAACATCCTAGCAATTCTGCTATCCAAATCATGTCTAGCATTATTCTGGAATGCTTTCTCCAAACGAGAATTCACAGTCACCTTCCTCCTCTTACCATCAATCGGATTTGTACTATCACTCCCTTCTTGTCTCCGAAATGGAGAAATAGGTATAAGCCCACGGCCTGGGGGAGGTGGGGGTAAGGGAATTCGACTTCTCCGTTCTCTCTCTAACTTATCATTCTCAACTTGATCATGCATTCGCTGCATTTCCAACCTATGGCTCGGTGTCACCTTAGGGCATGCTTTAATACCTTTATTAGGAATTTTTAATAAATGAGCCTTAACCCTAGAATAGGATCCCATATAAATTACACCACAATAGTTGCACTTAAAGTATGTGTTTCCACCTGATTTAATAGAAGCACCAGCTGGTTTTTCTACTTTAGTCACATACTGCCAAAGAGGAGATTCATCATTTGGCACTTCTTGATTAGATGAAGGTGAAGTTTCTGTGCTAGTAACTTCGTCCATTGCAAATTCAATAGATACAATTTAATCTACAAATAATAACTATTAACTAAATAAATTAATAATAAATCAAATTCAAGTTCACAAATTCACAAATTCACAAATTTTTTTTTACGGGCAGTCAGTCAGTCACAGATTCACAAATCACAATAAATAATAACCCTTAACTAAATAAAACTAAGATGGAAAAGAAACTAAGATTCACAATCACAATTCACAATCACAAATTCACAAATCACAGATTCACAAATCACAAATCACAAATCAAACTAAAAGTCTAATATTGAAAGCTTTGTATCAATACCTGAGTTGAGAAATTGAGAATGCGTGAGAGAGCTCAAACTAGAGAGGCAAACACTGAACAGAGAGACGAGAACAGAGGCAGGCGACGGAGAGAACAGAGACGAGAACAAAGGCAGAATAGCGGCAGGCGTGAGAGAGAGGCAAGCTCAAAGTTGAACTGAGTGAGCTGTGACTTGTGAGTGAGTGGCTTGAAACCACAAAATCAGAGGGAACAGAGGCGAGAGAGAGGTGCGACGGTGCGTGAGGCGATCAGGCGAGCGAGGGAGAAGACTGAAGAGTGCTTTTTTTTTTTTTTTTTAACGTGAATGAGTGACTGAACTGTGAGTGAGTGGCTGACTGGGTGTGAAGTGAAACCATGAAAATCAGAGAGAACAGAGAGGGAGGTGCGACGGAGGCGAGCGAGACTGCGAGAGAGAAGACCGAAGACAAGAGTGTTTTGGTTTTTTTTTTGTTATAAACGTGAATCAGTGAGAGTTTAGTTTTAGGGTTTGTATATAGAGTGAAACGGTGCGTTTTGCACCTTTTTTTTTGAATATCGGCCTGAATCGGCCGTTTCGCCGGTTCCGGCCGATACAGGCCCGAGTCGGGGCGATTCAGCCCGGTTTCGGGCTAATCGGCCCGAGTCGCAGCCGCGTCGGCGCGAGTCGGCGAAAAAAAAAAGGTGACCACGTGGCCGATGTGATGCGACGCGGCACTGACACGCGGGCAGCGGCGTCGCCCGCGCGTCACCGCGTCGCACCGCGTCGGACGCGGGTGCGGCGCCTCTGGCGCCGCGTCGGTGCTTCCCAGGTGCCAGATATAAATGTTTATAGCTATGAATGTATTTCAACTGCCACAAACAACTTCTCATTAGAAAGCAAGCTTGGAGAAGGGGGCTTTGGACCAGTTTATATGGTAATAAGCTCTAAATTTTTTCCAAAAGAGAGATAATTAAATTAACTTGTGTATAACACTGGCCAAAACCTTATTTGATCATCACAATATGGAAAATTGCCAACAAATCAAAAAATAGCTGTGAAGAGACTGTCAAGAAATTCGGGGCAAGGAATAATTGAGTTCAAGAATAAGTTGATACTCATATCTAGGCTCCAACATATCAATCTTGTTAAGCTCTTGGGTTGTTGCATTTTTGGAGAAGAAAGGATGTTAATCTTTGAATACATGCCCAACAAAAGCTTGGACTACTTTTTATTTGGTACTAGAAGCATTCAATTTTTTCTTTAGACTTCATTTGTTTTCTTCAACAAATTTATTTATTTATCTATGTTACCTTATATAATAAAGATTATTGATCATAAAGTATTGAGATATAATTTATTGATAAGACCTAGAGTGCAATTATATTCATATAGTGGTATTGAATATAATTAATGGTAACTTTAGACTTGTCAAGAGTTGACAGAAAAGCCCCAGGCCCATTGCAGCTTGAGTCTTATTTGTTCTCTTTTGGTCCCACTCCAAGCCACACACTAAAGCCAAATTGGAAAGGCCCAAAAGGCTAGCCCAATTAGGTAATTAGTTATATATAAGGAGAGAAACATACAGAATTTCATAAGTCCTTTCATAAGTGTTTTTCATCAAGATTACACAAGGAATGAAATGGTTGGTATGTGAGTGTTGGACACTCTCTTATTCTCTCCTTGGAAACTGATTGAGGGACTACACATCTTGCGCATTAAGTGGAATTAAAGTGAAGATTGAAAGTGTTCCCAAGTGCTTTTTATCTTTGAGTTTTGAATTTCACCGCAACAAGGTACACTTTCTTGTTCTCAAATTCTGAAACTTACATAATTCATGTTATCAATTGCGAATGAAGTAGATCCATTAATTTTCCGCTACGTATGTTTTGTATGTGATACAAACATGTATTTTCCCAACACCAAGAACTTACCAAAACTCAAAACCCAAGTAATGCCTAGGCAATACAAATTCTCATTCCTATAGCACATATTATTTATCTTATGGGACTCAAATAATAACTAATAAGAAACTGCATCACATCAATTCTCTAATTATTCAATGGGGTAGAATTAAAACTATCCAAGGAAACATAACACTAGTTCTCTAACATGGTTCAAAGAAACATAAAAATATAATCTTTAAGATATATACTAATCAAACATTGCCATCATATTAACAAAATTATAATGTATACTAAACATAACAGTAGCACCTACAAATTGTGATATACTCTACAATAAAAAAGATATAGCCCAACATAGAATCAACTTATGTCCATAGCCAACAATTCAAAATGCACAACAGTAAGTTTTGTACTCAACTCAATTATTGGGGCAATTTATCAAGCATGTTATATGCATGATTTAACGAGAGCATAAACAAAAAAGCAAAGGGAGGTTGGTCTTGACCAACAAATTACACACAATCAAAGCATCGTAAAATGTACCAAATTCCTCCTTACTCATAGCTAAGGCAATATGAACTATATTTAAGTAACAACGTACATTGCTAGCTATATATGATCTTAATTCAATTTGGCGACCAACATGAGTAGCATTGTACATTAGCTACAAGGAACCATCAATATTAATCTAAGTAGCACAATCCCATTTAATTTTATAGATATTGATAATAAAATTGGATACAAACTAAAATAAGGAATGATAGTTAATAAACCCCAAACTCAGAACATGAGTAGAATCATACATTAGCTGCAAGGAACCATCAAATATTAAAGGAACCATCAATATTAATCTAGGCAGCCCAATCCCATCATCATACAGATCTTGCAACATCAGGTGTTCTCATCCCATAACATAACAAAACCATATCAAGTAAGATTTGGTTATAAAAATAAGACCCTTCTAAGGTAAGATGATGGTGCCAAATCCAACATCATAAAAAGATACCTTTTTATTTTCAGTAAGAAAAAAATCTTTTTAAAAATGTGAAAAATATAGAAAATAAACAGAAAAAGAGAGAAGAAACCTTCTTGTGACGTCAGGTGTTGGATAAAGCGAGAAAGCTTCCAGTGTTGGGGGTTGGAAGCAACGAGCATGAGAGACGATTTTGGGGGTTTTCCAACCAGACAAAGGCCTGTCTTGTTGGAACCAATGATGTTTGGCAGTGTAGCTTCGACAGCAATGCTAGGCAATGACTGTGGAGGTTTGGAGGAGAGAGCAGAGATAGAGAGAATTTTTATTTTGCAAAAAGGGAAATGTGTGTTGTTAATGGCGGGGTTTTGAAATTTTTAGGGGTATTTTTGTCTCTTTCTTTTTAAGTGACCTAATTATGCTGAGCTGTCATTTTAATACATATGTCAATTTATTATTGGACTTAGAAACACCAGATACTGAGTTAGAGATCCAGAAACAACATATACTTTCTCCTCTTCTCCAAACAAATAATGTAGTGACTATATATAAATTTACATCAAGGAATGCTTAACAAAAAACAAGACAATCTTAGAAATACTCAAGGGAAGCTTCCATAATTAGCTTCTAAATATTCTAAAGCATGGGCTGCAACAAACTTGGTTAAAGAAGGGGGATCAGGATGTGGGGTACCGTAGTGAGCCTCATTCCACTTACTGTAAATCATCCAGCAAGTTGTGAAAAATATTGCAGTCTTTGGGTCATTTTTTCTTTGCACTATTTGATCAACCACATCCCCAAATGAAAGATTTGCACAGTGAGTCATGATCTCTCTCAAGCATGTGGACCTCCAATAAACCTCGTCAAAATATGGACAACTTAGTGGACATGGTCTGTTGTCTCCACCCCAACCTCACAACATTCACATCCAACATCAAACAAAATTTTTCTAGTTAGATTAGCTTTAGTAGGCAGTATATCTCTACAAGCTCTCCAAATGAAAGTTTCACTAATGGACCACGTAGTGATAACATGTTTCTTTATAGGAGTTTTTAAAATTAGAGTAAAAATTAAGTACAATTCAATAAGTGAAGTACATTAAGTTTCCCATTCGTATTTAATCACATGCTGGCATTGAATTTATTTGTCATGGGAAGATAATACTATTTGTGCTTTATTGGTGATTAATAACAAGGTGTTTGAATTTAATTGAAGAACCTAGTGTATTGTATCTAAGGAATTATATCTTCTGTTTTTCTTAAATTTTATTTTTTTCTTTGTTTTATAATTTGATAATTATGACGGAGAGGGGGATTTGAACCATGGATGTCATGGACACACTAAGAGGTTCCAACCAATTGCGCTATAAGGCTCTTGGAAATTTTGTTCTTAAAATTAAATTAAGGTTGGAGTTTGAAAATTGATTAAGTTTTCTCTGTAGTACATGCAAATTTCTATTAGATACATCTGGCCTTTCCAACATTCCAACAAAAACTGAATAAAAAAAAATCAACAAAGACTTTTGTATCAAACTCCATCTACAATTATAAGGATCATCATACCTCCTTCCTTAATTAAGAGCACTAGCATCGGGGGGTATAAAAGTCTCACAGTTGCTATTTTACAACCAAAACCTCAAAAAGTATGCTCCATCCGAGTATGGTTTCCATAATATTTTACAACCTATGAATAGTTGGTTGTTATATATAGAACCAATTGTTCACATGATGTAAAACAAATAATATTATTTTAATTAAAAATATCTAATGTTCTATATCTTCATTCAAGCTACAACACCACTCTTTTCCCTCTCTCAACCAAGCCCCTCAATCAGTCTCTCTCTCCCATCTCGACTGTCTCACTCGGTGGCGAAGCTTAAAGGCAACAGCAAAGCTTGAAGATGATAGTGGCGATGGCAGAGCTTGAAGGTGACGGTGGTGATGCCAAATCTTGAAGGTGACAACAGCAATGGTAGAGCTTGAAGGAGACGGTGATGATGGCAAGCGACGATGGAAATGGAAGATCTTGAAGGCGATGGCAGAGCTTGAAGGTGACAACGGTGATGGCAGATCTTGAAGGCGACAGTAGTGATGGCAAAGTCTGAAGGTGACATTTTGCTCGCCTGGGTTTGTTGCCGTGGGTTGTGGCTTTTGGTCTCTAGAGTTTGCCGCCGTGGGTTGAATCAGTGTTTGAGGCTTGGGTTTAAATGGATTGTGGGTCTGAATAGGTTATGGTTCTTGGGTTGGTTTCAAAGTTTTAGTCGTGTGTGGTGTTGTTCGATGGTGGGTATAGATTTCAATGGTTGTGGGTTGCTATTAGTGGTTGCAGGTGATGGGTATTTGGTTGTAGCTTGTAGTTTATTCTGTGGATTAGGATTTGGCTGGGTTTGGATTTGGGATTTCAATTTAGTGTTACAATGGTGGGTTTGGGGGTTTGGTTTGTTATTTTAATAGTGTTTTAGAGGTGGTAGTGGTGGTGCTGGTGTTGTTGTAATTTGGTGTTTCTAAGTGGTCAGATTGGTGGTGCAAGTGTGAGTTTAGTTCTTCATGAGAGACAGAGATGAATGGATGAGAGAGAAATCAATAAGTTTTTATATTATTTGTTTTGTAGTTTATATTATTTTATTGAGTTGTATCTAAAAATAGAAACTGGAATGTTGGGTGAGTTGTAAAACGAGATGGTAAAATAGATAAAGTAGGTTTTTAGGTTGTAAAATAGAATTTTTTTGGCATCCCAGATGCTAATGCTGTAAGGGTGTAGTTGAAAGTAGGGCTGTACACGGTGCGGTGCGGCCGGTTTTTGTGGCCATTTCTACACCGCACCGGGATCTTAGGTTTCCTAAAAACCCAAGTCGCCGCCGTGCTTGAGGAACGGTTCTCCGACAACATCGATGGCAGTTCCAGTCAACGTGGTGGTCGGTGTCCACCTATCTATCACACACAAAGAGGAAGAGAGATCTAAAACCCAAATCAAACCCAAAAAACTCAAGGATTCAAACCACAAATCAAAACTTAGATCAAATCTAAATATCAAAAGATTCAAAACCAATTACAAACCCAAATATTAAAACCTAAACAAGCTCAAGATTCTTAGGACTAACTATCGATTGCCTCACCTACGAAGTCTAATCGAGTAATCGACCACCAGACGATGGAGGCAGAGACAACAATTTGAAGATCTGACTTGGGTGGCAGCAAAAACAGAGGTGCTTGAAGATAAAAAGTTGAAATGGTGGTGGGTTTTGTGTTTGTGGGTGGGGATGGAAATCTTAGATCTGACTTGAAAGGGGTAGAAATCTCAAGTTTTGTATATATATAAGCAAATCTGTGCGGTTTGGTGTTCATTGGAATCCAAAAACCTTTGCCGACAACCGTACCGGCTGACTTCGGTGCTTGAAATTGCTGTCGACCACCGTGCTTAACACCTGCAATAGAGGTTTGAGGCAAGCGGATTGGTTCGGCTTCGGCTAGTTTCGTCAATGGCGAGCGATGCCTGTACAGCCTTAGTTGAAAGTTCAGAAGAAGAGGAGAGCAGAGTGTAAATAAGGGAATGAGAGAAGAAGAAGGAGAGTAGAGGGGATTCGTTACCATTTCCCTTTGGATGTATTAAATTAAATAAGGAGAAGGGGAATATATATCCATTCTCTTTGGTTGAATGTTTTAAGAGTTAAGTAAAAGGAGATGGGAGTCGAACAAACAAATAAATCGATTTTTTTTTTTTTTGCTTATTTTAAAGAAATAGGTATAAACTGAAACCATAAGGACAAAATTGACAATTTAAATCTCTTTTCTCTTTTAGTATTCCACCTATTTAAGGAAATTAAAAAAGAGCAGTTACCCACCATGCCTACCCATAGCTCTCCTTCCCATTTTTGAAAAATCCAAACAAATTCATTAAACCTACTCACCTCTCCTCACCTCTCCTACAATCCAAATCCAAATAAACTGTAACTGTTTTCAACAACACATTTTCCAACAAGTATTGTGCTTTTCTTTTACAGTTCAACTTTACCAACTTTTCTTATTACTCTCCACTAGGGCTATCTAACCTATCCGAAGACCCGACCCACCCGAGGAAACATACTGGATTCGATCCAACCACCGGCTAACTCGACTACTCCCATGATCAATAGCAGGTCTTTAACTCCAAAAATTGACTCTAACGGGTTGGTTTCGGTTCTCCTCCTCCCAAACCTAAAAAATCTAAACTGACCGATGTACTAAGATTTTCCTACGAAAATTTCCAGATTTTAGCACAAATTTCCAATTCTAGCGAGATATCAGGTAGATCTAGTGAGATTTCATCCCGATTTGGTAAACTCTCATCGAATCTGGTGAGATTTTTGCCAGATTTTGAGAAATCTCATCAAATCCAATGAGATTTACATCAAATATGGTGAAATCTCACTGACTTTTAACCATTTTTTGTCGTTTTCTCAGATCTCTAACTCTAACCAACCTGCCCGCCACTTGTTGGAGGTTTAATCTGCCCAATCGAGTCAATCTCTCAGTCGACGGCTGGTTGATGGCTGCTTTACCTAATTAGGTCAGGTCGAATGTGGGTTGAGCCTAAACTCGATCTAAACCGACCAATGGACAACCCAACTCTCCACATTCTACCTCTCTATCTCTGTCTCTCTTCAAGTTTTCAACGCTTATACATATATGCCACTTCCCCTTTCACTTTGTGAGTTGTAACCCGCCTCGAAAGAGATAGTATTATATATCTAAATATTCTGAATGAGCATATCTGTAATATTCCATTAAGATTAACTTTGAGAAATGCTAGTGCCACAAAATAATTCATAACTTTTATCACAACTTGCCACTTTGCGAATTGTAGCAAAAGTCGTGAATTATTTTGGCATTAACATTTCTCATTAACTTTAAGTGCAATTATTTGCAATATGCATTTTTGTTTTGGACCGGAGCAACTATTGTCACTTTAAATTTTTATTTTAAATTTTTATCGTTGTTAGAAATTCTCTACTACTACCTAAACCTCTCCCATTCAACCCCAGACCCAGAGATGTCATTAGACCAACTTATTGGGTGATTGGGTCTTACTAGACAATGGTATTCCTTGAATTTAAAGCCACATATTGAATTAGCAGCCTTGACAAATTAGACTCAGATCCAATGCCAATTAAATGAGGCTATTTTTCTTTTGAAGAAGAAAATGAGGTTGATTTAGATTGACATTTTGTAAAATCCTATTTATAAAGACCCGATTTCAATCCCTAGCATAAAAATATAATCTAATGGGTTTTTGCCAGTAACCAATGTCTTAAGGGTATAGGTTTAAGATAAGGCTATAAATAAATTATGTCATTTATAAACAACTTGTACTTGACTTGATAAAATATTTGTTTATGTTTCTTTCTTTTTAAACAAACCAAACTTGAGTTTTAATTTTGTTTAACAAACAAGATGAGCCCTTAAAAATATATTCATTAATAGGTTTATGAATAATAGGGCTCAATAAAAAGACAAGCTAAGCCTGGGCCCGTTTATGGGCATAGTAATAAGCATAATATGTGCTTGACAAATAAACTCATATCCTATGATGAATGAATTGGGAGTTGGAACCACTCATCCAAGCTAAATGAATTATATATGAGGTTGGTAATATATGTGTGTTAGATCTCGAGTTTAAGAGCTTGACATTAAATTCAAGCTTTGCTTCACTAAAACTGACCTCAAATTTTTTTACTTGCTCTGAGTTTGAACATTGTAGGCTATCAAGTAGATGAGATTGATGAGTAAATGAATTTGGGGAGTTGTAGTAATGGTAGCTTTCAAAATCTGTCTAGAAAGAGGAAGTATCAAAAATCTAAAGATTCCACAGAATATCTTCAAACGCCTACAATTATTTGCAGTTTGCATTGTTTCGGACCCTTGGTTATTTTCTTAGATAAAAAATTGCCATCGTTTATTTTGGGATATTCCTATACATTTTTGAGGAAGGAGTTCGAATTATGTTATCTTATTCGGTAATCTTCACTTTATCTTATCTTGGTCATAATAATGCCACGATACAAAGACGAAAAGTTGACTCTATCTTTAGGGTCAATAATGAAATTGTCATCCAATAGTCTTTTTAAAATTAAAAAAAATAATAATAATAGAAAAATTTCCCTGAAAATTCTAACTATGGTATCGCCGACCTCCTCCACGTGTTTCAAGTTTTAAAAAGGTGAGCATTTTTTCCGCTATTAATCTATTATCTTTGTGATGTCCCAAGCGAATAGCAGCGCAGTTTGAAAAAGTTGTAAGAAATTATGAAAGGAATTTCACTGCAGGGACCCATGCTAGAAAAACTGGTATTCTTATAGAAGATTGGGCCCTAGTTCTTATCTTGGGATTTTCTAGTACTTTTCCGCGAACAAGTTCGGTCCTTACGTTATCTTGTTCATAATTCCACGTGAAAAAGACACAGAATTGACTCTCTTTTGGGTCAATAACGAAATTGTACCCAATAGCCTGGACAAAAGAAATTATGAGGGTAAAATTAAGATACCTCCATTTATGGTAAAGGGTTATATTCCTTTTTGTATGTGACATAGATATCCATGTACAAGGAACTAAAGAGAGATCTACAAATCTTGATTTCTATCAGAAAAACAGAGAGAAGAAGATTCTGGACTGAAGAATTTCTGTGTATTACCTTCTGCTATAAACAGTTACAGAGTTATGTATATATATACAAGAGAAAAGAGAAAAATAGGGGAAAGAAACTAACTAATCCCGTAACTAACTAATCCAAGCCTAACAGAATTAATAAACACCCACACGTGCCATCCACACACTTATTACTAAACTTATATACAATGATCCAAAACTACAACTACATGTCGTATTGAATAAAGTAAAAACAAATACATCAACTACTGCTCCTTGTCGTTTAAGTAGAGTTGGTAACCTTCTTCTTCCCTTGATCTTTGATTCTGTCATGATCCTTATGTACCTTTCTATCCTTCTTCTTACTATCTTGACACCCCCCCTCAAGTGGAAGAGGGGCATATATATTGACCATGTTCAACTTGGACACAAGGAAAGAAAATTGTGGAGCACTTAAGGCCTTTGTTAACAAATCTGCAATTTGGGAATTGGTTTTGACATGTAGCATTCTGATGAACCCTTCCAAGACCTTATCCCTCACTAGGTGACAATCTATTTCAATATGTTTTGTTCGTTCATGAAACACAGGGTTGGCAGCAATGTGAAGAGCTGCCTGACTGCCACAGAATAGAAGGGCTGCTTGAGGATGCTTGACTTGAATATCACTAAGCAAATACAAAACCCAAATGACTTCACAAACAGCCACTGCCATGGCTCTATACTCTGACTCTGCTGAGGATCGTGAGACTGTTTGCTGCTTTTTAGACTTCCATGAGATTAAAGACTCACCAAGAAAGACACAAAACCCAGTTACAGACCTTCTAGTGTCAGGGCAGGAAGCCCAATCTGCATCTATGAAGGCCTTTAGATGCAGGTCTGACTTGCTTGAAAAGAACAAGCCCTGACCTGGTGTTCCCTTGAGGTATTGCAACACTTTGTTGGCTGCATTGAGATGTGGTTCTCTAGGAAATGCCATGAATTGACTCAATCGGTTCACAGCAAAAGTGATATCAGGTCTGGTTATGGTTAGGTACAAAAGCCTTCCTATTAGCCTCCTATAAGAGCTAGGATCTTCCAAGGCTTTACCCTCATATTTACTGAGCTTGATATTTGGATCCATTGGAACCTTAGCTGGCTTACACCCCATCATGCCAGCATCATTCAATAGATCAAGGATGTACTTCCTTTGACACAAGCTAATACCACTTGTTGACCTTGCCACTTCAAGACCTAAGAAGAATTTTAGTTCACCCAAGTCTTTCAATTTAAATTGTTGATCAAGTAGAACCTTTAACTCATCTACTGCCTGCTTGTTATCACTAGCAAGTAAAATATCATCAACATACACTAGAAGAGCAATGAAAGAATTAGAAGTCTTCTTAGTAAACAAGGAATAATCAGCCCTGGATTGTGTAAAACCTAGCATGATCAAAGCAGTGGAGAACTTAGCAAACCACTGTCTGGAGGCTTGTTTCAGACCATACAATGACTTAACTAACTTGCATACAAGCCCCCCCTTGCTGTGGAAGCCTAGTGGGAGATCCATATACACTTCTTCCTTCAAATCACCATGAAGGAAGGCATTATTCACATCAAGCTGACATAGATACCAGCCTTGCACAGCAGCCACTGCAAGTAGGCATTTGACAGAAACTAACTTGGCAACAGGGGAAAAAGTCTCCAAATAATCAAGACCTTCTTTTTGAGTGAAGCCTTTGGCAACCAACCTAGCCTTATACCTCTCCACACTCCCATCAGACTTATATTTTACCTTATACACCCATTTACACCCAATAGTTTTCTTATGAGAGGGCAAAGGAGTGAGAACCCAAGTATGGTTAGCTTCAAGGGCAGAAATCTCAGCAGCCATAGCTTCTCTCCACTTGGAATCCTTGACTGCCTGGTGATAGAACTTAGGTTCCTCAATGGAGGAAATCATATTACAGAAATGCAAGTGTTTGGAAGACAGCCTGTGAGAAGACAAGTAGGAAGACAAAGGATGGGCAGTACTAGAAGAGACTTGATTACATTGGTAAGCATCTAAATAAGCTGGTTTATGACTGACCCTAGTAGATTTCCTAAGAGAAACAGGCTGATCAGAATTGGACAAAGAATTGGGCTGATCAGACAACACAAGAGGTTGAGCAACAGATGAGGAATTGGGTTGATCAAGCAACACAAGAGGTTGATCAACAGATATGGGAGAGGACTGATTAGGCAACACATCAGGGTGAGCGACAGATATGGAAGGGGACTAATCAACATATTGGTGATTATTAGGTAAGGGGATTGGTAAAGAACCAACCAAAATGGAAGAAGGACTACATGAGGATGTCAAAGGTGTCCCTGGATTTAGAGGTGTGTCTGCAGAAACAAAACTAGGACTAGAGGAATCATTAAAAACAGGTAAAGGAATTGACAATGGAGGTGTCTCAGATAACAAAGATTTATAAGATGGAGAAAAGGGAAAAATTGATTCATGAAAAATAACATCTCTAGAGATAGTGATCTTCCTAGTATGGAGATTAAGGACTTTGTAACCTTTCACATTGAAAGGGTAACCAAGAAAGACACAAGGAAGAGCTCTAGAGTCAAATTTCAACCTATGAGGAGAAGGAGTAGAGATAAAACACAAACATCCAAAAACTCTAAGGTGATCAAAACAAGGTTGTTTATGAAAAAGAAGTTCAAAAGGGGACTTATTTTGTAACAAGGGAACAGGCAGCCTATTAATGAGGTATGTGGCAGTGAGGATGCAATCACCCCAATAAGCAGAAGGAAGATTGGATTGGATCTTAAGAGACCTTGCAACATTCAAAAGATGTTGGTGCTTCCTTTCCACCACAGAATTTTGTTGTGGTGTATAGGCACAACTCTTTTGATGTATAATGCCATGAGCACTATAAAAATCAGGTAAAGAGAATTCAAAAGCATTGTCAGATCTGATGACTTTAATTCTAGTGCTAAATTGGGTGTAAACCATGTTATAAAATGAGATTATAAGATGCTTAACATCAGATTTCGCTTTCATGAGGTACACCCAAGTAGACCTAGTAGCATCATCAACAATTGTGAGGAAAAACTTAAGACCATCATGAGTGCAAATAGAATATGGACCCCAAACATCCACATGAATTAATGAAAAAGGTTCATTACACAGATTATTGTGAGAAGGAAAAGGCAATCTCTTTTGCTTTGCCAAAGGACAAATGGTACAAACATCAGTACATTGAGCTGAAAAGGAAGGTAAAACATTCTGTAAAACAGACATTCTGCTCAAGGATGGATGACCTAACCTAAAATGCCATAAGATTGACATGTCTTTAGTAGAAACAGAAGAAGAAAAAGCTGACTTGAAGGGCTTATTGGAAAGATGATCTGACAGAGAAGGTGTAGTCTTGGAAGTACCCTTCTGTAGCAGATACAAACCATTATGGACTTCACCCACTCCAATCGTCTTCCAACATGAAAGGTCCTGAATGAAGCAATATTGGGACAAAAACACAAGACACAAAGGCAATTTTTGAGTAAGTTGACTGACAGACAAGAGATTGAATGAGAAAGAGGGAACACAAAGAACATGTTCAAGAATAAGAGAGTTAGAAAGTTTAACAATGCCAATGTGAGTGACATGTGCTGATTCACCATTTGGCAATTCAACAACACAATGTGAAACAGTGGTATAAGACTGAAAAAGAGAGACAGAACAGACTATATGATCACTTGCTCCTGTATCCATGACCCAAGTATCAACACTAAAAGCAGTTCTGTTCACAAGCTTAGCAGAAAATATGGAGTGCTTGAGATTACCTGCAAGGGGTGTGGACTGAGAACATGAAGCTTGATTGAATGCAACATTATTTGCCATGGCAACTGTATTGGTCTGAGCATCATTCCCTCCAATCATAGCAAGCAATTTCTGACATTGCTCCATTGTAAATGGAAATGCTTGTTGAGTGGTAACAGCAACAGACTCTTGAGCATCATCAAAAAGGGAAACTTGATTAGCCCTTGGCTTGGTGTTGTAGCCAGGAGGGTAGCCATGGAGTTTGTAGCACTTCTCCATGGTGTGACCACGCAATCCACAGTGGCTGCAAGTGGGCTTTTCCTTAGCTTTCTTGAAGGTCTTGGAATCACGATTCATGGTCTTTGCTGCAAGTGCTGTGGACTCCACAAAAGGACCATTGTTGCTGCCTTGCCTAACTGATCTTTGCTTCTCATCTTGAATCAGCAGGGAGAAGACTTTCTCAACAGATGGAATAGGATCCATCAACAAGATTTGTCCTCGAATGTGAGAGAAAGAGTCATTGAGACCCATCAAAAATTGCATAACAACTTCTCTGTGATGGATATTAGAGATCTTCTCATTCACATGATACACACATTTCTCACAAGAACATGTAGGAAGAGGTTCATAATTCTGTAATTCATCCCATAAAATTGAAAGATTGGTGAAGTACTCAGTCACAGATAGCTCACCTTGAGAGAAACTTGCAAGATCCTTCTGTAATTGATAAACCCTAGGTCCATTACCCTGAGAAAACATGTTCTGAAGCCTCTTCCAGACTTCCTTGGCAGTCTTACGATACACCATGCTTGTGGCAATCCTCGGAGAAACACAATTAATGATCCAAGAAACCACAATATCATTGCATCGTGACCAGCTTAGAACCAAGAGAGGAATTTTCTCCATGGTTGAAGTCAAAGAAGCTGATCCATCAATCAACCAGAACTTGTTTTTGATCCTAAGAGCTCTCTCCATTGATCGTGCCCATGTAGGGTAGTTCTCACCTCCAATCAGTGGTTGTGATACTAATATCGCACCAGGATTTTCAGCATGATGAAGAAAGAATGGATGCGATTCATCAATGGTGATACTTGTAGAAGATTGATCAGACGAAGCCATTGATGAAGCTTCGAGATTCTGATGAAAGAGAAAGAGAAAAAGGAACCCTAACAAAAAGGAATTGAGAAATTTGTTTGAGAAACTTAAGCGGAAGCCAAAAATTGCTCTGATACCATATCAGAAAAACAGAGAGAAGAAGATTCTGGACTGAAGAATTTCTGTGTATTACCTTCTGCTATAAACAGTTACAGAGTTATGTATATATATACAAGAGAAAAGAGAAAAATAGGGGAAAGAAACTAACTAATCCCGTAACTAACTAATCCAAGCCTAACAGAATTAATAAACACCCACACGTGCCATCCACACACTTATTACTAAACTTATATACAATTATCCAAAACTACAACTACATGTCGTATTGAATAAAGTAAAAACAAATACATCAACTACTGCTCCTTGTCGTTTAAGTAGAGTTGGTAACCTTCTTCTTCCCTTGATCTTTGATTCTGTCATGATCCTTATGTACCTTTCTATCCTTCTTCTTACTATCTTGACAATTTCTAAAAATAAACCCCAAATATCTCCATCTGGGGGCAGAGGGACATAATTTGAACCTCCCAACTATCGAGGGTCCTTTTCTAAGATTCAAGAATATTTGCAATTCAAGATTCTTTCTTCCATCCCTCTACCTCTGCATAACCCATCTCCTGCATCATGCAAACATGGTCAGAACACAGAGATACGCAATATTTATCCCGAATCCATTAGCAGAAAAACGGTAATAACCAGTTTAGATCGACTTTGCATAAAGAACACTATTGTGTACGGATATAGGACACAACTTATACTTTGTACAAAGTAAAGATTAAGTCAACAGAAGTAGCGTACAGGGTAAACAATTGGAATAAGAAGAATACAAAAGTCAAATATAAAGCTGCTTATTATATGTCTACGGATACAATGGCAAATTAAAAAGAAAAAAGTAATGGCTTAGCTCACACGGCATCATTCACCAAAATGGTCCAAATGTGATCTCTAGATGAGCTAGTTGCAAACATCATTTATATAATTAATTGATATGTTGGCTCATAATGATCCTCACTTCAAATCCCATCCTCCCTAATGCAACTTTAATCGCCTTTTCTAGCAAATATTAACAATATGTAATATTTGTCGATTGTAGTAAAACTTTGTTTGGCTTAAGCCTCGATGAATTATCCTGGTTCGATGATATAAGACAATCATAAAACAAACTCAGAATCCTATTTTATGTTATTAGTTCAAAATAAATAACCCCCCCCCCCCCCCCCTCCCCCCAATAGTGTCACTCACTGACTTAAACATGTCAGTTACATATGCATGACAGTGGAACACATACATCGTTCTGAACCAACTCAAAACCAATCTGAATCTGAATCTGAAGAAAGTGATATAATCTATATTTTACAATATCATAACTTCATATTAGGAAAGTGGGATCGATCGCACTGTGCCCAAGAAGAGTAACCCATCCCTCATTCTTATCTTATCTTTTCCATCCCCGCCAACTTGTGGGGTCTTTAACTTCGTGAACTTCGAAATATCATCAATGATCAAGAACCATACTTTCTTAACTTTTTTTTTTTTTGAGAAATACTTTCTTAACTTAAGATAGAGAGAAAGACATATAACTTTCTTCCCATTTCATTTGACATTACTAGAAAGATGTATATTTATAAACTACTTTATAGTAGTAACTGGAAAAAAGTTACATATGCAGGGACCCATGCTAGAAAAACTGGTATTCTTATAGAAGATTGGGCCCTAGTTCTTATCTTGGGATTTTCTAGTATTTTTCCGCGAACGAGTTCGGTCCTTACGTTATCTTGTTCATAATTCCACGTGATAAAGACACAGAATTGACTCTCTTTCGGGTCAATAACGAAATTGTAACCAATAGCCTGGACAAAAGAAATTATGAGGGGAAAATTTTTCCACGAAAACTCTTACTTTTATGTTGTCACCGATCTCTTGTCACTGTTTTAAGTTTTGATAAGGTTTTGTGAAAAGGAATACTGAGTCATGGCCTCCGTAGTTTTTGTAAGGCTCAGAATATTGGAAAAAAGTTTGCATTCAAACCAATTTTGAGGGAACTCCCTCCAACCCATTATATATAATCAAAAGGAAATGATTTTTGTGTATTTTTATTTAAATGACATTTTAAATGAGTAATGACATTTTAGAAAAAATTTCTTCAAACTAATTTGGAGCAATTGGTACAGCCTTCAGATGACGAGCTTTAAAACTTATAAGAATAACTTTCTCGAGAAAGAAAAAAAAACCTTATAAGATTTACAGGTCCTGAGTTTAAAAGTCCTAACCAACATCTTTGGGTCCCCCAAGGATTATTTATTGTAATTATATGACTACAAAATAGTCAAAGTGGACACTCAAGTAAAAGGAAACTTATTAGTTTAGATAAATAAAATTATATAGTGTATGTACATTGCAGCCTTGCAGGCAAGTATTTCAAAAATGTTTATAATTTTTTAACATTACTATTTTTATTTTGGACAATAATTACTTTACGTTATTTTCTCAGTATTGGACTTCCTCTCCTCTTTACCCACCTCCTACTCCCATTAATATTATGGACCTACTACCACGAAAGGATCGAGAAGAAATGACTCTAGTTTGTAGTCATACAATTCTAATCCAAGAGAAACCAAAATTCGATTTCGGGGGCTAAAGTCTAAAAGCATGAGTAGAAAAAAAAATTGAATTCAAAAATAAAAAATATATTAAAGTTCAAGATTAAAATTCGATTTCGGGGGCTAAAGCCTAAAAGCATGAATAGGAAAAAAAAAACATGGAATTCAAAAATAAAATATATACTAAAGTTCAAGATGAAATTATCATATGAAAAATTTCTGGTCTCGAGTATATGACAGTCTTGTCAAATGGTAATCACAAAAGTAAAATCTTGTGTCTGCATAGCGATTTAATTGCGTCCAAACACAAATTAGAGTCTTGTCTATTTATAGGCAAATACATTTGCATCTTGTCGACCATGGCTTTCATAACCAACCCCCAGCCAACTTGGAATCTTGGAGATGCAAAATGATTTTATTTATTTGTGAATTGTGTGAGATTTTAGGGTGGATGTGTGCATATCTTTTTCATTTATATTTTATTCATTCAAGGCAGTGGTCATCAACCATTAGGCATAACTAGTGTGTAATCCCGTGTATATACACGGGTATATTTAAAAATAATTACAATTACATATTATATATATGATTATGTTTTTTATAGATTATTATATTGGACTCCTCGTTTTCTACATTAAATTAACTAATTTGGCACAAAAATTTAAACTCTAATTGAAATTTAATTTTTACCTAAATTAACTTACTTGGCACAAAATTCTAAAATTTATATTAGAGAAGACACATGGCGTAAAATTAGACACTAATTGAATTTCAATTAAAAATTTAATTGGATTTTCTCTCTGCTTTACTTATTATTATATATATAGATATATAGATTAGTCATATCTTTAATCGAATTTATCTTAAGCCCGTTTGTAGAATGAAGATTGTTCAGAGTTCAAACTCGTGTGCTCTATAGTCTGCACCAATACAAATCTTAAACCCATTGCTTTCAGGAAAGAGGACCATTATTTTTGACACAAATCACACGGTTGAATTGACCCAGGGGTCTTTGTTAGTGGGGCTTTCTTGGAAGCATGCAGGCTATCAAATTTTTATTTATTTATTATTTTTAGAATCAACGCTACCAATATATTGGTACTGTACTTAGACATAACTCTAAAAATTAGTCTAAATAACAAAAATTGTTAATACAATAACAAGATTAGACTCAACGGATTAAATGAACAAATTATTTAACAAAAAGCCCATTCAAAAAAAAAAAAAATCTAATCATTTAAACTTGTAACTCGTTTTACTTATTTCATAAAAATAATCTATAATTTTATTTTTTCTAAAAAATAATTTCAAAAGATAAATATTGTGATTGTAAGTTATCCTCAGTTTTACAACTGCAACAATTTTGCTCTCTTTAGTGGCTTGAATTACAGTCGCAACAGCAATCGTTTGCTGCTCTCCCTATTATTTTGGATGATTTTTCCCTCTAATTCAAATGATATTTGAAGATTGATGAGCTGTGTTGTCCAATAAGTCAAATAAAATTTAATTTCAATCTTCTAAGAAATATTACAGCCTTTATGTTTCAGCTTCCAAGGCAAACAAGTCTTTAACTATTTTCACTAAGCTGGCTAGAGCATATAGGCAACTAAGGCAGTCTCCTAATTCCCCCGAATAAAAAGAGGCTCCCTCTTTTGACTAATACAACATAATATTTTATATTTTCTTTAAATTAAGACTTTGTCACCCTTTAAACTAGATTATATAAAAGATTAAGACCCCTTTTATTAGCCAATAAAATGCAGTGTATATTAAAAAGACCCATTATAATCCAAAACATGGAAGATGAAGAAGGTAAAGAGACAAAATTACCTTTATATAAACTGTACTTTTTATTAAAAAAAATAGATATAATAGTCTGTAGACTCTATTTGTTACTTTATTAAAAGATTTTTATAATTTAATTAGTTTGATTTTTCCCATTTTCATTGGAACCAATTTTTTTTCTTCTAATATTTCAAGTAATTTATTTAATTTGTATCGTTTAGGTATATTTTCCTTACTTATCCTTTAATTTGAAGCACAACTTTTGTTGACCCAAAGGTTGACCTTTGAACTCAAGACCCGTGGATCTTATTAGTTTTAAAGAACCACTGGACTAACTTTCACGGTCAATCATGGCTGCCAACTTAAACCTTCTCAAGTTTCTGTTCTTGCTCTTCTTCTCATCCTTGGGGACTTCTCACGCCCAATACATCAAACCAGGCGGTACGTTTAGCTCCTTTACTTCGCCTCCGCTAGATTCTCCAAATGGGAGGTTCAATTTGGATTTCACGATGTGGTCTAACTACACCTATCTTGGTGCATCTCTATATTTATCCAATAATACGAGACAATTGATATGGCTTTCAAGTCAAGGAATTCCTATTGCTAATTACTCCCAGGAGTTTATTTTGGAAAACAAGGATGGAGCATTGAGAATTAGGCGCAAAGGTGGGATTCCTATTACGCTATGCTCTTTCGCTACCAATAGCACTATCGCTACTTTATTGGATTCCGGCAATTTCGTCTTCAATGAAGTGTACTCCAATGGATCTACAAAGCGGGTGTTATGGCAAAGTTTTGATCATCTGAACTTCGCGCTTATACAAGGAATGAAATTAGGGGTCAACCACAAAACTGGTCAAAACTGGTCACTCACATCATCGTTAACTTGGGACATCCCAAATCCAGGGGCTTTCACTCTTGAATGGGACCCCAAGGGGCTTGAATTGGTGATTAAGCATCGCGGGGTGGTTCACTGGAAAAGTGGAGTCTTGAGAGACAACCAATTTGAGAATATTGCACCACATCTAACATCTATGTATGATTTCAACGTTGTCTCAAATGGGGATGAAGAATCCTTCTCTCTCATGTATAAAAGTCAAAGTCTGCCACATGCGTGGCTGCTTAGTCCTACAGGGCAATTAATGGAACAATCTATAAACGGAGCCGTATTGACAGCCGAAGCAGATAATTGTTACGGATATAACACTGAAGGAGGGTGTCAAAGGTGGAGTCAATCAGACTGTAGGCATAGTGACGACAAAGTTGATTTAAAAAGTGGTGGTTTCACTGATACGGAATATTATCGTTATCCCCGCTATGATAGTACTCCAGACGCAAATCTTGCCATTAGTGACTGCAAAGTTAGTTGCTTGAACAACTGTAGCTGTGTGGCTTTTTATTATCTATATGAAAATGCAACAGGGTGCAAATTGTGGACAAATATTTCGACCTTCCTTGCTGACGATTCGTCAAGATCAGAACATCTCTATATCATAACGCCAGAGCCTTCGAATTCAGCAAATCCCAATAATAAAAAGCCAGAGCCTTCAAATTCAGCGAATCCCAATAATATAACGCCAAAGGCTTCTCAGAGTGGTATGTTTACTAGTTTTTTGTCCTATATGAACAATACAAACTTAACTATTCTATTTGAACACTGTCGATATGCAATAATATACAATTTTTTTTAGAGAGAAAATTTCTGAAATGATTACTAACCACAGCTGTTTATGACCTGTAGGAAAAAGCAAGTGGATATGGATTGGTATTGTAATTGCCATTGCTTTTGTAACTTTTTCCTGTATAATGTGCTACTGCTGTCTACTAGGAAAGAGAAAAGTTGTGCTTCAAGGTAAATAATTCACATATAAATTGAATTTGTCAGATAAATCATTTCACATTTTTTCATTATTATTTGTTAGCTTGAAATGGAAGTTTTGATTCTAAGTAAATTTATACAGGACATAACGAAACCACGGAAGAAAATGAATTGTGTAATTTAGTGATTTCAAATAGATTTGATGATGTGAATGAGTTTCCAAATGATGGAAAGAATGGATCTGATATAACTATATTTAGTTACGAATGTATCAAGGCTGCCACTAACAACTTCTCATTAGAAAACAAGCTTGGAGAGGGAGGCTTTGGACCTGTCTACATGGTAACCCCCAAAAACTTTCTAAGTAGAGATGTATAAATTAACTTATGTCCAACAATGACTAAACCTTGTTTGATCATCACAACAGGGAACATTGCTAACAAGTCAACAAATAGCCATAAAGCGACTATCAAGAAATTCAGGGCAAGGCATAATTGAGTTCAAGAATGAGTTGATACTCATATCTAAACTCCAACACATGAATCTGGTTAAGCTTTTGGGTTGTTGCATTTTTGGAGAAGAAAGGATGCTAGTCTATGAATACATGCCCAACAAAAGCTTGGACTACTTCCTATTTGGTTTGGAAAACATTATTATTATTTTTTTCATCTTAAGGCTTCATTTGTTTTCTTCATAGAATTAATATAATTATAAAAGCTTAAACTGCTTCCTATTTGGTTTGGAAAACATTAAATTTTATTCATCTTAGGGCTTCATTAGTTATCTTCATAAAATGTATACCCTTATTAGTATTACTTTATATCAAGTATATTATTGATCAAATTTAACTTTTATATTGGCCAGATTCAAATCAAAGCAAGCTACTAGATTGGAAGAAACGTTTCAACATAATTGAAGGAATTGCTCAAGGATTGATCTATCTCCATAAATATTCAAGGTTGAAAGTAATTCATAGAGATCTAAAAGCCAGTAACATACTTCTGGATCAAAGTATGAATCCAAAGATTTCTGATTTTGGCATGGCAAGAATTTTCAAGCAAAATGAAGTGGAAGCAAATACTAATAGAATTGTTGGGACATAGTAAGTTAACTACATGCTATTCTTCTAGAAAAAAGTAAATAATGCTAAAGACTACCACTCTTTTAAGTTCATCAATTCTTTTTACAAATAAAAATGTTCATCTTGTGTTTTCTTGTAGCGGTTACATGTCTCCTGAATATGCTATGGAGGGTGTATTCTCTATAAAATCAGACGTTTATAGCTTTGGAATTTTAATGCTTGAAATCGTGAGCGGTAGAAAAAACAATAGCTTCTATAATGATGAGCATGCACTCAATCTAGTAGGATATGTACGTAATGCATATATAACTTTGGATCATATACATTTTTATAGTTTTGTGTTTCCAAAATTTTAAATAATTATTCCATTTTTTAGGCATGGGATTTATGGCAAGAAGGTAAAGGGCTAGAGCTAGTTGATCCAACAATAAGGGAGTCATGCGTCGTATATCAAGTAATGAGATGCATTCATGTTAGTCTTTTATGTGTGGAAGATGGTGCAATTGATCGCCCTACCATGTCAGATATGTTGTCTATGTTGACAAATGAAAGTACACAATTACCTTTACCTAAAAAACCAGCTTTTTCTATTGGAAGGAAATCAATTGTGGCAAATATTCCTAACGAAGAACCTGAAGTTTATACAGTGAACAACTTGTCCATTACTAATATGGATCCCCGATAGAAGGTATGATTTTATTTTTTTGTCTTGTAAGTATGCTAGGTGGGAATAAGTTGATATATATATATATATATATATATATATATATATATTATTTGGGCCTTGAATTTTCTTGCATAGATGTGAGGTAGTTCATATCATAGTATTTTATTAAATAATTAATTCAAAAAATTTTCTAATATTTTAGAAGTTTATAATTGGTTGCAATTGTAACATTTTATTAAGTTTATTATCTACTTTTTTATTTTTCATTTTATTTTAGTAAATTTTACTTCTTTGATTGCATATGAACCTAGTGTGTTGTAATTCCCATCGAGGACTATGTGAATGGGCTGAGAAATATCATTTTGTTGTAATTAGAAACCCCAAATAAAAAAACAGACCGAAAATTTTTGTTCACATAAAAAAAATAAAAATAAAAAACTGAAATTTTTTTCATTTAAAAATCACTTAGACAAAGTGCTCAAATGTCAATTCTACTCCGCTTAGATGTTGGCTGTCAAGCTAGGGTTACATTGTTGTATCTTTTTTACTGGAATCTTGGAACTTTATTTATTTTTTTTTTTTTTTGAGAAACAAACTAACTGCTAAACACACACACACATACTTAATTATACTTTCTCACTAAGCTCAAACATATTAGAATTGAATCTATGAATTGTTTGACTAGCTTATGAGAAATTATTATTATTTGTAGTTATTTTGTATGTTGACATGCTTGGAGATGTTAGGGTCTTTAAAAGGCCTAAAGAAATAAGTTACATTGGCTATTAAGTCCCGCCACTAGAAAAAGGTATAGAGTCCATCTTGTAGTGGATGCCATACGTCGAGGAAAAAAAATCATATTAAAAATGTTACAGACCAAGAGAATTAGGATTTCTTTATGTCAAAAGAAAAGAAAGGAGGGATTAGGACAGTGAAGCCGTGAAACTTTGAAAGCCAAAGGCTAGCATTTGGTGACAAGTTATTCTTTAATCAGGTAATCACTCTCAGTTCCCTGTTGGATTGAGAATTAGAGACCACTGACATAGGAATATGGTTTAGATTTGCAAATGACATTATATAAATGATAATTGCTAAAAATTGCAAAGAAATTTGCAACTCAATTAGTACTTCTTAGGACACATTTGGTAGACTGTAATAGACACTGTAATTTAATAGATCTTCCTATGTCATAACTATTCAGTTGTTTGGTTATGTTTTTATTACAATCAAATAGTTATTCCTTATAAATAGCTATTCTTCAAAATGAAAAATAACTATTCCTTATCAAAAGTACTGAATATCAATTCTTTCACCGTATGTAATAACTTTTTTAAAAAGTTTCCTAAAAAGCCATTAGTTGCCACATCTTTAAAAGGAAAGAAAATAAATTTTCCTTGTTGTTAATTATTAGCTCTATTTTGAATACCCTAAAATAAGTGTATTTTAGGAAATTTGACTTAAAAATGATTTAATTACACATTCTTTTTATACTCTACGAAATTGTGGATGCATATTTAGAATTCTATTCCTAAATGGTCACCAAACTAATGAATAGTAATATTTATTACATTCCAACTTAATGTATTCTTTGTAATACTTATTCTTATTCTCATGTAATAATCATTACAGTGTACTAAACGTGTCCTTAATATTTCTAATAAAGATGTCCTGAATGTTGGGAGGTGTACAGCATCTAATAAAAGTCCAACCCATGTAGAATTTGTACCCACGATAATGAGCTTGCCATGCAAGCATTGATGGAATTCTATTTCAATTAGAAAAAGGTGAACGGGGTTGACAATGGAATCCTACTCCAAATGTAAGTAGGAGTTGTGTTTAATAATTAATACTTGTAAGAATCCTAACTCAAGTCATGTTAGGAATTCATATTATGCTAGGAAAAGAAGTCTAAGGCAGTTGAAGCTTTTTTGTGTATAAAAAGCTTATGGGTGTGCCGCATATTGAAGAGAAAGAAAAGAAAAAGGAAGCCGCACAAAGAGAAAAGAGAGAGCAGCCAAGAGGGAGCCACTTAGAGAAAAAGAAGATAGCCAAGAGAGAGAGAGTTGTTTGTGGAGAAGAAAATAGAAAGGAGAGTGCAAAGTGTTGCCGCCTTTGAGAGAGATAATTTGGGTGTGTGAGAACAAAGAAAAACAAAAGAGATTTTTCTTTAGCCATGAGACATATACAATAATTATTGTAATTGATTTGATGATAGTGAAATTATTCAGAATTTGTCCCGTGGATTTTCCTTTCAAAGAGAAAGGGTTTTCCATGTAAATTTTATATTCTTGTGTGTGATTGCTATTTGGGATTGATAATATTGGTGGTAATATTATTCGGGACCCAACACTGAATTCAAATTAACTATCAAATCAACAGCTAAGAATTCATTGTAGGATGCAAATATTATCATTTGTTTTTAGGTGAAAAAATATTTTTGATCCTTACATTTTGGGCCAATTTTTGTTTTGGTCCCTTCTTTTTTGGAGCACTTACTTTAGTCCCTAAAAATCAAAAAATTATTTCTAATTTAGTCATTACTATCATCTAACTAATGAAAATTGTTTATGTGGTAAACAGTGTACTGTTGACATGTTAGATGCTGATGTGGTTAATAAAATAATAAAAATTTGGCATTTTTTAAATACAACTTTAGCATTTTAATTTTTTTTAAGTCGTGTCAAAAAATTTAAACAAAAAAATAAATTAAATTAACATAAAAACCTTAAATCTAATTAATTAAAATTTATTGTTATTTTTCATTTTTTTTTTTTTTTTGTAAGAACTCCCAATTCCATGAAACAAACCTAGCAACCAAATCCAATCTCCAGCAAACCCTAAATCCAAATCTCATCTCCATCAAATCCAGGAAAACAAGAAATAAATCCAAGAAACCAAACCACATATAAACTCAAGAAATAAACCCATAAGCACAATAACCGACCCAATCTCTAGCAAACTCATAAATGCAGAAATTTTATTGGGAAACAGACATACAAAAAACCCAAAAAAAAAAAAAAAAACCACAAACAAACCCACAATAAGAGCAAGGGGAGGATCGTCAGAGGCAAATCTGTAAGTCTCTTGCAATATAAAAATGAAAGGAAAATCAAACCACAAGTGAAGCCATACATGGAGGAGATAAGGCTTGGGGTGGCTCCTCCATGGCTGATCGGGAATAAGGAGGACTGAAGTTGTGCGTCACCACCTCCACCAGTGATCCTCTCACGTAAAAACCCTTAAGGGCCATTCCGCCCAACCACCACCCAACCTAGTCACGCAAGATCCAACCTCGTCCACCAAAACCCTAAGTTGTCGCTCCTAAATCACCCCAAGCTACCATCCTTATCTTCTTCACTTTTGCCCACTACCGTTCACCAACTCCGCCACCCCATATAGTAGCTCTCAAACCCACACCTTCCTCTCTAATTCTCTCTCCTTCGCCCACCCTCTCTCTCTCTTTTCTATCTAATTTGAAGGCCAGTAAGAGAGGAAAAGAAAGTCCACTGGCTCTCTCTTCACAATCTAATCTAAAGGGGTAATGAGAGAGAGAGAGAGACTTAAACTAGTTTGGAGAGAAAGAGCTTGAGAAAATTTTGAATCTATTTTGCTAGTGGGTTGGGATTTTGATCTAGGTTTGTGGGGTTTCAAATGTTCTTTTCTTTTTTTCTTTTTTTCTTTTTTCTTTTTCTTTTTTCTTTTTTTTTTTTTTTTTTGTTGTCTAAGAATTGGTATATTTAATTTTGTGAAAAGAGTGAAGGATTTGACATAGACGTAAAGTTGCTTCTTTTTTCCTTTGTATTTTTTATTATTAGGAAAAGAAATTTTGTGAAACAGAATGCAAAATAGAGATTTGATAGGCACAGAGAATGGCTGAGTTATATCACCGAGCTTCAATGCAATTTAGCATTTTTTATAAATCTTTTCTCACATTCATCTGTCAAACAAAATTGAAACAAAAACCAAACACAAAATAAGAAGAACAAATTTTACTTGTATTGATAGAAACCCAGGCGATTAGAAACCATAGATTTTATGAGAATTGCTCCTTGAGTTTAACGGAAGAGGAAGAGAAGAAACTAGGTTTTCTCACACCGTGAAAAATAGAATGTGTTTTTAACTCTATTAAGTGTCTCTATCAAAATAGCCACATAGCTTAATTTTAGAAAGAAAATCTAAAGTACAGCACTTTTTTTTTTTTTTTTTGAGAAACCAAAAAGTATATATTTCTAAATTTTGTCCTTTATAATGTGCTCATCAGTTTTCAACATCAAATTTATTGTGAAGCCAATGAACTTATGTTAAGTAGTTTGGTATTTTCATAGTATTATTTTGTGATAATCTTATTTGAGAACTTCCTTATATATATCTTGGGATCAAGCACTTTGTGAACCAAGTATCCAAAGTCTGATAGTAAGGACATGTAAGTGATGTAACATTGAAATTGTGAATTTTCACTTGATTTGATGATTTGAGAATTTTGGAAATGTCTTTCCAATATGTTGGATGGAACTTTTGGAAATGGATTACATTTGAACATATTTGTGATTTTATCATAGTCAACAGGGTTCAATTTGAAGATTATTTTGTGATAATCTTCAAAAATTTTTTTTTTTGAGAAGACTGCTAATAAAAGTTTGTTCTGTTATTTCAATAAATATGTATTCTAAATCTATTTTCTCGGTAAATATCTGTCATTTATTAAACATGTTACCATTCCATTGATAAATTTATAGTTTGATATGTTGTAAGCTCAATACGATTATATATATTCTCTTTTATAAAAACACTTTCAATAGTTCACTTGATCCTATTCCAGTGTATATTATAAATATATACTTATTGAGCATTTGAGCTCACCCGGCACATTCTAATATTGTTCAGATTGAGCATTGAAGCTCTGAAAGAAGATCTGACGTAACCAGAAATTCGTGGATTCGCAAAGACTTGTTCACTAGCTATTAAGGAATGCTTGGAAGTTTCTTTGTACTTTGAAGATTGTTTTCATTAGAGATTGTCATTTTTATTATTATTATTATTATTATTTTTTATTTTTTTTTGAAGAAAAGTGGAACCTCTGTATTTGAGATATGTTTATGGAGGTATTGTTATCTTGATTATTTTTATTATTATTATTTACAATCAGGTTTAGCTTGATAGTTTTTGGTCATGTGCTTGAGTTCACAAAGATCATGTAGATTTGAGCAGCGACACGTGGTGGTGACACATGGCATGAGGTGTGTGGTACTGATGGCTGGCACATGCGGGCACTTTTAACGTGTGATCGATGATGCGTACTTGGGCGCATGGGCTGAGTAGCAGAATCTTCTTCTGCCTCAGCATTTGGGGATGATTTTAGCAGAATATATTTCAGTGTTTGCTCAATCTAACTGCTAAGCGGACGCCCTAGATTTGGTATGTTAAAAGTTAGCACTGAGTGTTTTTTTCTTGGCCAAAATGTTAATGTGTATATGATTAAATAAATAATATAATATTGTAATATTCGTGCAATATTACAGGTTGATAAAGACCTGAAGATTCGTAACTATGACTATTTTTTAAAGAAAATTAAAGAAGTGTAAAGAATTGAGCTAGTCTCAAAAGTGAGAAGAACAAAAGAAAAGATTAAATTAAATAAAAAGGGAGAAAGTTTTTTCCCCACTATTTTTGAGATAGTTCATAATTCTTTATTTATCTTAAAAACTAATCAATTTTTTTTTTCTATGTTCGGGAAATGTGCAAATATTCTTACCATTTACTTTTTAACTTAAACCTGGCTCTAGAAATTGACATACGAATGAGAAGAGAGAGAGAGAGAGAGAGAGAGGTTGTATTTTGATGTGCTTTAAAAAATCTATGTTAGAAAACCTCGAAGTTTGTTGAAATTATTGTGGAATTCTTGGAGTTAAACAATGGTGAATCGAGAAAAGAGAGAAAATGATTTCACTTTCATATATGCATTAATAGACAGAGGCACTGTTCTTATTTAGCGGAACAGAAAAGCGATAACTAACTAGAAACAGACTGAAAAGAATCAACAAATAATCTACATACATCTGGCACCAAATCAGTATAGTAAAAGAAAATATACAGTATAATCGACTTGTATTTTGTATATATACATAAGAGAAATGAATTGTAGCTGTGCTTCTTCTTCACCTAATCAGTATGGGTTAGCTAAGACATCAACAATAGCTTTAGCATCTATGTTTACTTCAACAGTAGCAAAATTACAATTAAAAGGCCATCTCAAGGGGCCCAAAGCTCTGCTAAAAAACTAGTGGCTATGCCAATTTTCCTTGAAAACCCCACAACCCAAGTCTTAGCTTCATTCTGTCACATTAAGGGCCATCTTGAAGGGCTCACAATGCAAAATACATATCACTACTCAGCAAAAATGCACAAAAAATACCAACATCCTGTGAGCAAAAATGCAAAAAATAAAATTAAAATAAAAAAATCATGTCACTTGAGTGCTTATGTATATTTGCTAGCAACATGCGTTTTTTTTTTCTCTTTTATTCTCTATATTGTATTGTCTTTCTTTATGTCTTCGCTATTGGACTTAACATTTAAAAAATGGGAAAGGAATAGAAAAGTGAAATAATAAAAGGGATCTAATTAGTAGGGAGGATTGAGAAGTGAAAAGATGAAAAACTCATTTTTTTAGTTAAGAAAAAAAATGAAAGAATAGAAGATGAAGTTGATATAAATTTAGAATTACATCACTAATAAAAAAACAAAAATTAATTCTATAATGTGAGAAGGAAAAAAAAGATAATAATAATAATAATAAATGAAAAGTGTGCTAATAATTTGGTCAACGCATAGGTCATGATCTGACCCATACTTGAGTAAGTTCAAATCAACCCGTTTTTTATGATCCAAAAATGAATTCATACCCTTGATTTTTTTCATTTGGGTGTGCTAACGAGTCTAGATATAATTTTTTTGAGAAATGATATATTCACAACATTTTTATAACAAATCTTAAGTGGCAGGTTGTTATTGGTTGTTATTGTTGGGGTAAAAAAGTAATCTTAGTGTTACATTCAAATTTGAACCAATAACAACTAATCACCTATGATTTGTTGTAAAAATGTTGTGGACGTAGCACCTCCCAATTTTTTTAGATCTACATTTGATGGCAATCTTTTATTCTCAAAAAGATATTTTGGTGACAACTTTGTGCAACCCTCACAAAAGTTGCGTAATTAAAGGGATTTTATTTTAATTTTGGTATGAAATTGGGCAATGAGAAAATGGAAAGTCTTTACAAAGTTTAAAGTCAACTTTCACAATTATATTTAATAAAATTCCTGTCTAAGAGCATTAACATTCGAGATGTTCTATTTTACAAAAAAGTTCTATTTTACAACCTCAAAACTTACTTTATTTTTTTTACTATCTCATTTTACAACTCACACAACATTTTAGTTTCTATTTTTATATACAACTTATTAAAATAATATAAATTATATCTTCAAATAATATTAAAAAAATTACATTCTCTCTCTCCTCTCCCAAAACTCAGCCATAAACCCCAATTTGTCACCACCAAAATTACCCCCAAAAATAATTGCCACCACCACCAATAAAAATCCAAACCACAACCATCAAAACTCAACCCCCACCACCATAACCATTGCAACTCACCACCACAAAAAGCACTTATCATCACCAACCACCACAAACATCAACAACCACCAAAACCCACATTTTGCCTATCCCACGTCAAAACCCATCCGCCACCGTGGGGTTTATGGAAGATCATGACTGTGAGCAAAACACAACACAAAAAAAAAAAAAAAAAAAAAAAAAAAAATCACCGCAAGCAAGCCCAGACCCACGGCGAGCGGTGGCAAACCCAGAAACGATCTGGCACCACTCCGTCCACCACTCCCAACCCAGCTTCCAATTTTGTCCAAGCCCAACTAGCCACCACTCCCAACCCACCTACCCAAAATCAAAACCCACCCACCACCCCACCACCACATACATCCCAGCAACCACCAACCAAAAAAGAAAAAAAAAGAAAAAAAAGCTTCACCGTCAGCCACCCAAAGAGGCTTCATCATCAGCCATGAGAGAGGGCTTGATCTGCTACCCACGCTGATGATCTGAAGCCACCCAGAAAGGCTTCACCATTAGCCATAAGAGGAAGAGAGTGGAGAGCATGAGTGGAAGAGATGAAGGAAAAAAGAAAAGAAAAAGAAGAGAGAGAGGTCAAAGTCTGAAGTAAGACGAAGAGAGAGAAGAGATTAAAAAATTATATAACCAAAATCAGATATTTTGGGGTTCATATTTTCATCTAAGAGAATATTACTAGCTTTCAAGTCTCTATGGATTACTCTCAATCTTGAATACTTGTGGAGGTAAAGCAATCCTTGAGCAATTCCTTCAATTATGCTAAAACGTGTAGGCCAATCTAACATTTTGCTTTTGGTTGAATCTATAAGATATAAATTGTAGAATAAGATTAGTAATTTACTTTGAGCAAAATCATATACATCAACAAATTACTAGATGGAAAAAAGAAAAAAAGAAAATCAAGTGTTATATAAAAGGAATGTCTTCCTAACCAAAGAGAAAGTAGTCCAAGCTTTTATTTGGCATGTATTCATAGATTAACATTCTCTCTTCTCCATGAATGCAGAAACCTAAAAGTTGAACAAGATTCATATGTTGGAGTTCAGATATAAGTATCAACTCATTCTTGAACTCTAACATTCCTTGTCCTGAATTTCTTGAAAGTCTCTTTATAGCTATTTCTTGCCCCTGTGAAAATATTCCCTGATGAAAGAATCAGTAAGTCATCACACAATGTTGAACAATTCAATCAAAACATCTTTCATCAAAGAGTTTTGTAGACCTAACCTTATAAACAAGTCCAAAGCCTCCCTCTCCAAGCTTGCTTTCCAATGAGAAGCTATTTGTCGCAGACACGATGCATTTATAACTGAATATTCTCAAATCACTCCCCTGCTTTCTATCATTTTGAAGCTCATTGACAGTGGTAAACGTATCGGAGTTCATCAACTCAAGCAATCCATCGTCACTCTTAGCATCCTTCTCCACTATTTAGATTAATACAGAGCTTTAGAGATCATCAGGAAATTCTGAATTTTACTGTAATAAGAGCATAACATATGTGAAGCATTCACCTTGAAGTATTACATTTCTCCTTCTTGATAGGTGGCAGAAGATGCAGAAGAAAATTATAACTAGAGCAATGACACCTATGGCTATACCAAGCCAAATCCATTTCTTTGTACCTGCATATAGTGATTGTCAATGGGTAAAAGGAGGCGTGCCAGGGACAATTTCTTACCCTCTCCCTATTTTTTATTAATAAAACTTTTAAATTATATATAAATTTTATTAAAGGACCCCTTCATATTAAGAAATGTACAAAAACTCATTTAAAGTATTATTGTCTCTTTTATTTTCATTAATTTTTAATTTTTTGTCATATATAACTCTAACTTCAGAAGCCACTACTGCTACCTCCTCCACATCTTCCACCCATTGGTTCTGAGTATTTCTAATCCCTTGAATATGGTTGCACCTCCTCCGCTAAGTTGCTTTGGAGTGAAAAAATTTTGTAATCTTGTCCCCATATTTTAACCAAGAAATCCTAGATCTCTGTGCCCAAAAAATCTCCTGTTGAAGAAGGAGTTCATCTAACTGCTTACTCACTTCCAAGAATTCTGCCCTCTTCTCTTCTATAGTCTCTTCTTCATTCAGCTTTTCAATCCTCTTCTACATTTGTTTGATCTCCTCAGTGTCCGGGTTAGATTTGCTTGACCCCCAAGCGCATAAATCAGCCCCACATATCTCTATTTTTTCCTTAATTGAATTCAAACCGGCAACACCATGACCAACCCGATCCCATGCATCCCTTACCACAGCTTCACAATCATCCCACATGAGCCAGAGCTCTTCAAATTTAAACTTCTTAGCTATCTTACATATGTTAAGGCCGAAACACTTTGTTTGGAGTATAATAGGTAAGTGGTCCAATACATGGGTAGAGAGATGAGTGACTGAACTTAGCTGAAACTTCTCCCTCCATTCCTTTGTAGCCACAACCCTATCAAGCCGGATCTTTGTATTTGCATCCTCAGGCCATTTATTATTCCATGTAAAGGGATAACCTCTAAACCCCAAGTCTTCTAACTGACACAAATCCAAAGCTTCCCTGAATGCTGTCACCTGTCCTTGATGTGGCAGACGCTTACTAAGCTTCTCAGATGAGCTAAGGAGTGCATTAAAGTCACCTATGCAAAGCCACGGGCCATTAATAAATGATTTTAAGTAAGCTAAGAGCTTCCAAGATTTCTCCTTCTGGCTTGCTTCAGGCCATCCATAGAAACATGTTAAAAACCATTCAAACCCATCATCTTCCTTAACCTTAATGTGATTAGCAGCAAAGTTTATCACCTCTAGTTTTACATCATTCTTCCAAATCAAAGCTAATCCTCCTCCTGAATCCAGGTACTTCATAATGATTCGATTTGGGAAAGGTAGGTTATCATAAAGTCGCTTAAAACCTTCCTTATCCAACTGGGTTTCCATCAAGAAACACACCGTGGGAGCTTGTTCCCTCACAATTCTGCGAAGGTCACTACCTGTCCAAGGGTTCCCAAGCCCTTGGCAGTTCCAACTTAGGAGCCTCATTGCTCCCGGTAAGGGTGGGAAGCCACCCTTGCTGATATATCATCTTCACTTACACTACTTAAACTTTCATTAAACCTTCCACGCTTCTCAGCACGTTCTCCCTGCCCAAAGCTAATATCTGTTTCCGTCCCCATATTTGAACCTCTTTTCCCAAGTGTTGGAAAGTTAAAAGCCTTTGAAAGTCCACTCAGCCCAAATTCCATCCTATTAAGCCTTGTCCATTTACCCAGAGCTTGTGATGTGTGCGGCCTAACTCCTTCAGAGGCCCAGCTGGTTATTTGGTGCACGTGACTGTTCAACGTTGAATCATCCCTACTCAACTCCACATTAGTCTTGTTAGTACATTTTCCCACATCATTAGTAACCTTAACTCTTGCGAAATTATCTCGTTGAAGATCAGGCTCAATCCCGATATTTCCGTGTTGCTGAGATTCAGGATCAATCCCATAGTTTACGGGTTTTCCCTCATCATGACAGCTAAGCACTTGTTCCGCACTCTCCTCCTCCGTCACTGGGAGCCTCGCCACCACCTCTGTGTTGTCTGATGTCCGTCGTAGATCATCCTCTGCTTCAGCCTCAGCATCTCTTCTCGAGTTTGCACTTCGTTTAGGAGGGGACTTCGCACGACCACCATCTGATTTCAACCATTCTCCTTATTGGTAGTCCACCCCTACTCCCTCTTTCTTCTTAGCAAAATGTAATGGACAATGATGTAAATCATGACCAAGCAACCCACAAAAGTAACAAAACATAGGCAGCCTCTCATATTTGAATGTCACCCATGAGTGTATCCCATCCGATCCTGCTATAAAGCTACCACGTCTTAATGGCTTCTCAATTGGTAGTGATCATGGAAATTTTGGGTGTTAAAGAGGTGGAGAGGTTCGAGTCATATTTGGGACTGCCTACAATTATTGGATGTGCTAAGTACCAAACCTTCTCTTTCTTAAAGGATCGAGTGTGGAAAAAACTACAAGGGTGGAAGGGAATGTTGCTATCAAGAGTAGGTAAGGAAGTTCTCATCAAGGCGATGGCCCAATCTATTCCCACTTATGCTATGGGAGTATTCCAACTACCAATAAAATTATGTGATGAGTTAAACTCTATGTGCGCAAGATTTAGGTGGGAACAGGTGGAGAATGAGAGGAAGATTCATTGGAGGAATTGGGATAAGCTTACTATGGCAAAAAAGGAAGGTGGAATGGGGTTCCGTGATCTAAGAACTTTCAATTTGGCTATGCTAGCCAAGCAAGGATGGAGGTTGTTACAACAAAAGGAATCGCTTTTCTACAAATGCTTCTCAGCCCGGTATTTTCCTCGGTCTTATTTTCTGGATGCTGTTGAATCACCCAATTGCTCCTATGTGTGGAGAAGTATTTTGGCTGCCTTACCTATTCTAAAGGCGAGTTGCTGTTGGAGGGTTGGAGATGGGGCTTCAATAAGAATTTCGGTTGACAAATGGATTCCCAATCACCCTACTAATAGGATCCTTTATCCGGCAAATGTGGATGTGGAAGGGTGGTTTGTGGCTGACTTGATTGAACCGGACATGAAATGTTGGAAGCAAGAGCTGATCATGGCAACTTTTCATAGTGAGGATGCGGAGGCCATCTGTCGAATCCCATTAAGTCAAAGGCGTGTGGCTGATACAATAAGCTGGCTGCATAACAGGAATTGGAGGTATTCTGTGAAATCTAGATATTATGTGGCTCGGCAAGTTCTGAGGAATGAGAATATGGCAGAATGTTCAAAGGGGAATGATGAGCAGAAGGTGTGGAAGGCTTTATGGAAGATGAAAATTCCTAACAAGGTCAAAATCTTCGGATGGAGAGCTTGTCATGGAATTCTGCCAACTCGATGCAATTTAGCAAAACGAAAAATAATTTCTGACATAGGTTGCCCGATTTGCTTGCAAAGACCAGAGACTGAAGTGCACGTGGTAAGGGATTGTCCTGCTGCCCAGGATGTGTGGGCTGGAAGCTGGACCAAGCTGCAGAAATGTCCACGCGGTCAGCATGATATGCTACAGCTATTTTATGTTTTAATGCACAGATTGGAACCTAAGGAAATGGAGCTTTTCTTAGTGCAAGCCTGGATGTTATGGAACCAAAGAAATAGTGTAATGCATGGTGGAAAGATTAAGGATCCTGGATGGTTGAATATAAGGGCTGAGGAATGGCTAGAGGAGAATGCACAAGCGCAAGTGCAACTTGCTGTCATACCAAGGGAAGTTGGAGGAGATGTGTGGCGTCCACCACCCCACCCTTTATTTAAACTAAATTTTGATGCTGCTATATTTAGGGAGGGAGGGAGGTCTGGCTTTAGGGCTGTGATACGAAATGACCGAGGAGAGGTAATAGCTGCATTCTCTGCAATAGGACCACCAGTTTTAGATAGTGAAGTAGCAGAAACATTGGCTTGTAGAAAAGCCGTGGAGTTTGCGGTTGATGCGGGTTTTTTTTGAGCTTATTATTGAAGGTGATAGCATTAATGTCATGAGAGCACTTTCTTCTCCAAGTCCAGACCTGTCAGTTTGTGGGAATGTGGTTGCAGACATTCAATGGCTCATTTGTGGATTAAGAAGGGTTTCTTTCAACTGGGTTAGAAGGGATTGTAATAGGGTAGCTCATGCCTTAGCCAAATATGCTAGTAACTTAAATGAGGATAAGTACTGGATGGAAGATGCACCTCCAGTTGCTTGGGAAGCTATGTACCAAGACTCAATTTTAATGAATACATAATGGCTCCTTTCGTCTTCAACAAAAAAAAAAAACTTCAGAAGCATTTATATATATGTTCATAAAAATATATATAAGTAAATCCATGTAATAAAACTCCTTTTTTTTCCCTTAAAAGCAGACTATTTTTCATTATGCATCTTTTTTCTTTTTTTGGAGGAACAATTTTTCATTATGCATCAAGAGAGCTAGCAAGTGTATTAATATATGGATTTTTTTTCCATTTAAAGAAAAGAAGCTATGATTTTTATGTTTCAAACTGTGGGATATATTCTACTTTACCCTCCGTAAACAAAAGAAAATTTTTTCATTTAGTTTTATCATCATATATTTATGTTACATATGACATTACATGTGTTTTCTCTTAATCAATTACGTTATACTACTTCTCAAAAAAAAATTTCATTATACTATATATGTTAAGGCCTATGAAGTAAATTTATTATTTAATTAATCTATCTAAAATTAATTCATTTGTACACATTTTCTTTTATCTAAAACTATTGTCATACTCTAATATGTAATTTTTAGTTTATTTAACAAAAAACATTGATTTAAAATGTTTATGAAATATCAATTATGAATAATATAATTTAAAGAATACTTATACATAACTTGATAAAAGAATATATACACGCCATTCAATATTTTTTAATTGGATGCAAATTTTGACAAATCCACAATTAGATTAGATTATTTTCATATATTCTCTATACTTGCAAAATTTTAAGGTCATCTTTGATCAATAACCATGTTTTAAGTATATATGTGTATACTTGGAACAAAAAATTTGGTTCCACCATTATTTTTCATGACTCATCACTACAAAAAACGGGGCCTTTAGGCCCCGTTTTTTTGGGCCGCGTTTGCAAAAACGCGGCCCAACAAGGCCTGAAGCCGCGTTTTTAAAAACGCGGCTTCAGGCCGTCCCATGGGCCGCGTTTTTGCAAACGCGGCCCAGACACAAGCTTGAGGCCGCGTTTTTTGAAACGCGGCCCAAAAAAAAAGCCTGAGGCCGCGTTTCAAAACGCGGCCTCAAGCAATTTTCTGAAGCCGCGTTTGCAAAACGCGGCTTCAGTTATTCTTTGGGGCCGCGTTTTAATAAACGCGGCCCCAATTTTGCCTAAAGCCGCGTGTTAGACATGCGGCTTTAGGTTTTGAATCCCTCTACCTATATCAATCTGATCTGATCCCAAGTGATTTCATCACCCTCACACATCACCCTCCAGAGCTCCAAGAGTCCTCATCACCCTCATCTCCATCACCGAGTCCCCCATGCACACACTGGTTTAGCTTCGATCTGATCTCCGATCGAGCCTTGGAGCGCGATCTCCGATCCGATCGGAGATCGCGCCTTGGAGCGCGATCGCCGATCGGATCGGAGATCGACCCTTGGAGCGCAATCTCCTATCCGATCGGAGATCGCGCCTTGGAGCGCGATCGCCGATCGGATCGGAGATCGCGCCTTGGAGCGCGATCGCCGATCGGATCGGAGATTGACCCTTGGAGCGCGATCTCCGATCCGATCGGAGATCGCGCCTTGGAGCGCGATCTCCGAGCCGATCGGAGATCGCGCCTTGGAGCGCGATCGCCGATCCGATCGCCATCTCCGATCTCCATCTCCGGCCACAGCAGCTACTCCATGCTTGTTTCCCATTTCTGTTTTTTCTGGGTATTCTTTGAATTTGAGTTTTGAGTTTTTGTGGGTTGTGATAATTTGGTTGTGTATTAGTTATATTATTGTTGGATTTAGTTGATTGGATTTAGTTGTTTAGGATTTTCAGTGTTTCAATTTTGAATCATGTGCTGCTGTTTGTGTTCAAATTTTTTGCTGGGTTTGTGTTTGTTTAAGTATGTAATGTGTTTGTGTTCAAATTGTTTGCTGAGTTTTAACTTGTTGTGTTTTAATTTTCTTGTTCTTGTTCATGTTAAATTTGCTGTGTTTTAATTTTTTGCTGGGTTTGTGTTTGTTTAAATATGTAATGTGTTTGTGTTCAAATTGTTTGCTATGTTTTAATTTGCTGTGTTTTAATTTTCTTGTTCTTTTTCTTGTTCATGATCAAATTTGCTGTGTTTTAATTTTTTGCTGGGTTATGTGTTTGTTTGATTCAAATTGATTTCAAATTTTTGTTAAAATTGCTGTGTTATTAGTTTTTTTTCCAGAAAACTTAAAAAATTCAGAATTATTTTTCAACAAAAATAATTCTGAAAAAGCAATAAATTTAAATAAATTTATTGCTTTTTCAGAATTATTTTTTTTTAAATATTTTTGGTAGTAGCCGCGTTTTAAACGTGGCCTAAGGTGGACTGGTCTTAGGCCACGTTTAGAACGCGGCCATTGATCTTGGTCTTAGGCCGCTTTTTAAACGCGGCCATAGACCTTGGTCTTAGGCCGCGTTTTTAAAAGTGCGGCCATAGACCCCGGATGCCTATAGTCGCGGGGTTTAGGCCGCATTTAAAAACGCGGCCTAAAAAAACGCGGCCATAGCCTTAGGCCGCGTTTTTCAAACGCGGCCTAAAGTCTTTTTTTTTGTAGTGCATGAATCTAGGGATGAAACCAAAATTTGAACTTAGGGGGAGCAAGTATAACCAAAAAAAAGTTTCACCAGTGTTGATTTTAGTTGACCAAAAAATACATACATATCTTAATAACATATTTGTGGTATTATTAATTTTTAGGAATTTATCCTACATGACCATTCAAATTATTTCCTGAGTTGCGAAGTCAAGAATCTTTATCCTATATAAAAATTTTTTATTTTTTATTTTCCATTCCTATATTTATTTTTTTAGTTTAATTTTATATTTAAAAAAAAAAAACACAAGCCACAGAAATATTGTTATTAGTAATTTATTAACACAATAAAGTTGCAACAAAATTAATGCTAATAATACTTGGCACAACAAATAACAACTAGTGACCATTTATTATTAATTTTATTGTGTTATTCACTCTAAGGAGTGAATACAATACCTTTCTCCAAAAAAAAAAAAAAGGGAGTGAATACCATACTAGAGATCATCTAGTTTGTCAAAAAAATGAAATATATAGGTATTGATCACCGCTAGTGCATGTACCATTTCTAGATTTTATATATATTTATATATTTATAAACTTACGTAATTCTGTATATTTATAAATTATAAAAATAATCAAAGAACCTGTAAAAGGTTCAAAAGCCAAAAAATTTGAACACTCTTAAAAATGCAAATCTATTATCCACTCCATTCTCACCAGCTCAAAAAGTTCGGTAGGAATTAAAATTTAAAAGCTTAGCCCAAAGAAATAAAATACTACTACGTGTTTTTTATAAGATAGCTTTATGAATATGATTAGACCACAAAAAAATAAAAAATAGAAACAAATTAGTGCACGTGGCTTTTATGCTGGCCACAAGAACCACAATGAGTTGTAGCCATCTTTGCCACAATCTCTAAGGTGCTTTTGTCAGTGCATGCACTGAAGTGTGGAGTTTGTGAGGTTAAAAAAAAAATAGAAGAAGAAGAAGAAGAAGAAGAAGAAGAAGAAGAAGAAAGAAGGCAGAAATGCAGCCGGCTAAATAAGAAGATGATGGTGGTGGTGCTACGCTAAAGGATTGTTTTGCTAAGGATTTGTCATTTGTAATTGTCTTGTTGGTATATTTTTTCTAGACTAAATTTGTGATTTGTCAAAAAGTTTTTCTAATTATTTGGATTTATGAATTGTTTTTGTTGGTTTGTATAATCGATTTTTATGATATTTTAGGGGGATAGAGCGGGATGGTTAGATTAAAATATTTGAGGAGAGAGGGCAAGTATATGCAATTTAAGGTCAAAAGTTAGAATTTTGTGTAACTATGTAGACTAGTTATTTTATCTGCATGAATCATTTGCTACTGACTGTTATGTTGAATCAAAATTGCCAAATATGTATATCAACAATCATGCAATAAGTGAGATATGAATTAACTTTGACATTTCTTATTGAGTTCTTATTAATTTTTGTATCTACAATAATGGAATGAGATTCACTCATATTAAGTTGTTTTCATTTCGTCATTTTATAATTAATCCTTTATTCTTTAGATATTTGAGTATATAGATTATAACGTCATTTAAAATTTTTCCCCTCTCATTCAAAACTATACAAAATTTAATGTAAACCATAGTACGCATCCATTATAAATGGAAACAATCTTTTTCCTAGTATAAGTAGATGTAATTAAAGTGAAAATTTCTCAAGAGTTTATTAGCTTTAGAAACATACCATTTTGGGAAGACTTTGGTATTAGAACATAAAGAGCTGGAATTATACCGGAGGGGTCTTGGAAGTATTCCCCCTTTTTTACCCAAAATTTGCATCCAGTCTGATTATCATATAGGAAAGTATAGGCATCACAGCCACAGTGGTTCCAGCAAGTAACCCTGCAATCATTCATGGTAAGTTTAGTGTTATTATCCGAGAAGCTAGGTTCAGGCCCTCGTATGAAGTAACCAGATCTTTTATCAAACATGTCATCACGACTTCGACACGATGGTAGCCATCTCTTGCAGCCTCCATCAGTTCTGTGTCCATCACAGTTTTCAGTTTCTGTAATATAGGATCCATCAAAACTAAGAAGTTTCCCCTCAAAACTTATAAACCATGCTGATTGTCCACCTTGGTTTGTATCATTATAAACCAAGTATTCTTCATCCTCGTTAGAAACAATGGTGAAATTATACATGCGCTTGGATTCATCTGATATGAACTCAAATTTGTCACCTTTCAAGACCCCACTAGTCCAAAACTCCACCCCTTGTCGCCGAATGATCAATTGGCGACCCTTGGGATCCCAATCTAGAGAAAACTGCCCTGGAACTGGGACAACCTTGTTCAACCATGAGGTGAGTAACCAATGTCTTCCATTCTTGTGGTTGACACCTAACTTCATCCCCGGCAGAAGTGTGTCTGTAGGCTCATCAAAACTTTGCCAAACCCTTTGCTTAGTCCCATTGGAATCCAACTCTTGCAGGACAAAATTCCCTGAATCCAATAGAGTTGCAATGAAAGTGTATGTGTAGTTGGTTGCTTGATGAGAATACAGAGATATTGCATCTCCACCTTGGGGCAAAATTTTGAAATTTCCTTTGGCTTCCAACGTAAGAACCGCAGCAGTGTTCACTACAGGTTCGTTTCTGTTGCCAACCCAAACAATTTTTTTAGGGTCATTGGTGAACCATATTCCCAAGAAGATGTTGTTGGTACTTCCAGAGTGGAAGAACCCCATAGTGAATGCTCCTTTGGCAGAAACTAGATGACTAGAGGAATTAAGAATGTCGCCTGATTTAAGAGTGTCCCTTGGCCTTGCTGCAGCAAAGAAAATCCACATGCATGATAACATTAGCAAGAACATAAGTTTAAGATGGTTTTCATTTGTAGCCATGAATGAGCTCTGAATTTCTCCAAAGGGAAAGCACTTTGCTCGAGCTCAAACTTAATGCGTAGGCAGCGTAGATATTTGGGGTTTGGAGACCATATTTCTCTACCTATCTTTATAGACGTGACTTAAGCTAGCGTTTGGATTCAGCTTAAGTTGCGGTGCATTTTTTATTCGCTTTTTTCGTTTTTTTTTCTCCGGCCGCAATTTTGGACTGATCAACTGTGAATAGTATATATATGCACGGTTTATGAGACTCACAAATTTTACTATTTAGTTACTTTTTTATTAAAAATAGGTCTTACGGTACTATTTACATATTTAAATAATATTTTATTACAGTATTTTTAGTTTTCAATTTTCAGATTTCAGCTCTATTCAAACTAGAGTGATTAACACGGTTTCAAAGTATAATCATTAATTATGATGATTATTTTTTATCATGTTAAAATACTAACTAATTTTTGTTATAAGCACGATTCAAACTTTAAATTTCTTGCTGAACAACGAGAAATTTTATTAAATAAGTTAATTAAAATTCACAAATATTTAAAATTTAAACTAAACTAATATATATATATATATATATATATATATAATGACGTATAAAATTGTGACTTTTCAAAAAAATTATATAGTACAACTTTATTAGATGAAGTAAAATTCATACTGTATTATAGATTTTTAATACAATTTTTTCAAACCATCATATTTCAAAATTTGGAAAAATAAGTTGAATTAAACAAGCATTTATATTTCTCTTTACTTTTCTTTTCTTTCTTCTTGTACCGTATTTAGCTAAGTCAATGAAAGACCAAAAAGCAAAATTAATAAATGGAACACGTAAACAGTGCAATTTAATGTACGCTAGAGCTTTTCCTAAAACATGAGGCTCTCAAATGCAAGGCTGGCAAAAACATACGTTTATTTACATTGTAATCTATAGTTCTAAGGACATGGCTTGCATCTAGTGTCACCTGTATTATACGGTATAATACACGTGACACTAGATGCAAGGTTTGGGTATAATTTATAATTATACCCAAACCTTGTCCTAGTTCTAATATTTTCAAAATTCTAGTTTTCCTTTTATATTTCTAGCTCCTGATTTGGGGCAGCCAGCGAGCACTTACTTCAGCTGCGTGCTTTATTGTATACGCTAATCTCAAGTTTAAGACCTTGACAAAGCCAATAGCTCCAGCAAACTATGAAATCCGCCTGATTAGGAATTTCAGACAGCATTCACGTTGGCATAAATGATAATTTTTTTACAGCCAAATTGGTTAGTGAAAAATGCGATTAGGTTACAAAAAATCATGATTCTCACACCCAAAATAAATAAATAAATAAATAAAAAGAAAGAAAGATTATCGAAAATCATGAAGGTAGGAAAGAAGAATATATGGGAAATGTTAGGGAATACTCTACTTAATGCATAAATATTACCTCTTAATTAAAATACAACAAAAGAGCTGAAAATTCTCAGAGTTCAACACACTCAAATAAGGTGGAAAGTAAAGTGAAAAGAGAATTCTGGAAATTAAGAGAAATGAAAATTATTAGAGTCAAAAACCCTTGTTTGAAAAACCAGATGTATCGATAGAAAATTTGCACGCTCTTGTCGTGGAGTGCGGGTCAGTCTTTTTCATTTCCTCTCCTAACGTATTAGTTGTGTTGTAGTCAAAACTTGTTTAATGTTTTGACTACAGTGGTCCCTATATTTGGGGACCCAGTATTGTTAAAACTTATTTTACTTAATACGTCCGGAAGCTAATTTAGGTGTTTTTACTTTTTACTGGGTTCGTTACCCAAATTAGGCTTTTTGTCCTATTTTAGAGAACCCATAGTGAATTCTTTAATAAGATATTTTGAATAAAAATAAATTATTGATTGTGTCATGCATTTGGTAAATATCATCAACAAGAATTATTCATTTTGTTTTCTGAACCCCTTCGTGATGGATTATTGTTTTCAAATAGAGATTTGGTGGATCTCCCCTTTACTAGATCTATCTGTTTAGTTGTGTTATTAGTAAATTCTTTTCTACTTAAAAAGCAAAAAACAAAAAAACAAAACAAAACAAAAAAGGGTTAATAATTTTCATTATTGAACAAATTAATGAGTGTTCAACATTAGTTTCTCTATATACTTGTATCAAATTTGATGCTTTTACGTATAAACTATATAATTCGGACATAAATTTTGATGAAATTTTTTAAAAATTGTAAGATAATTAAACTGATCGACCAGAAAAATAAAATAAAGTCCCTACAACATATTTGAGAGGGAAATTCATACTTAGATTCTTCCGACGAAAATAATTAGATAATACCATAGAGCTACAAAACTCTTAACAAATCCATAAATTTATTTATTGAAAGTAAAATAGCATTTTCATAAGAAGGTTTTGAGAATTATCAGAATGAACTTTACTCTTAGAAATAACACTCTATCCCTTAATCTTTGTAATTCATATAATAAATACATTCTTACGAATATTCACATGCCATTATAAATTGTGGCCAAATATGCAATTTTCAAATTTAATTCCCATGTTAATTTAATCTCACAAAATGGTTATTAAAAAAATAACTAGATTTATACGCAAGGAAAATTATAAAAAATAAATGAATAAAACTAGTAATATTTGGGGGGTAGAATATCATTTCTAATAATTACTTGACATTTTTTTAAAATTTCAAGAAAGGTTAGTACAATTTATTCATTTTGAAACTAATTTATGTTAAAAAGAACCTTTAAATAAATTAACTACACGGTACCCATACGTGCATATGACTGAAATTATTCTTCAAGAAAATTATGTACTGTATTTCCCAAAAAGAATTCGACAAGCTTTTTTTTTTTTTTTTGAGAAACAGAATACTACAAGCTAAATGAGTATGAGTACATACTGTATAACATATATATATATATATATATATAAAAGTTAAACATTGACTTAATTTATATCTGAGAAAGTTTTTATTTTTTATGAGGAAAAAAAAAGGTGCGCACCAAGCGGCTGCTTCCTACTAATTCTCATGCACTTGACTATGGAGTATGGACCCAAACCGTATTATTAAAATTTAAAAGCAGTACTATTAAGACCAAAACTGCATGGAAAAATATTTGAAACTTTTGAATGGCTGTTGACGGAATTCATTGAACTCTAAACTACTCTGGAGGAACACTTCTCCAACTCAGTAAGTGAGAGTTCAAACAGCCAAATTAATCCAATGTATTTTAGATTTTTAATCACATAACCTATTTAATGAGTTACGTAATTTATTTAAATAATTTAAAGAGTTGTGCAGTCATCTGATTTAATACATGTAAATGGTTTTAAAAATTACCACATAATGATAAATAATAAATAAAAACACTGTTATCAAGTCCCGGTTGCAGTGGTGGTTCTAGAAATTTTTTTTTTGGATGGTCACTAAATAATTTAAATTATACAAATTTTAATAAAGAGACAACTTGAATATATAAACGTCACAAAAAAACACGCAAATACATGAAATATTACAATTTTTTGTACTAGCAAAGATTAAAAAAAAAAAAAGACTAATAAGAGCTAATATGAGAATAATAAAGTGGCCACAATAATTTCTAACAGCTTACCACGTAAGATTTATTGTGAATGTAGCAATACTATTATTTTTGTTAAATTTAAATTCTTGTGATTTTCAAATCATATTGTTTAACTTTTTTGTTAAGGTAATCAAAATAAATTAATATAGTATATAATATTTTTTTTATAAGTATATATATATATATATATTTTTAAGTCAGGATAGTCACTAAAGAGATTAATTTAAACTAATTATTTATGTATATTGTAGGGACACAATTTTGAGTTACCAGCCCAACGATGGATAGATTAGCCCAAAAGGGCTCCTAAGCAATGAATTTGTAGAGAGTAGGTTGAGAAGGACTGGACTATGAATGATTCAGCTCTTCAAATGGTTGGGACTAGCTCCTCCACCATCCTCAAATTCTGTTTTACACTTACAATCTTATATTCGTTCTACGTCCGAGGCTCTCTCTATCTTTCGTTCTCCCTTTTTTCTTTTTACACCCCTCTTTTCTTAGCCATCCACGTATGGATCGTTTCCTTCCTCTTTGGACACTTGTCACCCAGTTTTTTCCAGAAGTTGCTTCGTAGAAGCAACGGGACACTTTGCTACTGTTCAGATGTCCTCTCCACATAAATGCGGCCAGAAGATTAGCTGTGGGGCATTCAATGCGGGGTTGGCAGCCTTTCTCCTTGATATTTTGGGATATTTTCTGGATGTGTGGATCTACTACGTTCGACAAAGCCAGTGGAGATTCCTGGGGCACTTTTCTGACCGGCCGGTTTTCAAGGTTTATCTATACCTCGACCGTCCGAGGTGTTAATGTTCTCGGACAGACGGTCGATCTCTCCCAAGTCTTGTTCAGATTCCCCTCCGCTTATCTCGGTCATTATAGATCATACTAGGTAGTCCTCGGCTGGGCCATGGTCCTCGGCGTGCAATTTTGGTCCAACACACGGGCCTATGATTCTCATTATTTGGGCTCCACACCCAGGCCCATCATCTCTGTCGATATTTTTGCCCCCACAATAGCCCCTCGAGATGCTTCTTTTTGGGCTCTCGGACAGAAAGGAGGATATCGATATCTTATTGCTCGTGTCTTCTAACTTCCGGACTGCTTTGGTTAGTAGAGATGCCCCTTTGACTTCTAAGGGCGCGTTTCTGACGGTGCAACGCTCGAGGCGCTCCTTCATTAAATATTTGCTGCGCCATGTTCCCCACGTTCAACGGTGCGATACAAATTGGACGGCCTGGATTTCAACCAAGACATGGGCGGGATTTTTACCGCTTCAGATGGTCTTTTTGATATAAATATTCTTTCATTCGATCTCTTTTCCCTTTACTTTCGCATTTGCTTAACTCTAGAGCACATTCATTGAATCCTGTCAGCCGTTTCGTTACCCGTGTCACTCCTAAACACCAAAGCCTGTCCGAGGAGATTTCCTTAGATTTCTGTAAGTCTTTACATCCTTATCCTTTCTCTTTTTATATTCTAGTATATATTTTCATCGGTTTTCCGTCCCCTTTTTCACCTCGTCTTCTTCTCCCCACCTTGAATATTCTGAGTTTGTTAATATTCTTCGGGGATGGGTAGATTCAAGGAGTTAGTAGATTCTGAAGAGGGGATTGCGAGGTTTAAGAACGATTATAAGATTCCTGCCGGAGTAGACATTAGGTATTGTGAGGAGGGCGATTGGCACACGCAGAGGCGAGAGGGGGAAGTTGTGATCCCTATGATCGCGTTCATAGAAGGAGGGATGAAGATCCCTATGGGTGAGGTTATGAGAAATTACCTTAGCGCTCATAGGTTGGCTCCCACCCAGTGTGCTCCTAACGTATTTAGAATTCTGGGTTGTGTAGATGCTTTAAACAAAAATTTAGGTTTGGGGTTGACACATCACGATGTCAACTGGGTTTATAACCTCCACCATCTTAGGGGTCAGGGGTATTATTTAAAGTCGCGACACCCCGAGGTTAGGCTAATCCAATGTTTACCCGAATCCAACAAGGGCCTAAACAAGGATTTTCTGATTGTTTCGGGCGATTGGCATGACGGCTTGCATTGCCCAACTAGGGAGGGGGAACCAGGTGGAGTTTTAGTATAGGAAGTTTTGTTTTGATTATCTGTTTAGTAACATTGAGTTTGATTTTAACTCTCCCTCTTATTTTGCAGATAAGCACGCTGCTGTACCCCAGCTCGGACTAGTGAACCAAGAGAGTCTGGACAAAATTCTCAAGGCCGAGGTGTTTCAGCATTCAGACGGCCAACTCAGAGCAGCGCACATAATACTGGGCTACAAACCCATATCGTACAGTTTTCAAGCACCGAAGTGCGTGATACGAGCCAAAGATCCTCGCCTCCATAGGATCAGTGTAGCGGCGCCTGGATTCCTCCTTCCCGAGGGTGCTTCTATCCCAGCAGGCGAGCTACCTACGTTCCCAATACTTGACGGGGTGCCCATAACCGTTCCGTCTCGACCTCATATCAAGGAGGAGGAACAGGAAGAGGGTGAGAGGGAAAAAATGTTGGTCGAGGTGTCAGATTCTGACGAACTCTTCAAGGTTTTCAACCAACCTTCGTCTCCAGAGATAACCATTTCCGAGGATATGGGAATTTAGAGGAAGCCCAGGTCGTCTCTATAAGAGCTGTTGGAATCTCAGCCCGGGAAAGAGGTTCCGAGCAAGTCAGCAGCAGCCAAACCTCCGGCTCCCCTTCCCGTCCCACCGCCTCAGGTTGATCCTCCCGAGCACAAACGAAAAAGGGAGGACAAGGGGAAGGAGGTCGTGGAAACGGGGAGACAACAGCCTCCCCAAGAAGTTGACAATGCTAGAGGAGGGAAGCATCCTAGGCAACATCAAACGAGGCCGACCCAACAGATGGAGAGGCGAGGTGACCGCAGACCTACAGCGCCGATCTGGGCCCCACGTCTGGAGCTAGATGGGGCCCTTCTGACCGAGGAAGCCTCTATTCGGGATTCTCAGGATGGGAGGGCCGGATACGTGGCGGATGCAGTGAAGCAGTCCTTGCTCCTCCCCAAGGACATGGCCGACCTCAGAATGATGAGGCAGCATGAGGTGTTTGTAGGCCTCAAGAGGGACTTGGGGATGGTGAGTTATGCACTTTCTTGTACTTAATACATGTTTATCTATCTTTTTCACTCACTCAATCTATGGTGTTTTTGACTATCTATACTTGCACATGTTTATACAGGCGGTTCAAGCCACCTTCTGTGCAGAAGAAATGGTGAGGCTCGCTCATCGCCAGGCCAAAGAGGAGGAGGCGAGGAGGATCTGACTTTCCGGGTGGCCGAGAAGAGCCTCCAAGAACTGAGAGTCAAACTGGCCGAAGAGGAAAGAGGGAAGAGGAGTGTCATGGCCGCTCTAGACAATGCTGAGAGGCAGGCCGAGAGCCAGAGGGTACTTCTCCGAGGTGCCGAGGACCAGCTGGCCTCTTCCAAGCAACAAGTCATCGCACTCCAAAAGAAATTGGAAGAGGTCCAGAGGGCCAAGGAGCTGGCCGAGAAGACGAAGGATGAAATGATGAAGGCAAAGGAGGATGTTGAAAGAGAGAAAGATGAGGCCGAGCAGAGGGGATACGACATCGGCGTGGCTGAGACCGAGGATGCCCTTAGGGCGGAGGTCTCGGGGGTGTGTAGGAAGTACTGCTCCGAAGTATGGATCGAAGCCCTCAACCAAGCCGAGGTCGAGGCTTCATCCATGCTGAGGAAAGTAGAAAACATCTACTATCCCCCAGCCATCCGAGTCGATTCCTCTGTTGGTCATCCCACAGGCCCTCCACCCGATGTGACCGAGCAGTCGGGGAATGGTTCGGGTGCGGCTTCTCTCCCACTCTCCGCTCCCGAGACCCAAGTTAAGGAGGCTGAAGCGTGCAAGGAGGCTGCTCCTGATGCCACTCAACCACCTGCTACCGTCGAGGAGCCCGCCGAGAAGAAAGAGGCACCCAGGATGGAGCTTGTGCTCGCCAGTCTCCCCATTCCTCCTCCGGGTGACCCTAAAGGGTCGGATCCGAGCATTCCCGCGGGTGCCACAGAGCAGACCAAGGCCCCCCCAGCCGAGAAGATAGTGTTGAAGAAAAAGTAGGCCCTTGTGGGATTTTTTGATGTAGTGCTTCCTTTTAGTATTTGTTGTTTCTGTTTCTCTTCTTTTTTATTGTACTTTCACTATCTTGTTTCCAGTTTACATTAATGAAATGTGCAAGTAAATTTCCTGATTTCGTGGTGTTTCACAAATACAATGATGTATTTATTTAATGTGTTATCTATTATCATTGTTGTTTACTACTATCGTTGTTGATTAGATTTATTTTTGCCTTTACATACGGTTCTTCTAAAGAGTGACTAAAGATCATATGCTTCATCACGATAAGCCGTTGATTCCATCAATTATGCGAGCAATGAGAACGGGGTGAGTTATGTCAACACGTATACAGGTATCCCAAGCGGTTCTTAGGAGTTCATGCTGGGACAGAAGATAGCTCTTTGTGTTGAGATAGCCACTTATGAGTGCTTAGGCATCTCGGGAGCGTGTCAGCCTAGAGCTTTGCCTTCACCCTTGGTTCGAGTTAGCAACTTAGGAGCCGAGCAAAGGTTTAAAATTATTGCGTGCCCAGAAGGATTAAATGTTACACTAAAGAAAATTTCTCCCTTCTCCCTTTTTCCTTAATCAAGGGGGGTGGGTGATCCGAGAAATCGGGGGTAGCTCGGTTCTGTTTAATGCTTAGAAAAGAAATGAATCGTATTAATTTTTCCAAGACAGATGGTCCGAGGAGCCAGACATGGCTTGGATCAGTTTAATACTTAGGAAAAAAGGGATAACATTATTAATTTCTTCAAGGCAGGTGGTCCGAGGAACCAGGCATAGCTTGAATCAATTTAATACTTAGAATTAATGAATAACAGTATTAATTTCTTCAAGGCAGGTGGTCCGAGAAACCAGGCATAGTTTGAATCAGTTTAATACTTAGAATTAATGAATAACAGTATTAATTTCTTCAAGGCAGATGGTCCGAGGAACCAGGCATAACTTGAATCAGTTTAATACTTAGAATTAATGAATAACAGTATTAATTTCTTCAAGGTAGATGGTCCGAGGAACCAGGCATAGCTTGAATCAGTTTAATACTTAGAATTAATGAATAACAGTATTAATTTCTTCAAGGCAGGTGGTCCGAGGAACCAGGCATAGCTTGAATCAGTTTAATACTTAGAATTAATGAATAACAGTATTAATTTCTTCAAGGCAGATGGTCCGAGGAACCAGGCATAGCTTGAATCAGTTTAATACTTAGAATTAATGAATAACAGTATTAATTTCTTCAATGCAGGTGGTCCGAGGAACCAGGCATAGCTTGAATCAGTTTAATACTTAGAATTAATGAATAACAGTATTAATTTCTTCAAGGCAGATGGTCCGAGGAACCAGGCATAGCTTGAATCAGTTTAATACTTAGAATTAATGAATAACAGTATTAATTTCTTCAAGGCAGGTGGTCCGAGGAACCAGGCATAGCTTGAATCAGTTTAATACTTAGAATTAATAAATAACAGTATTAATTTCTTCAAGGCAGATGGTCCGAGGAACCAGGCATAGCTTGAATCAGTTTAATACTTAGAATTAATGAATAACAGTATTAATTTCTTCAAGGCAGGTGGTCCGAGGAACCAGGCATAGCTTGAATCAGTTTAATACTTAGAATTAATGAATAACAGTATTAATTTCTTCAAGGCAGGTGGTCCGAGGAACCAGGCATAGCTTGAATCAGTTTAATACTTAGACACGTGATAAGCATAACCGAGAATCATACAAGATATAATTGAGTAAAAGATAAAGGGCACTTTTATTAATAGTAGTACCTTTTCAGGTTGTTTACATTCCAAGGATGCAACACTGTTCTGTTTTCTAAATCCTGCAGGTAGTACGCTCCTATCCCGGCTACGGATATGATTTGGTACGGCCCCTCCCAGTTTGGTCCCAGTTTTCCCCAAGAGGGGTTCTTTGCCGAGCCGACAACTTTCCTCAATACCAGATCCCCTGCCGCTAAAGGCCTTGACTTTACATTTGCATCGTATCCTCGCTTGAGCCTATGCTAGTAAGAGGCCAACCGGACCATGGCGCATTCTCTTCTCTCATCAATCAGGTCTAGATTTTTCTCAAGTAGATTATCGTTGCTATCCGGAGTGAAGGAGCTAGTCCTTAGTGTAGGGAAGCCCGTCTCCAACGGAATAACTGCCTCGGCTCCATAAGTCAATGAAAAAGGGGTTTCGCCAGTAGACTTCCGAGGAGTGGTCCTGTAGGTCCACAGTACATGTGGCAATTCTTCGACCCATTTGGCCTTGGAGCTGTCCAGCCTCTTCTTTAGTCCATTTACAATAACTTTGTTCGTGGCCTCGGCTTGTCCATTCCCTTGAGGGTAGGCTGGGATGGAGTACCGATTCGTTATTCCTAATTTGCAGCAGTATCTTCGGAAAGATTTGCTGTCAAACTGAAGTCCGTTGTCGGAGACGAGTGTGTGCGGGACTCCGAATCGGGTGATGATATTCTTCCAAATGAACCTCTTCATGTCGGCATCTCGGATATTGGCCAATGGCTCTGCTTCGACCCATTTAGTAAAGTAATCTGTGCCGACGACTAGGTATTTTTTGTTCCCCGCTGCCCTGGGGAAAGGTCCAACAATATCCAAGCCCCATTGGGCAAAGGCCACGGACTGGATAAGGGGTTAAGCTCTCCTCCCGGCTGATGTATGCTCGGGGCGAACCTCTGGCATTGGTCGCACTTCCTCACATATTCCTGAGCTTCCCTATGCATGTTGGGCCACCAATACCCCTGCGTGAGGGCTCGATGAGATAGAGATCTACCCCCCGTGTGACTCCCACAGATTCCTTCATGAAGTTCCTCCAGGAGAACCTCAACGGCCTCGGGATGCACACACAATAAGTACGGTCCAGAGAAAGACCTTTTGTAGAGTTTCAGATCCTCGGACAGCCAGAACCGTGGTGACTTTCTTCGTATTTTATCAGCTTCCAACTTCGTTTCAGGCAATAAGTCATCTTTGAGAAAATGCACGATGGGGTCCATCCAACTGGGAGCCACTTCTGCCTGGTGAATAGTTGACACCACCTTCCCCAACCGACGGGGTTGTAAGAGATCCTCCACAAGAATCACCCTCGGCAAGTCTTGCGCCGAAGATGTTGCTAACGTCGCAAGGGAATCGGCATGTGCGTTTCTGCTTCTGGGGATCTGCATCAAGTTGAAAGACTTGAAACCAGATTGTAAGTGTTTAACCTGGTTAAGGTATTCTTGCATTCTTGGGTCCCTGGCCTCTAGTTCCCCTCGGACTTGGCCTACCACCAATCTGGAGTCCGAGAATATGTTTACATCTTTTCCTCCCATTCGCTGGATCATGGCCATCCCGACTAACAGGGCCTCATACTCTGTCTCATTGTTCGTGGCAGAGAAACCAAGTCTTAACGACTTTTCAATCGTGATATTCTCGGGCGAGATTAGAACCAGCCCCACTCCGGATCCTTTATGATTCGATGCGCCATCAACATATAGCCTCCATGGTGACACCCGCTCTATGGAGGTCACTCCAACTGAATTTTCATCCATGCGATGTTTACTTTCATCATCTTCCAATGGGGTCTCGGCAAACTCAGGTAGAAGGTTGGCGATGACCTGGCCTTTCACGGAAGTGCGGGGCATGTACTTGATGTCATAGGCCCCCAGCTTAGTCCCCCACTTCGCAATTCTTCCTGTATAATCAACGCTTCAAAGCAAGGCCTTGAGTGGCAATTGGGTCAAGACAACAACCGTATGCGCCTGAAAATAATGCGGCAATTTGCGTGTGGCATGCACTACGGCTAGGACGGCATTCTCCAACGGCAAGTATCTGATCTCGGCCTCATGGAGAGACTTACTAATATAGTACACGGGTCTCTGCACCCCATTGTCAACCCTTAGTAATACCAAGCTTACCGCATAAACGGTCACCGTGATGTAAGCAAATAAGACCTCATCCACGTCCGGTCTGGACATTATCGGTGGCCGAGACAGGTAGTCTTTCAATTGCTGAAAGGCTAAAGCACATTCCTCAGTCCACTCAAAGTCCTTCCACTTATTCAACAGAAGATAAAAGGGTCTGCATCTGTCAGCGGACCGGGCTATAAAGCGATTGAGGGCAGCGATCATTCCGGTCAGTCTCTGCACCTCTTTGGGATTCCGAGGTGGTTGTAAGATATTAATGGCCTGGATCTGGTTTGGGTTCACCTCAATTCCACGGTGAGTGACCATGTAGCCTAGGAACTTCCCCGAGCCTACCCCGAAAGAACATTTAGAGGCGTTGAGCCGCAATTTATGTCCTCTCAGAATTTCAAAAATGCATTCAAGGTCGGCGATGTGGTCAGACTCTTGTCTGCTCTTGACTACCATATCATCGATGTAGATTTCGATATTTTTACCCAACTGAGGCTCGAACATTCTGGTCATCATCCTCTGATACGTGGACCCCGCATTTTTAAGTCTGAATGGCATCACTTTGTAATGATAGTTGCCAATCGGCGTGACAAAAGCCGTCTTCTCCTGGTCTTCCCCGGCTAGGGGTATCTGGTGGTATCCTTGGAAGGCATCCAAGAAACTCATCCGGGGATGCCCCACGGTTGCGTCCACCAGTTGATCAATCCTAGGCATGGTGAAGGGATCCTTTGGGCAGGCTTTGTTCAGATCCGAATAATCCACGCAAACCTGCCATTTGCCATTCTTTTTCTTCACTACTACGGTGTTAGCTAACCAGTCGGGGTAGAACACTTCTTTGATAGCCCCAGCCTGTTTTAGCTTATCCACCTCCTCCCTAACAGCATCAGAATGTTCCCTTGAGGATCGCCGAGGAGGTTGTTTTTTAGGAAGAGCAGACGGACTTACGTTCAGATGATGGCAGATGAAATTTGGATCCACTCCCGGGGCCTCATAAGCATTCCAAGCAAATACATCGATATTGCGCCTTAGGAAATGCAATAGCTCCTCCCTATCTTGAATAGGCAGTTAGGTGCCGATTTGAAAAAATTTCTCCGAGTCCCCATCAATAAGAACTTTCACCAGATCCTCACACTTCGCCTCCTCGGCCCCTACGTCAGATATTGGGACCGTTGACTTTAATTGCTAGGGATCCTCGCTGGCCAGGTCCGAGGACCCTGATTCTGGTTGGTGCATAATGGCCGCTACCAGACACTGCCTGGCCACGGTCTGACTCCCGAGCAACTCCTCAACTTGGTCCCCGGATGGGTATTTGATTTTTAGGTGAAGGGTGGATGAAACTGCCCCGAGGGCGTAGAGCCAAGGTCGCGCCATGATAGCTGTATATGGTGAGAAGGCATCCACCACGATAAAGTCTACCTCCACCACCTCCGAGCCAGCCTGAACAGGCAATCTGATCTGTCCCCTCGGAACAACTACTCTCCTATCGAAACCGACCAAAGGTGAGTCATAGCTGGTCAGATCCTCATGCTTGAGATTGAGGCCCCTATACAGGTCTGGGTACTTAATTTCAGCCCCACTGCCTTGATCTACCAGTACTCTTTTCACATCATAACCCCCTATCCTAAGAGTTATCACCAATGCATCATCGTGGGGCTGTATGGTCCCGGCCTTGTCCTCGTCCGAGAAGCTCAGCATGGGTTGGGGGTTCAATCTGGCCCTCTTTGGCTCCTGCCCAGGATCCCCAGGATACACTCCAGCCACCGTCATTATCCTGGAGGGGCACGACCCTGTCCTGCCAGGTGCGGCGAGGATGACGTTGATTGTTCCTAAGGGAGGTCTGGAGGAATTATTACCTGGAACCCCTACGCCGGTCTGGCCTCCCTATCCGTTAGGCTGAGATAGGAATTGTTTCAACCTGCCCTCTCGGATCAGTTGTTGCAAATGGCTCCATAGAGTCCTGCAGTCCTCGGTCGTATGCCTGGGCTCTCTATGATACTGACAATGCAGGCTCTGGTTACGTTTCGAGATGTCTCCGCTCATCTTGTTCGGCCATCTGAAGTATGGCTCGTTCTTAATCTTCTCCAAGATCTGGTGCACTGGTTCTCGGAACACAGTGTTAACTGTCTGGGTGGCTCTAGACCCAGCTTCCCCTCCAAATTCTCGCCGAGGCGGTTATTGCCGTAACGATCCGACCTGAAATCCCTTCTCTCCTGAGGGATAACCTTACTCTTCCCTTTCTCCTGCAACTGATCTTCCTCGACCCTCTTATACTTGTCAATGCGATCCATGAGCTGGCGCACACTGACCACTGGCTTTCCTGTCAGGGACCTCCGTAAACCATGGTCGGCTGGCAGACCGACCTTAAAAGTTCTGATGGCCACATCATCGAAGTCACCCTCGATCTCGTTGAACATCTCCCAGTACCGATCCGAATACGTTCTCAGAGTTTCTCCCTCTCTCATGGATAAAGACAGCAAAGAATCCAGAGGCCGAGGAACCCTACTGTTCGTGATGAAGCGGGATCCAAAAGCTTGAGTGAGCTCTTGGAAAAAGTTGATGGAACCCGTTCTGAGGCCGTCAAACCATCTCATCGCCACAGGACCCAAACTGGACGGGAACACCTTGCACATCAAAGTCTCGTTATGAGAGTATACCGCCATCTTCTGATTAAAATAGCTAACATGCTCAACTGGATCGGTACGGCTGTTGTAGAGGGTGAATGTTGGTTGGGTGAACCGCTTGGGGAGTCGCCCTGCATCAACCCGGCGTGTGAAGGGTGATTTGGATATCCGATCGAGGGCCTTGCTCATGGCGTCGTTTCCCAATCCCCTAGAAGACGCGCCTCCGCCCCTGCGTCCTCGGTGATTGTCCTCCTCGTAAGAGAAGGTCTCGCTCGGGGGCGTACGTGACCTGTACCTGTAGTTGTCATCTCCTTCTCCATCGGAGGAAGGATCAGAACCTGAAGGACTTCTCTTCCTTCGCTCCCGTCGCAACTTCCTCTTCAAATGATCAATCTCCTTCTGCATGGCTTTAGCACGGTTGTCCTGCGAGACCTGGCTATCGCCCCTAGACTGACCCTCGCCAGCACAGGTGGTATGCACGCTTCCTTCCTGGCCTTCTTGGAAGTGTTCTTCCTTTTGAGATCCCAAAGATTCTTGATGGTGTGGACCTGAGCCAGCCATGTTAAAGAACCTAACTATTCTAGACAACTAGCCCTTCCCACAGACGGCGCCAATTGTAGGGACACAATTTTGAGTTACCAGCCCAACGATGGATAGATTAGCCCAAAAGGGCCCCTAAGCAATGAATTTGTAGAGAGTAGGTTGAGAAGGACTGGACTAGGAATGATTCAGCTCTTCAAATGGTTGGGACTAGCTCCTCCACCATCCTCAAATTCTGTTTTACACTTACAATCTTATATTCGTTCTACGTCCGAGGCTCTCTCTATCTTTCGTTCTCCCTTTTTTCTTTTTACACCCCCCTTTTCTTAGCCATCCACGTGTAGATCGTTTCCTTCCTCTTTGGACATTTGTCACCCAGTTTTTTCCAGAAGTTGCTTCGTAGAAGCAACGGGACACTTTGCTACTGTTCAGATGTCCTCTCCACATAAATGCGGCCAGAAGATTAGCTGTGGGGCATTCAATACGGGGTTGGCAGCCTTTCTCCTTGATATTTTGGGATATTTTCTGGATGTGTGGATCTACTACGTTCGACAAAGCCAGTGGAGATTCCTTGGGCACTTTTCTGACCGGCCGGTTTTCAAGGTTTATCTATACCTCGACCGTCCGAGGTGTTAATGTTCTCGGACAGACGGTCGATCTCTCCCAAGTCTTGTTCAGATTCCCCTCCGCTTATCTCGGTCATTATAGATCAGACTAGGTAGTCCTCGGCTGGGCCATGGTCCTCGGCGTGCAATTTTGGTCCAACACACGAGCCTATGATTCTCGTTATTTGGGCTCCACACCCAGGCCCATCATCTCTGTCGATATTTTTGCCCCCACATATATATATATATATATATATATATATTTGCTAAGTATAAAAAAAATAAAAATTAAAAATTGACAAGTGAGGGTGGTCCTGTGACCACACCACTGCCCGGTTGGTAGCCTGCAGTCTGTGTAAGCACTTGAACTTTATTTAAACTTTCAAGAAAAAAAAAAAAAAGTGACCTTTAAATTACCTTTTTTTTGGAATTTAAGGAATATTCTAATGGTTCTAGCATCTCTTGTGGTGCTTGGACCCTATGGTCCGAACCCCACCAACCCCGCACCTCCTATTATACCAAGCAAAAAGAGTAATCTTTCTCTAGTTTTTTGGTTAAAAACAAGTAATCCATTAAAATGATCTTTGAGGAAGTATGCATCCATAAATAACTTCTTTTTTTTTTCTTTTACATCTAAGAAAATTGTCACCTTGTGAATTTGAGATTTATGTTATTGATTACTGCAACAAGAATGTTTCCTAAGATACCAAATGACTATTACTTTAACGAATCTAACGATGGGATTGGGTTGCCACAATGTTTTTCTTAAAAAGGAAAATTCAAAATCAAAATCGAAACGGTAGAAAATTTTATCGATAATAAAGCTAAATCCTTCACTGTACATCTTTATTGATCTCATCTCCCTATTAAGAAAGATGAGCCGCATCCATTCCACACAGACGTGGAATCAATATTACATGCATAATATATATATATATATATATATATATATTTATATATATATGGCTTTAGTCTGCATGATGTGTGCACTTGGCTCTAGCCTCTTCAACTTCAAGGATCCTACCAGCAGTAGAAGATAACAATAATCCAAACGCATTTTCATTCGCTAAATCAATGGCTATAATAATATAGTTTTTTTTTTTTTTTTTTACATTGATAGCGGAAAGTAGAGTGTGGAGATTTAAACCATGAATATTTTTGTTGCAATAAGAAAAAAGTAGCAACCAGTTAGCTACAAGGCTAATAAAATAGCCATATTAAAAAATGAAACTCAAAGAAGTACGTAAAAAAGTGACCGCAAGCATGAGGTTCTTTTTTCATTTAGCAAATAATTAAATAAATAGACTTGATTCTAAAAATACAAATAAAAATAAATAAATAACTTGGAGTTTACACTTAACTTCTGTTTTTTTTTTTTTTTTTTTGGAGGGGGGATTTCTATGAATTACTAAAGCATTTATTTAATATTGGATATATGCAAATTTCTCATCTCATATGTTCGGCCAATTTCCACTCATGAATTCGTGAAAATTCAATCGATTTTTTGCCAACTTCACTCTACTCACACTTTCTCTCCCTCTCCCTTCAATCCAAAATAGCAATAAAAAAAAAAAAGGTGTAATTATTCAGTACTCTAGAAGCACAATAAATATGCGTTCCCTACGTTCACATGAATAGTGAGTCTTTTTTTTTTTTTTTTGAGAAATAAACACACACAAAAAAGAGAAAAAGAGATTCTAACACAAAAGAACACCACAATTTAATTATAAAAAAGGAAAGTGCCAACTTTTTCATTCTTTCTATTTCAAAGTAAATTCTTGTCACACGGTTGGAACTTGGTAGTTGGTACACACGTCGCAATTTCTCGTTATTTTCCCAGTACTGGACCTACTACCACGAAAGGTTCGAGAAGGAATTGACTCTAGTCTGTAGTTATACAATTCTAATCCAGGAAAAAACCAAAATTCAATTTCGGGGGCTAAAAGCATAAATAAATAAAAAACATAGAATTCTAAAATAAAAAATATACTAAAGTTCAAGATTAAATTATCATATGAAAAAATTTTGGTCTCGTGTATATGACAGTCTTGTCCAATGGTAATCACAAAAGTAAAGTCCTGTGTCTGCATAGCGATTTAATTGCGTCCAAATGCAAATTAGAGTCTCTGTATTTATTGGCAAATACATATGCATCTTGTCGACCACGGCTTTCGGATCCAACCCCCAGCCCACTCGTAGTCTTGGAGAAGTGAAATGATTTTGTTTATTTGTTAATTGTGTGTGATTTTAGGGTGGATGTGTGCATATATGCTTTTTCATTTATTTTTTATTCATTCAAAAGAGTGATCATTATTCATTAACCATTGGATTTCTAAGGCGTAATTAGTCATATCTTTAATTGAATTTATCTTCCAATTTGAGCTAAGGAATTTCCTAATGGGTTCCTACGCTAGACTAAGGTCTAACATTGTGGCTCAAACAAGATGACAAGAGCTCAGAAGTTTGTTGTGAAGAAAGTGTTAGGCACCCTCACAATATCCGTATTTTGATGGTCCCTTGTTTTGATTCATTCCTATAGTCCACTGTTTGAAAAGTAACTTATATTCAACATGAAATTTTTGAAAATGAACTTTATACGCTTTTATTAATTCAAACAAGGCCAATGGTTTTTGAATTATATACATCTGACCTTGCTCCTTTAGCAGAGCATATCAAACTTAATTTTATTCTCACGTGGATTTTTCTCATGTAAAAGGAAAATAAGAAAAACAAATGGTGGAATTTTTGGGGTTGATGGCTTGATTTTGAAATCTCTATTAGCTCAATTAATTTTATCCCATAGACAAAGCACCACTTTCAAATTTTGAAATTAATTTTCGAAAAAATGGTTTTTATGGAAAATAAACTTTTAAAAAAAGGATTTTCAAGAAAACATTTTATTCTTTTTTCTTTGGATTTTTGGAAAATCATGGTTTTTTTCATGGAAATTGTTTTTAGATTTTTTTAAGGGAAAACTTGCTCTGTAATGGGTCACGATGGGTGGTGGGTTCTTTATTTTTATTTTTTTAACCGGTGGTGGTTAGTGGCAGTGGGTGTGGCGGCAGAGAAGAGAAAAAGATGGAGAAGAAGATAGAGAAAAAGGAGAGACTAAGAATAAAAAAATAATATTTAAATGAAGTTTTAAAAAAAAATAGAAGATTTGATGTAGGATATATTGTAAAGTGGAGTGTTAAAATATATAAAGTAGGGTTTTGCATTGCTAAAAGCTAAATTTTTTTGAGATCTTTGATGTAAATGCTCTTAGTTCCACTACTGTTGTTATAGCAAAAGGAAGAAAAAATCGAGATGCTTAACAAAATCAACAAGAAAAAGAAAGAATAATGAGAAAGGGATAAAGGATCTCAATGTTTGGAAGGTGGGAAAACGAGAGGAAAGCCTAAGAAAATCAACAAGAAATGGAAAGAGGAGAAAGGGAGAGAAAGTTGTTAGGCAGCTGTGTTTTTTCTTTTTTGATAAGTATTAGGTAACTGTGTTAGGTATTAGGGTTTTGATTTTGTTATGTTTTTTTTTATAAATGTAAATGGGTAACCCACAAAGTACCCAATGGGTTTATTTATTAAGACTCATTTAATTGAATACTCAATTAGGTCTTTACCCATTTAACCCAAATGTTTATTTGGGTTAAATCAAGACTTATCTAAATTAAGTGGGTAATGGGTGGGTAAATGAGTTTGGATAAAAACTGCCACTCCTATGTATGAGTAATGCTACAACTATAAATTTTACAATATTTTTACAAATTTTTGATATAACCAATTCTTACGAGTTCTCATCATGTGCCCACTACAAGCTTCATTTTTTTACTGACCAATAATCATTCATTACACCAGCAGTTTATAAAAAAATGTTGTAATATAATTTGAAACTCTAGCACTTTCAATCATATGTCAAAAGATTTGGAATATCCATTTAGGGTTGGAAAAAAAATACACACACACACACACACACACACACACACACACACACACACACACACACACATATATAAGCACACACGTTGCGCGTGCTCAGAGGCTCTTCTATTTTCTTTTGGATAAAGGTTAATAATTTGCATTTATTATAATTTGAAAATATATATTTTTATTTTTCAAACAAATAAAAAATATAAACTTTAAAGATAAGTAATAATTTCTTTTTTGAACGTGTGTTTGAAAGTGGTGTAGTGATATAGAGAAAAATTTGGGTAGGAAAAATAAGATAAACGTGAATGGAAAGAAGGTTAACTTTTTTTAAGAGTTCTCTTAGTTTTTTGTTTTTTAAATTGGGGTTGTTTTTCTTTTATTTGGATGAAAAAGGAATTAAAAAATGCTAAATTTTAGGGAATAAAAAGATGAAAGTGAAGAGGAAAAAATCCTATATTTTAGGAGTTCTCTTTTTAAATTGAAAATAAAATTGTTATTTAACATTTATGATAAAAGAAGTTACCTTTCATTAATGAGCATATTTTTAAACCAAATAAAAGTTCAGTTCATAAAGGAGAATCCTCTTATAGATAGTATAGATATAACAACTGTTATTTAAGATTAACTTTTAAACGTAGAGTTCATAACAATTTCACAAAATTGCCCAAATAACCTAACACCTCACACATGGCTTATTTAAAAAAAAAAAAATTTTTAATTATAGATTGTGGTGGGCTTATTGTTAAGCGATGGGTGTGATAACTAATTTAAAATTATTGTGAATTTATTATCGTGTCCCTAGCTTTATTACTAAACATATACAATTATTTGCAAATTCCTTTGTTTTGGATCTTAGTAATGATACTTTTTGTGATGTTTGTTGATCACACCCATCCCTCCAACCCACTATCAAATTATAAAAAAATAAATATTCAGAGAACCGCCTGCAAGAATTCTATTTCCTTAATCTACTGGGGTGGTTTTATTGCTAAAGCAAATTTAGTCACTTCAACTATAGTATTTTTTTTTTTTTTAATATAAATCCTAAAGTTCATAGCCTTAAACAGATTATTGGACTAGTCAAATGGAGGTTTATTAAAGAAATTTGTGAAAGCCTAGTTGTATAAGCAAGTGATCAATTTGTAATTTTGTATGCGTAGTACGAGAAACATTATCTCCACATAACTTCAGATTTATAGGTCCCAAAGAGAAAAAATCTTGTGAGGATAGAAACCATGCAGAAATGGTACATTTATAGACATCCATATACCCTTTCATGAAGGGTTATGAACCTATAGATATATATACAATGCTTTAGAGCATTGGAATTGGTGGTGCTAAAAAATCATATTGCTATTTTTAGCACCATCAATACTAAAAAGTCAGGGATAGACCCAGGTGAGGGTTCAGGCCTCCCAAGTCCAAACCCTTGGTTGACATATGTCATGCTTATCACTGAGGCCGAGGACCAAAATTTATTAATGGGTACAAAATTTGATGTCTACAATACCTAGTTTTGATCTTGTAAGCATAGGATGAGTATTAATAGGAAGAGAAGAGGGTTGAGCAGATGATGTAAAAGCAGATATATTAGGAACTGAAGAAGAGTACTAGAATGAGATGATGAAGGAAGAGAAAATAATGGTGGATCAGGAACACAGGAGCTAGACACCGTAGAATGAAAAATATCTAAAGGAAAAGAATTTGTAGAAGTAGACAAATGAGAGGTGGAAGAGGATAGCAAGGTAGAAGAAGAACTAGGAAGAGTGGAATTGACAAAAAAACCAATCAAACTCGATAGTAGTAGAGAAAGGAACATTGGCATTAGCAAGATTAGACCTGTCAGCAAAAAGAAAAACACTCTCATTGAACAAAGCATAGCAAGTAGTGTATATCTTATTTGTAGTAGGGTCCAAACACATATAACCTTTGGACAAAGGAGGGTACCCGAAAAACACACTCCACAAACCTAGGCTGAAGTTTATGTTTGTTATAGGAAAGATAGGGGTAGCAAGCACAGCTAAATGTCCTAAGTGCTGACAAAGGTGGTGAAACAAAATTAACCTTTTCCCAAGGAGAGATAAATCCAAGAACAAATGAAGACAGCCCATTGATAAGAAATGATGCAATGGAAAAGGCATAGAACCAAAAATTCATTGGTAAGTGAGATGGATACAACATTGCTAAACCAATTTCTACAATGTGCCTATGTTTCCTTTTTAAGACACCATTTTGTTGAGGGACATGAGGGCAGGAAGTTTGGTGAAGAATACCATTATCAGGACAAAAACTTTGAAACCGAGAATTGAGATACTCTCCACCATTATCAGACCCAAGTATTTTGATTTTAGAAGAGTATTGAGTTTCAACCAAATTCTTAAAATGCTTAAACACAGCAAACAACTCAGATTTTTGTTTAAGTAAAAAGAACTAGGTATACCTAGTGTAATCATCAATGAACACAACATAGTAAGAGTAGTCAAACAAAGATGAAATGGAAGCAGGACCCCAAACATCAGAATGCACAATTTGAAGCACAGAAGTAGATTGAAAATCATGTTTATTAAAAAGAAATCTATGCATCTTTGCACTAATACAAGAAGTACAAGATGAGCAACACTTGTCAATCTTATTAAAAGTAAAAGCATGATTTACAAATTGTATAGCAGAGTGAAGAAGTTTTGCAGTTGGATGTCTAAACCTTTAGTGCCAAAGCGAGATTTTTTTTTTTTTTATAATTATTATATATTTTATTCTGTAGTTTGGCCCCCCTGCCAAAATCTTAGGCCCCCTACTCTCCAATCAGTCTAGCTAGCATAACCCAAATAGCAACTAATCAACCTAAAAACAATATAAACATTCACAATGATGATTGTATTTTAGCAAAAAGATTATTTTTCTACCAAAGATCCAAAAAATCATATATTATTAGAGAAGTTAAAGCTAAATTTTTTATAACTATAGTAAACTGGTATATATACCAGTTAACTGTAGTAAGTTATTAAAAATAAAATATAATATTTTATTAAGATTATATCTCTTCTTTCAATTAAAAAACTCAAATTCTCTCTCTTCCTTTACTATTTTAGTGAGATGTTTATATTATTTTAAATAAAGCGATAAATAAAATAAAATATTTGATATTGGGTATATTGTAAAGTAAGGTGGTAAAGAAAGAGAAAAAGCTAAGAGCAAAGAAATTTGGGCGAAGGAGAAAGAATGAAAGAAAGAAAAGCGAAAAAAAGAAAGGAAAAAAAAAAAAAAGCATAAAAGAGAAGAAAGAAGCGTACAAACTGAAGAAAGAAAGAAAGAAAGAAAAGTAGAGTGTTTGCACCTTTTTTTGACGTGGAATTGATATTGAGTTGGGTCCCACATGTTTGCCAAAATTTACAAGAGTGCCACATAACTTATAACTCATTATTCAAAACAACAAAAACTTGTTTTCAATTTTCATCACCCAAACTTAGTTTTTTGAGTGTTGGGGATGAAAATTGAGTTATTAGAACAAAACCAAACAAGCTTACAGTAGGGTCCACAAATTTTGAGAATTTAATGATAAAAATTGAGTATTGAGTGATGATTTTGCCTAAACCAAACAACTCCTTAGAATATTTTAATGATTCACTCTCTGAGCAACATTAGTTATTGTTCAAAATTCAAATAAAAGGCCTGAAGCAAGAGAAACCATCCCTACCTTACCAAAATCAACGACTTCAACTATACATAGTCAACCATGTGTATGCCTAAAATTGCCAAGCACTTTCCCTCATATTCTAGATTCTTGAAGCTTTTTCTCAATGTCCTTATCAACGACTTTGACACTACTATGTCATACATACGATCCGTTATCATCATTTATTTATTTTATTTATTTATTTATTATATTTATCTATATATATATATATATATTAAAAATCGAAGCCTCTGAAACTTCTATAATTTTTCACATCATCATTTTAATTTATAATATTTTTTAATTTTTAAAACTAAATAGTGAGAGAGTCCTAACAGAAGTCTCGCTCCCTCTTTTTTCCTCATCATTTTAATTTATAAAAAATTTTAATTTGTTAAACTAAATAGTGAGAGAGTCCTAATAGGAGTCTCTCTCTTTTTTCCTTAATCCTAATAGGAGTCTCTTTTTTTTTGAGCAAAAAAGTAAGCGAGATATTATTAAAAAAAAAAAATCAAGGTACATCTGATTGGAATATAGAATCCAAATCACTAGGTAAATCTTCTACCCAAACATCAGTATCTGCAGCTAAAGCCGCTCGTTTAGCAAGGCCATGAGCCAACCGATTCCCATCCCGTTTAACATGCTGAAAATGACATTGCCACAATAGACCACCCAGCCGTTTTGTTTCATCTAAAATGTGTCCATAAAGAGTATAACATCGATCAGAAACTCGCAAAGCCTGAATAATAGGAGTCTCTTTTTTTTTTTTCACGTGAGTCTTTTTTTTTTTTTAACCTAAAGTGAGCCCTTAAAAAAAAAAAAACTAATTGAGGTCTAATTTAAAAAAAAAATATTTTTTTTTAATCCTAATTCTAACGTAAGTCTTTCAAAAAGTTAAAATTTTCAGTTTTATATTATATATAGATATTATTATCTATATATATATATATATATAAAACCGAAACCTCTAAAACTCCCACAATTTTCCACATCATCATTTTAATTTATAATTTTTTTAATTTTTAAAACTAAATAGTGAGAGAATCCTAACAGGAGTCTCTCTCCCTCTTTTTTCCTCATCATTTTAATTTATAAAAAATTTTAATTTGTTAAACTAAATAGTGAGAGAGTCCTAATAGAAGTCTCTCTCTTTTTTTCCTTAATCCTAATAGGACTCTTTTTTTTTTTTTTCACGTGAGTCTTTTTTTTTTTAACCTAAAGTGAGCCCTTAAAAAAAAACTAACGTGAGGTCTAATTAAAAAAAATTATTTTTTAATCCTAATTCTAATAAAAGTCTTTCAAAAAGTTAAAATTTTCAGTTTTATATTATATATAGATAATAACAATAATGTAGCAAGCTCTAAGAATACGAGAATGCAATTTGTAGATCTACTATCAAGATAACATAGATTAGATTGGTAGTGGATAGTAGATATAATTGCAGTTGAATTATGTAAAGTTATCACCATAGTATTTTTCTAAATGTGTTATGTGAAACTAATGATATGAAAGAAAAAGAATTTTTCTAAATCATTATATTGAAGAAATTAGTTATTTTCATTCATTTTCAAATTATACATTTTTAAAATTTAAGTCATATACCTTTAAGTAAAATAAGTATTTTTAATTTTTATTTAACTATTCCGTGCATCGCACGGGCTAGCGACTAATTAACTATATAAAAGAAGCCAATAGGCTCATGAATAGTTTCTTTGATTTATTCAACCGGTAAGCTGCCTTTTTTCTTTTTCTTTTTCTTTTTTTTTCCTTCAAGTACACCAATTTAGTTTAGTTTTTTTCTTTTTTCTTTTTAAGGATTTTTATAGGTTTACTTTATAAGCTTACGTTGTAGACATACAAAAAGCGGTAAATATTATACACATATGCAAAAAAGAAAATGGTAAATATTATACAAATTTTGCAAATATATACAAAATTTGTCAATTTTATGTGTTTATAATATAAATTTACACTATAAGTACAATGTATACATAAAGATATTATGAAAATATTGTGACGCATATATCAATTTTTTATGGGTCAAATCTATATATAAAAAGAGTGAATAAGAAAAGTTACAGTAGCTTCACTACAGTAGTTTTGGTTTGTTCAATTTTCACTATTTCACTAGCTGTTTTTTTTTTTTTTTTTTTTTTGAATGCGTAAAGTTGCAATAGATTTACTACATTGTTTTTTGTTTGTCCAATTCGCTCTGTTTCACATAATAATAAAATATTAACACAACAAATTGGTACAATATTTTCACAATTATTGAGGTGTTAATTACTTAATTTCTTATAGGTCAAAATAAAATAATAAAATATCATACTGAAACCAATCACAACTAAAATAATGGTATTGTAAAAAAAAAAGTGCTACATTCACAATATTTTTCACAACACTTTCATAACAAATCATAGGTGGTAAATTGTTATTGGTTCTAATTTAAATTTATCAATGAAACTATTTTTTCGCTCACCAATAACAACCTGTAACTAGGGGCATAGGCAAGATTTTTCCCCTAAGGGAGCCAAATCATGTATTTATAGATTAGTCATAACTCATAACTAATAATTATATTTTATTAGTGAAATATAACTATAACTATAATGAGAATGAGAAAAAATATATATAACTATGAGGAAAACAAATTGGTGATTTAAGAAAAAAATCAAATCTTGTGAAAAAAATGATGATTGTGGGATGATGATGAGAGAAATAAATAAATTAAATTTGAAGACTAACAATGAAAAAGAAAAACACACCAATTCAAGCAACACACATTGCATTTCACAATTGTAATCAATTTGTATTCTTAGAAAAAAAAAAGTAAAAAGAAAGGCATCTGGAGGCTAGGGATTTATTTGTTCTTGGTAAAAATCTGTGTTTTGTTTGTGTGTACACTTGAGAAACTAACTAAATATTGGAATTGTAAATAGCTAAATGCAGTCATTGCTAGATTTTAAAGGAAAAAACATAAAAGCTAACACTGGACTAACCTTTGTGGCATTTTTTTAAGGAAATTCATAAGTTTTCATTATCCAAAAACAAAGTAAAACAACAATAAAAAATGAGCATGAACTCTGAAGATGATGAACATCCATAGCTAATTGAACTCTAAAACTAGGGACTATCTTGTATCCCATAGTTTAGAAAACTCCAGTTTTTGGCAATGTAAGGCAAGTAGGTGGACTGCTTGGTTATCTTCGCTTTTAATATGATATGATTTAAACTAAGTTAAGAGTAATCTTGCCTAAGTCAAGACCAATCCTCTTCCATTGACAACATGAACACTCTGTAAAAATGTTTGGAGGGGCCAATCATTACATTTTGTGGGGGCCCAATTTATATTTATACAATACTATAAGAGGGTATCAAAAGTTTTGGGGGGTGCCATTGCTCCCCAAGGCTATATGTTCCTCCGCCCTGCATGTAACAACCTACTACTTATGATTTGTTATGAAAATGTCGTGGACATAACTTTTTTTTTTGGGTGAAAATGTTAAGATATCTTATTATCATCACAATATTTTCAAAATTGCTGAACTATCAATTCTTTATAAGTCAAAATAAAATATAACAAAATTATAAAGGTATTACAAAAATGTTGTGTCATTCTGTTGTGTTTTTAGAAATTTTTTATTGGTTTAGTTAGCTTTGTTGAGCCAAAATTCACTATTTCACATACAATTTTCTTGGGTTGACTTTTTCTATTTTTTTCTTTGTGCACCATTTTAAGTAAAAAGTAAAAACACATAGTTTTACACACAAAAACAAAAACAAAAACTTAGGATAAAAACACTTTTCATCCTTTAAGTTTGGGGTAGTTTACAATTCCACCTTAAACTTTAAAATCAAACAAATTTTCCTTTAATATTTTAGAAAAGAGAAAATATATCATATTGTTATTCTCTTAGTTAAACCCTAATGAAAACTTATGATTCTTAAAATATTTTATTGTGTAATCTCTAAAATATTCCCATTAAATTTTAATATCTCAAAAATTTTCTTCATGTATTTTGAGTTTTAGATAGTAGTAATTCTTGAAAAGTTGGAATGATGATATAAGGTGTTTTATTTGTTATCTAAAGAACATTGATTTTTTAGGTTTAAATTTTCGAAACTTATAATTTATCTAATGGAAATTTGATGACACATGCATTTTGTTATCTTTTATTTATTTATTTTAATTTTCTTGGCAAGACTCAGTTGTTTATTATTGTAAGATAATGATATTCATTATTATTCTTAGAAGTTTTTAGTGAGTGGATATATTGCCTTTAGCAAATAGGTACTAAAAAAATATTATAATATATTTATATTTATATTTTAAATAGTTACCCTAACTTTATAATTGATCAAAATTCTTATACGAATAAGATTAACTTTTTATGACATAATTATCAAAATTCTTAAAATTAATGTCTCTTTTGATTAATATAAATCTCTATATACTTTAAAAATCAAATGATTTATGCCTTTGTTTTGTAATACAAATAAAATATAGAATTAACCTTAATCACTACTCTTTTTCCACGGCAAGCATGACTTTAATCACTACTCTTTTTCCACGGCAAGCACGTGCAAACATTAATGTGAATTGTGATCTCTGTACCTCTTTAAATTAAATTAAATTAACCAACAGCTTGTGTCCCTCAACATAAATTTCATAGATGAATTCATCCATAGCGTCCCCATATAGCTCCGAGCATGCAATCGCCATGCAAAAACTATCTAGGCACTTACTAGCCCCATTATTGCTTCATGATTCTAAATTTGTCCAGAGTCAACTCATTGATATTGTATCAAATATGTGTAATGTATTTTATATAGTTAACATAGAGAAACGTTCATAAAAAAAAAAAAAAAAAAAAAAAAAAAAGTTAACATAGAGAAACTACTATGTCTATGTTTAATAAGTTTAAGGATGAAAATTTTCATTTTTATTCATTGTGTTCCATTTCATGTTTCACAAATTATGATATGTTTAGTGTCTTCTCTTTTCCTTTTTCATCTCAATTAACGGAAGCAATTTCATTGATATTAACAGCTCAACATGCAATGTTATCCTATGCCCACCTCCACGGCAAAACTGAGAGAGGAACCATCTGAATTATTTTTGGTTTATATATGCTGACTTGTTTTACCAATAACCGGTATCCACTAAAACTAATTAAATGAACGGTTAAGATCAAAACAACACTGAATTAATTATTAAGATTTGTGTGGATACCATATCCCCCAAAAAATAAAGGAGGTACAGTCGAATGACTTTATTTATGATATGATATCTTTTTTTTTTTTTTTTTGGAACTAGTTTATCTCCACTATTTTACACTAATATTTATAATTAATGTGATAATATTTGTATTTTAAAAAAATTAAAAAAAATGTCCACATTTTATACATGAAATTAGATTTTTTTTTTAAATGTAAAAAAAGTTAAGGGTAAGAGTATCACTATTAGTTCATTACCCGATTACCTATTCTGATTCAAATGAGGAGGAAACTCAATATACCTTTTCCAAATCGGGAACTATAAATAGAAAAAGAAAAAGCATTTAATTGTCATTTTCTTTTATGTTATTACCTTTTCCCTTTTCATTTCATATCACGTTAACATGGTGTTTGATAATTTGATTATGGCCAACGCTAGCTGCTTACCAAGTCCAAGATACCATTCTTCTCAAAAAAAAAACCAAAAGTCCAAGATACCATGAAACAGTGCGTATCTACGGTGCGTATCTCCGAAAAAAAAGTCCAAGATACCAAGATACCTGCACAGGCACAGCCTTTAATGAAACGGTACGTATCTCCGAAACATTTTGCGTTCAGCTGGAGTTTATTTGCGCGTTTACTTGCATCCGGGTCCCACTTGGCCAGCCCCCGAAGGCTTTATTTTTTCTCTTATCTTCTTTTTTTAAGTTCTGCTTTTTGGATGAGTAAGGTATAACACTATAGATTCAGCCAAAATACAGTATAGAGAGCTAAAGATTACCAATCAAACAAACACAACTTCAAGGTGCTTTACCAACCTTCACTTCAGCTACCTAGAGCAGACCTGTGGGCATCATAATGCTTTATAATTTCCACTGATTCTGGTCATTCATTGGCTGCGTGTAAAAAGATTCTACAAAAAGAAAAAGATAGGTAAAGAGATACAGTCCTCAAAGGCTCAAACCCCACATCTCACACAATAAAGTTTGGTAAAGAAAAATGACCTTAAAACCCCAAATATCTATGTTGCCTGTGGATAAGTTTGTGTTTGAGCAAAGCATTTACCAATTGAAGAAATTAATTGTGGTCACTAATTCATGGCTTCAAACCAGAACCTTCACAACTTTATTTTCTTGCTAATATTCTCATGCTTGCTTACTTTCTTTGCTGAAGCAAGGGATACTCTCAAAGCAGGCGACTCTCTCGATTCCTCAAGCTACCTAGTTTCTTCAAAAAGAGCATTTACTTTGGGGTTCTTCCGCCCCTGCATCAACACCAACAACAGCTACTTAGGAATATGGTTCACCAATGATCAGGAAAAAAGAGTTTGGGTTGGCAACAGAAACGTATCTGTTGTCAACACTTCTGCTGTTCTTACTTTGGAGACCACAGGGAGCCTCAAAATTATGGCGCAAGGTGGAGATGCAGTAACTTATCTTTCTCCTGCTCAAGTCACCAACTACAATAGTACTAATACTATCAGTGCTACCCTATTGGATTCCGGGAACTTTGTTCTGCAAGAGTTGAACTCGAATGGAACTCTGAAAAGGGTTTTGTGGCAAAGTTTTGATAAGCCTACAGACTCACTTCTGCCCAAGATGAAATTAGGTATTAACCACAAGAATAGAAGTGCTTGGTCGCTTACCTCATGGTTAAACAATCTTATACCAGCTCCAGGGCCTTTTAGTCTTGAATGGGATCCTAAGGGACACCAAATGATCATTCGGCGACACGGGGTGGAGTTTTGGACTAGTGGAGTCTTAAAAGGTGACACTTTTGAGTTTATATCAGATGAATCCAAGGGCATGTATAATTTCAGTGTTGTTTCAAATGAGGATGAAGAGTACTTGTCTTATACTAATATGAAGCAAGGTGGACAATCAGCATGGATTCTAAGTTTTGGGGGAAAACTACTTAGCTTTGATGGATCCTATGTTGCAGAAACTGAAAACTGTAACGGATACAATACTGATGGAGGCTGCAAGAGATGGCTGCCAAGTTGTCGTCGTCATGATGATATGTTTGATAAAAGATCTGGTTACTTCATACATGGGCCAGACCATACTTACTCGGATACTAACACGAGTCATACCCTGAATGACTGCAAGGTTGCTTGCTGGAACCAGTGTGGCTGCGATGCCTACACTTCTCTATATGATAATCAGACGGGATGCAAATTTTGGATCAACAAAGGAGAGTTCTTTCAAGACCTCTCTGGTGTTATGCCACCTATTTATGTTCTAATACCAAAGCCTTCCCAAAATGGTAAGTTTCTCAAGCGAAAACTCTGGAGAAATTTTCACTTTCATTACATTTACCAAGAAACATACTTATAATAGATGCAACACATAAAATAAATAAAAAACACTTAGCTTATGAGCCCTTAAGGTGCAAGAAGTTGACACAATATAATTTTATAATTTTCCTACCTTTTTTTGTTTTTTTATGTATCTACTTACCTACTTTTTTCCTCTTGAGCGACTTAGGTTTCTAGTTTTTTGAAGTATTGAACCAGCCTTACTTACCTACCCTTTTAATTTGAGGTGGGGGTCTGCCCACTAGTGTAGCCTATGCAGCCATTCAATCAAAAATATATATATTTTTCAATTAACAATAATTAAATTATCTTCAGTACGATATCTCTTTTTTTTCCCCTTCCATAATGCCCAGCTCTAAACTCTTAAATTAGCAATGATGAAGTTATTAAAGAAATGAATCATGCAAAAAAGTTCACTGACCTCCCTCCTATTTGTTGACTGCTGAAATGGATAGTGTAATTTTGATCCAAAGCAATAGCAAATTATTCACATGACAATCACTAAGAAGTTAGTTACTGAATGCAGATACAAAGAAATCGGCATGGATTGGTTTTGTCATAGGAGGCACTACTGCTCTTCTTATAATTTTCTTATGCATCTTGTACTATCTGTCAAGAAGGAGAAATGTAATACTTGAAGGTAGATGCTTCACATTTGGTATGCACTTGTTAGAGTAACTTTCCGATTAGGATCTCTAATGCTCTGCATCTGAACAGGGGAGAATGAAGCAGTGATTGATGATGGATTGCTTGAGTTAGTAAACTCTGATAGATTCACCAGTGCCCATGAGTTTCAAAATGATAGGAAGCAGGGGCATGATTTAACAGTTTTCAACTATAAATTCATCATGGCTGCCACAAATTGCTTCTCATTGGAAAACAAGCTTGGAGAGGGGGGCTTTGGACTCGTTTATAAAGTTAGCTTTACATTACTCTTTGAACAAAGATGTTTTGACTGATTTGTGTTCAACAATGTGATAACTTATTGAGTATTGCATCAGGGAAAAATTCCAAAAGGGAAAGAAATAGCTGTAAAGAGACTTTCAAGAAATTCAGGACAAGGAATTTCAGAGTTTAAAAACGAGTTGATTCTCATATCTGAACTCCAACACATGAATCTTGTTCGGCTTCTGGGTTGCTGCATTCATGGAGAAGAAAGAATGTTAATCTATGAATACATGCCAAACAAAAGCTTGGACTGCTTTCTCTTTGGTTAGGAAAACATTCACTTTATATTAACATTTGAATTCTTTTCTTCCACCAAGTAATTTGTTTTTGAATATGATTTTGCTCAAAGTAAATTACTAATCCTGTTGGACAATCTATATCCTATAGATTCAACCAAGAGCAAGATGTTAGATTGGCCAAAACGTTTCAACATAATTGAAGGAATTGCTCAAGGATTGCTTTACCTCCACAAGTATTCAAGATTGAGAGTAATCCATAGGGATTTAAAAGCTAGTAATATACTCCTTGATGAAAATATGAACCCCAAAATCTCTGATTTTGGTATGGCAAGAATTTTTCAACAAAATGAATTAGAAGCAAATACCAAAAGGGTTGTGGGGACATAGTAAGTAAATTTAATTCATATATTCTTATACTTGTTTTACTTTGGATGCTAAACATTATTGCTCCCACATGATTAATGAAGTCAAATATAGTTTTAAAAGTTGTTTTATGATTTAATGCAGCGGATACATGTCCCCTGAGTACGCCATGGAGGGAATTTTCTCTGTAAAATCTGATGTCTATAGTTTTGGAGTTCTAATGCTTGAAATCGTGAGTGGTAGAAAAAACAACAGTTTCTACCACACTGATCACTCAGTCAATCTAGTTGGATACGTATGTCAAAAAACACATTCAGCTTGGATGGTTTTGTGACATTTAATATATGCATCTAACATTGTATAATCTTTCTCCAGGCATGGGAATTATGGAAAGAAGATGCCACATTAAACCTAATGGATCCGGCACTTACGGATTCATGTATCGAGGATCAGATGCTTCAATGCATTCATATTGGCCTCCTATGTGTAGAAGATAGTGCACTTGATCGGCCAACAATGTCAGATGTCATATCTATGTTGACAAATGAAAGTTTGGCACTACCTTCGCCTAAAAAGCCTGCATTTTCTTTTGCAAGAAAAGCAATTGAAGCACAGATATCTGACAAAGAATCAGAAACTCACTCGATATATGGGTTGTCCATTTCCAATATGGTTGCACGATGAAGGTATTGTGCTATCATCACTACATACTCTCATTGTACATACTGGTTTTAATTAATTAAAATAGACACTGCGTATGAACTAAATGTATTCTCTTAAATATTTACTATTATACGTACTCAAATCCCTATATGTAATTACTGAAAATTTTGTTTTATGACAGATTCTCTTAATGGCAAATGAAAGGAATCAGGGACGGAATTAGGATTCAAACTTAGGGAGGTGGAAGTTCTTTGTTCAAAGATTTTAAAAAATTGTAATATCAATACTAGAGGTTGACAAAGTTGCATATTAGCATTAATTTATTAATTATTATTTGTATTTTTTCTTTTGAAAAAAAAATTAATAATAGGATTTTATAATCAAGAGTTTTGCAAGTCAATTGACACGTCTTAATATTTTTCAAGGTCTAACTAATGTGTAGATGAAGCGATCAATATGTGGCATAAGAGTTGTCTCTATGCCTATGAGGGTAGAGTCATTTGAGAGGGGCATAGAGCTCTCAAGTGAGAAGGAGAAATTGGGTAAATGTTATTGGATTTTTGTGATTTTTTTTACTAGGATTTGTAATTAATTTGTTGTTATTGTTTTTGTTTAGACTGAATTTATGATTTGTCAAGAGATTTTTTTATTATCTGGATATATACATTTTTTTTTATAAATTTTTCTTGTTATCTATTTGTTGGATTTCTTGGGTCAGTTTGTAAATTTTTTGGGCAAGGGAGGCCAAATATATAAATTTAAGAGTCAAAACTAAAATTCTTTTTGTTAATATACATACTAATTTTTTTTTTTCAAAGGTTGGGGGGAGGGGGGGGGGGGGGGGGGCATGGCCCCCCTCTACCCTTGAGTAGTTCCGTCCCTGGAAGGAATTTTTCAAATATAATTTTGGAAGCAGACTCAAAATTTTGTATAGATTTTCTGTACTTCTCATTCGTCAAGGCTCTATTGGGAGATTGGAAAATGCTAAGGGTACGTTTGGTACACTGAATGAGGATTACAACAGGAATTGTAATCTTTATTACTAGTAATAAAATGTGTTGTAATGTAATTACTAAACCTATTCATTAGTTTGGTTGTGAGTTATAACATTAGAATGAAATTTAACATTTATTTTAAGAAATATCTTACTCATACAATTATATTTCCTTAAAAATTGTTAAATTTAAATTTAAGAGAGATATGTATTATTTTTTATGATTTTTTATTCTTATAATTATTAGATGTATATGGAAAGTTTGTTTATTTGGAAATATATTAAGTTTTGAAATTAATGCACTTGATAAGGAATAGCTAATACAACCTTTTAAAGAGGAATAGTCATTCCTCATTTTGAAGAATAATTATTCATAAGGAATGACTATTCCTTGTAATAAAAACATAACCAAACTAAAGAATAACTACACCATAGGAATAACTATTACATTACAACGCCTATTACAGTCTACCAAACATGCCATAATATATTAGCTAGAGAGTTTTCTAGTGTAAATTTAATTGGGTTCATATATCTTTAAAATGGGATTGCTCATGCTTTGGAAAAATGGGCATTAAATGTAATTTTTGTTGGTTACTTTTTTTTTTTATAAGATTGTTGGTTACTTAAGTCACTTGACTATTTCCCTCATGTTTTGTTAAGGCCTTATTGGAAAAATGCTTGTATTTTAGTTTGAGTAGTGACAGAAGTATTACAAATTTTACTATATTGAGCTTACAATTTAATGTGTAACCAATTGCAAAAAGGCAATGTAAATATTCATTTATAAGGTAGTTGAAATCTACCAATTACATTCATTATTACATTAGTTTATAAGCTTTATATATTAAAGGACAAAACTTATGTATAGTACCTTAAGTGCTGTTTCTTAGGTTCCCCTCTTAAAATTCAGCCATGTGGCTACTTAACTTAAAAATACACTTCCATCCCATGAGAAAAAATCCATATAGCAGAATCTTAAAAGAGGAACCTAAGGAATAGCACCTAAGTACTATACCTAAATCTTGCTCTATAGTAAAACATATAGTAACATTAGCATTTTCATTTTCGTTCCATTTGTTTCAATATTAAAGGAAATAAAGTAATTTAAAAAAAACATATTCCGAAAAACTATCTCCTATATCCTCATACACATGTAGCCGTTTCTTCCACTTTAATTAAATATCTTTTAATAGTCTTCAACATGTAATTGGATTAAGTCTAATTAGTTTAATCGCAAAAATCTTTTACAATTTTTTTTACAACTACTAATATGACATATGACATATTGTAATTAATGTATAGTAAAAGTAATATCAATGGTGGGGTTTATATATTCGAAAGTAATGTTACTTTAATCATAACCTATCACTTAACAATTTGTAAGAAAAAAATAATTGTGAACATAATATTAGCTTTTATTTATTTATTATTATATAGAATTGTGAACATAGATGTTCTTGTTTTGAGGAAAAAAATAATTCATTAAAAAAAATGTTTTCTAAAAAACTATCTCATTTATCATTTGTCCTTATGCATATGCAGTCGTTTCTTCCACTTTAATTAAATATCTTTCTTTTTTTTTTTACAATTACTAATATGACATTGTAATTAATGCATAGTAAAAGTAATATCAATGGTGGGATCTAAATATTCAAAAGTAATGTAGCTTTAATCATAACCTATCACCTAACAATTTGTGAGAAAAAAAATTGTGAACATAATATTAGCTTCTTTTTTTTTTTTAATAGTATCGTGAACATAACATTACCTGATTGGACGTAAGATGGTCTTGTTTTGAGGAAGAAGCAAATAGTGGCTTTTACCAAAGCCCAATATAAAAAATATATATATAAAATCTAGCATTAGCCATTAGATATAGTTTTTCATTTTAAAAATATAAAAATGAAATTGTAAAAAGAAACCCATGCTATCTAGCATGCAAGTGATGTCTTTCCCTAGTCACCTCACAATGCTTATTTGACTAAACAACTAAGAACATGTTGAAATCTGAAGAAAAAAGATAAAATTTATGTAGGAAATTGTAGAGAAGTGATGTGGAAGCAAGAAAAGAGAGGACACAAGGGTTATATGGTTTGATTTGTTGAATTACATCTACAGAGAAAGTCATAAGCGGTATCTTAATTATAAACTTTTCTTGATAATATATTACAATGGAATCCATATTTATAAGAGATTACATACAATAGTCAAAATAATTTGAATATGAATTGCATGTCTATTGCGTCAATCTTGCAACTCTAACAATCAATCTCTTTTTTTTTTTCTTAAAATCAATGTCTTAATTTTTTGATCTTCAATGACATGGAAAGTGAAATTCAATTTCCAACACTCCTTCTTAAGTTGTGCACTAATCTTACAATGTTGTGCCCTTCCATAGCTTTATTCGTAAAAATTTGTGTTCCAGACCAAGAGTCTTATAACTCAATTAATACTTTTTAATATTTCAAATCTAGACATCCCCCTCCCTAAGACCTTGACTATCAAACAATCCAAAAAACGGGAGAACGTATAAAAATAAAAATAAAAATCCCATAGTTTTATCAATATTATGTAGAGCAAGGTTGTTAGACTTGAACTGAACCGAACGGTCCAATCCAAATAACCTTGAACCAGATGAAAATCTAGTTATTTATTAGAGATACGGTTCTATGTTATTCTATTTTAAATATAAAAAATTTTCAAATAAGTGGAGGCACGAGAGATGGAACCTGGGATCAAATCCTATAGTTTTAGGGTATGTTTGGTTGGGGTGAAAACAAGGAGGATGGAAAATAGAGAGAGGAAAATATGGTAGAAAACGGCATTTTCTACTGTTTGGTTGAGGAAAGAAAATAAGAGAGACAAAAAATATGAGGGAAAATTTTCCTTTTGGGCCCACCTTTTTTTTATCCTCCCAATTTGAGAGAAAAATGAGGAGGAAAAAGTGTTGAAAGATGCACTTCACACAAATAACCTTAATTTAAGTTGCATTTTTTTTCTTCTTTGTTCTTTCTTCCCTGGGTAGCAACGTTCCCCCCCCCCCCCCCCCCCCATTTTTTTTGGGCAACAAAGTTGCCAGTAACATTGTCCTTTTTTTTTTTTTTGGGGCAATCACGTTGCCAATTGTCACTTTTTTTCTTGGGCATTAACATTGTCTCTTTTTTTTTTTCTAATTTTTTTTCTTTTGATTTTTTAGGGCTTGGGCGTGATAGTTTATTTTTATTTTTACTAAATGTGATTTTTTTGGAACATGTTTTTTATTTTTATAAAAAATTTTGGGTGATTGCTCTTTTTTGTGTGGTTATTTGTCACTTTTTTTTTTTTTTTTTTTTTTAATTTGGCATCATTCTTTAATAAGAGTATGTGAGTAAATTTATTCAAAATTATTTTTTTCACCTCTCACTTTTCCACTCCCAACCAAACAAAAAAGTGAGAAAATAATTTTTTTTTTTTATCCTCTCATTTTTCCATCTTTCCAACCAAGAGGACCCTTATTAATATTATGTAGAGTAGAGATGGAACCTTGGTTCACTTTCATAGATACACATTTCATGCGTGAAAAAGAGATTTGTTTAGCGTATTTGGGTACATACATGAAAGGGTTTACTGTGTAACAGTAAAACTATGGATTTTAAAAGCCCAGCCCAGCCCAGTTTCAAATCACGTAAAGTAAAACCCGAATTAGCTCGACCCATTCGATTAAACCCGAACACAAACCTGAAAAACCCAACATTTTTAAAGTCGGCGCCTCCATTCTCTTCTGAAATATTGCTCTCTCTCTCTCTCTCTCTCTCTCTGAAAGGAGAAGAAGAAGAAAGAAGAGCTTCGGTGCGAATCGAATCAAAACCCTAATTCAAGCAATGGCGACTCCGTCGCAAGCTCAGGCAGTGAAGTCTCTCAACAAATCCCCAGGACGACGCCGTTTTGTTGTAAGGCCCCCCCTACACACCTTAAACCCTCTCACAAACCCTTAAACCCTAAACCCCAATTTTCACGAAATTCGCTTCTCCTCACAAAAATTGATTTGTTTTTATTCCCATGCTTGAATTAGTAATTCAAAAGCATATATCTTAATTAAATTTAAGGTTTTTGATTGATTTTTGTTTTTTTTTTTTTTTTTTTTTTGGGTTTGTTTTGTGTTGCAGTTCAAGAATTTTTCTCAGAGAGTAGAGGAGATTGAAATCGATGTGTTTCGAAGCCTTAATAAAGTGAAGGCTGAGCCTTCAGAAGGGTCTTCCTTTTTTCGTGACTGCCTCACAGAATGGAGGGTATGCCTTTACTTTTTACTGTGTTTTTGTTTATAGCTTTTGGTCTTTATTTTGTCAGTAAAAACTAAAAAGATCAAAATGTGGGTTTGAGTACACGACATTTACTGGTTCGCGGCCGTCACAGACATCACTTTTTTACCAACTTATACCAATTTGCATCTTGGCAGTTGTAAAATTTTTTGCGTCTCTGGTTCTAGTTAGCTCAACTAGTAATTACCATGGTGTGGATGCTGTAGGTTCAAATTTTTCTTTTCTATATAAAAAGAAAAGTGGGATTAAAAGAAGAGTTTTTGTTGTTGTAATTAGTAATGTTTATAACTTGAAGTTTGTATTGTTAGTTGGTTCTTTGTTGCTGCCATGATACTTTGAATAGGACATCCAATCGTTTTCTGTGTTTCTGTTTTTTTGTTGATTTTTTGATTTTTTGTTTGTGATTGTATTGTTATGAACAGGAATTGAATACTGCAGAGGATTTCATTTCGTTTTACGAGGAAATGTTGCCCTTGGTACAGACATTACCCTTGATTATATTACAGAAGGAGTTAATTTTCTCGAAACTTATCCCCCGATTGCAAATGAGTGCGAGGCTATCTCTTGAGCCTATTCTTAGGTAAGCTAGCTTATATTGTTAATTACTTCTTTACAGTGTTCAGGATATTTATGTGTTACGATTGAATGATAAACTTATATTGATGCTTGTGTTATCTATTTATTTGATGATTCTGTTTCAATAGAAAAATGTTCTTACATGTATCTAGTAACTATAACTGAAATACTGAATTTACTTCTTCAGGCAGGGTAGTTTTGTTTTTCAGTCTATGAATCCATTGTTTGGCTTTCAATATTTTTAATGCATTAAAATTGATATTATATAATTCTTCTTTGATATGGTTGTAGTAATCAATGACATCAATTTATGTGGGTGTCTAAATATTGACTAATTTTTCTGTTTGAATCTGGATTGTCAGTCTGATGTAAATCTTCAGAAGCAGTGGCTGATGCAAGTTAGAATTATAGAGTTGGAAATTAACTAAGGATTCAATTCATGTTATTTTTAATGGGGTTGCTGGTGAATGATTTGTAAAAACTTCCCCTGAAAAGTAGGTTAATTTAATTTAAAATAAAATACTTGTGGAAGTCGTGGGAGAAGTATTTTGCTGGTTCAAAAGAAACAATGAATTGTAAAAGCATTTAGGGAATTAAGAAGGAAGGTATGTCATGTGGAAAATAGAATTGCTGATCTCTTTCAGGCCAAAGGATGCTAGTGTGTGAAAGAACCGCCATTATTGTTCTGTGAATTGCCGTTTCAACCATTCTTCTTCAGAAGAACTACATTTTACAGAATATCAGAATAATATTTTTTTATTTTTAATTATTAAAAATAGCACTGTGGGGTAAATTGTTTGGAGGATAGCCTTCCTTTGAAAATGGTGTTTTGGAAATCATGTTTCCAAAAAACAATTTCAGTGTAAAACATGTTTACACTGATGATGTGTTTTCCAAACACTATTTCAGTGCACAGTGTGATATAACTGAAATCTTGTTTTGGAAACACAATTTTCAGTGCAAATGCTTAAAATTGTTTTTTCAAAACAAGGTTCTCAAAGAGAGGCTATTCTAGCAAATAATTTTACCACAATGCTATTTTTAATAATTTATCATAAATAATATTATTTTCCGGGAAAACCCCTTGTATTAATATACGACAAAATACTCCCATGTTTTATTTCCCAACCATCCACCTGGTTCCAGATCCTTTTAACTTTCATATTGTGCATTTGATGATTAGCATGCTATGCCTGAGATATATCCATTTTTGGTGTACGTAAGTTTTACCTGAACTTTTATAAGGGTTTGCAATGTTTATTTTGTTAAATTTTCTTTCTGGTGTTGGGTTTTGAATTGTTTCTTTGCTGTAGACAACAAGTACGGGAATTAGCTTGTGTTGTTGTAGAATTCAAGATGAAGTCAATAGGTATTCAATATGTAATATCACTGCTTTATACACTGAGAGATTTATTAAGAAAAAAAATGATGTCCTGCTAGAAAAACTGATTATTCAGTACAAAATCAAACCTGTAAATACTAGGGTTAATTTTGATAAGGTAAACTATCAAAAGAATTCTAGCTTGTGTATTTTCTTCTTTCAACCTGTTTGTTGATTTTTTTTCTTCTTTTTTTAGTTGATTGTGTGTTTTCCTTAAGTTCTTGTAGGTTGATAATTTTATTTATTTATTTTTTTGCAGGTTACTTGCAGCTCTATCTAGAGATCTCCTGGTTGATTTTATACCGTAAGTTCTTTCTATTTGAATTTAATATATCTCATAGGATTTTCCCTGTCGCTAACTAGTTGTGGAGGCTTCTAACTTTAAAATTGCTGCTCTGTTTGTTCCTTATTTTACTTTGTTAGAATTTCTACTTAAGAAGAGAATGCCTAGATTGTTGTTTAAGATTTCCTACCCCCTTATAAATTTCTTTGAATCTGTCCTATGCCAGAGTTGTGGTATTCTTACATATTTATGTCTCTATAGTTTGTTATATTTATGACTTATATCTTGTGTATTGGAGCTTTCCCAGCTTTATGCCAAGGATTGCTGATTCTTTAGTGTCTCTGCTGGAAACTGGTGCTGATAGGGAACCAGAGATAATTGAGCAGGTCTAGCTATAATTTCCATTTTTTTTTTATGTATTTTTGTTAGCTGCCTCAAAATCATTAAGCTTTTCAATTTTTGGCTGATGTTATGCAGATTTTTACATCATGGTCATATATTATGATGTACTTGCAAAAATATCTAATACGTGACCTTGTTTATGTGCTCAAGTAAGTACATTTGCACTAGTATGATTTAATTCGTGTTCCCCAAAGGTGTTTATCTTATCAGAATCTGGTTGGTTTTCATTGTCACCGTCATGATTACATGTTGTCTGATACATTTGTGTAGACTTTTTCTGTCATGGAGCTCACTGTAGCAATTAGATACTGGAGACCTCATTACATTTTTTTTTTCCTTGTAAAGAAGCCTCATTACATATTTACTTACCTACAAACCTACATAACATATATACTTATATGGTTTTCTCAAATTTTTTTAAGGGTTACATTAAAACTACGATATTATCCCAAGGAGTACGTCCAAGAATTTATGGCTGAGGCAATATCATTCTTGTTTAGGAATGCACCAGCTGAGCAGCTGCAGGAAGGTAAGACCATGCTTTATTTTCTAAGTTTGTCCATATGGAGCCATTTGTATTCATATGTGAATCACGGCTTAATTGATTCCCCCACACCATTGTACTCTTTGCCCACTTGTAATCATTAATTCAATATATTTTTTTTTTGTAAACAAAAAACAAAAAACTGCAATTCAACAAAACTTTAATCATCCTATTGGCACTGCAGTTGTTTAGTGTGTTATGTTGACTTATTAGAGAACAAAATTATCAAAATTAATATTTCTTAATTCCATCATGTTCTATTTATGTTAGACATCAAAATTTTTATATTTATTTAATATGATGTCTTTTCCGCGAGCTAGAGGAAATGCATATCAAGAACACCAATTAGTCGGTGTGAGAGGATTAATGTCGGATCCACAAGGACAACTGATTATTTTACCCGTTCATCTACGTGAAGGACTGACTGTCTTTAAGAGTATATTTTAATCTTTTTTTCTTTGAGCTATTAATATTTTTATAGAATTTAGATCATAAAATCTTAGTTTCAAATATATGTGTTAAATTAAAATACATATACATTGTATATATGTATATATACAACCTTATTAAAATAACACACTCAAAACACACGCACACACATATATTTAAATTTTATATTTGAACAAAAATTAAACTATTTTCATTTATAATAATATGAGAAAATAAATAATATTTGCATTATTTATTACTTTGCTTGAAAGATGAAGTATGACAACATAACAAGGTATATTTAATTTTTATTATTATCCTATGTTAGCTGATTTTTTTTTTTTTTTTTTTTGATAAATATATTATCTTTAGAAATTATATTAAGGTAGCATAAGTGTGCTACTAATTGGAATATGGTCAACTTCCCTCTTTAAAATACCATTGCCATATACTTCTATTCTAACTTCTTCGAAATAAATGTACATTCATATTTTGTACTGTATATACTTATCCAAAAAAAATTGAAAATAGTACTGTACAAATTTCATCATGTTTAGTAGTAACTATGACTTGGATAATTCATCTATTTATTCTTCTTGCTTGAGACTATGCATAAAACTGACAAGGATACTGGACTTGTCTTTCCATGTTTCAATTTACTTTAACTTCTAAGCATTATTTTGGTCCATTACCCACCTAAACATCATCAGTGCTGCTCATTGACTGCCAAAATTATTTCCACCTTGCCACTCAAATGACCTTATGATGCCACCATTATCACCATCTCCATAGTGAGCATAACTTTTCTTGAATTTGATGTATGCAATATTTATTAGTAGTATTTAAAAAAAAAAAAAATCCAAGCACAATTTTAAATCATTGGTTGTGTGAATGTTTACCTAGCCAAAAAAGAAAAGTACTTGTGATTTGTTTCCAATTTTTTTTAAATAAAAATAAAAAAATCCAGACACTATTTTATAATGCTACTGATTAATATGCGTCTAAAAGTGCATACATGAAGTTCAAGTGTGGTAAAGTCTCTTGTCAAGGTAAGTTGATTCCTACCAACACACACACACACACACATATATATATAAATTTATTTACCTCTCAAAAAAACTTTTATCTTATCTATATATATATATATATATATATATAAAGAAAAAAAGAAGAAGAGAGAGAACTTAGATCTAGTGTGGAAGAAGGTTGTAAAAAGCAATTCCAGCAACCATAACAAGATTAAAGCAAATGAAAAGGATAACAGGATTGGAGTTGGAACAATCAAATATCAATTTTTAGGCTGAAAGAGCTCAAGAAATATTCAACTCTAAATTTCATAAGGTAGATTGCCTACAATGACTCAAAAGAGGCTATTTATGTAGCCTTTAGTTTGTGGTTCGTCAAATGTTCACATTGATGCATTCTTTCCAAACAGTTTCCTAAGTTTTAGGATGTTCTTTCTTTATAACCTTGTTACCACATGAATACTAAGTTGATTCTGTGTAATTTTTTCATGGTGCTTTACTTCCACTACTTCATCATTTTTTCCTATTCCCACATGTTTTTCATTTGGTTATGAACTTCACTTAGATATGTTTTGCATACTGATATACATGTGCCGGACATTGTGGCACATTGGAAGTGACATGGCACTAAAAGGTTGGTCAAGGTTTGGGTTTTTATAATTGGCTGAAAATAGACGGATTGTATGTGCATATTTTCTTTTTGTTCTTTGACTATTGTGTTGGTAAATAGTATTTATGTGACTTCAACTAGTTGGTATATAGCATAGCCAAAGTTGTCTTCTAATGGACTTGCGTTACTCTAAGCTGACTAAATAAATGTTTCATGGGATTGGAACAGGTATTAAAAAGATCATGACTGAAGTCATAAAGAAACCATTGCCTGCCAGGAAATGTGGCATCAGTGCTTTACTTTTTTATGTTATGAGAGGGGCCTCATCAAGGTTCCACTCAAGAGCAGAGCGAGTATTGCGGTTATTGATGGACGATTCAATATTTGGTATTGATGATTTCAACTTTCTTGCATGTATTTCATATCTTCATTTGTGTGTTTCACTTCTAATTTATACTTATTTTTAGTCCCACAAGATTCTTATGACGATATTTTCTAGTTTCTTTCTTAATATCATAGGATCTCTATTTTTCAGTAATTGATTGTTATGTAAGATTTGCTCCAGTTGCTATATATATATATATATATATATATATATATATGAGAGAGAGAGAGAGAGAGAGAGAGAGATCCATTTAGAATTGTGCTTTACAACTATAACATTGCACACTAGTATTGCAAACATACATATACATATGTGTGCCACTGCCAACACAAATGTTTGAGTTTTATTATAAATTTCCATTTACAATTATGCAGCACAATTATAATAATACATACTCTAATGATTTATGGCCACAAATACCTGCTTAAATATGCATCTCTATGGGTATTTGCATGATCTTACGTATGTTAGGTGAGATCTGTTAAAACCATGTAATTTATACCACTTTCTAACTCAAAATTTTCACTGGACTCGTGTTGGCAAATCCATATAAATCCACTATTAGATGTATGGTTCTCATCATGCCTGTCTTGCTTTCTATGTATCAAGCTGACCGGCATGAAGCATTGTTCCATCTACATAAAGAAGGTTGAATTTATTGAATGATTATCAAAAAAGGTTGAATTTATTGATTTAGTGGGTATTGAAAGAATACTTGATTCTTGACATGGATAAAGAACTTACAGTAGTATTTAAACCAACAATGAAGATTAAAGATTTTTGTTTTGGATAATAATGAAGATTTAAGAATTTTATCTATAGGAATGCTGTAAATTAATTTTATGCATGTGCTTTGGGGCATGATTTTGCTATAAACATTTTTGATAAATGATAATATAAAAGCTGAAATTCACTGAGTTTCAATTATCAATTTATCATGTATCTTGGACATAAAAAGCATTGTCTCAAATGAAAAGGGGATAAAATCTACACCTGAAAGGTGAACGACATTGTCACATTCCAGATAAGATAGAATTGTAAAAAGGATACATTATGTAGTTGGGTTCTATCAATTTGGCATTTAGGCTTATTTGAGTCGGTCAAGCTGGGCTTTAAATATTGAATTTATGGAATAAGATATTTGCAGCAGAAGCCAAAACAGTTTTAATAAACACGGATAAGATTTTGGTCTATGAGAGAAAGGATGGACCTCGAAAAGAATTTTAAATTTGTTTGACTATGTCTAGAGAGGTGATTGATGTACATTTCATAGGGAAAGTATAAGTAATTATAGAAATATAGGTATCATATCTTATAAGTTACTATAATTATGACATGCACCCCCCCCTCCCCCTCCCCCCGGCCCACAATAAAAAAAGGTTACATAGATATATGTATTCATAACCATGATAATGAAATTAGAAACCTCCTTTTTAGGAATGAAATCAGCATCATCATTAGTTGATCCTAGTGATAATGAAGTTCATAACATGATATGTCCCTAAAGAAGAAATACTATCTCATGTCCCATGCATCAAATGAGCGTATGGCTAAGGGCACAAATCAATACATCCTGCACTTTATCAATGATAATGCAGTCTTTAGCATGGTCTGAAAATGCTATCGAAGAGAACTATAATATTTATTTATTTGGATTTAGATATTAATTTTGTTATTGTTAGTGTGTTAACGGCAAGTTTGTAAACCAGTAGTTTGTGAACGACTGCAACATAGGAAAGAAGTGTGCTTTATGGAGCAGATTACGTAAGCACTTGGACATTACTTGTTATCTAGTGTGATAAAGAAGAGAGCTTAAAATTTATGAGTGGAACAAGGAAAAGAGGAGGCAAAAAAAGAAAAGAAAAGAAAGAATCAAGAGTGGTATAAGTCTAGTGAATTTTGATTTTTTTTTTTTTTTTTTTTTGTAGATGATAGGTCTTGTTGTAGTAAGTGATTTTCTGAGTTTCCTGTAGTCTTTATACTTCTGCCAAATTTGGCTCCGAGTGTTAACTTTAAATGCCTACTTTTTTTTCCCCTCATATGCTCATAATCATAGTACTCCGCATTAATTTGTTTACTAGAATTTGCCAATGAGCTCTAGTTCAACTGACACCTCCTCTTACAAGTTCTACATGGAGGGTGAGGTCGTGGGTTCAAAGCCCACCGGGTTTGTGCAACTTACCAATTAAAAAACAATTACTTGAATTTGTAGGTCAATGGTTGTGTTACTATGTAGGTTGACACAATTTTCAAGTTCATGGTTATGAATCTTTCTAAGACTCTGCCTCTGTCCTCCCTGCAGGTTCAGATGTGGTTGTTGAAGTTATAATTGCTGCCTTTCAAAGACTATGTGAGAACATAGAGCCAAAGGAGTTGGATTTGATGTGGAAATGCTTATATGAGAAAATTACTGAGTGTGTGACTAATGGATGCATTTTGCATTTAAGTCGTCTATTGATGCTGCTTATTTCCATTGTTCAGATCCACAATGGACAAATAGTTTATGGTGAGCTGTATAATATTTGTATTTACTAGTGTTTCTTTTTGCATATCAAAACTAGTGTTTCTTTTTTTATTTTTAGAAGGGCTGTAAAGCAAGCTGATTCGAGTCAAATATTTGTCTACTCAAGCTTGGTTGGTTTATTAAATGTGCTTTTTGATAAGGGCCATAAAGCCAAATTTCAATTGAGCTTTACACTCCGTTTGTTTTGAAGTAAAATATTTACAGGAAAACATTTTACACATTTTACCATGTTTGTTTTGTAGTAAAATATTTGGTCAATTGTGAAATATTTTCAGTGAACTTTCAAACTCAAGGCAAAAAGCTGTAAAATTTTTTAAGCTTAAAAAACTGCTTAAACATTTTACACATTCTCAGTGTCTCACTCTCGACTATTCTTAGCCTTTCTCACTCTTAGCTCTTCTCTCCCACAAACCAGACCTGCCACTCATCCCCAGATCCACCATTGTTGGCACCACTCATCACTAGCTCCACTGTCATCAATCCTCAAATTGGTTCTCAGGTTCATGACCCAACTCTAGTCTGACCCATATGCAAAAGCCACCCACTGGTTCTAAGGTTCGTGACCCAATGCAAACGCCACCCATCTCTCTCTCTCTCGCCAATCAGCTTCTCAAGTTGTGATCTGGGTTTTTAGATTCGTGGGTTTTGGTTTTGAAATCTGGATTCGTGGTCTAATGCTAAGATTTTTGGGTGGTTTTTTTCGGATCTGGGTTTGTGGGTTGCTCGTTTTGTGGTGGTTATGGCGACTTTGGTGGTGGACTTTTCTAGGTCTGCTGCCTCCAACAGCCATGGGTCTCTGTCTCGATTGGCACTTTGGAGTTTGATTACTTCTACTGGTTCCTAGTACTTGCTATACATGTATCTGTCTGTCTGTTTTGACCGTAGAGAGTGGAATTTTGTTCTATTTTCTGAATTTGGGTGGTTGGTGGTGGTTCAGCGGTTGTGTGCAGCTGTGCTTGCATTTGATGTGTTTTATGAAATATGAAATTTTTTTAAAATTATTATTATTATTATTATTATTATTATTATTATTATTATTATTATTATTTTTACTGTGAAACAAACATTGGAAAATAATTTCCACAACATTTTCATTTAAAGCAACCAAACACTATAAAATGAAAACATTTTCAGCATTTTCTTGTAAGCAACCAAACATAGTAAAATGAAACGTTTCCTTGAAAATATTTTCAGTGTAAAATATTTTACTTCAAAACAAACGGAGCTTAAGTAGTTTGACTTTTCTAAAGTAGACAATCAATTGGTGCTGATCCTGATAATAGGTTGCTCGAGATCAGTTCTTATTGGTTTTTGAGCCATTTAGGTAATCATTCAAGTATCACTTCACCCAATTTATCTTGAGTGGAGCTTGAGTAGCTTGGTTTGTTTTACAGCTGTATGTTTTAAGTTCAATTACTGTAATAATGTCAATTGCATATTTGTGTGCTTCTTGTCCTACCAAGCTAAACTACTATGATGTTGCACAGATTACCAATCATTACTTGAACATGTGGGATTGCTTGTGCAAAGGTTTGTCGTGCCTTCTGACTTGGTGAAGGCAGAGGATCATCAAGAAGAAGTTGTTGATAAGGTTCTAGAATTGATTGTATGCATTCTCAATGGGCTCCATAGTTCTAATGATATGTCAACTATCTCAAGTTGTTCATTGCAATGGGCTCCTGTATTTAAGTTAAGGAACTCAAGGTAATTCCTAGTTTGGTGCCCCCTTGCCCCCTACCTCTTTCCCTTTTCTTAATATCATTTGACATAAATTGTTAGGCTTGTCTTGCAGTTTGTTGACTTTTATTAGAGAACTACTACAGAAGGACCCTTGCATAGTAGATATCTTCAGAGTCAACATCTTAAGGTAATGTTATATGTTAGTTATTTCTGGGATGCAATATGGTTCTTTTTATAGGACAGTCTTAATTTTTGGTTATAATTTTCAGTGCTTTGAATGATATGGTAGAGACTTCGGAAGAAGTTATTTATGTATTACTGTCCTTCTGTGAAATAATGGAAGCGAAGGCGCGAGGGTCCAACTTTTTAGTCAGCACATTTGGAAAAGGATTTCCAAAGATTCAGAGTTGTTTGCAGGAGGCTATCTCTGATTGGATAAGGGAAATAAAAGAAATTGTGCGTGTAGATCCTTCATCAACTCATATTCATGAGACTAAGTTGGCTCTGCTGTGGGGAATCATTAGATGCTATCCTCAATTGATTGATATCCAAAAGAAATCATCCTGTTTAATGGATTTGATAGATGCACTCAATCAGCTACTGATGATGGAAGCTGGTATGGAACGTTCTGTATTGTTCAGATTAATTTCTTGCTCTATATGCACTTTGAAACACTGTGTCTGTTCACCTTATTTTCAAGTGAGGATAGTGCGGGTGCTTGGAAAATCTCAGAATTAGTTTAGTTCTGATACAAGCTGAACCAAATCAGTTTATGTTATATCAAGTTTGTCTAGAATCAGCTCAGATCTAGTATTAATAACATATGCATCTGAAAATTTCAAATTTAAAACTAGTCTGGTGAGAATATTCATGTGAAAAACATCAAAATTTTAAAACTTGATTTTGTAGGGAAGGTATGTTTAAAAGAACTAAAAGTTAAAACTAGTTTATTAGGGATGATATATGGTCTCATTTTGAATAAAAAAGCTACCAAACTAAAAACAATTAAAACCAGTTAAGTTGTTCTTAGCTGGCCTGGTTCTATGATATACTAAACACCCTGAATATATAATTTCTATCTTGGTTTTTCATTTAAGCACTAATGCACTTGATGGGACCCGTCAATGTCTTGTATCTGTACTTCATGGGACCCATCAAAGTGTATTGTATCCTGCACTTATGCACTTTATGGATCCATCGGTGTATTATATCCCAGGGAGGATATTCTAATAATGTCTTTGTGATTGTTTCTGTTGACATTTTCTTCCGTCTTTTCACTGTATACACAATGCTTGGCCTTCTCAATGAATTTTAAATGCTCACAACAAGATAAGCAAACGGTATTGTATTTGGTAAATAGAACTTTTCTCATTTTCTGTTGTACAATATTATGCTGTTGTTGTCTCTCTTAATATTCATCTATATGTTTGTGAAGAATGTTCAAGGAGGTTTAATATTCATCTATATGTTATTCATTCAGGCTGCGTAGCTGGTGTTCCTAAACAAACTTGGCAATGCCTAATTGGGGCTGCTTTGAGTTCTTACAACAAGTCACATCTTGGTAAAGAATCTGACTCTGAAGAAATGAGCAAATTTTTGCATCTTGCGAAAAGATACAGATCTTCTTTACCAGTATTGTCTGCTGTTGCTGATTATTTGGATTCTGTGTATGGGTAAGTTGACCTGTGTCAATAATTGATTACATATTAATATATTACTAATCTAAATTCTTATTGTTGTTCAAATTTTAATGCTTGTTGATTGCTGGCTATGTTAAAAACTCTGCTTTTCTAAATTCTTGATGTTACAAAAATGTTAGGCCTACATCGGAAGCTGTCAACAGCAATAGAATGTATCATCAAGAACTTGCTAGCGAGAAGGTTGTGGATGCAGTAAGCATATTTTCTGATAATTTGCGCCACTCAAACAAGGAGATTCGCTTCTCAACTCTTAGAATATTGTGTCACTATCAACCTCTGGGCTGTGTGGATTCTACAAATGATCAACCGGCTGCAAAGAAAATGAGAACTGAAGTCTCTCAAAATTCCCTTGTGGAAAGTCAGGGTATTAATGTATGTGTCTATTTTCTTGCTGTTCTTGTTGTTTGACACTATATTAAACTAGATGAACCTGGGCTGATTTTCCTTCAAATGTCAGGTTATTCAGTTGCTTTTGTCTATTGAGGAAACTCCTCTTTCAATTTCTACCAGCAGGAAAGTTATCCTATTGATTTCTAAAATACAAATGGGCCTCTCAGCCGGCAGATTACCTGATGCCTATGCACCCCTTGTTTTGAATGGGATAATTGGCATATTGAATAACCGATTTAGCTATCTTTGGAATCCAGCAATAGAGTGCCTTGCAGTCTTGATGAGCCAACATTTTGGACTTGTAGGGGATAGATTTGTTTCTTATCTTGAGCAATACCAATCCATATTTCATACATCTAATGAAGTATATGAAGGGAATTCTAAAGCTTACGAGTCAAGTGGTATGTGACAACTCGAGCTTTGATATTATCATGTATCATTATCTTTATTGTACCATATTGGTAGATATTTATTTTGACTCAGCTGCTGTTATATTGTGCATGTTTTAGAATAATAAACTGGTTATTTTCTGAGTTATCTCTTTCTTGAATCCAAAATTCCTTTTGAAGTTCAGTTTTTAACCTAGTTTTTTTTTTCCAGATCTTGTCAAGCGTTTTAATTCGTTTGTATATCTGGGCTCTGAGAGCACTCCTTGTGCAACAGTGTTATCCTTGTTGCTCCAATCGTTACAAAAGATTCCAATTGTTATTGAATCTCGGTCACGAGAGTTTGTACCTTTGTTCTTAAAGTTTCTTGGCTATGATTGCAATGTTCTTGCAAGGTAATCATCTGCAGGATCTTATGCCTTTTATTGGATATACTTTGGACTCGGTGAACTAGCAAATCTTTATAACCTATCCCATTAAAAGTTGGTTTTCTTTTTAATGTTGTATTGCAGCGTGGGAATCTTCAATTCACATGCTTGTAAAGGCAAAGAGTGGAAAGGTGTCCTTAAAGAATGGTTGAACTTGCTGAAAGTAATGCGGAACCCTAGGTCTTTTTATCAGAGTCAATTTCTTAAAGAGGTTCTGCAAAATAGGTTGGTGCAGTGTTTCAATGATGTAATAATATATATTTATTTAATGCTCATCTTTTCTTCTAGTTTTTGATGTGTTTGATTTTGATCTCAGCCCGGGTGCACTAAGTCCTTTTTCTTGTTTTGCTTTTCCTTGAATCTTTTGGATGTTTCTATTAGGCTTTTGGATGAAAATGATGCTGAAATACAGATGAAGGTTCTTGATTGCCTCTTGATTTGGAAGGATGATTTTTTGCTCCCGTATGATCAGCATCTGAAAAAGTTGATAAGCTCCAAATATTTGCGAGAAGAACTAACAACATGGAGTTTATCCAAAGAATCTAATCTAATTGAAGACCAACACAGAGCTTATCTGGTTCCTATAGTTATTCGTCTTCTAATGCCGAAAGTCAGAAATTTGAAGACACTTGCCTCTAGAAAGGTATGTCTAATTTGAATTATATGATGGTCATTCCTTTATGCAATCTTGTTAATATCTGTAGGGGTTTTCACTCCGTATGTTTTCCTCACTTTTCATTCAAAATCTCATCTAATTTACTCAATATGATTTACTTTTTTATGCAGAATGCAAGCATTAATCACCGAAGAGCAGTCCTGGGTTTCATTGCTCAACTTGATGTTGAGGAGCTTCCTCTTTTCTTCGCATTGTTAATAAAGCCACTGCGAATTATTTCACAAGAAGCTGATAGTACTGCTTGTTGGCTTTGGACTTCACCTGAAAATTTTATGGATCAATTTCAGGCTTTTAATTTCTTAAAGTATTTCACTGTGGATAATATAGTAGCTCTGTCTTGGAAGAAAAGATATGGTTTTCTGCATGTGATTGAAGATGTTCTAGGAGTTTTTGATGAATTGCATCTTAGACCTTTTCTTGATCTATTAATGGGGTGTATTGTTCGGCTATTGGGAAGCTGTGCATCAAATATTGACGTTGCAAAGTGCAATGGATTTTCCTCACTTGAAGATCATTCTAGCGCTGACCTAACTTTACTTGAGAAAGACGGTGCTCCAACAAATCACGTCCTGGTACTATGTTTATCATTTTGGGTGCTGAATCTCGAATACTACTGAAAGATTTGTTGTCATAGTTGATTGATAACTCCCCTAATCTTATACTTTGATACTAGGTTGGTTAAAATCTAGAAAGCATGGATACTTCAAACTCTCTGTATTTGATACGGATCTCTTGGATGCCACAGGATACTTTGTTAACCTTCTTATTTTTCTCTTCCTCTCCCTCACTTATGATCTCCCTATGAAAGTAATAGCTTCTTATTTAGTTTCATTATTGGGTAAAATTTAAAAACTATCCTTGAGGTTTGGTCTAATGTCAGTTACTACCAAAACAATTCAAAAATATCCAAATTTCTCCCTAAGCATAAACATCACATAACACCGTTTGAAAATTCTCCTGCTTCTACATCCTCTCCATCTCTAGCTGTTATTTATCAATCATTGGCTACTCAGAAACTCCCTTGTGCATATAGTTTCCGTAATGCAAGACTTGAGTAGTCAAGACAAGCTGTTGGAAGGATGCAGAGAACTTGGAGATGGTGTTCAGTGCCGTTTGTGTTTCGGGAACAAATTTGATATTTTTGAAAAGTCTTGATAGTACCTAGTATTAGAGCAAACCTTAGGATAGTTTTCGTATGTCACCCTTTATTATTTGGTTGTATTTTACACTTTTTAGCATTTCTTCTATATCTTTTAATCATAAAATTAGAGAATAAGTGCCTACAAATATTCATTTATGTATTTATTGAAGTATCCATGCTGTATCGTATTCTAAATTTTAGATTTATGTATCACCATGTTTGTACTGTGTTGCATACATGTTCTGTATCTGTATTGGTGCTGTCTAAGTAAATACCCATCTTAATAGTGATTAATATTGTCCCAATTTAGTAAGATGGCAGGTAGGGTCAATATCTTCTTTATCAGCCAATTTTTTTGACATGTAAGAGCTCTAGGGAAAGCTTGTGTGCTTTTTTGTTATGTTGTAGATGAGAACATGGCAACTTATTAATAAAAATTTATGGTCAACATGCAGACTAGCAGTGCTATGAAGCAGTTCAAAGATTTAAGGTCTCTATGCCTGAAAGTAATTTCTTTTGTCCTCAATAAGTATGAAGATCATGAATTCGGTTGTGAGTTCTGGGACCTGTTCTTTTCATCTGTGAAAAATTTAGTTGATGGTTTTAAACAGGAGGGTTCCAGTAGTGAGAAGCCGAGTTCATTATTCTCTTGCTTTGTTGCTATGAGTAGAAGCCACAGGCTTGTATCACTGCTAAGTAGAGAAACAAATCTTGTTCCGGATATATTTTCAATACTTAGTGTCAAGTCAGCTTCTGAAGCTATTGTATCATGTGTTCTTAAGTTCGTTGAGAACTTGTTGAATCTTGATAGTGAGTTGGATGATAAAGATGATACTGCAAAAAGAGTTCTACTTCCAAACCTTGAGGCACTTATCTGCAGCTTGCATTGCCTTTTCCTAAGTGATAGTGCCACCAAGAGGTATGGATGGTGTTTTTGGTACATTTTTTTTATTTTTATTTTATTTTGTATTCATGTGCTTTTGCATGCGTCAGACTCCACATATGCGAGGGTGCTTCCATTCATGCTATTGGAATAAACTATCCTCAATGACCCTGGTGTCCAAGATTTTGGAAACAAACTAATGTGTTCTTTGTCACTTGTTATTTTCATAAAATTTTGTACAAACCACACTCACATCCGTCTTGTAAAGTGAAATTAAAAATTATCATTTTTAGTTGAGAAAAACAAAAAATACTGACAGTTCTGGTCAGAATCAACACATTTAAACCACCATTTTCCCTTCTATTTCTAGTCATTCTGCATATGCATTATGTTTATGAATGTATGTACCTTCAGTGTAAAAAGTATTTATGGAAAAAGAAAAAGCTTCTTATTAAAGATATCCTCTTTATGACTTACCCTTTTTATGTACCAGGAAATTGATCAAATGTCCTGGGGAGAGAGACATAAGAATTTTCAAATTCTTATCAAAGTATATAAAGGATCCATTGCTTGCAAGCAAATTTGTAGATATCTTGCTCCCATTTTTAGCAAAAAGAGCTCAAAATTCTGGTAAGAATATCTCATGAAACATAAGTTTGGTACTCTCTGTAAGAGTCTTAACTTTTTCTTCAAAATTCTATTTCTTCTTGCAGATCTTTGTTCTGAAGCTGTGCAAGTCTTTCAAGATATTATACCAGTGTTAGGGAGCGACAGTACTAAAACAGTTTTGAATGCAGTTTCTCCACTACTTACTTCTGTTGAACTGGATATGCGTTTGTCTATTTGTGATCTTCTTGATTCTCTTGCTGAAGTGGATCCTTCTATCCTGTTAGTGGTAATACTCGTATCTTCAATTATTTTTACGTTGAAGTATTGCTTTATGCCCTGTTAGTTTCAACATTAACATTTTCTAGAAAATGAATAATTTTCCAAAAATCATTTTTTAGAAAATTATCTTATTTTCCTATGTTTGGTAGTGATCTTATAATAAGTTGGAGAACTTTCTCTTAGACTACCCTTATTTAGCTTGGCGTGAGATAGAGTTGTTTTCCAAAAAAATTAGCGGAAAACAAATCTATCTCACACCAAGTTAAATAAGGGAAGTTTTCCGTGATCCTTTTTTTTTTTTTTTTTTTCTTCTGATTCTACCAAACACACCAAACATAGGAAAATGCAGAAAACGATCTTCACACAACGTTTTCCATAAAATGAATAGAGTGTTAATGGAACCTAATTGATTTCTGAACCCATTTGTCCCTGTTGTCTACTTCTTTGACTGGAATGCAGGCAAAACTTGTTCGTGACTTGAATGCAACCTCTGCTGCAGAGATGGGTGGACTTGATTATGACACTATAGTCAATGCTTATGAAAAGATTTGTGTCGATTTCTTCTATACTATTCACGAGGATCATGTGTTGCTCATTTTATCACATTGTGTGTATGATATGTCATCTGAAGACTTGATCTTAAGGCATAGTGCTTTTAGGTCAATGTGTTCGTTTATTGAATTTTCTGCACTAGTTATCAGCCAAGAAGGAAAAAGTCACCAAGAAGTAATTGCTAAGATGATTACTTCTGATGATGGTTGTTGGACGAGAGCATCTATTCAGCGTATAACAAACAAATTTCTTTTGAAGCATGTGGGGAATACATTGAGTAGAGAAACTAATATAAAAAAGGTATCAAGTTTCTGTGATTCATCTTGTAGGAATTGATGATAAATTAACATAAAAAATACAGAGGCAGACAAATGCACTTGCTCCTTCATGCATGCATGACTTAATAATAGTTCAATATGATACTTGGACCTTTTTCTCCATGCCTTTAAAAGGACTGTGCAAAGAGTTGGTGGCAGACAGAAATATCAAAAAACTTTTAAAACTTTTTCAAGATTAAAAATAATAATGATTATTTTAATTAACCAAAATTGCATAAATTAAATCCTTTGTATCATTATGTTTTTTGTTTCAGGAATGGATAGATTTACTACGAGAAATGGTGTTGAAACTTCCAGAAGTAGCAAATCTTAATTCATTGGGGATGCTGTGCAGTAATGATGCTGAAGTAGATTTTTTCAATAATATTATTCATTTGCAGGTGAGTTTTCTGTGTTATTTCCTCCTAAGGCTTCACATGTTTTTGTGTTTATCATTATCTGAACTTTATTAATTTCATGTCTTAAATGTGATATTAGAGTTGTTTATGTCTAATTTTCTTGATAACAATCACCTTGCTCTATTGAAAGAATATGACTCAAAATGAATAAGGATAATCCTTTGCATTTCTTTTCTCTAACATTGAGAGAAGCATCTTAAGTGTTATGGTTGTAACTATTTGTAACAGATCTCAGTATGCTATAATCTTTAATGAAATATTTTTTATCATTAGTTTCTCCCAAGCAAGTAGACTTACCTCTGATGTATCCGCATGTTCTTGCAGAGGCATAGGAGAGCAAGGGCATTATTACGTTTTAAGAATGTTATCAGTACTAGCAATATGTCGGAGGTAATTATGTTACACTTTATGTTCTGGCTTCCTCAAAATGTGCTGCTAAGTACTGAAATTTACTGTGCTGCCATTTTGCTTCAGGGAATCATAAATAGGGTTTTTGTGCCGCTCTTTTTTAATATTTTGTTTGATGTACAAGACGGAAAAGGAGAACATGTTAGAGGTGCATGCATAGAGGCCCTTGCAGCTATTTCTGGTCATGTGGAATGGAAGTCATACTATGCATTATTAGTTAGATGCCTTCGAGAGATTACTCTGAAACCGGACAAGCAAAAGCTCTTATTGAGACTAACTTGCTCTATTCTGGACCAATTTCATTTTCTAGAAATTTCTAAGAGCCAAGAAGGCAACGACTCTTTCGTGAATGATTCTGATTCCGTGACCATTGGTAGTGGTTCTTCAGCCATTTTGCACAAGTGTAGTACTTTTAATATTGCAACTGAGATACAGACATGCCTGCATAAAACTGTTCTCCCAAAGATACAGAAGCTACTGAATTCTGAGCCTGATAAGGTCAGCGTTAACATCAATCTTGCTGCACTGAAGCTACTAAAGTTGCTTCCTGGGGATGTGATGGACTCACTCCTTTCAAGTATCATTCATCGCATTGCAAACTTCTTAAAGAATCGTTTGGAAAGTATACGTGATGAAGCTAGATCAGCTTTGGCTGCTTGTTTGAAGGAGCTTGGGCTGGAATACCTGCAGTTTGTGCTCAGGGTTTTGCGAGCGACCTTGAAACGAGGATTTGAAATGCATGTATTGGGATACACTCTCAATTTCATCTTGTCCAAGTCTCTTTTAATACCTGTCATTGGGAAGTTGGATTACTGTTTGGGAGATCTCCTTTCCATAGTAGAAAATGACATAATGGGAGATGTTGCCGAAGAAAAAGAAGTGGGAAAGATTGCTTCAAAAATGAAAGAAACAAAGACACGAATGTCTTTTAAAACACTGGAATTGATAGCCCAGAGTATAACATTCAAAACCCATGCCTTGAAGCTTCTTTCACCTGTTACAACTCATTTGCAGAAGCAGATGACACCAAAAGTCAAAACAGAATTGGAAAGGATTTTGAATCACATAGCTGTTGGTATTGAACGTAATCCATCTGTAGATCAGACTGACCTATTCATCTTTGTGCATGGCCTCATTGAAGATGGGATTAAAGATGGAAATGGTCAAGGTGAACAATCATTGGTTGCAGAGGCAAGAAAACATCCTAGAAAAGACTTGAGTGGAAAAAGAATAACTTCTGGCCGAGTTGTGAATGTATCTTCACATCTTATTATTGTGTTTGCTCTCAGGATATTACATAAACGAATAAGAAGTTTGAAACGGGACAAAATTGATGAACATGTGTTATCAATGTTGGATCCTTTTGTCACACTTCTGGGCAACTGCTTAGGTTCCAGGTATGAAGATATTTTATCTGCATCCCTTAGTTGCCTTACTCCATTGGTAAGACTGCCTTTACAATCCCTTGAGTCTCAAGCTGATAAAATAAAGGTGGCAGTCTTGGATATTGCACAAGGTTTGGTATCTTCTAGCAGTCCTCTAATGCAGTCATGTCTAAGATTGCTAGCTGTGCTTCTGCGGAGTAGCAAAATTACCCTTTCATCAGCTCAGTTACATCTGTTAATTCAGTTTCCCCTGTTTGTTGATCTCGAAAGAAATCCTTCTAGCCTTGCCCTTTCTTTGCTCAAGGCAATTGTTAATCGCAAGCTAGTTGTTCCTGAGATATATGATCTTGTAACTCAAGTTGGGGAATTGATGGTGACAAGTCAAGTGGATTCAATTCGAAAGAAATCCAGTCAAATTTTGTTGCAATTTTTACTTGGTTATCAGCTTTCTGTAAAACGTTTGCAACAACATCTAGCTTTTCTGCTTTCAAATCTAAGGCAAGTATCTGCAAGTAAATTATGGTTTCTTTTTATAAAAAATAAAATAAAAATTCCTTATTTTTCCGAAAATGACTTGACAATTCTTTCAGATATGAGCATTCAACTGGGAGAGAATCTGTGCTCGAAATGATTCATGCAATCATAGTCAAATTTCCAAAAAAAAATGTTGATGAGCAGTCACTGACATTATTTACGCATCTGGTGATTTGCTTATCCAACGATCATGATAATAAAGTTCGGTCCATGACTGGTGCTGCTATAAAGAAACTCATTGGGTGTGTAAGCCCACATTCACTTCATTCCATTCTAGACTACACATTATCTTGGTATTCATATTCGGAAGAGACACAGAAACTGCGGAGTGCTGCTGCCCAGGTAATATTCTGTGAATTTTATTCTGAGGTGGTTAATTTTATTTCAGTTTCTGTATTCTGATTAGTCGTCTTCATTAGTGCAATCCTGTCATACGTGTATTGCTCATTGTACTTTGTACTTTGTCTCATCAATATCTTTCATTTATAATGGTAGAAAATAGTCTGTTTTTAGTTTAAGATAAAATAGGAAAAAGATGAAAAGTATATTAAGTCTATTATATCAAGACCTGGAGTACTCGTGAAATTTTATGAAACAAGAGTCTGTTTCTCTGAGAAGAAGAAATCAACCAGAAATTAAAGTAGTGTCAGTATACTCATGCTTAAATTGTTAATGTCTTCTGAATCTAGTTATTTTATCAGTCAAAGTTACCTATATAGGGCTAATGTCAAGAACTACTGAAATCGTCTTCACTACGTATTTTGCATCAGCTTTTTTGAAATTTACTGTTTGTAGAACTATTTTAAGTGATCCTCTCCTCTAATAAATTATCTTATTTGTCAAAAAGAAAAACTTTTTGTAGAGCTATGAATTTAAAAATCTTAACTGTTCAGACACTAACACCCCCTTGGCTCCCCCACACAGGCTTAATGATAGAATTGTCAATATAAGTGGGATACCTAAAGTTGATATACAAGGAACAAAGACAGACAACCAGGCTCTTTTGTCATGTTGTAGAACCATTACTTCAAAAATTTTGGGCAGTTATAAAATGGTCCAGCATGCATACTATGCACATACTAACATAGAGCTTCAGCTTGGGTCAGCTGGTTTGGTTGGAGGCCAAACCAAGCTCAACCCAAGTTCTTAAACCTCAAATACTAATGCAATCCAGCTTGAACTTCAAGTCATATTACTCATCCAACCCTAGTTTTTGGGTTTGGAATAGCTCAAGCTAGCTTGTAATTTGAGTCAAATTGATCTTCAGGCAGGGTGAGGTTTAGGTCAATGTAGGCTGGTAGTTAGTTTCATGTTAGAAAGATAATAATTTGAATTTTGTTCCTTATTATCATTACCTAACAATATCAAAGGGGTACATAAGATAAATGATAAGATTAATAATCGTCAATTACAAAATGCAAATAAAGACATCATAGACATGAGAGATATGTAAAAACCAAAGACATGGCTATGGAAGAAAGTTAAATAACCTCATAAAAAATACAGATCACCAAAGTCAAATAATCATGGGTTTATCTGAGCAGTAACAAATAATTGAATGAAATCACATAAACTGAGGTTAGCTTTGGATTGCAGGAACCACAACCCTAGCCCAGCCTGAACTAAATTAGGGATGGGATTTTCATCAAAAAGCTAACCTTGGCTTAGAAACACCAAATCAAGCTTGCCCAATTTCAGGATTGGCCTGGTTGGTCTGGGCTAGCTTGTCTAAGCTTCATGCTTACTAATCTTTTTCAAATCTTTTTCGATAAGTAAGAAAAAATTTATTAAAAGAAAGGACTACTTCATTCGAAAAGGATGAAGTAGCCTAAAAAGATATGTACAAGCAACCAAAAAAAAAAAAAAAAAAAAATTATGTACCAGAGAAGAGAGTCTATGAAAAATGGAATGGGATAACTAGAAGTGAGTCTCCAAGCCCGAGAACAATCAAACAAAGTCCCTGCAAACAATGCTTCGAGATGATTCCCTGAATGCTCCAAATCCTCAAAAATATGATTGTGATGCTCCCTCAAAATTATCCACATCACACACAATGGTACCAAGTTCCAAATATCTGACAAGTGCTTCCCCAATCAATTCCTTCACCCAGTTAACAAATCAAGCACCCTCTTAGGCAAGACCCAAGAGACTCCAGAAGATCTAAAAGCATCATTCCATAACTAAGCCCCCTCACAATGAATCAAAAGATGATCAACATCCTCTCCGCTACACCAGCACATGCAGCACCAATCTCCTATTGAGAGAACCTCTTCTCCTCAAATTCTTTCCTGTGAGAATCTTCCTCCATGTAGCCGTCCAACAAAGAAGGAAACCCGACATGGAGCTTTCACCCCCAAATACTTCTCCAAGGGAAAGTGGAGAAAAAGATCCCTTCAATGTCAAAGAACTATAAAAAGAGCAGATGTTAAAATCTCCATTACTCTTGAACTATCACCTCACCCAATCCACATCCTCATTTGAAGAAAAGCCCCCACCAACTCCACCTTCCAATCATTAAAATCACGTTGGAATTGCACATCCCCACTCCGACTTTCGCCCACACTCTGCCACACCACCAACTTCTTCACAGATGCCTCCCGATTTGTAGCAATAAAAATGGGAAAGTCACTTTAAGCGGCTGATCTAAACACTAACAACCATGCTAAAACCGAACTCTATTCCCCAAGCCGTTTTCACTAGTGGATGGTGCTTTTACATTGGGATATGTAATCTTGCAGTGTTCATATATTTGATATGGCCTCATACGGTGTTCTGTTGAGTATTATGAGATTACTAACAGTTCCAGAAGTGCAGTGGGATCTGTATTTTTCTGTCTCATCACATTTTGTTTCCAAACATTGTAAACTAGATTTAATGATCTGATATGATCTAATCCCCTTGTGTATAACAAAAATCCTAATAAATTTAGATGCTCATTCAAATTTCTTTCTTGTGTTTCAAAATATTCATTTTTTAGAGATCTTTGAATTTTTTCGTACAGGTCTTGGGATTATCAGTTGAGGTTATGAAGAAAGGATTTCAAAGATATGTCAATAAAGTATTGCCTGTGACTAGAAAAATTTTGCAATCTGCCATCAATGTTGTCACTAATAGGCAACTAGATTTTCCTGAGGAAACTGCTATTACTTCCTGGAGAGAGACATATTACTCACTTGTCATGTTGGAAAAGATGCTGCATCAGTTCAATGATTTGTTCTTTGAAAGTGATCTTGAGGTATGTCACTCATCACATAATATTTAGTTGAGTCAAAAAGTTCCACTGTTCCCTACTTGGCTAAGCCAGTGATCACTGACTGCGGAAGTTAGGCCTTGGTGGGCAGTTATAGCTGGGGAAATTTACAGTTACACATGTTGTTTGCTGACATGGGCTATTGAGTACTCTAGGTTGATATTAACTCATTGAATGGGGTCCATTTAGATAATGTTCTGAAAATGACTTTTGTCGGTTGAACTTAGTGTGGTTGGTGGTCTACTACAATCCAACCTTGAATCTCAGTATTGTCCATGAAATCTATACATTATAAGTCTTAATGTACTTGCAACTGTTTTTTTTTTAATATTGTAGTGGTTGTGTAAAAATGGAGATGATCAGTACTATGGGTGCTCAAATCAAAATTGTAATCTCTCTTCATATCTTTTTAGAATGAAGTCCTTTGGGCTATCTAGTCATAAATCATATCCTTGAAAAATCCTGTGACAGGCCTAGTCATGGTGAATGATTTGTCTGATAAATATATGGCCAATTCTTCTTATTCCTAGTGTAACATAATGATCTTTTAAATAATCTAAAACTGAAAATGTATATTTGGTTGATCATCTTTTTCTTCATTGTTCGGTTGCAATGGACATGTGGGCTATGGTGTTCGGACTGTTTGGAGTGAGCTGGGTTATGCCGCAATCTGTAGTGGGGCTTTTAGCATGTTAGCGAGGCAGATTTGGTTGTTATCGAAATAGCATGTTGGTAAGACAGATTTGGTTGATTGTTCCCCATTGCTTATTGTGGTGTCTTTGGAGAGAGAGAAATAGTAGGTGCTTTGAAGATAAGGAGAGATCAATATCAGACTTGAAACTATTTTTCTTTAGAACTTTAATGGATTGGTTGGTTGCACTGCGGAACCAATCATCTCTATTTTTTCTTTGATTTCCTAGATTCTTGTAATTTTTGTTCTTGATTGTTTTGGCCCTTGTATACTCCCTGTGTACTAGGGTGCTCCCTTTTTGAGATCAATAAATTTATTACTTATCAAAAAATGTATATTGTTTTGAAATTGGCTGCCAACAAGGCAATTGTAATGTGATTGTCTGGTTAAATTGTGAAATTGTTTTTCTGGATTCTAACCAAGTTGGGCATTCTTGCTTACCAAGTATCAACAATCCCTTGGTAGTTGGATAAGGCCTTGTAATTTTGGATTTTGTTGCTTTAAGCTGGTTTTGGTTTATGTTGACTTTCCTTAATTGTCTCTTTTTGGAACTTGATGATTGAAGGGTTTAGGGTCTGGCTTACCCCCCAGTAGTTTTATTACTAGACATCTCCTTTTGTTTTTTAATGAGAAATAGCCACATCACCCACTAACTAATCCTTTGGTGGAGATTAAAATCCACTACCACATCATTCTCTCTCAAAGAAAAACTAAATATTCAGTTGTAAATGTACTAGAAGTAAGTCAAACCCAAAGGGTTTATATAATAATTTAAATCCCTTTTGGTTTCATTTCTTCTGTTGTTTATTTATTCTTTTGTATAATTTTCAGGATATCTGGGATGCAATCTGTGAGCTGCTTTTGCACCCACACATGTGGTTACGCCACATATCAAGTCGCCTTATATCCTTGTACTTTGCCAATGTAATAGATGCTAGCAGAGAAAATCAAGAAAAATCACTAGGGACTTATTTTCTTATGAAACCAAGTAGACTTTTTATTATAGCTGTTTCCCTCTGCTGCCAATTGAAGACACCATTCAATGATGATGCTGCCAGCAACCTCATAACACAAAACTTTGTGTTCACAATATGTGGTGTGCATTCTTTAATGGGACAAATGGAGTACATAGATTCTCCAAATTTCTGGTCTAGCCTTGAAGAGCATGAGCAAGGCCGATTTCTTAAAGCTTTCCAATTACTTGATTCAAGAAAAGGGAGAAGCGTATATTTCTCTCTTACATCTGGTGATCAAAAGGATCATGACCACTCCAAAGATATTCGATATTTGATCATTTCTTATCTGCTTAAAAGAATGGGAAAGATTGCCCTTCAGATGGATGCTATTCAGGTTTGTTTTCCAGATGTTGAGAAATATGATTTGTTAGGTTCATTATAGATATTCCCTGAAAATTTCCACAATGATTCTGATTCCTATTCAGACACTATTCATACTCTTGAAATCAACACACTTCTTTATCTGTTTTTACCTCCTAAAATACTTGTTACTAATGATCTTTTAAATGTTTACGCAGATGAAAATAGTATTCAATAGTTTTGAAAAAATTTCGTCACAAATCAGTCTGGACGATTGCCTGCATTATGCATATGAGATCCTTCTACCCCTATATAAAGTTTGTGAAGGGTTTGCTGGGAAAGTGATCCCTGGTGAGTTTGGTTCCCACTGTTCTACATTCCTAGTTTGATTCCATATATGAATATTGATGCTACATTACAAATATATCTATCTATTTCACTTGGGGGGAGTCCAAGTTTCACTTGGTGGGATGGGACAAGGTGTGTGCACCTTTGCAACATGGTGGGTTAGGAGTAAGGAAAGTTACTACTTTCAATAAAGCCTTACTTGGGAAGTGGTTATGGAGGTTTGGAAATGAGGAGACAAGGCTTTGGAGAAGGGTTGTAGCTCTCAAGTTTGGGGAAGATTGGGGAGGATGGACTTTAGGTAGAGGGGTACATGGGTGTGGCCTGTGGAGAAGTATTCGCACGGGATGGGAGGCTTTTAGCAAGAATATTCGCTTTGAGGTAGGGGTGGGGGATAGAGTAAAGCTTTGGACAGATCAATGGTGTGGGGATTCTCCACTTCATTTGACTTTCCCGAGTGTGTATGGGATTGCCTCCAATAAAGGGGCATCGGTGGCCTCTTCTCTTGATCGGTTGGGGTCTGAGGAGCGGAGAAGCTGGGATGTTCATTTTACTCGGAGGCCAAATGATTGGGAAATGAGTGAGGTGGATGATTTTCTCCGTACCTTGGACTCTATTCTTCCTCCCACTGAGAAGGGAGATCGTATGCGATGGAAGTTGACAAAGAATGGGGACTTTGATATTCGATTTTTCTACAATAAGTTAAGAAGCCCCTTACCAATTATTTTTCCCTGGAAAGGTGTTTGGAAGGTTAAGGCTCCTCGACGTGTATCCTTCTTTGTGTGGACTGCTGTTTGGTATAGGATCTTTACAAGTGATAATTTGAGGGGTAGATGGGATTTTGTTGACTGGTGTATCATGTGCCGCAGTAATGGAGAAACGGTGGACCATTTGTTACTGTGTTGTGGAAAGGCTTATCGGGTGTGGTGTTTGGTGTTTAGATCTTTTGGGTTTTCTTGGGTCATGCCTAGATCAGTTGCAGATACTCTTTTCGGTTGGTAGAATTGGCCTGGAAAGCATTTGTCTAGTATTTGGAATTTAGCTCCATTATGCGTGATGTGGTGTCTTTGGAGGGAGCGCAATAGGAGGACGTTTGAGAACATGGATAGTTCGGATGACCAACTTTTGGCCTCTTTTAGCGGCACTTTGTTTGACTGGGCTAGGGCTTGGAGACTCACCTTTAGTGACTCTCTCCCTATGTTCCTTAGCTCTCTCTTGTGTTCTTAGTTTCTTTTTCTTTCTTTATCTTTCTCTCTTTCCTTTCCCTTTGTAGTTCTTTCTCTGCCTTATGTTTTTTTTCATAAGGTAGTGTTTTTTGAATACAAATCTTTATTATCTATCAAAAAACAAATATATCTATTTTCTGTCTGAATTGTTGCTCAGGTGCTTTGTTTTGTTTCAAGTGTTGAGTAATTGAGATATGTGATGATGAATTATGCATAAAGTTTTCACTTTTTCCAGGAAGTAAGAGATTTTTTGTTTGCTCCTTTTCTTTAGGTTCTGAGCCTTTATCCGTTGTTTATAATATAATTTTTTAGATCTTAATATCCTTTTAGTGGGTTACTATGTGTGAGCTTTTTTTTTTACTTATTCAAAATTGTTGCCTATTAAATTAATAATATGGATTTGTTTTTTGGGGTGGTTTCTTTCCACTGAGTTCGGATGATTAAATGGATGTCTATTATTAGGCATTAGCTGATTGTCTGAAGAATGTGTGACAGGGACTATACATTAATGTATTATGCCATCTCTATCCGTTGATTTTTTTTCCCCGTATTTGATAGTTTGTTAATTTGTATATGATTTGGTCAAAGCTTCCATGGAATTAACTTTCTAACTTCTGGGCTTAAATACGATATAGCTAGGCTGAAGTGGGGCTTTTTTACACATCGCACACACCTGCACAATCCTGCAGTGCTTCCATAATATGGTTATCTTTTTTACAATCTCCTGAGGTGACATGATACAATATTATGGTTTGAATCATCTGTTGATATGACTGAAATTTTCTCGCACAATATCAGATAGAAATTGCATGCTCTATGTCATGTCGTGTACGAACTGTTTTTCTAGTGCAACCTAATGAATTTGATTTTAATGTGTTTGACTTGTCCTCCAGATGATATTAAGCAATTGGCGCAGGAAGTTTGTGAAACTCTAAGGAAAGTTCTAGGCATCCAGAGCTTTGTACAAATTTACAGCGAGATCAGGAAGAATCTCAAGGCGAAAAGGGATAAGAGGAAACAAGAAGAAAAGATCATGGCTGTTGTCAATCCAATGCGCAATGCCAAGAGGAAGTTGAGAATTGCTGCTAAGCATCGTGCTAACAAGAAAAGGAAGATAATGACAATGAAAATGGGGAGATGGATGAACAACAAGAAACCAAGGACGATGTAAAAAAAATTGGAGATTGCATTCCAATCAACAGGCATGTGTTTGGGTCAAATCCCAAGCATCTATTGTAAAAATACATGATATAGTGATATACCCCGTCCGATTTTTTGGTAGCTTAGAAAAAATGTATATGATCTGTGCTTAAATATAATTTATTTTTTAAGCAAATGAGAAAATATCCAGCTGGGGTACGTGTTCTTTTTTTAAAACTGATTTCCAGTTAGGGTGCATCATTTCTTCTATATTGTCACTAATGAGTAATGACTACACATCAAAGTAGAACGTTAAAAAACAACGGGATGACAGCATAAGCCTTTGGCAAGCCATTTGTTGAGGGCAATTGTCAAGCCTGTCCAGCAGATGAGTAATTCTTAATTACTTTCAAAGCAAGAAAAATGGTACTCCTTCTTATATTTATAATGAGGTCTACTTATTAAATTCATGATAGGGTCTATCATGAATGTGAGAAGAGGAAGCATCATTTTTCCATCTGAGAGTAACTAAGAATTTTCTATAGCTTATTTCACTTCAGAATTCAAAGGCCAAAATTTCACTTTCTATCCACTTGGAATATTATCCGATTCACATTAATTTACAGCCAGCGGATCTCTCTTTTTTGTTCTTTTAATTACGTTTATATGTTAACACTGAGGCTCGTATCTTCTATCTTGTAGCCACATTTTTGGAGACCTATTAAACTAAACAAAGAGAATTTAGAAACAAAAAAATATGTCACCCTCGACAGAAGATCCTTCAAAATTCATCCTAAAGAGCTGCCTGGTCATCCTAAAGAGCTATCTTGGTCATTTCCTTGCGTACTGTTGCCAAATAAGGCAAAAATTTTGCTTATGCATTTACTCTATAAGTCCCAAGAACTATCAAGTCAAATGTATCTTGCCATTGCAAATCTTATAAAACAAATGAGAATCGAACTCTTTATCTATGGGCCTATTACCAAGACAAGCAACCTTGAGATTTTTCAACCTACAAACAAGTAGTGAATCTTCTTAAGATTGCGTCCATTTGCTTATAAAGTTGGTCTGGGAGTATGAATGTAACCATAGTGGAGGTGTAGAATACCCCCCAACTTGACTAAGGTCAGTTTCCGAGGTGAGGGCAGACCTGAAAGGGTCTAGCCACCCGACCCTATGCTTTTCAATAATTTTGGCTTTGGCAGCAAGCCATGATCATAGCCGAACTTTGGGATAGCAGTGCTAGTCCAGGCCACAAGGCTCAAGCTTGGTATCAACAATAGGATTCGAGCAACTTAGTATCAAGCTACAAAGAAAATAAATAAAAGAAGATGTAACGTGGAAAGTTGCTTTGTGGGTTATTTATATAAAACTTTTAGTCTTCATCCTTAGCCGTTAGGAAAAAGGGTAAGAGATTAAAACCTATTTAGTATAGAAGTTTAAGTGTTATTGGAATCTTTTAGAGTTCCAGTTCATCTAAACATATAGACCTTAATTTGAGGTTAATTGGAAAATAAGGTCTTTGAAGCATGTTTAAGCTTTATCGGCTTCTTTGAGACTAAAAAGATAAGTTTTAGTGGGTCTTATACTCCAGCCCAACTAGGAAACATATTTAACATGCTGAAGAGTAATCTTAGGATTTCTTGTGTGAAAGGTAGAGAAAGATACTGCAGGATTACGAGAAAAAAATTCTGCATCCGTGGGGTCGGTGTGATCAGGTATATTTCTCTCTCAAAGATCTGTGGGAATAACCTACAAAGCTAGTGTAGTCTATAGATTTGCATGATTATTCCATATGAACTCATGAATAGGTGTTAAGCCTTTAAATGTATAGTTACTGGAGTTCACGCAAATTTGGAGTGGTGCTGAGTTCATAAACCTTGTAATCTACGTACAAGCATATGTTTATTTGGAAGTCAACTTGTACTAGGAGAACTTCTAAATAACATAGATATCTACGTATTCGGCTCATTGGAATTGGAATTGTTTACTAGGTATTGATTTTTGGAGTACTTGATAAAACAATTGAGTACTAAATTAGTCGTAGTTTTAGAAAAACTTGTGAGATACGAATTTTAAGAGTGAAATTTATATTTTCATTGCTACCAGTGCACCCATTCTTATTAAGTCGTCTTGTCCTTATTTAGGTTCTAGTTGACATTGATTCAGACAGTAGAAGTGAAGTTTGGTTTAGTGACTAGAGGTAAATAGACTTCAAAACATGACATCTCCCAAGACATATATATATATTTGCAAAAGTGAAGTTTCAAAATCTTATATCATTGTCAATGCATTATTTCTTATATGTTTCTTTCAAACTGTACATGTTAAGAATGATTCAAAAACTATGTTTTTTAGAAAGTATTCATTATATGATATATAATTTGTATTGACCATATTATAATAAAGTAAGAATGTTTTCAAGTGGTCAGCTTGACAGTCTGCAACCTTTGCCAACATTGGGTTAAGTGTTGGTCTTCGAGTGAAGTAATGTTATTATGATGTGATGTAGTGTTATTGTTTGCCTTTTGGAGCTAGTGCTATTGTTTGCGCTTTGGAGCTAGTGTTGCCTCTTTAAGATTATTGTTATTGTTTCCCATAAGAATCACCCACCGAGTGTTTTAGTAGTTTAGGTATGTCTTGTCTGGCTAACTTTTTTATATTGAACTTGTGCGCACCAAAGTGGAAGAATGGATGGGCCAACCTTCACTTGGGCTCACAACCTATTTTTTGATGTAGGCTTTGGATTTTCCACTTCAGGTGATCCTCTGTACTGAAATCCCACAGCCCTGTCTTCCCCCTTCCCTTTTTACCCTTTTTCTCGTGCCCTCACCTTTTTGCCTTCTGTCTCCCTTCGTTCATCCTCCCCCCTCCCCCCCCCCCCCTTTTTACCCTGCGCCCTCATATTTATACCCCCAAAATTGGTGAGGTATCATGATTACCCCGATGGTTAGTGGATGCAGAGGTCCAATGTGGTAGTGGCTAAGTGGATGTTTAGGTAGAAGTGGAGCGCGGTGCAAGTGGCCTTGGAACCAGTTCCCATCTTAGCTGTTTACTCGACGCAACACAACTTTAGGCGTGTCGTGCAAACGTCGAGTAGTTTCTTTACACGGGAGGTAGCCTACCGGGCATAAGCCCAACAATGCGGTATGGTGTGCGTCGTACACTACCCGGCTGACAAACTTAAGGTGGCCCAATATTTGGGCCTGGGCCCAAGACCATATGGGCCGCCAAGGGGGGAAGGGGCCCTAAGGTCTCAAAGGGCCTGGGCACCCTTGTCCCGCACAGAACTATTGATTTATTGTTGTTGGCCTTTATAAGTGAGAAAAAAAATTGTTTATTACTATATTATACTATTTTTACCTATTTAGTGTATTTTGGCCAACTAAAGTGATTACTATTTTATTTACCTATTACATTGTTATAGTTAAATGTTTTCTTCCTAACAAGTAGAAACAGTATAATATAGTACTAAACAATTTTTTTCCGCTTATAAAGGCCAACAACAAGAAATCAATAATTCAATTTAGAAAGGTTAGCCAGATAAGACATAAAATGCTAAAACACTTTTAGGTGATTTCCATGGGAAACAATAACAATAACCTCAAAGAGATAACACTGGCTTTAAAGAGCAAACAATAACACTACACCACACCACAATAACACTACTTTGCCCGAAGACCAACACTTAACCCTGTGCTGGCAAAGTTTGTAGATTGTCTAGCTGACCACTAGAAAACATTCTTACTTTATTACAATATGGTAATCATATATCATATATATAATGAATACTTTCTCAAAAATATAGTTTTTGAGTCATTCTTAACATATATAGTTTGAAAGAAACTTACAAGAAATAGTAAAATTCATGTATAAAGCTTTGACAATGATAAAAGATTTTGAAACTTCACTTTTGCAAATATGTATGTATGTGTGCGTGTGTATATACATATATATATACATACATGTCTTGAGAAATGTCAAGTTCAAAAGTCCACTTACCTCTAGTTGCAAAACCAAACTTCATTTCAACTGTCTGAATCAGTGTCAACTAGAACCTAAATAAGGACAAGACGACTCAATAAGAATGGATACACTAAGGCAGTAATGAAAATATAAATTTCACTCTTAAAATTCTTATATCACAACTTATTCTGAAACTACGACTAATTTAGTACTCAAGTGTTTTATCAAGTACTCCAAAAATCAATACCCAATGATAAGGATAATCCTTGTAGTCTAAGTAAAGCTAACGGAGCTAACGACCCCTTAAAGTTGACGGTCATATCAAGGCTGAAACGACCAGAAGACATGGATGAAATGAAAAGTTAACGAGATGAAGCTGATAGGGTAGAAAGGAATTCTTGACGGTTCCAGCATGTCTTTTGCTTGGGTTCCACGCATAGGTATATAAGGAAATATCTTGCGTGCCCCACACTTAACCTTAATCAACAGAACTCCTACAAGGAAATGATTCCTTAAGATACGCGAATTAAAGAGGTTCTCTCCTATAAGTAAAGATCTTCTAAGCCAAGGAACGAGTGCCAACCCTATGCTACTATAAAAACTCCAAAACCCTCACAAATTAAGGTACGCATAATTCATCCCAACTTTGGCGCTCTAGAGTTGTGAGAAGCTTTCTGACTTAACCTTCGGAGGGTCTTTGGCTAGTACCACACTGGTACTCTCCTTAGGTCTTCTTGTTCTGTGTTGTACAGGTGTTGTTTCGAGCACGTGAGAACTGTGTGATTTACTGACGATTTTCGGCATCATCACCCAGTAAACAATTCCAGTGAGCCGAATACGTAGATATCTATGTTATTTAGAAGTTTTCTCAGTACAAGTTGACTTCCAAATAAACATATGCTTGTAGATGATATTAACCCTATATATATATATATATTTATTTATTTATTTATATATATGGCATCCAAATAAGCTTATGCATGTACTGACGAAAGTATCTGAAACTAGACAATATTATAGATTACATTTGAAGGCTTAATACCTATTCATGAGTTCATATGGAATAATCATGCAAATCTATAGACTACACTAGCTTCGTAGGTTATTCCCATAGATCTTTGAGTGAGATATATACCTGACCACACTGACCACACGGATGCATAATTTTTTCTCGTAATCTTGCAGTATCTTTCTCTACCTTTCATGCAAGAAACCCTAAGATTACTTTTCAGCTTTACACGTTAAAATATGTTTCCTATTTGGGTTGGAGTTTAAATCCTACTAAAACTTATCTCTTTAGTCTCTAAGAAGCCCATAAAACTTAAATATGCTTCAAAGACTTTAATTCCCAATTAGCCCCAGATAAAGGTTTATCTGTTTAGATAGGTTGGAACTCTAAAACATTCCAATAACACTTAGAGCCTGTTTGGACTGAGCTACAAGCTTCAGCTTATTTGAGTTTTTAGCTTCTTTTTGGTACTATTTATGAGTCCTATTGCACTTTTTGGTACTATTCATGAGTCTCATTGTACTATTTAGCTAGCTTTTAACTTTATTTTCTATACTTTCAGTAAAAAGTTTTCAGTTTCAGCTAAATAAACTGTTCCCAAACAGACTTTAACTTCTAATTCAAATAGGTTTTAATCTCTTATCATTTTTCCTAAATGATAAGAATGAAGACTAAATGTTTTATATAAATAACCCACATAGTAACTCTCCACGTTACATCTTCTTTTATTTATTTTCTTTATAATGATCATAATACAAAATAAGATCACCTTCAAAACAAATCAAATAATTCACCAATTCCACTCTAGAAGCAAAAAAAAAAAAATTAAATTTAAGTGAGGTGGGTGTTACAATCTCCCCCCTCTTATAAAATTTTCATCCTTGAAAATTCAAAACAAACCCTAATTTTGAGATAGCTGGGGATATTTGGATTGCATTTCATTTTTACGCTCCCATGAAGCTTTTTCTGTGGAATGATTCCTCCATAATACTTTGACCAAAGCTATAGTCTTATTACTTAGCGCTTGCTCTTTATGATCCTAAATCTGAATTAGAACTTCCTCATAGGATAAGTTCTCTTGAACTTGGAGTGGCTCATAACTCAAAATATAAGAAGGATCAAGGACATACCTTCTCAACATGGATACATGGAATGCACTATGTAACCTTAACATAGCTGATAGTAAGGCAAGCCGGTAAGCAATAGAACCAACTCTCTCCAAAATTTCAAAGGGCCCTACATATCTAGGGCTTAACTTACCCTTCTTATCAAACCTCATAACTCCTTTCACATTCATTAGTCCAATCAAACTTTGCATTTTTTTTTTTTCGAGTCAAAGGAGTTGCAATACTAGAAAATCCTTCCACGAACCTTCTATAATAACTAGCAAGGCCTAAAAAACTTCTGACCTTACTTACGTTAGTCGGATTAGCCCAATTAACTATTGCTTCAATATTACTAGGCTCCATTGTAATTCCATCTCTAGAGATCACATGCCCTAAAAACACCACTTGATTCTACTAGAACTCACACTTCCTCAATTTAGCATACAACTTCTTGTCCTTTAAAATTTGCAAAACAATCCTCAAGTGTTCCTCACGCTCTTCTTGGCTTTTAGAGTAAACCAAGATGTCATCAATAAATGCAATAACAAACCAATCCAAGTACTCATGAAATACCCTATGCATCAAATCCATAAAAACAGCTAGAGCATTAGTCAGACCAAAAGGCATCACTAAGAACTCATAATGACTATACCTAGTTTGAAAAGCTGTCTTTGGTATGTCATCCTCCTTAACTCTTAACTGATGGTAACCAGATCTCAAGTCAATGTTAGAGAAGACTTGAACGCCTTGAAGTTGATCAAACAAATCATCAATTTGTGGCAAAGGGTACTTTTCTAATGGTTACCTTATTCAACTCCCTATAATCAATGGACAACCGTATACTACCATCCTTCTTCTTAACAAACAATACTAAAGCCCCCTAAGGGGAAGCACTAGGCTGAATAATGCCTTTATCAAGCAAGTCTTGCAATTGCTCCTTCAATTCTTTGAGCTTTGCAAAGGCCATTCTATTTGGTACTTTGGAAATGGGTCTAATACCAAGAACTAGGTCAATGGTGAACTCAACCGCCCTATCAGAAGGTAATCCAAGTAAGTCCTTTGAGAACTCATATGGAAACTCTTTCATTACTAGGATGTCTTCAAATTTTAATTCTATTTTATCACCCTTTAAAGCACAAGCAAGGGACCCTTCACAACCCTTCCTAAGCAATTGTCTTGCTTATATAGCCGAAACCAATAAAGGTGGTTTCACCACACGATCTCCCTCAAATAAGAATTCTATTTCTCTAGGAATTCTAAATACCACTTTCTTCCCAAAACACTCTACGGAAGCATGAAAAGTAGATAACCAATCCATTCCTAATATCATATCAAATTCAAACATATCCAACAATATAAGATATGCTTCTAATTCCCCCCAGAAACTAAAACATTATAAGACTTATAAACTTTATTGGTATTCATTTGTTGTCTAGAAGGTGTAGCAACACACAATTCATAATATAGACTTTCAGGTACCATATTTAGCCTTTGAGCAAATCTATGTGAGATGAAAGAATGTGTTGAACCAGAATCAAAAAACACTTGTGCAAGTTGACTAGAAACAAGAAGTGTACCCAAAACCATTGAAGGGGATGTCTCGGCATCCTGTTTAGTCAAAGTAAAAACTCAACCTTGAACATTGGGTTTTTGTTGGCTCCCATTTGTATTGGTAGTTTGTTAAACTCGCAAATTTGGGCAATCCTTGATGAAGTGTCCAATCTTGCCACATTTAAAACATGCTCCTAACTCCAAATAACATGTTCTACTATGAGCCTTTCCACACCTTGGACAAGTTCTATGTGTTTTCTTATTAATCAGGCACCCTTTGCTTCTTGAATGAACTTTCACTAGACTTTCCCTTAAGAAAATTACTCTGATTTGGTTTCCTCTCCTGATCATTGGCCTTTGAGAGACGATTGCAATTTCTCTTTGCTATGAGAGCTCAATCTACCACCTCTACATATGTTTTCAATTTGAACATGGAAACCGGTCCTTGAATTTTCTCCCTTAAGCCCCTTTCAAAATTCCTAGCCTTCCTTGCTTTTGAGTCAACCATGTGTGGAGCAAAGCGGGATAATTCAGCAAATTTCCGCTCATACTCATACATTGATTGAGTAACTTGTGCTCTGTGAATGAACTCAACTTCCTTTTGGACCATCAAACTATCGGGAAAATACCTTTTACGAAAGAGCCCAACAAAATGCTGCCAAGTTATAACTTCTCTCCCATGTGTCCTCTCCCTAGACTCCCACCATTCCAATGCATCACCTTTGAATACAAAAATAGCTAAGATAACTCATTGCTCATCTCTAACCTCTATTGCCCTAAAGAGCCTTTCCAACTCCTTAAGCCAGTTGTCAGCCTCTATTGGATCATTTGTACCCTTGAAAGAGGGGGGTCAAGCTTTCTAAACTTCTTCGGAGCACTAGTTGGATTGGTGGCTCCTACTTGAAATTGCACTATATTGGTTAAGCCACCAATGACTTCAATAATAGCCTGGAGATTAGTGGTTCCCATAGCATTCAATTGATCATTCCTTGTGTTCCTCCTTGGTGGGGCCATCTCTTTAAGCAATACAACAATGCATCACAAGTACATATTTTAAATATCCTTGAAGGTCAAAACCAAGCACACAGATAGCATAACAACCATCCCTACATGCTTTAAAAAATACGATGAAAGGTCAAATAATTCTAACACTAAAATTCCTCATGATCACACTCTTGTTCCAAAATAATCTCAAGATTAATCCTATAAGTCTACAGAATCATAAACCAATGCTTTGATACCATATGCAACGACCTAAGGAAAAACACTAGCCATATTTGCGCTATACCTCAAAAGGACTAATCACAATTGAGGTTCCTTGTAGTTGTTAATAAAGCCTAGTTCAACCTAGTATATGTCCAATGTGGGACTCATCACATAATCAATCAAATTAGGGCATTAGAAGAGGCATTTAAAACTAATGAGGTACTTCCTTCAGAAAAGTCTACCACTATTTTGGAGGAAAGTATTTCAAATACAAATACTCCAACAAATAACAAGAAGGATATGTGCTCTAGGCAACAATTGGTAGGTGAGAAGGATAAGAAGTTGTCTATCAAAGGAAACTTGGAAAAGATTTTAGATATGGATAGTAAAAATTTAAATGGGGGGTATTCAAACATTGATGTTAAGATGGAGATAACCCCAAATATTTTAAAGGATTTTTCAAGCTACAACAAACCATCTCTTTGATCATGGAAATGTATCATGGATAATTACAACATTCAATCATCTCCTGATATACAAAATAACTATCTTCATCCAACCAAACACCGATCCATAATTCCTTCTCCATTAGAGTCTCTTACTCACAAAAAAAAGCTATTAATAGTGATAGCATGTGTCTTTCTCAACCCTTTGGTGGTGGAACTCTTCCACCCCTTCCTCGTACATGAAAATTTTAAGCCTTAATTGCTGAGGGCTTGGGATCCTAAAGACAAAACAAGAGCTCTACTGTTTAGCAAACAAAGAAGGTCCCAAATATTTTGTGTGTGTGTGTGTGTGTGTGTGTGTCTAAAACTTGACTGGATTTGGATGGTTTTGCTAGATTACATCAGTGGGATTTGATTTTCTTATACCCAACAAACAGAGATGAAGTGTTTGTTGCATCATGTGTTCAGGTAGAGAAGAATTTGAATCCCCTTTGTACAACGTCTTTTGTGATGAGGATAGCTTTGCAATTCTATGAAAATACTAGTTTTTCAAAAATGGAAGTGGAATGAAATTCTATTGAAATCATTGATCTTTTGAACTCTGATAGAATTTGCTCACTTGAGATTGTTTGGATACTTGAAGATGTTACTTTGATTAGAGATAATTTTAATTATATTTCTTTTTGTTAATATTCCTTTACGGTGTAATTGTATTATTCTAGCTCTGGCTAGTGCTGTAAAAGAGAAAAAAAGGAGGTCATTGTTTGGTAAAAAAATACTCCTCTTTTCTCTTTTTCATTGTACAATGTGATTGTGTATAAATAAAGTCTATTGTTGTTTTTGCTAAAAAAAAAAAAAATATTAGCAATGTGAGCTAGATGAAAAAGATGAGTATGAATTGAATTTTGAAAGTATGTACTTATCAAAAAAAAAAAAAATTTTTGAAAGTATGTGAATTTTTTTTTTGTTGAGAAAAATATAGTAATATTTAATAGAAATGTTAAGTCCACAATACTTTCACAACAAATCTTATGTGGCAGATTATTGTTATTAGTAGGTAAAAAAGTGATTTAATAGTGGATAGGGATGGCAATTTTGCCCCGCCCCACCCCGTGCGGGTTTTCCTTGCCCCGCAAAGGTGGTGGGGCAGGAATGGGGCAATATTTTGTCCCCGCAAATGCTAAACCCATCCCCACCCCGCACTGCACTAATAAGGACTATAATTGTAAATTTAGTAAACCCTAAATCACTAATATTTAAAGTGAATCACAAGAGTACAAGACATGAGATAAAATATTTTTTATTCTAAAACCCTAATGCTATTGCTGCCCTCTGACCCATCCCTTTGCTCTATAGTCTATACGTGTTTTTCAAGTTTCAAGCCAAATTCCACTCCAAGTCTAAGACATTACTTTTTATGTTCATCTCATTCGCTATCTTCTTTTTGTTTTAGTGTTTCTTAAATCAGTTTTTTTTTTCAATTTAAATTTTGGTTCTTTTTTTTATATATTTAAATATGGTATTTTTGTTTATAGCTATTGAAGTTTGAAGAAAAACAGTTGAAAGGAAAAAAGGCTGGTCATGTAGTGCTTCCAGTAGGCATTAGGTTTGTTTCTTATCAAATTAGTAAGCTATCCTAATCGCTATTATAGTAAGAAAAAAAGCAAGGGCAATCGTAATAGTACTGAATCTATAAAGAAGAAAGTGATGTCACTACATTGGGAGAAAGCGAAATTTATTCTTAAAGAACTAGTCAATTTTTATTTGTTATAAGAAATAGTTTATTTTGTTAAAAAACTAGTCCATTATCCTTGATGATTTTGTTCATGCAAAGACAATATTTAATTTGTTATAAGAAATTTTGAATTATGTTATTACGTATTAGATTATTTAAATGCTTGAATATTAAAACATTTTGGTTTTTTGTGATTTATATTATTGTAGCAAAAAACTTATTTATATATATATATATATAAAATTGTATTAGGGGCGGGGCGGGGTGGGTCCCTGCGGGGCTCCAAGGGGCGGGGATGGGGCAAGGTAGTTTGCCCCGCACCTCGGGGTGGGGTGGGGACGGGAAAGGGCAACAACCATGCGGGGCAGGGGTGAAGATCCCATCCTCCGGCCCCGCCCCGCCCCATTGCCATCCCTACTAGTGGATTTAAATCAATAAGAGAGATGCTACGTTCACAACATTTTTACAATATTTTCATAACAAATCATAAGTGGTTAGTTGTTATTGGTTCAAATTTGAACATAATACTAAGATTACTTTTTTTGTCTTAACAATAACAACCAGTAATAATCTACCACATAGGATTTATTGTAAAAATGTTGTGAAAATATTGTGGATACATCATTTCTCAATAAGAAACCTATAAAAACCTACCAATTAGGATTTGTTGTAAATGTCTTATGAAAATATTGTAAATGTATACCTTCTCAACTAGTAAAGTTTCTGATGGTTAAATAAGAGATCTAAGGTTCAATCCCCGCCTATACCAAAAATCGATTGGTATCTTGATCTGATAATAAAAAGTACTAGTTGCTAACCCGTGCGATGCACGAGATAGTTAAATAAAAATTAAAATACTTATTTTACTTAAAGGTATATGATTTAACTTTTAAAAATGTATTATTTGAAAATGAATGAAAATAAGTAATTTTTTGTTCAATATAATGATTTAGAAAAATTCATTTTTTTCATATCATTGATTTCAAATAACACATTCCGGCGTGGGCTATTCTATGGTGATAACTTCACATAATGCTCAACTACAATTAAATCTACTATCTACTACCAATATAATCTATGTTATCTTGATAGTAGATCTACAAATTGCATTCTCATATTTTTAGAGATTGCCACATTATTATTATTATTATTTATATATAATGTAAAACTGAAAATTTTAACTTTTTGAAAGAGTTACGTTAGAATTAGGATTAAAAAAATAATTATATTTTTTTTAATTAGACTTCACGTTAGAATTTTTTTTAAGGACTCTCTTTAGGTTTAAAAAAAAAACTTTAGGATTAAGGAAAAAAGAGAGAGAGAGAGAGACTCCTATTAGGACTCTCTCACTATTTAGTTTAAAAATTAAATTTTTTCATAAATTAAAATGATGGGGAAAAAAGAGAGAGACTTCTGTTAGGACTCTCTCACTATTTAGTTTTAAAAATTAAAAAAAAATTATAAATTGAAATAATAATGTGAAAAATTGTGAGAGTTTCAGAAGTTTCGGTTTTATATATAGAACTAGTCGCTAACCTGTGCGATGCACGAGATAGTTAAATAAAAATTAAAAGTACTTATTTTACTTAAAAGTATATGACTTAAAATTTTAAAAATGTATAATTTGAAAATGAATGAAAATAATTAATTTGTTCAATATAATGATTTAGAAAAATTATTTTTCTTTCATGTCATTGGTTTCACATAACACATTCTGACATGGGCTATTTTATGGTGATAACTTCACATAATACTCAACTGCAATTAAATCTACTATCTACTATCAATCTAATCTATGTTAACTTGATAGTAGATCTACAAATTGCATTCTCATATTCTTAGAGCTTGTCACATCATTATTATTATCTATATATAATGTAAAACTAAAAATTTTAACTTTTTGAAAGGCTTATGTTAGAATTAGGATTAAATTTTTTTTTAATTAGACCTCATATTAGAATTTTTTTTTAAATGACTCACTTTAGGTTTCAAAAAAAAAAAAAAAAAGGACTCACGTAACCAAAAAAAAAAAAAAAACTTTAGGATTAAAGAAAAAAGAGAGAGATTCCTATTAGGACTCTCTTACTATATAGTTTAAAAAATTAAAATTTTTTTATAAATTAAAATGATGAGAAAAAGAGAGAGAGAGGGATTCCTATTAGGACTCTCTCACTATTTAGTTTTAAAAATTAAAATGATAATGTGAAAATTTGTGGGAGTTTTAGAGGTTTCAGTTATATATATATAATACCGTCCAAGATGGCGGTAGCAGTTAAGATAAACAAGATAATTGAGAGCAATAATAAGGCGGTAGAACCAGCCAAGTAGTATAACAAATTAATATAGCAAAATAATTATGAGGCGGTAGAACCAGCCAAGCAATATAATATAGCAATGTAATAAAGCAGTTAGGAGGCGGTAGAACCAGCCAATCAAAGTAATAAACAGTTGAAATATAATAAACACAAGCTGAAAGTAGTTATTACTGAAAATATTACAACAGCAGTAGTAGTCACTGGTTTACAACAACAGTTTAACAATACAAGGCTTGGAGACTAGTTCTAGTTACAAGCTTTGCAAACAGGGTAACAGTAGGGAAATAGGAATCTTAAAGAGGAGAAGGAAGTCCTAAGGTGAGGAATTCACTCTAAAGCTCACTCTAAAAGGTTCTGTGTTCAACATAAGGGACAGCCCCCCTTAAATAGGCAAAAATTTTCGGAATGAACAGTAACCATGAATAGTGAACAGTGAACAGTAACAGTAACAGTGAACAGTGAACAGTGAACAGTGAACAGTGAACAGTAACAGTGAACAGTACGTGAACAGTACCATGAACAGTAATTTTCACATTTTTCTCATTTGTTGCAGCCGAATCCGTAGGAGCATGAGATGACCAGTTTTATCAGTTTATGTGGATAAAATCATAAGGAATCTCAACTTTGCAGAGAAATCATGAGGAATCTTCAACTTTGCAGAAAGTAACATCAAGCGTGGGGAACAGGTAGCATTTTTGGCCGTTGTGCGGGCCAGACAAACAAGAGAATCAAATCAACTTTAACATTTTGGCCGTTGTGCAGGCCAGACAAACAAGATAATCAAATTCATTCTTCATCTTCACCATGACCAAACAATTCCTGACTGTAACAGTAATATGGGTCTTTTGAAACAGGGTTTTTTGAAACAGATGCTTCAGAGGACCGTTCATCTTCTGAACCATCATCACCTACCTTATCCTTCGAAATCATCTTGAGGAGAGCATATAGAGCATCAGGGTCCTTGCGAATATCATCTAAAGGGGAACCCTTCTTTTTAGCCTTAACAGAAGATTTAACAGTTGAAACAGATGTAGAAGCATGTGCATTAGCCAGTTCAGCTTTCTGCACGGGGGAATTAATCTTGACACCAGGTAAAGCATTTGGGGATGGCAAATCCCTGTTAACATTGTTGATAACAGACTGTGTGTGTGGAAACTTATCCCACCATTTGACAAAACATCGCCGTGTGAGAACATCTCCTTCCTTCTCATATTGCCACTTGAGGATCCAAGGAACTTTATATCTTTTAATGAAATGAAGTGAAGGAGAGAATTTGGCACCATAAGAATTAACCTTGAATGTCTTTGAGAAATGATCAAAACAATTCATTAGTGGTTCTGGAAATATATCAGGAATAGAACTAAACTGGGTCCACCATCGGTCGAACCAAAGAGGCAAAGGTGAACTGAAATCCTTATCAAAATTAACAAACCATGAATGAGACATGATTTCATTCTGGTGAAGCATGAATCTGAACCAGGCAGTGATATAATCATGATAGCAATATGGAAGATTGCTTTTGGGTAACATCCTTGTGGAGGCAAGGTTGGGACCCCACATTTCTTCAGAAATAAAATTCTTTATGAAAGCACTGTGATAAATAACCTTACCAGTCATCTTATCCTTGATGCCTTTAATAGCTATTGAATTCTCATGGGTCAATATATCAGCATAGTAATTAACATTTTTCTCACTATGTTCTGGAATCCAGTGGAACATTGGGGGGAAATAGCTGGTAGCCAGTCTAAAGGGGTCAGTAATAGAGGCCCTATTTGACTCAATGTAAAACAGGTTTTGAACATGTGGTTTTTTAACATACTGAGAAGTATAGGAAAATCTGGGAAAAACAGTTTTAACAGGTTGGTCAACAGTGGTCAAAGCATAAGGATCATATGATGAGGCCAAAACAGAAGAGTAATTAGGCTTAGGAATTGTACCTAAGGGGGTGAAACGGTTAACAATCTCCAATGGAGAAACAGGTTCCTTTTTAACAATTGTGTTATCAGTGGCAGGGCTCTTGTCTTTCGACCGCCTACTTGCCATTGTGACACTGCAGAAATTCACGGGTAAGGAAATCAGGGATTGAATTTTGAGAACCTTTTATATATTCAATATCAAAATCAAAAACACTTAAAATAGCTTGCCATCGGGCAAAAATATGTTTTGAAGCAATATTTTCAACATCTTTTTCAATAACATACTTAGCACTTTTGCAATCAATTCGTAACAAAAACTTTTGGTTTAACAAATCACTTTGAAACTTTGAAATACATAGTACTATAGATAAAATTTCCTTTTTAATAGTACTATAATTTAGCTGTGCAGCATTCCAGACTCCAGAATAGAAACGAACAATTTGTTCAGATGAGTCTGGGGAAACTTTCTGTTTCAGAATGCCTCCGTAGCCAATGTCAGAAGCATCAGTTTCAACAATTTTGAAAGCATTAGGAGTGGAAATACCAAGACAAGGCAATGCCTTAACATGAGACTTGATTTGTTTAACAAGGGAAGTATGAACATCAGACCAAGGTGGAGGATTATTCTGTAACCGATCAAAAAGGGGCTTACATTGTTTCCTCATATCCTTGTAGAAATCAGCAACATAATTCAAAGAGCCAAGAAACCTTTGGAGTTGGGTTTTATCAGTGATAACATCAGGGAATTTATCAGCAAACTGAATGGCTCTATCAATAGGGCGAATTTGCCCTTCAGAGATGTCATAGCCAAGGAATCTAATTTTTGTCTGAAACAGTATGATTTTCTTAGCAGAGACAACAAGACCATTTCTTTTAATAGTTTCCTGGAATGAATACAGATGTTTCCAATGCTCTTCAATAGAGTTGGAATAAACAAGAACATCATCAATGTAAACAATGGTGAAATCGCTAAAGGGGTTGAAAATATCATTCATAATGTTTTGGAATTCGCTAGGAGCGTTCTTAAGACCAAAAGGCATAACATTCCACTCGTAGTGACCAAATGGAGTGGTAAAAGCAGTTTTATACCTATCACTCTCACTAATCTGGACTTGCCAAAATCCAGATTTCATGTCAAACTTAGAAAACACTACAGCATCACTCAATCTATGAACTAAGTCATTCTTGTTTGGAATAGGGTACCTAATCCATTCTAAGACTTTGTTCAAAGGTTTGTAATTGATCACCAGACGAGGAGTTCCTCTCTCAATTTCAGCATTTTTTTGCACATAGAAAGCAGCACAAGACCAAGGGGACTTGCTGTTTCTAATCAGTTTTTTATCAAGCAAATCTTGGATTTCTTTTTTGCAAAACTCAACCATTTCAGCATTCATCTGGATAGGACGAGCTTTAGTAGGAATATTTTTCTCATTAAAATCCTTAATATATGGCAAGTTAACAATGTGTTTCTTCCTATGCCAAAATGCATTGGGAATATCAGAGCAAACATCATCAATCAACATTTTCTGAAAATTATTAATTTTTGATTGTAACAATTTATCAGAAAGTCGTTCAGCAATTTTCTTGAACCTAACTTCTTGCTTGAGAAAATTGAGATGATTAGTTTTAGCATGAAGCAAAGTCAAAGCATTATCAGTATCAATTTCAACTTTTGAAGCAAATTTGAATTTTACTTTCTGTCCAAAAGGATCAGTAGTAATTCCATCATGCTCAACAAGAAAGGGATACAAAGCATTAATAAAAGGGAGACCAAGTATCACTTTATCAGTCATGTTTTTAACGAGAACAGAAGGAATCTTGAAACAAACATTATCATGGCAAACATGAGCATTATTCAATTCATATTTGATCTTCATTTGAGAACCATTAGCAGAAACCAATCTTTCAGTTGACTTTTCAAAATATTTTGAAGGAATTAATCCTTCTTGGATACAGTTCATATCCGCACCAGAATCAATCATAGCAATAACATTGAAATGATAATCATGAGAAACAACAATTTTAACTTTTGTAAACCATTTTGGAGGAAGCAATTTATTAACAAGATTAAGCTGGGAATCAGTAAGAACATCAGCAATACCTTTTCCAGAAAGAAGAGCCTGTTGACTGGATTCATCTCCATCTTTAAGCTCATTTTGTTCATTATCGGATTGATGCTTATCCAGATTTTTATCAATTCTTAACAGAAGCAATTCTTGTTTAAGATCATTGTTATCACTTTTAATGTTTTTAAATTCATTTTTTAATTCAATTATTTCTTGTTTAACAATGTTGATCTCACGTTGGAGTTCATTAACAGTTATCACTTTTGATTTTGCTTTGTTGAATCTTTCCAAGGTTTCTTCAAAGCTTATTGTTGGTTTCAATTTTTTATTATTTTCATTTCTTGACAAATTTTTCTTAAACTTATCAAGATATTCTTTTTGCAGTTCAGGATTTTGAATCTGACTTATCAATTGGATTAACAAGCTTTCATTTTCTTCACTTTTGGTGAGAACATTAACAGTTTTAATAACATTGCAACATGAATCTCTACAACCGAGTTTAACAGTAGGTGAACCAGAGGAACCATCATCAGATTGGTAACAAGAATCAGACGAAGAAGAAAAATCGTCTTCCAAGGAATCAGACGAGACGTTTGATTCAAGGATTCGGAATAGTTCTTCTTGATCATTATCATCAATGTTTAACATGTTAAACTTATTTTTCAGTTTACCAGGTTTTTGCTTACAGTCTTTACTGAAATGACCAGGTTTTCCACAGTTGAAACATTTACCTTTACCAGATTTCTGTTTATCATATTTTTTAGAAACATTCTTTCTCTTAGCATAAAAATCATTGGGTTTAACAAAGTTTGTTTTGTATCTTTTATGTTTTTTATGGTTATAATTTTTGTGACCTTTATCATGTTTTTTCCTTTTTTGCCTGGAAGGAGCAATAGGAGGCAAACCATATTGTTCACAGAAATTACCCATTTCATATTTAGCTTTTCTTTTATTCTTTAACTGGTGTTTTAACAATTTTTCATCATTACACATGTTAATACCAAGTCTTTTAATAGTGCTTAAAATATCACCATAAGTTAAATTATCATAATCAATGGAATCATTTTTACCAATTAAGTCTTGTTTTACCTTATGAGCAAAGATAGGAGGCAGACCGTCAATAAACTTTTCTTTCCAATAAGGCTTGTAACAATCTTTCCGGAGCATGACTCTGGAAAGGAAAACACCTTCATACCATCTGTAATCAGACATAGTAGGACATCTCAAATTGTTTAGATAATCAGAAATACAAGATGAAACATTGGATGGAGTACCAACAAAATGTTTGAGAATAGTATAGATCAGAGTATTAACACCATCAGGAATACCACGATTTTGATTTTCATCAAAAATAGGGAAACCTTCATCATTCTTTTTAACAGCAGATTTAATAGAATCTCTGGATTCTTCTGTGAGATATGAATCCCACCATCCATGAAGAGCACCAGAAAAACCAGTAACAAGCAGTTCAACAATTTCAGAGTGACTATAATTATGATTATTCAAGTAAGCAGTTCCAACCATAGACATGTGAGCCATTTTATTAATTATTTCTTGTTCAGACAAGCCATCAATATTCCATTCATAAAGTTTATCAGCAGAAACAGAAAACTGAGTTTGAAAAGATCTTTCTTCAAATTGCATATCAGGAGGAGTAGGTTTTGAATACCAGTTTTTTGTAAAAGACACATGAATGGGCTTTCCAACAAATCTTTTAATTTCTGGTAAACCATCATCAAAAATCTTATTAGCTGAAACAGAAGACAATGAATCAGAATCTGTGTTTTCTTCAAAAACATTTTCCTTTTCATTTCTTGAAATAGTTCGAGCAGCACTTGTGGAAGTACCTTCAGTTTTCACCTTTAAATCAGAAAGCATTTTGTCAATAATTTCAAGAGTTTTTGCCTGAGAATTTTTGAAATTCAATTTTCTTTGACTGGGCAAATCAATCAAAGGTTTCTCAGGTTTTGAAACAACAGATTTTTCAACAACTTCCGGTTTTGGAAGAACAGGTTTTTCAGCAATTTTCTCTTCAATGCGGTCAAGCTGTTGACCAATAACATGCAAAGATTCATTAGTGAAATTGTTTTGTTCAATAATACTAGAAACAGGAGTATTAGCATCAGCAATTTTGAATGGAGAGGCCCTCACATCAGTCCCTTTACAGTTTACGAGAACTGTCTCAAGAGGCGGATGGCTAGACCTAACAACAGTTTTATCTTCCTTAACAAAACTTGATTTCTTTATCACATTCAAATGTTTTTGGGAAACTTCATCTTTTGAAACATAATAATTTTCAAGGAAATCAAAGAACAAAATATGTTTTTTCAACTGGTTCATTTTTTCTTTCCATTTTCTTTTGACACGATCCTTTTCAGACTGAGCAAAAGTACTTTGGTAATATTTTCTCTTATCTCTGTTTTTAGCAGAAATAAATTCATTAAACAAGGAAACCATATCAATTTCAAAGCTTTCGTTCAAAGCTTTCAAAACTCTTAATTGATTTTGGAAAACAGGGTTATCAACAGTTTGAAAATCAGAACCAGATGGAGACACAGATCTGGTGTCTTCTTCTTCTTCTTCATTAGCAGTTCTGCTATATGGAGAGGAAGTTTTTGGTTTAGTGGAATAAAAAGCAGTGCTAACTTGGGAGTTACCACTTGAAACTCCTTTTAACTTCAAATCAGGTTTTTCAAAATTCTTTTTCAAATATTCATTGAGATCAAGATCTCTTCTTGAAGCACTTCTTGAAACATTATCAGATCCAGCAAAGGAATGCCTTCCTTCGTTGATCCTCAAGGGTCTGTCATCATGAAAACTTATTTTAACAGTTCCATCAAGGTATTGTTGAATATTAGCAAGATTTAGTTCATCAAAAACAGGTTTAGCAGGAGGAGATTCACGTTCCAACAACCATTCTTTGGGAAGATTGATATCTACCCATTGAATCATTTTTGGGATTTGAATCTTAGCATCAGAAGTTGAACATTTAATTAACATGGTTTTACCAGCGGGATCTCTTATATGAAAGGGTCTGTCATCATGAAAACTTATTTTAACAGTTCCATCAAGGTATTGTTGAATATTAGCAAGATTTAGTTCATCAAAAACAGGTTTAGCAGGAGGAGATTCACGTTCCAACAACCATTCTTTGGGAAGATTGATATCTACCCATTGAATCATTTTTGGGATTTGAATCTTAGCATCAGAAGTTGAACATTGAATTAACATGGTTTTACCAGCGGGATCTCTTATATGAACAGAACGAGGATTCAATTGAGAACCTAAAAGTCTGTAATAAATGCGGTAAATAAGAGCAAAAGGCTTGCTACCTTCTTCCATGTCATAACCAGATGTCAAAACATTTAATGTCAAAGTTTTAACAATATTAACATCATCCAAAGCAAGAGTGATATCAGGATAACAGTCAAAATAAACAGGACCATCATACAGAGAAGCAGTGATCATACCAAGAATGCTATCATTAAATCTTTTAAATCTAGCATCTCTTAAGCACATTAGAATAGAAGCATTAATACCTTTTCTTGTGAGTGGTTTAACAGCAACTTGAACAAGACCAATATGCAAATAACTGAGTTTTTTAGCAAGAAATTCATTAACATTTTTTCTGGAGAATAAGCAACATTTTTCATGTGTTCTAGAGATAGAAAATGTCTGTTCAACAGTTCTAACTCTATATTCAGAAAAAGCAGTATTTTCAGCCCAACTAAGCTTATAGATGGACTTAGTGGAAACCTTTGGAATATTCCAGTTTTTAAAATCTGGGATCTCATTTTCTTCAATAGTGTGATCTTCTTCATTTACAATATCAGGAGGACAACCAGTCGTCCTGGAGCTGACAGAGGAGTTGGATCTCCACAACTTATCCATACTATCCTAGATTTAACACTCAATTATCATGTTTTTCTTAACACCGTTGCATTTCGTAACACATACCCTAAACAACCCTATACCTCTCATGCCCTACACGCTCTCCTAGCTCAAACGGGCCTTACTGTTCGGTTCTGGGGATTCACTTTACGTCTAGGGTGGCGCCAACGACGGTAAGAAGGGAACACAACAAAGGAGTACCAAAGTTTCGGGCAGACACGGACAAGCAACAAAGACACAACAACACTATATATATATATATAATCTATATATATATATATATATATATATATAGATTATATATAGAATATATAGATTATCAAGATGGCATAAGTTGAATCTCGATTAAAAAAAAAAAAAAAAAAAAAAAAACACGGAAACACTGAAAAGTACTCGTATAGCATGCTCTAACCGAAAACGGTGTCGTTTAGTTTTTTTTTGGTTTTCTTTTTCTTTAAGCTATATATTATATAATTCGGTGTTTGTTCCCTTTGTGCTCTTTATTTTTCACATTAGACAGACTCCTCTGCAAGAAACCTCAACTCTCTCTCTCTCTCTCTCTGTGAAACGCTCTCGTTTTGATACATCCAGGTACACATTTGAAATCTTTACTAGAAACCCTAACTAAGCCTCTGTTGGGTTGCTCAGAAAACCGACGGAAGAGTAAAGAAATTATTATTATTATTTTCTCGAAATCGATCTTTATGCCTTTTTTTTAGTTGTTTTTAGTTTTCAAATAATGAAAATTTAAGCTCAAAATTGACTGATTAGGAGAAATTTTTTTTTCCTATGATTCAATTTTTTGAACTCGCTTTGTATTGCGTTTTTTTTCTCCTGCTTTTTTCTTGTATATCTAACACAGATTTAAACTCTTTGTGTATGTGTGTGCTATATAATGTAAGCTTCGAAGCATGTTTTTGTGTATTGTAATGCTATCAGTGGTATATGACTTTCAATATGTGATGGGTATGAATCAGTTTCAAAGCATTGAAATTGATTTAATTGCTGAAATAAGAAGTTAGATGATTTTGTTTATAGAAGAAAATGAATACACTTGGCTCAAGCAGAAATTTTATGTTCAATTGGTTCTGAGCTAAACATTAATTGAGAAGCAATGAGAAAAATTGATATTTGTTGATTTTAATGACATTTATACCTATCAAAAAAAAAAAAAAAATGACATTTATAGGTTTTCTAGGGAATCTAACACATACAATGTGCGTGGTATAAATTATGATGTAATCAATGGTATGGCTTTCAATAAGTGACGGCTATGTCTCAGAATGTAAAAGAATTGAAATTGATTTCGTTGCTCAAATCAAAAGTTAGATTAGTATCTTTTAAAGAAGAAGAAGAAAAAAATCAATTGGCTTGAGCCAATGAGGATTTATGTCTTATTAGATTGACTCTGACAGAAATTTTACGTTGAAATGGTTCATAAGTAAAAACAAATTAAGAAGCAATGGGGAAAATTGGTACTTCAATGATTTTAATGATATTATATAGGTTTTCTATGGTTGAGGGGTTTTGATATTTGTGTTGGCCATCCCATTTGAAATTTGGCCATAATAACTTATATCAAGAAGACTGATTGGGGTTCAAGTGATAGCCCAGTGATAGTAGCCTCATTTGTGTGCCTCATGTCTGTGGTTAATTACTATTTACTACTTGTTGAAAAGAAAATTTCACCATTTGTGAGTTCGCTTTCTGCAGGGTTATTTTTTGTCCAACACATTATGGGGGATAGCCAGTACTCATTTTCTCTCACCACTTTCAGGTTTGGACTTAAAACTGAAAGCACAGATGTATGCTAGAATGTACATTCTAAGTTACATGACTTTGTAGTATTATGTGATTCCTTTATTAAATCATCTGATCTTCAATTACCATGTTACATGTTGAAACAGTCCTTCTGGGAAGCTTGTCCAGATTGAACATGCTCTAACAGCTGTGGGATCTGGTCAAACATCTTTAGGAATTAAAGGTAAACTGACAGTGCCTATGCTTCGTTAGTCCTGTGATTCATTTTTCTGTGTTTTGGTAAGTTACACATGCACCCCAATGTTTGAACAGGATGGTTAGTTCAATCAATATAAACGGGAAAATCAATGGATAATGGAAAATAGTAAAAAATTGTGGTATTGTAGTAAAGTAATGGTTTATGATGTGGTATAGTAGATTTGCTCTTCTAATTTGGTTTAGTTACTATTAAAAGTTTTATTATTAGAATAAAATTAAAATAAATAAGTCATTGAGCTACATTTCTGTTATTTATTTATTTAAAATTTAGGTTCTTGTAGTTTTCCTTTCGTTTGAAAGTTTTTATTTATTTATTTTTGTTATTTTTTTTTGTGCATGATGAAATATTACCTTTTTTTAAAAAGGTTAACAACTTAAGATTGATGCATCATATTCTAGTTTTGATTTACAAAGACATATAAAAAATCATGAAATACTGAGGATTATTCATTTTATTACTTGTATGTAGAAACTTAAAAAAACTTCTCACTGTAAAGGTTCATGTTTGCTATTTTTTTTTTCTCAAATACACCTATTATCTTATATATTCTCTAATATTCTCATTCATTACATTTAAAATATGTTTATAATAAATTATCACATTTCTCTCTATTGTCATCTTAAGTGGATAATGTCTGATTTTATTGCCTGCTAGCAGAAACCTTGATCTTAAAAATAATTGCTAGATTGTTTGCATTCTCGTGTTATTTTATAGGTTTTAATGTCTTGTGATATCGATAATTTAGCCTTACTTTGTTATCATTGCTATTGTTATTTACATATGTTCAACTGCTTGTTGCAGCTGCTAATGGTGTTGTCATTGCAACAGAGAAGAAACTACCATCTATCTTAGTTGATGAAACATCTGTGAGTGACTTTTTTTTTTCCCACATGTCTATAGAATGCATGTTGTTGGTGCAGAAAAAACTAAGTTATGAACGAAACATTGCAAACCTTTCTTTATGTTTTACTAGGAGAGATTCTCTGAGATCTTACATACATGTTATTATTGCTACATCACCTAAAGGAATGGTATACTAATATAAACATTAGAGCATCCCTGTTCTTTGATATATTGTACTAGGAGACTTGCACACATTTGAACTCAATTGATGCAGCCATGGAAGATTAATTTGTTACCACTTTGTAAATTTTCCTATTCAAGACATATCTTATGGGGCACACGTGAAGTCCAATTGAAATAAAATCCATGTGATTTGAAAGGTCTAATTATGTGTGTCCTAGGATTGAATCGGGTTTTTCTATTTGTGTTTTCTTTAACAAGTTATGGTCAATTTTGTATTAAGGACAAAAGTATAATTTCTGTAATCCTTGTGCGAAATATTGTATGTAAGTCACCTTCTTTATTGACTAGTGGCAGGATATATTTGGTTGTTTGTACTTACTCTTTTTGGTGTATCTTGGGTTATGTCTGGTCATGTTATTATGTCTGGTCATGTTATTATGTCAAAGAAGATGATTCAGACGTTTGAATGTTATTAAGGAAAATTTCAGTGTTGTAGGAATTCAAAGATTTGGAAGGCTACTCCCTAGTGTGTTTTGTGGACAGTTTGGCTAGAGAGGAGTAGCAGAATTTTTTGGAGTGTTGAACGGTTTAATCATGTCATCAAGCAGTTGACACTGAGATCCCTATATGATTGGATGGGTGTTCTGGGCAGCCTCTAATTTGATTATAATTCTTTGGAAGTTTTATGCACACTTTGTTTTTAGAACTATCTCCTATTTTGAATAAAATTATTTACTTATCCAAAATTTTGGAGGGAATGGAATGCTTGCACTTCTGAAGGTGTGCAAATCTGTGATTGAACTTAAGGCTTCTTTTTGCGCTTTTTATTTGAATCTTGAACAATGATTTTGGGAGGGGTGGTTCTTGTAATTCTTTAGTTGATTTTTTTGACCATTTAAGTCTTCTGTTGTAATCTTTAGGAAGCCCTTCCGTTAATAGAATTCTTTAGTACTTATAAAAAAATGCCATGAACTACATTTTTGTGCATATTATGAGTTTTTTATTTCAGAACTTTGGTGGTGTTTGGTTTTGGGACAACTTCTCCAAGAGTTTTCATGGTATACCAGAGCTGATATTTTAAATTTGCTCAATTTTCAGGTTCAGAAAATTCAATTATTAACACCAAACATTGGAGTTGTTTACAGGTACCATATGAGCTTCATGTTTAATTTATTCAATTTATATATATATAATGTTATATTACGTCCTTTGTGCCATACTGCCTCAGGAATAATGGGATCATTGATTTTTATTGGGGACTACTCATGACTATAGATGCTGCATTTGTGCTGAATACAATTTTTTTCTTTTGGCATTTATGTGAAAACAAGCCTTAAAAAGGTTCCTACCATAGACTTAATGCACCTAACTCCATCTTAAAGCCATCACAAAAGAATGCATGCTTCTTACCTTTTAGTTTTAATCCAAAGCATTTTATTGATGTAAATTTTTTCCCTCTTCATTGGGTATATAATTGCTACAACTGCTACGTCTTTACTGCAGTGGGCATTCCCTACAATTTTGGTGTATGTATATATATATATATATATTTTTTTTTTGATATGTATATTTCCCTTTGTCGTTTGATGTGTAAAATTGATTAATGGAATCATATTTTGATTTTCCCTTTGTATTTTGATGTGTAAAACTGATGAGATAGATGTTCTTTTGAATGAATACCATTTGCATCTTTAAAGAGGTAACTCGAGAGGTTATATGACGGTTTTTAGAAAAGAAATGAGTTTTTCTAAAGTTTATGAAGGTGATTTAAGGATATGTATGACGGAGCTGTGTGTAGCATGAGAACAAGTTGAAGCATCACAAATGAGTTTTATTTCATAATTGGTTTGTATCAAGGATCGACATTAAGTATATATCTTACTGTATAGGTTTTGGATGAACTTACTAACTTGATTTAAGATGAAGTCTCTTGGCATATGCTTTTAGTAGCTGATAGTTTTAGTGGATGAAACTAGACGTGGAGTTGACATTAAGTTGAAGATTTGGAAGGATGCTTTAGAAGGTTGTAGCCTAAGTAGGACTAAAACAGAGTACATGGAGCATATGTTTAGTACAAGTAGAAACCAAGATGAAGGGATTGTAGAACTTGATGCTGAAGAGATACCAAAGATTGAGGGCTTTCAATATCTTGGATTTATAATTCATAAGGGTGGACCATTGTGTGATTGTAGAATACCTAGTAAGTTAAAGGGAAAAATTTATAAGACTGCTTTTTTATTTTTTTGATAGGAAAAAGCAAATATACTTGATTGATATGTTATAGGTAATATCAATAATTAACTGATCTTGAGGAATATCTAGTCAGATCAACTCAACTCATTGCGTGCCGACTTGGTCAATACAGTTAAGCCCACATTTGTCACCATAATCTTGCTCGAAATTATGGGCAGAGGTAAATCACTTACTCAGAGAGTTTTCTTAAAGTGTTGGGGCTCGAACTCGAGCTCTTTCACCGCCACTTGAGACAGTCACTTTGGGATTGAGTGCCCAGCCACTCTGCCAACCCCACTGGCTTAAAATAAGGCCAGCCATGCTCTATGGTGTTGAATCTTGGATTATTAAGAAACATTTTCATAAAATGAACATAGTTGAAATGAAAATATTAAGATAAATAAGTGGAACTACAAGGAAAGATAGGACTTTAAATGAAGAATTTTTTTTTTTGAAAAGATAGGGGCGATTCCTATTGATGAGAAGATGAGGGAGAGTTGTTGGAGATGGTTTGGTCATACACCAATGCTGTGTGTGTTGAATCTTGGGCTATTAAGAAAAATGTTCATAAAATGAAGTAGTAGAAATGCAAATATTAAGATAAATAAGTGGAACTACCAGGAAAGATAGGATGCTAAAGGAAGAAATTTATTTAAAGATATGGGTGATTCTTATTGATGAAAATGAGGGATATTTGTTGGAGATGGTTTGGTCATACACCAAGGAGTGTGATAACTATACCAATAAGAAAAAAGTTATTAGATTCAAATTGAGGGAATGAAAAAGAGGTAAGAGGAAAACATAAAATAATATTAGTAAAACTAGAAGCCAAGAGCTTTGTATCTCAATTGGCGCACCTCTTGGTGTTTCAATGGAGATGTCTAGGTTTCAAATCCCCCTTCCCCTTATTATTAAATTATCAAAAATTATATATATAGGTAAAACTAGAAATAGTGAAAAAGGACATGTTAATTAAGAAGGTGAGAGAGTATGATTTTGGATTAGAAAGAATGATGAAAAGTATACATGTAGCTGAATACATGTAGCTGAAGGTTAATTTGGATAAATCTGAGCTGGTGGCTGTGGGAGAAGTTCATAACATGGATCTTTTGGTGGCCGTCTTAGGCTGCAAGCAAGGGTCTCTCCCAATGAAATATTTGGGTCTTCCTTTGGGGGCAAAATTTAAGAACAAATCAATTTGGAATCCAATTCTAGAGAAGATGGAAAGAAAATTAGCAGGTTGGAAAAAATTATATTTATCTAAGGGAGGTAGAGTTACTTTAATCAAAAGCACTCTCTCTAATCTCCCTACTTATTTTCTCTCTTTATTCCCTATTCCTGCCTCAGTGGCCAACCGTATTGCTAGACTTCAGCGAGATTTTTTGTGGGGTGGCCTAGGTGATGAGCCTAAATTTCATCTGGTTAATTGGTCTACGGTGTGTACTCCGCTTTCTTCAGGCGGTTTGGGGATAAGAAACCTGAGAACTTTCAACATTGCTTTATTAGGGAAGTGGTTATGGAGATTTGGGCAAGAAAGGGATGCGCTTTGGCGTCAAGTGATAGAGGTGAAGTATGGTTGTGATCGGGGTGGTTGGTGTTCTAGCCCTTCCTCTGGTCCATATGGAGTTGGTTTGTGGAAAAATATTAGAAGAGGGTGGCACTCCTTATCTCATTTTATTCTATATGATATTGGAGATGGATCAAAAGTGTAGTTTTGGCTAGATCGTTGGTGTGGAACCTCTTCTCTCGCGGACCGCTATCCTGATTTATATAGCATTTGTTGTAGCAAAGAGGCAAGTGTGGCAGATCTTATGAGGTATACCAATGGAGTTCTCCATTGGGAGTTACTTTTTTGTAGGGAGGTTCATAATCGGGAATTGGAATCTTTTAGGAGTTTCATCAATTCCATTTATAGCACTCCTGTAAGGGGGACCGGGGAGGATAAGAGATGTTGGCTTCCTAGTAAAAGAGTAAGGGGTTCTCGGTTAGTGCATACTACCATCTTCTTGTTGGCCATAGTGAGCTGTTTTTCCCTTGGAGAAGCATATGGAAGCAGAAGATTCCCTCTAGAGTGGCTTTCTTTGTTTGGACTGCCTTTTTGGGGAAATGTCTGACTATTGACAACCTAAGGAAGCGAAAAGTTTGCATTTTGGATTGGTGCTTTATGTGCAAGTGTAACAGTGAATCTATTAACCACCTTTTCCTTCATTGCTCGGCCGCTCAGGAGTTGTGGAATATGGTGTTTAGTCTATTTAGAGTTTATTGGGTTATGCCAATGTCTATTGTTGGGCTTTTTGCTTGTTGGCAAGGTCGATTTGGTCGCCATCGTAATGGAGATATATGGATGATTGTTCCTCATTGTTTGATGTGGTGTATTTGGACGGAGAGAAATAGTAGATGCTTTGAAGACATTGAGCGTTCCATTCCTGATCTCAAGTTGCTATTTTTCAAAACTCTTTTGGACTGGGTCTCTGCGTGGAGAATCCAACCTTTTCGTACTATTTTAGATTTACTTGATTTCTGCAATGTTCGTTTTTGATGTGTTCCCTCCTGTATACTCCCTGTGTACTGGGGTGTCCCCCTCTTGTTATTATCAATGAATCTTTATTACTTATCAAAAAAAAAAATATTCTGATATATAGCCAACCCAAAGAGGTGAACCTAATTAATATGTTGAGGATTTATAGCCAATCCAAAGTTTTAGAACTAAGGTTTTGTTGTAGTCTAATTGTGTTAATGCCCTTGGTAATGATATCTGTGTCTAATATTATAAGTAGTTTGAGAAAACATAGAGGATTTTTTTTCCTTTTATTTGTTAATTAAGTAGTATTTTTCCAGAATTGTGTAACATTTAGGTTAACTTAGAAATACGACCTTGCTAGTTATTTTCTTTAGGCTGACAATTTTGAATAGGAATGTTATTTTGTGGAGAACTAGTTGTTATGTCTGAGGATTGTTGTATAATAGGTGATACCACCATCTCAGCTGTATGCCTTGGGTTACTCTTATTAAATATTAGCCTTGGTCATCACGTGAATTCTGGGTAAATGTATTCATTTTTTGTCTCATACTGTGAATTACAATGTAAGTAACTACAGACTATGGAATTTGCCACATTTGCGGGTTTATATTTCTATCCAAAGATGTATGTATGCTTATGTTAAGCTTTTGGGGGAAGTCTTAGCATATGATTGTCTTTCTTGAAACGCTTTTTAAAGAGTCAAAATGGCAAGGATACCTGCCTTTAAAATAAGATTGTAACTGATTAACATTGTGATTCTCTTACTATTCTCCTTGCCTTGTTGGAGGAGATATCTCATTTGGCACAATGGCAAGACAACAAGCTAACTTGTTGGTTGTTGCCATTATCTACATGATTAACCTTTCTATTTTTGTTCTTTGTATTGGTTGGACTTATTTTTTCCTCTGATACAAACATGGTAAACAATTGAGTTTTAACTAAAATGAACTGTTGGGCAGTGGCATGGGTCCTGACTTTCGAGTTCTGGTACGAAAAAGTAGAAAGCAGGCAGAGCAATACCACCGCTTATACAAAGTATGTGTCAACTTCCTTTGTGTTTTTTTTTTTTTTCATTTTCCTCATCATCCATATCTCTCTCTATAATATTATTTTGTCACATTATCATTTGGTTTCACTTATAGTGCTAAGTTGTAAAGCTTTGATTAGAGGCTATTGCTCCTTTGTCTCTTTGATTTATACCACATCATTTATGCTTTTGGCAATGTCATACTTGTTAAAAAATGGTTGTTTACAGTTTTTTGAAAGGAATTTATCATGGATGAATTTGTTGTGTCCTGGATAGAGTGATCTGAGTTTAGATTGAAGCAGATAATATTCTGTTGACTGGATTGCAATTGTGTTCCCAAAGACTCATAGTTTAGGAGTCTGTATCCTAGACTGGATTAATCTCGTAGGGTAATCTGCAAATTTCACAACCTTCCAACTTGATCGAAATTGGTTGCCTTCCATTTGAGAAGTACTAGCTGTTTTCTGCATTTAAAATTTTAAGGAATGTGGTGATTGTTTTACATGGTTCTATTGGTGACTGATGATTAAATTGGTTGTTTGGTCGATTTTCTGCTGTTCCAGAAGTTGCTCTGAATCGTACACTGGTATAATGTTTCTAAAAGCTTTTCTCTGTATATATTCATTTTATGTAAATTGTGAAGATGACAAGTAATGGTTCTTGATGTTTTTAACCCAATGACATGTCAGTTCATCATCATCATCAATCTGTGCATTGTGTCGTGGAATAGTAACCAATCTTATTTTTCTTTGGCATTCATCATTCTGCACACATTGCGACACAATAAAGTTCAACCTGTATATTAATTATATGCTGTTGTGCCTCATGTCTCCATACCATACCATCTGACTTTCTCTTTTCTGTCATTTCGATCTTTCATCTTTTTCTAATAATGGTTCCATCAAGTTTTATTTATATAGACTTCAATAATATTTCATAAACCTCCATTTTGACCTTTCTTGTTCTATTAGATGCCACTAGTTGCTAACTAACGTCCATATTTGGCTTTTAAAACAACCTGGATTACCCTTGCTGGTTTTCTTTGGCTTACATAATTTAAATTACTTGGAAGAATAAGAGAGGACCATCAATTATTTGTGCATCTAGGTTATGATTTTTTAATTAGGGAATCTTAGCTTCTGTCTTCCTATTTTGAGTTAAACTTCACTACTCTTTGATGTGGGGGAGGCCAGAGAGGGGGAAATCATACCTTGGATGATTCCATTGGAGAGACTGGGAAATGCTATTTGACCTAAAGTTCATTGGCACTTTTGAAATAGAGATTCACATTTTGGCATCTTTCTCTGTTTCCATCTCTGAGGAGGCAATGGCTTTGTGTTGTTCTTGTAGTGGCATTCATGATTCACCTCTTTTGGACATTGTCTTTTCTTGCTCTCTCTTACATGGGGGAACATTAGTTGAATTGATCTTGATGAACATGCTTTGATATTGACTTGTTAAGTATGACTTCTATTGGATTGAAGTCAATTTAGTTTTGGATTCACTCACTAGCTTATTTTACTTATGGCTTTTTTCTTGCTGCATTCTTTTTTTTCCTGTTTTTTATATTTTATTTTGGATTCCCAACTTTGAAAATCTTTTCTTTTGTTACTTTGTTCATTGAGCGAATTGATTATTTATAAGTTGCTAAGTGATATGTCAATGGAATTTTATAGGAGCCCATCCCTGTTACACAGCTTGTAAGGGAAATTGCTGCTGTTATGCAGGAGTTCACTCAGTCCGGGTAATTATTTCTCTTCTGGAATATGATTTGCTTCTTTCAATTAGTTCATGCCCATTGTGAGAAGAGTGGCAGTTTTGTTTTTGATTTTTTTTTTTGGGGGGGGGGGGGGGGGTGGTGTGGTTGAAGTCTGTTGGATATCGTTATGCACCTTAATCGTAGGTGATTTGAAAAAAGAAATGTACAGGACACAAGGCTGAGGTTATTGAAATTTAAAAGGATGCAAGTACATCATCTTGCAAATGACTCCAAAACGAGTTTAAAATTCAGTGCAAATCTGAATTTTACTTTTCATCTGTTTAGACACCAGTTGTTACCTCAAGTAGCCTCCAACTTGCAGAGAAATTTCTACTCATTCAGGATCAGTTTTGCTTTTCCTAGTACAAAATGTAACTTGGGGCAGATGCCAAGCTCTTGCTAAGTTACTTTGGTCTGGTGGCTTCTGTTGTTCCATGTTGGTCTGTATAAGGGATATGTAGAAGCCGGATATGCCCCTTTAGTAGATCGTGAGGGGTCTGGTGAAGTTTAGGGAATTGGCATCATAGGTGGTGGCGGCATTTGGGGTATGCTACCCTGGGAAGCATGGGAAGCACGGGTGCGACTCTAGGGCTGCCGCACCTGACTCGTTTCGACGTGCCGATTCGCCACCTTTCTCTCTCTCTTTTTTTCTTTTTTTTTGTGTGTGTGTGTGTGTGTGTGTGTGTCCGATTCGCGCTGATTCGGTCCGTTTTGAAATCTGCCGAAGCTGGGTGAGAAACTGGCCGAAACAGCCCCAATTCGGTCTGATTCTGTCCGAATAGGAAGAGAAAGAAGAAAGATCTGCTACCAAAAGATTTGTGAGAAAAAAAAAAAAAGAAGGAGAAGAAGAAAGATCTGCTACCAAATGATTTGTGAGGAAAGAAGAAGTATAAAAAATAAAAAAGAAGAAGAAGATGACGTGGAGATGTGTAGGCTTTCAAATAGAGCCTTGGAATGTGATATTAATAAAGCAATGCACGTGGGTAGTGGTGGGACTTGGCAATGGAGCTTCTTGGAAGCTTCCTTGATTATAAATATCCCAACATATTTGTTTATTTATAATAAGACCCCCAAATTTGAATATCTTTATTATGATTTTTTTTAAACACTATATTAAATTCAACAATTTATATCATTTAGCTTAATAATAGCCAAATAATTTAGTAATTGTATCAATTTAAATAATTACTTATCATTAAAAAATAATATTATTTTGCAAAATTTACCCCCCTAAATTTTAGCTATAAATATTAAATTGATCCCAAAGGTTTTTTTTTATCTACTATTGCTCTTAAATTGGTATATGCTTACCATTATATGAAAAAATATGCTTAGTAATATATAGAAAATAAAAATAAAAATATATTTAATAATTTATTAATAAATGTATCTCGCTGCACCTGCATCCTACTTTTTCAAAAATTGCCGAGTAGCCGCACTGCACCCGAACCAGAATCTGCACCCGTGCTTCCTAGATACTACCCAAAAACGACGGAAGAGGTGCCCCCATTGGTTGGGTCTGACCAACCGCTTATTGAGCTTGGCCCGCCACTTGTTGGGCTTGATTGTTCACAAATTGCAACCTTATTCTACATACAAAAAGAAGATATGAAGATATCAACAAAAGATTTCTAATGAATTACTGAATCATGTTTGCCAAAATTCCTTTTAGTCCTTTTAGAATGATCTTGAATACCCCTATATTGAGTTCCTTGGGACCCTTAGGACTTCCATTTGTTCCATGTTGAGGATAATTTGGTATGTTTGAGAAACTTGAATAATTGAAAATGATCTGCCAAGATTTTCTCTAGGTGTGTATTTTCACAAAAAACTTAAAAGATCTTAAAGTTGGTCAAATTAGATTTTGTATCTATTTATGATTGGTAAGTTACACTCCCAATATGTCATGAGTCCATGACCTCATCCTGCGCCTATAACTTATAAGGGGAGGAGGAGCTGCATTGTCATTGGATGAATCAGATTTTGAACCTGACTTTCAATTATAGAGCTTTAATACTTGTGGGTGCTTGATTTGTGTTAACTCAACTAAGGAAAGTTTCAAAAGAATCATATTTCATTCCTGTTTTGGAACTCTGATTTTTATTTTTTTGGTTCTGTTAGTGGCGTTCGTCCTTTTGGAGTTTCACTACTGGTTGCTGGGTTTGACGACAAAGGCCCACAATTGTATCAGGTACATCAGTTCTGTCCTAATCTTGTGTTAAACGATTTTCAGATGCCATTGCATTTGAGCTCAAGCTGTTAGAGATTATTAATATCAGATCTTATTTGGATCTGATTCTTAATCTGTGATGCAACAAATTTTCGGCTTATGAGAACATCTGTGCGCATCTGTAAAAATCCAATTTTTGTGAATAACACCCCATGGCATGTTAAGATCTAGTCTTTTTCAGTCTTCTGACTGTTAGCAATGGATTTTTTATTTTATATTTGTGATGCATTTGAGCAGGCTTGAATTTTCTTGCTCTGTTTTCCCCAGAACTTTGGTTTCAGTTATATTTATGACACCATATATAATATATGCTTTGGCCATGCATTAAATAGTTTGAACTAAACCCAAAACCCAGATTATGGAGTTCAAAATGATGCTGCTCCAATATGCTTTGGATAAAAAGCATGTTATTTTCTGAGAATTCCATGATTGCAAAGAAAAAAAATGTCAAGTTAAACGTTTGTTCATTTCTATAGAACAGAAGATCAGAAATTAAGGGCTATCTCATCTAACAAATGTCAAAATTTTGAGTTTTTTATGTTTTGAAAAATATACTAAATGTGTGAAGTCGTGGATGTGATAGTAAATGATGAGCATAAAGAAAACATGTGATCTAACAGTAGGATTGACAAAATGTTAATCTCATATAAATGTCTATATATTGTTAAAGTTTCACAATTTGTAACTTGAACCCTTTTCTATTGTTTTTGAAAAAAAAATGTGATAGACTTTGGTTAGGCATTTCAATTGGATTTGCAACAGAGACACAGATGTAGAAGCCTTTTAGACTTTATTCCTTCAAATTACACTTTCCAGTAGAAATTATCATCAACCTTAACGTGTTCCAGTTATTTGTTGTTTGCTGTAGGTGGATCCATCAGGTTCATATTTTTCTTGGAAAGCTTCTGCAATGGGGAAAAATGTCTCTAATGCAAAGACATTTCTCGAAAAGAGGTATTAGGTTTGATTCACTTGCCAGCTACGTGTTAGAGAAACTTTTTTTTTTTTTTGGGGGGGGGGGGTGTTAATATATCATTTGTCTCAATTCATACAACGAAATGAATTGAATTAGGGCTCGTGTATGTGGATTTCACATGTACTACCCTTTTAACTTTCTTTGCATTGGCCATAATTTCCTCCTATAATATTGTTTACCTGTCTGTCTTACAGGTATACAGATGATATGGAGCTTGATGATGCCGTCCACACTTCAATATTAACCTTGAAGGAAGGGTAGGCATTGTAGCTTTGAGTTCTACTTCTGTACTAAAACCACTGTCACAGTCTAAATGTGAAGGTTCTCTTTGATGAATGCTAATCAAATAAATCTAAGCATTTTTCTTTGGTTCTTTTTTGTTCTGGTTGATTAATATCCCATTACCTTTCAAAAAGAGTTGCCTAAAATCTATTAAGGAAAGAGGAATTAATTCTCTCTTCTTTCAATATTTTTCATCAAATCCGTGCTTAATATAGCTTCACTGAGGAATCCCTTTCAACAATACTGTGTAGCAATGTATTAACTTCAGCATTATTCCAGATTCTTCTCATTTAATTCAGCTTGCTAATGATTCTTGCGTCCTGTCTAGGTTTGAGGGACAAATCTCTAGCAAAAACATTGAGATCGGCATAATTGGTACAGACAAAAAGTTCAGGCAAGTTTCCCTGTTCTCTTTTGCACATAACTACACGTGGTTGTAGGTGGATTTTTCCCTTTTTATTTTTAAAATTTTTTTAGGGTGTGGTGGTGGTTTCTTGGTATTTTTATGTGTTTGTTTCTTATCTAAGATCATGGTTTATTAATGCTATGGCATGAATAAGTAAAACTGATCTGATTTTTGTGCTTGGCTTAGTGTTTATCCAAGCCATAGGGGCATGTTTGAACCTGACTTGTTTACATTTGTACAAGCATGAATTTGAAAATTGAAGACCTAGCAGAAATGTGAAGATGAAACAGTTTGTCTGATATAATATTTTAATTCATAAAATGTACTATGGATCTTCATAAATATGAGTTGAATGTTAAAAGTAATCCCAGTTATTTATTATAATGCAGTTTTTGATTTTAAACTTATCACAGAAGATCATATTTCCATTTGAGTTCTGAATTAAATTCTGTAAACTTTGGCTTTGACCTTCACTATCCTAATTCACCCTTTGGTTATAAAGGTGCAGAAGTTTGGTTGCTTATGTTTTCTTGTTTACATGATCTAAATTTTGGCAGAGTACTAACACCGGCTGAAATTGATGATTACTTGGCTGAAGTGGAGTAGTTCATGTTCCTTTAATTAAGAAACTGGGGAGAACTTTTATTACAGGGCAATGACTGGTTTGCGTTATACGATTTATACTTGTCCTTGTTACAGCAAAATGCCTTGTTTGTCATGATGATCTGCTTAATTATGTACTTGTACACTCTTCCCCCCTTTTATTCTCTCTCTCTGGTGCAAGTGGTAGTGGTACTGATTGTATGATTTTGTTGACTTATATTACTATTTGATATCACTTTAGTAAGTTATCATCTTTTTTTATTTTTTTTTATTTTTTTTGCCAAACTGATGGCATATGCATGTGGTCTAATCTCGTTTGTATTTTTTCGTAAGTAAGAGAACAATTTGTTAGAAAGAATGAACGCCCAAAGGACAGAGTCCTTAAATACATACGGACACAAATGAGGTCTGAAAAATGACAATAGAACTTCAAGACACTCCCCCCAATCGAAGTACAGTATTTTTCTTTTAAAAAAGGATTTCAAGGAGCATATTTACGGGCTGTTTGGATTTTGTGTTTTCATATAATTTATAACTCTGTTTCTATAACTCATAACTTAAAAATGGTGGGACCCAAGGGTGAAAACTTCGTTTGGATTTTTGTAACTTTGTTTTCATAACTCTGATTTTATCATTCAATTCTTTGATTTTTGAGTGATGAGTTATGGAAACTGAAAACACATTGTGGTTGTTTCTAGTTTCCATAACTCATAACTCAATGGCATTTTTGTAATTAAACTTACACAATGGGACCCACAGCTGCAACTTTTGACTCATTCTTATCTTTTTTTTTTTTTTTTTTTTGATGATCAGCCTTCTTCGACGTCTTCTTCATTCTTTTTTTTTTTTTTTTTTTTTTTTTCCTTTCAGCGTCTTCTTCCTTTTTTTTTTTTTTTTTTTTTTTTTTTTTTTTTTTTTTTTTTTTTTTTTTCTGATTAGCGTCTTCTTCCTTCTTTTTTTTTTCTTCCTTTCTTCTGGGTTTTAGTGTTTCCTCTTTTTTTTTTTTTTTTTTTTTTTTTTTTTTTTTCTCGGGTGATCTGGGCACTGAAAAAAAAAAAAAACACTGTACCGAATGACAGGTTTGGGACCCACAAATAGTTAAAAAATATTGAGTGATGATAACTGGGTAATGATGCCAAACGGGTGGGGTGTAGGGAGTTAGGGAATTTTGAGTGATGAGTGATGAGTAATAAGTAATGAGTGATGAAAATTGAGTGATGAGTTATCAAAAAAAAAAAAAAAAAAAAAATCCAAACAGGCTCTTAATATCTTGCATATAGATTGTTCTTTGTTTTCAATAGTCTGGATCCCTCCATCTGGTTCACATAATGCAATTCTTTGTTGCTTGCCACAACACTATTGCCTCCCCAGCAACAAGTGAAGATGGAGTTAGTTGTGCGTCATGAGCACACTAAACTCCCCTTTCCCATTTGAAGTCCAAAATAGACAATCTTCAGTCCTTTTTACCATCAGCCTGGAGTAAAGTAAACCATCAATTACTTCACTCCTAGCTAGCTCCCAATCGTGGAAATCCCTATGGAATCAAAGATTCCTACCATCATCTTCAAACATAATCAACTAATGCAATGGTGCAACCTTCTCCACTGCAATGGAGTGTTAGTTTGGAAACAAGACTTGCAAAGATTGATCTTCACATCACACATCTTGCCAAAACATGTCATTATTGTCATTTCCCACCCTAATCAATATGAAATTATGAAATCTTTTCCAACCAGCTAAAATGCCTTTCCACATAATACAACCACGAGGTCTTCTCACTACCATCCTAGACCAATCACCCCTAATGCTCCTTATTTTTAGCCTTGATGGCCATGTCAAAATAGCTCCTGTTCAATCCCATTTCCATAACTATTTATGGTGCAAAGTTTTATTAAAAATAAGACAAAATTTAGATTGGTTGTAACCTAAGACTACAACCTTACTCAATAAAATAAACATTATTACATATTTTGAAAATTTAACCGTTAAATTGCATGTTCTTTACACTCTGAATACACGTATCAAATTTTGTGTCAATTAGATATTATTTACTATATGATCTATAAGTTTATATTTTATGCATAATTTTAAATTAAAAAAACTTGCAATTTAAATTATAGTGACTCAGAAAATAAAGGCATAAGTCCACTTAGATCAGTGGTACCTTGTTCCTTAAATCAAGCCCAAACAAAAGATTTTTTAAGAGAGTGGGTAACTAACTTAAGTGCAATACAAGGTTAAGTCCAAGTCTAGGACTGAAGAATCCTAAGTAGTATAAAAGCGCAAATGGAACATCAATTAAGGATACTATTCTCCTTGGGTAAATCCGAGGATCAACTTCTTGTGTATAAATTTAGTTCTAGTTCTTTGCAAGGTAATCTTCCTGAATTCTCCTCATTGTTTTCTTGTTACTTAGAAAATGCCCATCATCTTTTTCTGGGGGTTTCCCTTCCTTTTATAGCCCTTTACCACGCATTCCAGCCCTCTACTTGTATGTCTCAAGGCATATCTCAGGTTACTTGTCCCATCAAGACCATGCTGAAGGTGGTAGAAGGAACTGCTAGCTGTGAAGTTATTGTTCAGAGGTAATTTCCATATTAATGTAGCTGATAAGGTTGTTGCAGGGTATTGAATGCAGAGGTGGGAGGTATATCTTTCGGGAAACTTTCTCCCACCATCCTTGCCCCCATTGCAATCTCTTCTCCTTCATTGGGCCTTTAAAAGATATCAATTGTCCTAATTCTCTTACTCTCCTAGAGTAGGCGAAGTCCTTGGAGTTTGCTTACCCTTCTTGGCCTGGATTGGGCAAATTAATCCTCGGCTGGGACTCCTTGGTCCTTGGACCCTACATAATAGCCCCTTAAAACTTGCTCTTAGGAGTTACTCTAAAAGTGAGGTTTTAGTAGTAATGGGAGGGCTGGTACGTGCCAAATGCGTTCCCACGTGGGGACGTTGTTTCACCTATCTTATGAACACTCTTGACGCTTCGGTATCATGTCACTGTAGTTATCGCATTAGGCAGTCGCTTGTCCCCCTACGTTCTATGGTACGATGGTGATCCAATGGTCCAAATTTCTTGGGATTAATGAGCGGGAAATGTACCGCTCATTTCCCATTCCTGTATAAAGGGGGAGTGGGAGTAATTTTTCCCATTTACATGCTCTCTACAAATTTTCTTTGAAGCAGCGGTCTGGGGAGATCTTCTTTCAGCGCTCGTAAGTGCCTTTGGTCTCTCATCCATTGTTGTAAAGGAAACTCTTTTTCTTTCTTCCCTTCTTATTTTTACCTGATAGGAACACATGGGTAGTTTTGCTAAATTAATTGATACCCCCGAGGGCATGACCACTTTTCGGGCTAAGTACAGAATCCCTAAAAACCTAGAACATAAACATTATGAATTAGGAGAGTGGCTTGTAAATAAACCACCCGAGGCAATGTTTATTCCCATGATTGCCTTTATTGAAGGCAAAATGGAGATTCTAATGGGTAGAGTAACTAGAGATTTTCTTATTAACTTTAGGCTTTCCTTGACCTAATGCTCTCCCAACCTTTTTAGGGTTCTCAGCAGTATAGATATGCTAAACCAAATGATGGGGACTAACCGTACCTGCCATAACGTGAATTAGGTTTACAACTGCCAAAAGGGAAAAGAAACGGGTTACTATTTTAATTGTAGAGTGCCCTCTGTTAGGTTGATTTCTTTTATTCTTGAGTCCAATAAAGGTATGGACGAAGATTTCCTCATCGTCCTGGGTGAATGGCACGATGGTTTGCATTGCCCTACCAAAGATGGGGAACCAGGTGGGGTGCCCGAGGACTTAGAATAACTTAGAATACCCTTTCTTCTTATTTTGCCTTCTTTCTTTTCAACTTTTGTTTTAATTAACTCCTTTTCTCTGTTTCCTTTGTAGACAAGTTTCACACTGTCCCAAATCGCAACTTGGTGAACTTTGCAGATCTTAACAGGATTTTATAGTCCAAGATCTTTCTTCACCGAGACGGGCAACTTTGGGTGTTCCACGTGATCTTTAGGTTCAAACCCATCCCCAGAAGCTTTCAATCCCCTATACACGTGATTAAGGCCAAAGATCCAAGGCTTGCACTAATTAACGTAGCTGTCCCCAGATTCTTAACTACACTTCCTCCTTTTGGTACTCAAGACGTTGGGCTACCTGCTCCTCTTGTTGCCAAGCTTCTCTACTCACACGAGTAGCCAATTCCGTCCGACGAGGAACGGGAAGAACCAACCTCCAAGCCCACCTAAGCTGATATAGAGAAGGACTTCGAGTTATTCTACCAGGCTGACTCCTAGGACACTCCCGAGCCTAGTCATTGTCCTAGTGCTACTTCTCAGGTCAGCACCAGTCAAGAAGACTCTGATATTCCTGAAGGAATGGTGCTCGAGGAAAGGACGCCTGACTTGCTGGCCCTACTTACTGCTCATGACGGGGGGAATGCTCCTGTAGTGCCAATTGTCCCCTGGCCTCCTACTCCTTTCCCACCTCACCCTTCTACCATAGATGCAACCAAGAAGAAGAGAAAGAGGGGGAAACAGATCAAGAAAAAGAGTTCTGAGGAGGGGGAGATACCCTAGTTCACTCAACAGCCGCCCTCCAAGGAGTTGAGAATTACAAGGGCGCAATAAAAGAAGGCACTTTGCAGGGGTGGGTAAAAGTGTTGAAGGGGAGCAGTGCACCAAGGCCACTATTTGGAACCCGACCTTCGTGCTCAGCACAGGAGACCTTGTCACTTCTGAGGTGACCTTGAGGTATGCCTAGAAAGGCAGGTCTGGGTTAGTGTCCTAGTGCCTTGAACAGGCCTTGCTCCTTCTTAGAGACATGCAGGAGCAAAAGAGTCTGAGGAAACGTGAAGTGTTCCTCTCACTGAAGAGGGACCTTGCCAAGGTTTATTTATTGCACCTAAGTTTTCATATGACTTAATGAAATCCTTTGTGTTAAGTACTTTAACATTTGTGCCCTTTTTTTTTTTTTTTTTTTTTTAACAGGCTGTTCAAGCATCCTTTGTGGCTGAGGAATGGATTGACCACGCTTTCTCAAAGTCCTGAGAAGCGGAAAATAAACTGGCCAATTCAAATAAGGCCTTGGCTAAGGTAGAGAAGAAGTACAAGGATTCGCTCTTCCACCTAGTCAAGGCTGAGAGGGGGCGCAAGAGCGTCGAAGTTGCTTTGGGGGGGGGGGGGGGGGGCTAAAAAGCAAGCCAAGGAAATGTGGGTTTCACTGAAGAAAGCCGAAATGCAACTAGCTTTGGCCAAAGAGCAAATCAAGTTCCAGCTAAAGGTGCTAGAAGGCAAGGAAGCTAAAAAGGTGAAGGCTGAAAAAGTTGCTTATGGCGCTGGCATGACCAAAACTGCCCAGAGCTTAACCGCTCAACTTAGAGATGTTGCTCGGGCCTTCTGCCTCAAAGTATGGGGTGAAGCTCTTAATGCTGTTGGAGTTAGTGCTGATTCCATCCTCAAGGGGCCTAGCAAAGTTTACCACCCCCTGCCCTTTACATTGCTCCCGGCTCTGCTCTTCTTGCGCCAGATCCAAGTTTTGCCTCCTCGGCGCCTAAGTCCTCGAAACTTCCAACTTTTGAACCTTTTAAGGAGAAGCAGGTTCCGACCTCAATGATGGAACTGGAATCAGAAGAGGTTGAAGAAGTTGAATAACTGAAGAAGAAGAGCAAAGAAAAAGAGAAAGAAGCCACAAAATAGTTCCGTTAGGTTGATACATAGGCAGATTTTTGTAACGGGCTAGGCATAGTAGCTGTTCTTTTCTTCTTTTTCTTTTGTTCTGCCCTATCTCTAAACATTTTTCTAAGCTTGAATGAATAGATCCGAAATTTATGATATTCTTGTTCTACTTGAATACTTACTTTTTACTTCGCAAAACATAGCACATATATATATATATATATATATATATCATTTATCCCCCCCTAGCCTTTTCTTAACACTCCCCTAACCAAAATGTATGGCCCAAAGCATGTTGAGTCACCACAAACTTGATTCAAATCTAATAGCATGACTCAAGAAACCGGACATAACTATGGTTATGTTTTTGAATTGAATCATATTTGCATAAGTGTTAGTTTACCCAAGGTTTGTGACCTGAGGAGTCAAACATGGCCGAGGTTATGTTTACCACTTAATTAATTTCACAAAAGAGTTCAGCTCTACTCTTCCTGCTGCTCTTCTTGCGGTAGATCCAAGTTTTGCCTCCTCAACGCCTAAGTCCTCGAAACTTCCAACTTTTGAACCTTCTAAGGATAAGCAGGTTCCAACCTCAGTGGTGGAACTGGAATCAGAAGAGGTCGAAGAAGTTGAACAATTGAAGAAGAAGAGCAAAGAAAAAGAGAAATAAGCAACAAAATAGTTCTGTTAGGTTGATACATAGGCAGATTTTTGTAACGGGCTAGGCATAGTAGTTGTTCTTTTCTTCTTTTTCTTTTGTTCTACCCTATCTGTAAACATTTTTCTAAGCTTAAATGAATACATCCGAATTTTATGATATTCTTGTTCTACTTGAACACTTACTTTTTACTTCGCAAAACATAGCATATATATATAACTGTCATCATATTGCTTGTGTTTTTTATTTTTCCGCATTAAGTGATATGATTATTTGTGTTTAACTTAGATCTGAATAATAAACCTGAGTATCGACTTAGTTAATTAATTATGTTAAACAATCTGAACGTATAGGGATCTAAATGAACTAACAAGTAGTATCAAAGCAGATTAGCTCTTGATTAGGTTGGTGCTATTTAGAAAGGCGCTGTTTCCATGAAGAGAAGTCATTAGAGAGGCCAGAGGAGAAGGCCGCGCATATCCAAGTTCATATTTTCACACGAGAAAATCAAGGAATTGGCTTTGTTTTAGCTTAAACTAGTCGCCAACCCGTGCGATGCACGGGATAGTTAAATAAAAATTAAAAATTCTTATTTTACTTAAAGGTATATGACTTAAATTTTAAAAATGTATAATTTGAAAATGAATGAAAATAACTAATTTGTTTAATATAATGATTTAGAAAGATTCTTTTTCTTTCATATCATTGGTTTCACATAACACGTTCCGACGTGGGCTATTCTATGGTGATAACTTCACATAATGTTCAACTGCAATTAAATCTACTATCTACTATTAATCTAATCTATGTTATCTTGACAGTAGATCTACAAATTGCATTCTCATATTCTTAGAGCTTGTCACATCATTGTTATTATCTATATATAATGTAAAATCGAAAATTTTAACTTTTTGAAAGATTTACGTTAAAATTAGGATTAAAAAATATATATTTTTTTTTAATTAGATCTCACGTTAGATTTTTTTTTAAAGGACTCACTTTAGGTAAAAAAAAAAAAAAGACTCACATAAAAAAAAAAAACACTTTAGGATTAAGTAAAAAAGAGAGAGAGAGATTCTTATTAGGACTCTCTTACTATTTAGTTTAAAAAATTAAAATTTTTTATAAATTAAAATGATGAAGAAAAAAGAGAGAGACTCCTGTTAGGATTCTCTCACTATTTAGTTTTAAAAATTAAAAAAAGAAATTATAAATTAAAATGATGATGTGAAAAATTGTGGGAGCTTCAAAGATTTCGATTATATATATATATATATATATATATATATGGATAATAAAAATGCTAGCCGTCCATTTATATGGTCTGTCTATAACAGAATCAAAATTGTTAGGTTTAACAGGGTTGATCACTGTCTTTATTTGTCATAATTATTCTCAGAAGCAAAGTTGTATTAGTAAAATAGAAGGTCCATTGGCATTGAAATCGAAGGCCCAATGGAATACGTTTAGGAAATTTAGACTCTGGTTAATTTTATAGTAGCATTAGTCAACTTGTTAAATTAATCGATTAGAAATTCAGATCAATTTTAAGGTTTATCATAACATAGTAAAATACAAAAAAAAAAAAAAAAAAAAAAAACCAAACAAGCAAACAAATAACGTGGCATATAGTGATGCAGGGAAAATTGAAGGGAAAACTATACCAAAGGAAAAACCACTACGGGAATTTATTCATGACCAATAGAATTTACCATAATAGAATGGAAGCCCTCGATACAAGAATATCACACATCCTAGTATTATGCTCTATAGTAAGATTTATCCATATGACCGCATGCAGATCTATTTCATTTTTTTTTTCTTTGATACAAGATAGAATTTCTACTCTAGTCTAATCTAAGTGTATATGTGTGTAAAGCTCCCTCCTGGAGACTTGAACTCCGGCCCTCCCTCCTGGAGACTTGAACTCCGGCCCTTGCCCCCCCCCCCCCCCCCCCACAATTTATACTTGTGGAGTGACCACTGCACCTCTACCTCCCAAATCTCTTTAGTGCATGGATATCTGATCAGTGACTAACACAACAACATGATTTGCACAAGGATTTTTTCCTGAGTAATACTACATGAACAAATTATTTTACAATTTTTTTTTACAAACAGCTGATGTGATGAGTGATTATTAGTAAGTAAAAATATGATGTTAGTGGTAGGTCCAATTGAATATTAGTAAAATTTTTCGACATTAATATTTTGTAAAAATATTATAACATAGTTTGTGTATGTAAAGTTACTCTTTTTGCCTGTACAACCTCAGGAAAATTTTTGCTAAATGGGTCTTTAGGGATGGAGCTATCATTGGACTAGGGGGCAATGCCCCCCCCTTCCCCCCAACCCCCAATTTTTTTTTTCCAAAAAATATTATTATGTATATATATGTGTACTAATTTTAGTAATTTTGTTCTATAAAATTATAAACAATTTCATTGATTTTTTTAAGTGTAATGCTATACTCACAAACTTTTTTACAAATGGTTTTGGTAGCAAATTCTTGGTAGTTCACATAATGAGCCCACTTTTTACATAATTTTTTTACTTATCAGTAAAAAAAATTGTAATTCTAGCATTTTCCTTATTTTAGTGACCATAAATTTTTTTTTTTATAGATCTAAAATCTAAAACAAAATATGCAAGCCCAAAAAAAAAAAAAAAAAAAAGCTCAACAACAAAAATTACAAATAGTAAAACTAAAAAAAAAAAAAGTTTAATTAATCAATTTTATTCAAATAAACAACTCTGCCATTTAAAAAATTCTAAACAAAAATAATTTTGTTTTTACCAAAAAAAAAAAAAATCTTAACAGCTAAGTAATAGCAAAATCAAAAATTGAAATTACTATATACAACCGATAATAAAGCTGTCCCTTTAACCCAAAGCTCTGGCTCCGTTGGTGTTTATATGGGCTTTTCCTATGAATAAATGATTGTCTGCTTGGCGTGATCAACTTCAAATTCCTACGCAGGGAGCAGCTTCCTTTCTTAGAGAGTCAACATAAGTCAACATAGAAAAAACGAAGGCCAGCATCTCCAAATTCAAATATTACTTTCTTTTCTATCCTGCGTGATTACAACTGACACACCTTCCTTCACATTGCCTTCTCCAATATCATCATATTTTTACGCGATAAAGACGAAGAATTGACTCTAATTGCGGGATGCGGCGAACAAAATAAAATTATGTCGGTTGTCCACTATGGTTTGTCGGATAACAAAATCATACCACTCGGTTTGATGTTTAACATGCTTGACCACTTTCTTTATAATGGTCATCATTCTAGTCATTAATTAGTTTTCATATTTGAGAAACATCTACGCCATATTAGTAAAATATAAGATTTTTGGCATTAAAGGGAAGGAGGTTATAAACAATGTTATCAATGAAAAAAATAAAGAAAAAAAAGAGACAGACCACTCAAATATGTTTGTAGTTATTTTTTCTAATGTACTAGCTACTTAATAATTTATAAGATTATCATTGTTTATTATTTAAACAAGTTACATAACTCATTAAAGAATGTGTGACAAACTATACATGATCTCTTTAATTATCACATAGTAAGATAAAGTAAAATAATTCTAAAATATTTGGAGCCAAACTTTTTTCTGGCCATGCTCATTGTCTAAAACATTAAAATTGACATGACATTGGTACTTTACTAAAAAAAGGAGAAGGACTAAAATACAATTTCAAATTGTGATTTTTTTTTTTTGGGATAAGAACCATGAAGTATGTGTTAGATTTTAATTTTATCCCTGGATTATTAGTTGTATCAATTTCGTTGAAAGTTTTAAAATACCTCAATATATAAGAAATTGTTAATGTGATTGATCTTTTTATACATCTATAATATATATATATATATATATATATATATATGTAATCAAAGATTTTTTATTTTTAATTAACCTCATAATATTGTACTAGAGAAGCTTTTGGAGTCTTAATGTTAGTTTTTAAATCCTTGTCCAAATGCCAACTAACTATTTTTAACAAGTTATTAATTAAATTAGTTATGAACAACCTTTGGTTAATGCAACAATCACCAATATCATGTACAAAAAAGCATAATCTATATATCTATATATATAATAATAGGTAAAGCAGAGAGAAAATCCAATTAGATTTCAAATTGGAATTAAATTAGAGTCTAATTTTATGCCATGTGTCCCATCTAATTTAAGTTTTTAAATATTTGTGCCAAGTAAGTTAATTCAATGTAAAAATTGGATTTCAATTAAAGTTTAATTTTGTATCATGTGTCTCATCTAATCTAAATTTTTTAATCTTTGTGTCAAATGAGTTAATTTAGTGTAAAAAACGAGGAGTCCAATATAAGTAAACTAAAAAAAATATATATAATTTTTGAATGATTTTATATTTATGAGCCTTTTTTTTTTTTTGTATAACTAAAAATAATTCAAGTTTATAAGTCATATATATATATATATATATATATATTAATAGCCAAAGTTAAGAGAAATCCCAATTAAATTCTAAATTGGAGTCTAATTTTGCGCCGTATGTCTCATCTAATTTTTAAATCTATATGTCAAGTGAATTATTAGGTGCAAAAATTATAGAGTCTAAATTCAATTAGATTCTAATTTGAATTTTAATTGGAGTTCAATTTTGCGCATGTGTTCCATCAATTTTTTTAATTTTTGTGGCAAGTAAATTATTGAATGCAAAAACAAAAGAGTTTAGATCTAATTAGATTCTAAATTATATATATATGTAATTGTGATTGTTTTTAAATGTATCCGTGCATATGCACGGGATTACATACTAGCCTATATATATAATAATAGGTAAAGCAGAGAGAAAATCCAATTAGATTTCAAATTGGAATTAAATTAGAGTCTAATTTTACGCCATGTGTCCCATCTAATTTAAGTTTTTATATTTTTGTGCCAAGTGAGTTAATTCAATGTAAAAATTGGATTTCAATTAGAGTTTAATTTTGTGCCATGTGTCTCATCTAATCTAAGTTTTTTAATCTTTGTGTCAAATGAGTTAATTTAGTGTAAAAAACGAGGAGTCCAATATAAGTAAACTATAAAAAACATAATTTTTGAATGATTTTATATTTATGAGCATTTTTTTTTATAACTAAAATCAATTCAATTTTATAAGTCATATATATCTATATATATATATATATATATATATTAATAGCCAAAGTTAAGAGAAATCCCAATTAAATTCTAAATTAAAGTCTAATTTTGCGCTATATGTCTCATCTAATTTTTAAATCTGTATGTCAAGTGAATTATTAGGTGCAAAAATTAAAAAGTCTAAATTCAATTAGATTCTAATTTGAATTTTAATTAGAGTTCAATTTTGCGCATGTGTTCCATCAATTTTTTTTTTATTTTTGTGGCAAGTAAATTATTGAATGCAAAAATAAAAAAGTTTAGATCTAATTAGATTCTAAATTATATCTATGTAATTGTGATTGTTTTTAAATGTATCCGTGCATATGCACGGGATTACACACTAGTCTATATATATAATAATAGGTAAAACAGAGAGAAAATCCAATTAAATTTCAAATTAGAATTCAATTAGTGTCTAATTTTACGCCATGTGTCTCATCTAATTTAAATTTTAGAATTTTGTGTCAAGTGGATTAATTTAGGTAAAAATTGAATTTCAATTAAAGTTTAATTTTGCACCAAGTGTCCCATTTAATTTAAAATCTTAAATTTTTGTGGCAAATTAGTTAATTTAATGTAGAAAACAAGGAGTCCAATATAATAAATCATAAAAAACATAACCATATAACTAATAAAATTCAAATTTATAAGTCACATATATATATATATATATATTAATAGCTAAAGTAGAGAGAAAATTTAATTAAATTCTAAATTGGAGTATAATTTTGTGTCATGTGTCATTTAATTTTTAAATTTTGGTGTCAAGTGAATTATTAGGTGCAAAAATCAAAAGGTCTAAATTCAATTAGATTTTAAATTGAATTTTAATTGAAGTTCAATTTTGCATCATGTATTCCATCTAATTTGTTAATATTTGTGGCAAGTAAATTATTGAGGGGCAAAAACCAAAGAGTTTAAATCCAATTATATTTCAAATCATATATATATATATATATATATTATATGTAATTATGATAGTTTTTAAATATAGAAAATCCAATTACATTTCAAATTGGAATTTAATTAGTGTCTAATTTTACGCCATGTGGCTCATCTGATTTAAATTTTAGAATTTTGTGTCAAGTGGGTTAATATAGGTAAAAATTGAATTTCAATTAGAGTTTAATTTTGCGCCACATGTCCCATTTAATTTAAATTTTTAAATTTTTGTGGTAAATTAATTAATTTAATATAGAAAACGAGGAGTCCAATATAATAAATCATAAAAAAATATCATATAACTAAAAAAAATTAAATTTATAAGTCATATGTATATATATATATATATATATATTAATAGCTAAAGCAGAGAGAAAATTTAATTAAATTTTAAATTAGAGTCTAATTTTGTGTCATGTGTCATTTAATTTTTAAATTTTTGTGTCAAGTGAATTATTAGGTGCAAAAATTAAAAGGTCTGAATTCAATTAGATTTTAGATTGAATTTTAATTGAAGTTCAATTTTGCGTCATGTGTCCTAATTAATTTGTTAATTTTTGTGGCAAGTAAATTATTGGGGGCAAAAACCGTAAAGTCTAGATCTAATTAGATTTCAAATCATATATATATATATATATTATATGTAATTGTGATTGTTTTTAAATGTACTCGTGCATATGTACGGAGTTACACACTAGTAGAAATATAATAGTATACAGCGATATGGTGACTCAAGAAAAATCAATGGAGTAAAAATTTTACAATAAAAATCCTGGGGTTTTTAACTAAATAAAATTTTTAGAATACCTTATTTCGATTGATGACAACTACAAAAAAATAAAATAAAACTCAAGATGGGGAACAGCAAGGAGAGAAGTGAGCTGGAAAAATATATATTTTTTGGTTTCTTCAAGACTTAGGAGCAAAGAAAGTGTGGTTTCTTTTTTGGTTGGCCTAATTATAAGCGAGTCATTGTCTCTCTTGCAGCAATATTAAATTTCATGTAATAAATGTTGGATTTCAGTAATTTTTTTTATAAAGGATTTTAGTAATTAATTAATTTGTAAAACTATTAATTTTTATTCTAATTTTGATAAAGAAAGAAAGGAAAAATTTGTCCACCTTCCATCTCTTTTTTTAGGAAATCGAAAATTTTTACACTCTAAGACTGCCACAAATAGAGTAAAACACATTTTATTGTCTAAAATTTTTGCATTGTGAGACAGATAGACAGCATTTTATTGCACAATAGAGGGGCTTTTATATATATATATATATATATATATATATATATAATTATATATATATATATATATATATAGAGAGAGAGAGAGAGAGAGAGAGAGAGAGAGGACTTTTTTCATCTGGGGGATTTAGTTCATTGCCTATTTGGCCTATATCCTAATGGTTGAATCGCCATGGATGAAACTCCACAAATCTACATGAAAAATCGTAAAGTTTAAGATAAAAAGTTATATCATATTTGTCATGAAATTAGTCAACAACAAAGCTTAACACTGTTCCTTTTGCAATTATTTAGATTAAGGGTTTACTTTCTTTCTTTTTTTCTTTTCTTTTTTCAAAGTAGTTCGTAACTTTCATTAAGAAAAAAAATTCAATACATCTTAAATTAACGAGGACTCAATCAAGCTAGAATTTTTTTCGGTCTAAGTTACAAAAATTTCTAACACTCTTAATATATTAAACCGATACATGTGCTGGTTTGATTTCCTGTCGCCTCCCGCTAGACACACTTGTACCTGAAAAACAAACCAAAGATGATTTTCATGCTGGCATTTGTCAAAAGTAGACGCATTTGTCAAAATCATAATTGCGGGATTGATGCCCACTAGTGGCTTATCAGACGTGACTTCTTTTTATTTTAGATTTACTTTTTATCCTTCTTTATCTAATTTAGCGTGGAACAATGTAATGAACTACTTTGGAAAAGGGGGTGGAGTTTGGGATATTTTTTTGGTTTGAGTACCAAATTTTGGTATTAATATATTAGTTTTCAGTCAAGATAATTATTGTATATATGTAAAAATGTACATATATAAATATAAAAAATAATAATTTGATACTAAAGTAGGTCATAATTTATAAATATATTGTATATAAAATTAACAATTTTCAAATATGTATATTCGCAAGATAATTTTTTAGGAGAACTTATCATCTTTCAAACTCCAATGAGTATACAAAAATTGTTTAGTTCGATATTAAGCATGTACAAAAAAAATGAATTAGAGAAAACAAAAACTATCTTATCTCTATAATTACTAGACCAATTAACAAATTCTATTAGCTTTTAAAAGCAATCTTGGACTAACTCAAAAATTTGAGAGGGCACTTTTATTGTTGTAGTTAAATATTTAAAGTTTTAATACTTATACATAATATAATTTTTATTTTTATTTTTTTTGGGGGTGGGGCGTAACCTCGAAAGGCATGTTATAGCTGCGCCCCTGTTTGAATGGTGAATAGAGATGAAGGCCCATGGTTTTATGCTTTTATTTTCATATGGTTGTGTGAGAACTAGGATTGCAGGTATCATTTTTTGTTTTTGTTTTATCCTCCCTCTTCTCCTTTTCATGAGAGGCCCAGTTTAATATATATGGGTATATTGACATCCTTCACCTCTATAGACCTTTAACGAACATAATTTTTTTCTCTTGAATTCTCTCTTTCAACTGATCCCATTAAAAACAAATAAATACTATCAATTAATGTCTCAAAAATGAACTATGGATAGTACAAACACAAAATTTCAAGTTTGAAAATCAAACAATTAAAATAGTTTTACAAATATATTTTTGTATTGATGATTGAGTGGTAATAATTATTTGTATTTGTATTCTATTACCAATATATATATATATATATATATATATATATCTTCTAAATCACTCCTTGAAAAAGTTTTCAATTCAAGAATTGTGTTGATGTAGTCTTGAGTTGAACACAAGTTGTTCCCCAGTTTGATTGAAAAATGGTTTGAGAGATTTTTGGAATGGATTTCGATGAATATATCTCTGATTGTGTTTGTTAGAGACTTCTCGTTCTTTGTGTACTCTTGAATGTTCATTATCTTAGAAGATTTGTTGTGAAAGTTCTTTGAGATTTTAGAGATTAAATCTGATAAAAACTACAATTGATTAAAGTTCTTGAACTTTCTAGAGGCTTCGAAACTTGAATGCAATAGAACTCTATGACTTGGAGGGATTATTTGGATGAATGTTTTGAATGTTCTTTGCATTCGAAGAGTTGTGGTGGAAGTTTTTTTGTGGTTTTAGGGGCTTGAAGAAATAGAGTTTTACTAATTTGAAGTCTTTTGTTGTTTTTGGAGGCCTTTTTGAGCTTGATTCTATTGAATTTTGATTTAGAAGGATGATTTAAATGATTTCTCTTTGAATATTCTAATTTGAAGTTCTTGATGTTCTTGACAGCTTTGGAGCATGATTCAGACAAAACTTTGAGAATATTGAATGTCCTTTTTAGGAGACTAATGAGAATCTCTATTTATAGGAGTCTTAAGAAGGTTTAATGACACATGATCGACTATGAATGGTAACTAGGGGTGGCAAATGGGCGGGTTGGGTCATAAATGGGTTGGATATATAATTACTCATTTATCCATTTATGACCCCTTTTTATATAAAATAATTATCCATTACCCACCCAACCCATTTAATTAGTGACCCACCCATTTAACCCATTTAATTTTAATATTGCCACTGACACAAGGCACGTGTTGAAATACTTTTCTAACTCAATTAAACTTTCTTTTCTCTCTTAACTTTCTTGGAATCCAAACATTTTTAGATGCACTTTATAATTTTTAAATTCCGGGAAAAAGCCAACAACACCATCTGCTTGAATTTTTGACAACCCAGAAAAAGCTACCACTTTCCTCCTCTTCTTCACAGAAATTTTCGCCGGAAAAAGCCACCACTTTCCTCATTTTCTTCACAGAAATTTTTGTCGAAAACACTAAATGGTTGCCATTGCCGGAAATCTCCTTGACGGAGCTCGAAACGTTGCGTTTCGCGACCATCTTCTTCTTCTTCTTCTCCTCCTCACTCCGATCTTCGAGCTCGACTCTCTTCGGACTAGAGGCGCACGTTTTGAGCTCGCCGTCATCGTACCCTCTGACTTGTCGTCCACCACTTTCCTCCTCTTCTTCACAGAAATTTTCACCGAAAACACTGAATCGTTGCCGCTGCCGCCGGAGATCTCCTTGACGGAGCTCGAAACGCTGCATTTTGTGACCATCTTCTTCTTCTTCTCCTCCTCACTCCGATCTTCGAGCTGGACTCTCTTCAGACTAGTGGCGCATGACTTGGAGCTCGAAACGCAGTCTAAATAAGAAGTAGAAGAATCGTAATCGGAACCAAAATCGTCCTCCGATGAGCAAGCCAGGTAGTAATACCGCCGGAGATGATCATTCCCAGCGCCGGAGAGGACAGGGCCCATGTGTTTTTCTAACAATTTTTTTTTTTTTGTATGGTTACTGAAAAAATCTGAGAGAAAGTGTTTAAGGTTATACTGTTTAGGTAAGTTTTAGATTTTAGAAGGGTTTAGTGGGTATTGGTGAGTTTATTTAATTTTAAATTTTAGATGGGTTTAGTGGGTGTTAGTGGATTTATCTATTTAGACCTATCTAATTAAATAACCAAATGGGTCTTTACCCATTTAACCCGAATATTTAAACGGGTTGGGTTAAGACTTATCCAAATAAGGTGCGTAATGGGCAGGTTCATGGATATGGATAATAATTGCCACCCCTAATAGTAACACATGTCATAATTTAAATGGAGAGACTTTAAGTCTTGTTTTCCAATGGCCACATGACATATATAATTTGATTAGCCAAATTTTTTTAATTTAAAATAACACATGAAAATATTTAATTAAGCTACTAGTGCAATTTTAAATTAAAATATTGACATCTGTTGACATTTCATTGACTTTTAGAGATTTTTGTAATTTTTATTAGTGTTATTTTGAAATTTTCTATTGGTTTGAATAACAAAAGTGATACCGGCTAAGTAACACATGGTGCTTTGCAATTAGTTTACTCTATGATCTTAGTGGTATAATAGGACAATTTACAATTGGTTGAAAATTTTGCATTCTATAAATGTCCCCTTGGTGCTTGTCCACGTACACTGTCTTTTTGTGTGGCGTGTGAATGGGTCTCAAAATTTGAATTGGTTGCTAGATTCTTGAACTCTGTCAATGCTTTGTTGAAGATTTTTTTCTCTTTTTTTGAGAAAAAGGTAAGACAATTTTGTTAGGTTCTAAGACTTTAGGAACTAAATGTATTAGAACTTCATTTTATATATATTGGCAAATCATGATCAAAACATTTAGTCTAGATTTAGACTTGCTCAAAGTTTGTTTTAATGTAAGTTTGGAATTGAGTAATTGCAGGAAATTACTGTTCAATTCTGCAAGGCTCGATTGATTGAAGAATAGACTCGATCGATCGAGAATCGCAAAACAGAAATTTCTGCAGTATTTTCAAATGCAGCTCAAGCCCATATGACGTGTAGGGTTAAGTGTTTCACTCTTAGTATAAAAGGAAAAATCCTAGTTATGTTTTAGAAGTCTTTTTTGAGTTGTGTGTTGAGTCTTTTGTGAGATCTGAGAGGTTTGTACTTTCAAACACACATATAGAGCTATCAAGATCAAGATTCACATCAAGAACTTGATAGTTATTTCAATTGCTGCATAAAGAACATTCAATGAGATCCAAAACCTTTGAGAGGAGTCTCAAAGTCATAAGTAAAAGAACTTGTGGTTGCTGCAGATCTAAGAAAGAAGTAGTCTGTGGACTCGAAGTTTGCATGTGGTCGTATCAGTAAGTTCTACGTGTAGTAGCATTAAGATGTTAGTTGATGATGTCAAGAATCAAACCAGTGGGCTGCAGGGCTTGCGCGCGTTCCGGACGGTCCTGCAGAAGGAAGAAGAACCTCAAAGGGAAGTACCGGTGTGGTACCGGTCAACGACCCTTCGATGGTTAAGTTAGTATATTACACAACTCCAGAGTGCCAGAGTCGGGTCTATGTATGCGTACCTCGATTTTTGGAGGGTGTGGCGGTATTTATAGTGGTGGTAGTGGCCTTTGGATGAGGTGTACTGGAGAAGGTATCATTGTACCGAAATTGCCCCTGAGTAGCGTAGGACGCAAGACTCTTCCTGGGTGGCCTAGCGTGTTGGGCACGATTTCCCTCTTGGAGGTAGGGAATCGTGCTATGTAAGCCATCTGGCTGAGTAGCAGCGTATGTGACAAGATTCACCTTCCCAAGGAAGCGTGCGTGGCAAGGCGGGATTTGGTGCTTGGTGACAACATGGGGTGACCCTCTCACCGTCGACTACTGAAGGTCAGGCCGTCGACATGCCGAGTCCGTCATGTACATCCGTCGTCAGAGGCCAATCCGTCAGGTGGGAGATTTACCCCCATCAGTTGCCCCCTCAGCCCATCAGTCCGTGAACGCTCAAATGACGGACTAATGGGGTGACGGTTCCAAACCATACCAAGGGTCGGACAGACAGACTGTCATCGGTAATTAATGCCTAGTAATAAATGCAGGACACGTGTCGTCAACCCGTGGACCGTGTGCTCGGACCGAGGCGTCCCCTCGTCTCCCGCTATTTCTCTCATATAAAAGCCTTCCTTCTTTTCTTTCATTCTTCACTCTTTACTGAAAACAAACCATCAGAGCGCATCCGTTCACCCAGCAGAAAAGCACTTGATCCGTCAACTTGCGTGTCCGTCATATTCTAGCAACCGTTGTCTTCATCATTCATCAGCACAAGTAGCCGGTAAGTAATTACTGCTTGTTCACTTCTTTTTACCGTCAGTGTCTTTAGGGCAGTTGGACTTAGGGTTTTCCGTCACATGTAGGTGACATGTCTAGCACGTCGAGTAACCAGTCGTTTGTCCGCGACGGAGCGGGCTACGATGAAGTCAACCCGTCGGGTCCAAAGGATCCTACAGCCACAACATCCTCGAGTGAAGAGAGTTCATCTACCACCTCTTCTCCGTCGAGTAGTGATAGGGCAGAGAGCAACCTTAGTGACGGTATAGAGGGAGAGGATCCTCAAGTCCAGTCCGTCGTGGACAGTGACGGGATGAGGAAGTACGTTATGCTTTCTCTGTGGACGGTGAATGATTTCTTCTCCACAATCAAAGAGTCACACTTCAGAACACTTAGAAGCAAATACCAGATTTCTGACAATATACCTCTCCGTCTACCCCACCCAAGAGAGAAGTGTTAACACAGTGGTGTCAAGGGTGTCGGGGTCTACGAGCAAATGCTCAAGGCAGGGTTGAGGTTTCCCCTAACCCAACTACACCGTCACCTCCTTCACTACCTAGGACTATCCGTCAGCCAAGTTTCCCCGAATGCCTAGAGGGTCTTTATTGGGGTAGAGGTGTTGTACGGGTCCATGTCCGAGGGGAAGAAAAGGTTGACGGTGAAGGAATTCTTCCACTGCTACCGTCCGGTGGAGATACAAAAATCCAGGGGAATGTATAGTTTTGTGGCGAGGGGTCCACTATTAAGGTTAGTGTGCGATACTCCAGACTCCAATAGGGACTGGAAGTCTAGGTACTTCTTCATGGACGGTGATGAGTGGATGGGGACCCCTAGTGAGACCGAGTTCATGCCCGTCGACACCACGTGGGGTGTTTTGTCCCCGTCTGGTATTCGCCCGTTCACTTTCTCCTCTTGCTCCTCTCTCTCTCTTTTTTTTTTATACATCTTTTTATGCACCGTCATCATATAACCGTCTTCTTCTCTCAGCTCAAGACCGTCCTCAAGTGTCAATTGAAGACTGGAGCTTCTTGGAGAGGATTTTTCAGAAGTCCGAGTTGAAGGAGAGGTCTTGGGCTAACTTGGTGTGCCTGAAGACCATCTGTTGGCACTGCGACGGGCCTGAACCGTCTCCGGAAGCAAAGAAGTACGAGACACAAGTTAGGAAACGTACGTCCGTTCACCTGAATTTATGCTCGGCTATTTTTCTCCTCCCTTTTTGTCAATTCATGTGCCGTCTTGTTTTGCAGAAATGGACGAAGCGAGGAGGAGAGCCATAATTAAGCAGCAAGCAGCTGCAAAGAAGAGAGAAAACCAAGCTGCAGGGACGGGCGTATCCAAGGTGCCCGTCATGAAGAGAAAACAAGACCAGGAGGGGGACCGTCCCCCCAAAAAGCCCAAGACCACCCCCGAGACCGTCATTGGGCTAGAGGCAGACGGAGGGAAGGCCCCTGTCAAACACGGCAAGGGGAAGGGTCTCATGACAAGTGGCCCTCCGCCCGCCGTCGAGAAGCCACCCGTCCTCCTCCGCGAGGATTCGAAGTATGCAATTGAGAAGCTGTCCTCCATACTGACGGTGGAGGACTATGAGGACATCGGGAACCATTCCACTGAGGCCATGGGGGAGACGGGCCTTTTCAACTTGGCCCAGGTAAGTAATTTTCCATCGCAGTCAGTTTTTTGAATGTATAGATTTGTCCTCGCCGTCATATTGGCTTGGTGTCTCTGATTTCCAGGCTGTCGTCATGATGAAGGGCCTGATGGACCGCTGTGTCTGTGAGGAGACGGCCATGAGCCGTCTTCAAGCGAAGACAACGGAGGTGGAGGACGAGCTGTTGCAGTATAAGGCCTGGAAGGTGAAGATGGAGAAGAAGTTCTCCATCCTCAAGGAGGATAGGCTAGAGTATAAGAAGCAGACGGAGACTCTGCAGACGGTCCTCGCGGACAAGGAGCGGGAGATCCAGTCTATGAAGGATCAACTCCGTCAGGCCAAGGACGACGCGATCAGGGAATACCGAGACTCTGAAGCGTACCTGACGGAGCTTGGTGGCATAATGGCGGACGGTTTTGATGAGGCCGTCCGTCAGGTGAAGGCCCTTTATCCGGAGACGGATCTCTCGCAGGTGTCCCTTGACGGAGGCCAGGCACAAATGTCCGTCATCCAGGCCGCTTCCGAGAGCGCAGGTCGCCCCCTTGATGAAGGCCAGAATGATAAAGGTGACGGGACCCTGGATGACAACGCCGAGACAGCCGCCAAAGTCCAAACTGAAGAAGAAGTGAATGTAGTTGATTCCCCCATTCATTAGACTTGTAATTTTTGTGGAGAATTTTTGTAACAATTTTTTTGTAGGACGGTCAATTTCTGGGCCGTCGAGAACAATGTTGACTTGAAAAGCATTTGTTTTAATTTACATCCTGTTTCAAATTTTGCCTGTGTGTGTTGATTGCTTGCACGGTTCATTTCAAATGTTGTTTATGCTTCGTGAAACTGTTGACATAATAAGCCGTCAATATGATGTACCGTCAACATACCTGGCCGTCATAATTAATATCTTCACGGTAAGAGCTTCGTGGAACCTTCAGCTTTATTGCTGCTAAGCTATTATACCGTCACCCTCGACAGGATTCTAGCTTCCAACCCCTTATAATAATGCAGTTAGCTATGAGCCGTCGCCATCTATGCCGTCATTCTTAGACTTAGGCTTTTAACCTTTTAGGGTGATGTAGTTGGCTTTGAGCCGTCGCCATTTATGCCGTCATCCTTAGACTTAGGCTTTGGCTTTCAACCTTTTAGGGTGATGTAGTAGGCTTTGAGCCGTCGCCTATTTATGCCGTCATCCTTAGACTTAGGCTTTGGCTTTTAACCTTTTAGGATGATGTAGTTGGCTTTGAGCCGTCGCCATTTATGCCGTCATCCTTAGACTTAGGCTTTGGCTTTCAACCTTTTAGGGTGATGTAGTAGGCTTTGAGCCGTCGCCTATTTATGCCGTCATCCTTAGACTTAGGCTTTGGCTTTTAACTTTTTAGGAAAGTTGTGGCTTTTAAGCCGTCTGCATGGGCGTATGACGCTTTTATGCCGTCGTCGAGTTTGGGCCGTCGTCTTTTAGACTTAGGCGTTGGGTGTTTCCATTTAGGAAAGCTGTGGCTTTTAAGCCGTCTGCATGGGCGCATGACGCTTTTATGCCGTCGTCGAATTTGGGCCGTCGTCTTTTAGACTTAGGCGTTGGGTGTTTCCATTTAGGAAAGCTGTGGCTTTTAAGCCGTCTGCATGGGCGCATGACGCTTTTATGCCGTCGTCGAATTTGGGCCGTCGTCTTTTAGACTTAGGCGTTGGGTGTTTCCATTTAGGAAAGCTGTGGCTTTTAAGCCGTCTGCATGGGCGCATGACGCTTTTATGCCGTCGTCGAATTTGGGCCGTCGTCTTTTTATGTTTGAACGGATTTAATGCTAAGGCTTTGTACTTCGCAAGTTTCTGACGTTCAACACTTAATAGTGAGTAGAAGAGACTTTGAATAAACCTCTGTATGACTTGCATAATTTTTGTAAGGAAGAAAACATGTCCAAGGAATATACATTAGAGTAGATCGATTACAGACTAGGAACAAAGTAGGGGGCTGCCGCTCTTTCTTACTGGTAGTACTTGCGTAGGTGCTCGGCATTCCACGGGTGGTGCAGCTTCTGCCCGTCCAGTGTTTCCAAGTGGTAGGTGCCCTTTCTTTGCCATGCTGTGATTCGGTAGGGCCCTTCCCAATTGGGGCCGAGCTTTCCTTGGGTTGGGTCTTTGGCAGTGCCCATGATCTTTCTCAGAACGAGGTCACCGACCTGGAATTCCCTGTGCCTGACTCGGGCGTTGTAGTGTCTAGCCATGCGATCCTGATACCGGGCTAACCTTTGCTCAGCCGCTGCCCTGGCTTCGTCGATCAAGTCAAGCTGTAGGCGCAAGGCCTCGTTGTTCCGGCCTTCATCATGGGTGTTCACCCTATAGGTTGTGAGTCCCACTTCGGCTGGAATGACTGCCTCGCTACCATAGGTTAGCCTGAACGGTGTTTCTCCTGTGGGGGTCCTTGCTGTCGTTCTGTATGCCCACAATACGCTTGGCAGCTCCTCGGGCCATATCCCCTTTGCCCCCTCGAGCCGACTCTTGATAATTTTGAGCAAGGATCGGTTCGTTACTTCAACTTGGCCGTTGGCTTGGGGGTGGGCGGGGAAAGAGTAATGATTCTTTATTCCCAGCTGCGCACAGAATTCCCGGAAGGGGCCATTGTCAAACTGTTTGCCGTTGTCGGAGACTAATACCCTGGGTATCCCGAACTTGCATATTATAGACTTCCAGACGAAGTTTCGTATGTTCTTCTCTGTGATGGTGGCCAATGCCTCAGCTTCCACCCACTTCGTGAAGTAGTCTATGCCTACCACGAGGAACTTGAGCTGTCGCACCGCTGTTGGGAACGGGCCCATGATATCTAGTCCCCATTGAGCGAATGGCCAAAGGGCCGTTATGGGGGTCAGCTCTTCGGGGGGTTGCCTGACGATGTTGCTGAACCTCTGGCACTTGTCGCAAGTTTTGACGTAGGCCTGCGTGTCTTTTCTCATGGTCGGCCAGTAGTATCCTGCGCTGATCAGCTTATGCGCCAATGACCGCGACCCTGAATGGTTTCCACATACCCCTTCGTGCACTTCCCTCATGACATAATCAGCTTCTTCGGAACCCAGGCACCTTAGGTATGGGCGAGAGAAGCCCCTTTTGTATAGGACTCCTTCTATCAGGACAAACCTTGATGCTTGGACCTTCAATCTTCTGGCGGCTTCTCTTCCGTCGGGCAAGACACCATCTTTCAGGTATGAGACCAACGGCGTGGTCCAGTTGCTTTCCGAGCCGACTTCCTGCATTTCAATAGAGTCTACCAGTGGAGAAACCTGCACAAAGTGTAGCACATCGTCAGTGCTGCTCTCCTGCTCCGACGAAGCAGCTTTGGCGAGGCGGTCGGCCTGCTCATTTTCCTCCCTGGGGACTTGAACTATCCTTGCTCCGAGCTTATCTACCCTTCTTTTTGCCTGATGGAGGTACCTCTTCATTCTGTCGCCTCTGCACTCGTAGTTCCCGTTGACTTGGTTGACGACTACCTGGGAGTCGCAGGAGACGACCACTCGGGCTGCGCCTGCTGCTTTGGCAAGATCCAGTCCGGCTATCAAGGCTTCGTATTCTGCCTCATTGTTGGTAATGGGAAAGTCTAGCCGGATCATACAATCAATTTGGTCTCCTTCAGGGGAACGGAGCACAACTCCAATGCCACCGGCTCGTCTAGTTGACGACCCATCTGTATGTACACTTCATGCTGGGCTTGCATCTGCCCCCTCGTCCTCTGTGTTGGTGAACTCGGCTATGAAATCAGCTACTGCCTGCCCCTTGAGGGCGGTACGTGGGCTGTAGCGAATGTCAAACTCAGTCAGCTCTATCGCCCATAGGGCCAGACGACCTGCGGCTTCTGGGTTGTGCATTGCTCGCCGCAGAGGCTTGTCGGTTAGGACAACGATTGTGTGAGCTTGGAAGTAGGGCTTGAGCTTTCGGGCTGCGGTGACTAGGGCGAAGGCGAGTTTCTCCATGGGCGGGTACCTTCCTTCCGCCCCTTGGAACGCCCGGCTGGCGTAGTATACGGGTTTCTGCACCCCGTCCTCTTCTCTAATCAAGGCCGCGCTGACGGCAGCTGGGGATACGGCCAGGTAGAGGAAGAGTTCTTCCCCGGGCTGTGAAGGACTCAGCAATGGTGGGGAAGAGAGATAGGCTTTTAACTCTTCGAATGCCCTTTGACACTCTTCCGTCCACTCGAACGTCTTCTTCAATGTGCGGAAGAAGGGAAAGCATTTGTCCGTGGCCCTCGACACAAATCTATTCAGTGCGGCAACCTTCCCGTTCAGACTCTGAACCTCTTTTACATTCTTCGGAGGGGCCATCTCCATTATTGCCCTGATCTTATCCGGGTTGGCCTCGATGCCTCTCTGAGAGACCATGAAGCCGAGGAATTTTCCTGCGGTTACCCCGAAGGCGCATTTCGAGGGGTTGAGCTTCATGTTGTAGGAACGGAGGGTTCCGAACGTTTCCTCGAGATCACCCAGATGATCCTTCTCTTGCTGGCTTTTCACCAGCATATCGTCGACGTACACTTGGACATTCCTCCCTATTTGGTTGGCGAGCATTTTGTTCATCAGCCTCTGATACGTGGCACCTGCATTCTTCAGTCCGAATGGCATCACCTTGTAGCAGAAGAGTCCTTGGCTGGTGACGAATGAGGTTTTCTCCTGATCTGCCTCATCCATCCGGATCTGGTTATATCCTGAGAAGGCATCCATGAAACTCAGTAGCTGGTGCCGGGCCGTAGAGTCTACTAGAGCGTCGACTCGAGGGAGGGGGTAGCTGTCCTTCGGGCACGCCTTATTCAGGTCCGTGAAGTCCACACACATCCGCCACTTCCCGCTGGCCTTCTTGACCATTACAACATTAGCCAACCAGTCGGGGTAGTAGACTTCCCGGATGAACCCTGCCTCTCGTAACTTACCTCTCGTAACTTACCAACCTCCTCTGCCACTGCACGATCTCTCTCTGGAGCAAATACTCGCTTCTTTTGTCTGACAGGCCGGAAGGAGGTTGCTACGTTCAGCCTATGTACCATGACCGACGGATCGATCCCCGGCATGTCCTCATGGCTCCAGGCGAATACATCCTGATTTTCCTTGAGGAAGGTCGTGAGTGCCTGGCGGGTCGCCGGACTGTTGAGGGCACCGATTCTGGTGGTTCTCTCAGGCTTGGACTCATCGAGAATTATCTCTTCGAGTTCCTTCATAGGCTCTGCCCCCGTCCTCTGCTCTATGTTCATCGTCTGTAGCTGGCCATTCATCTCTACCATTGCAACATAGCATTCTCGTGCGGCCACTTGGTCTCCCCATAGTTCTCCTACCCCGTACTCTGTAGGGAACTTGACCTTTAAGGCATAGGTCGAGGTGGCGGCCTTCTAGGCGTTGAGGGTTGGTCGCCCTATGATTGCGTTATATGCTGAGGAGCAGTCGACGACTAGGAAGGTGACGTCCCTAGTGAGCTGCCGAGGGTATTCCCCGACAGTGACGGGCAATGTGATCGAGCCGAGGGGATATACTCTGGTCCCCCCGAAACCTGTGAGTGGGGCCTTGGTAGGGACCAAGCGTTCTTTGTCAATCCGCATCTGCTGGAACGCGGGATAGTAGAGAATATCCGCGGAGCTCCCGTTATCAATCAGGACCCGATAGGTGTTGTAGTCCCCTATCCGGATGTTGACGACAAGGGCGTCGTAGTGCGGATGGTGGAGGTGCTGGACAGCCTCTTCCATGAACTCCATAGTGAGGCTGCTGGTTCTCGGCTTCTTCTGGACGGAACTCGCAGCCTGGACATTCTGGACCGCCCTGAGGTGGGATTTCAAAGCCTTCTTTGTAAAACCAGCAACCGGTGTGCCACCCACAATCACCCTTATATCCCCTATAGGTGGTCTGGGACGCTCATTGTCCCGGTGGGGGGTCTGTTCCCGTCGAGACGTTTCGGCCTTTTCCCTGTTGACGAACCTCTGCAGCTTCCCTTGCCTAATCAGGGCTTCGATCTGTTGCTTTAAATCGTAGCAGTCGGCGGTATCGTGCCCATGGTCTCGGTGGAAGCGGCAATACTTGTCTTTTGGTCGTTTGTCCGGGTTTGATTTCATTTTTCCCGGAAACGTCAAGGATCCGTCATCCTTGATCTGCATCAGGACCTGATCAACCGGAGCCGTCAATGGGGTGTAGCTTGTGAATTTCCCGGCATTGGGCTTTGGGCGTCTACTGTCTCGGCCTTCCCCTGTTCGAGGCGCCTTCCGCCCCTTATCTTGTCGGGTGTCTTCCTGCCTTTCCCTCTTCCTGGGGGGCTTCTCTTCCCTTGCCAGTAACGCATCTTCCGCGTTCATGTACTTCGTCGCCCTGTAAAACACATCTGACATTGTCTTCGGGTCATTTTTGTACAAAGAGAACAGGAATTTACCCTTCCGCAGCCCGTTTGTGAACGCAGCCACTTGTATCCGGTCGTCCGCTTCGTCAATCGTCAGCGCTTCTCTGTTAAAGCGGGCTATATAGGATCTCAACGTCTCATCCTCCCGTTGCTTAATGTTCATCAGGCATGCGGTGGACCTCTTGTGCCGGTGCCCTCCGATGAATTGGGAGGCGAATAGAGCGCTCAGCTCCCTGAAGGTGCCGACAGAACCGGGCGCCAGCCTGCCGAACCAGGTCCTTGCAGAGCCTTTCAGCGTTGCGGGGAAGGCCTTGCACATGATTTCGTCCGGCGCGCCGTGCAGGTGCATCAACGTCTTGAAAGTTTCCAAGTGGTCCAGCGGATCCTTGGACCCGTCGTAGCTTTCCACCTGGGGCATGCGGAACTTCGGTGGCGTAGGGAACATGATGACGGGTGTTGTAAATGGGGAGTCCGTGCGGTGGACGAGGTCGTCGAGGTCGCTGGACACTCGCCCTTTGAGGGCGTTCATCATGAAGTCCATGCGTTCCTTCATCATTCGCATTTCCACGGCCATACCAGGCTGGGCATGGCCATCTGCCGACGGATGGTTTTGCCGTTGTCCTTCAGGCCGGCTCAATGCATGGCTTCCCTCAGGACCCTCACGGTCCCTCTCCTCGGCACTGCTCTCCTCCTGATTCTCTCCCTGGTTGTCACCCGTCGCATTCCTTCGCAACAGCTGTTCTTCCAAATCATTGTTGCGCTTCGTGAGACGTTCCACCGCGGCCGCCAGAGTCTGAACTTGCCTTTCAAGGGCTGTGGTGCGTTGTTCGTTGCCTTGGTCGTTCATGGTGGTCGTCCTTGAACGCGTGAGTACCATGCAACCCTTAGTCCAGGAAGCACGTAACAGAAACTCGTGTACTTCCCACAGACGGCGCCAACTGATGATGTCAAGAATCAAACCAGTGGGCTGCAGGGCTTGCGCGCGTTCCGGACGGTCCTGCAGAAGGAAGAAGAACCTCAAAGGGAAGTACCGGTGTGGTACCGGCCAACGACCCTCCGATGGTTAAGTTAGTATATTACACAACTCCAGAGTACCAGAGTCGGGTCTATGTATGCGTACCTCGATTTTTGGAGGGTGTGGCGGTATTTATAGTGGTGGTAGTGGCCTTTGGATGAGGCGTACTGGAGAAGGTATCGTTGTACCGAAATTGCCCCTGAGTAGCGTAGGACGCAAGACTCTTCCTGGGTGGCCTAGCGTGTTGGGCACGATTTCTCTCTTGGAGGTAGGGAATCGTGCTATGTAAGCCATCTGGCTGAATAGCAGCGTATGTGACAAGATTCACCATCCCAAGGAAGCGTGCGTGGCAAGGCGGGCTTTGGTGCTTGGTGACAACATGGGGTGACCCTCTCACCGTCGACTACTGAAGGTTAGGCCGTCGACACGCCGAGTCCGTCATGTACATCCGTCGTCAGAGGCCAATCCGTCAGGTGGGAGATTTACCCCCATCATTAGTGGTCTAAGTCCTTTTGTAAACTTTAATTCTTTCTATAATGGATTTGTTTTTACCTTGAGGATAGCTATATTAAATTCTCCCTAGGTTTTTTATTGGTTTGGTTTTTCTAAATCATCAGATCTTTGTGTTCTTTACTTCCCGCACGTTTTACTCATAATTGTTTAACCTAGACTTGAATAACAAACTTGTTAATCAACTTGGCTTAATATTAGGTTAAACATATTGTGTTAAGGGGTCTAAAACCTAACAAATTTAATTAAAGTAAATCAGTTTAGAATACATCATCCAAATCACTAAGTAGTTTTTCTACCTATACATCAGTGTTAGCAGTTAAAATTGCTCTTCTTACAAAGGCGTGAGCCAACTTATTCCCTTCTCATCTCACATGCTGAAACTGGCAATGTTGTAGAGTAAGTCCCTGACTACGAGTATCCTCAATTACATTCTCATATAGCGTATTATATTGATCAAGAGTTTTCAATGCCTGAACAGCGAGACAATCACTTTCCACCACCACTGTGTAGATGCTAAGTTCTTCTGCAAAAACTACCGCTCTATGTGCTGCCAACGCTTCAGCCAACTCCACCGTGTGAAGTAAGCCTATGCCAAGTAATTTTGACTTGCAGTACACCACGCTGTCACTTAGGTCATGATGTCCCCCTTTTTTTTTCTTTGCATGTTTTTCTTTCATGTATTGCTGTTTGATGTTTTGTGAGGCCAAGAGCAAGCCAAAACCATTTGTAAGTCAAAACTAATCATGTCCCATTCTTTTATTATTATTATTATTATTATTATTATTATTATTATCTATATATATATTAAAAACCGAAACCTCTGAAACTCCCACAATTTTCCACATCATCATTTTAATTTATAATTTTTTTAATCTTTAAAACTAAATAGTGAGAGAGTCCTAACAGGAGTATCTCTTCCTCTTTTTTCCTCATCATTTTAATTTATAAAAAATTTTAATTTGTTAAACTAAATAGTGAGAGAGTCCTAATATGAGTTTTTCTCTTTTTTCCTTAATCCTAATAGGAGTCTCTTTTTTTTTTTTTTTTTCACGTGAGTATTTTTTTTTAACCTAAAGTGAGCCCTTAAAAAAAAAAAAACTAACGTGAGGTCTAATTTAAAAAAAAATTTATTTTTTAATCCTAATTCTAATGTAAGTCTTTCAAAAAGTTAAAATTTTCAGTTTTTTATTATAACAATAATGTAGCAAGCTCTAAGAATACGAGAATGCAATTTGTGGATCTACTATCAAGATAACGTAGATTAGATTGATAGTGGATAGTAAGTATAATTGCAGTTGAATATTATGTAAAGTTATCACCATAGAATAGCTCACGTCGAAATGTGTTATGTGAAACCAATGATATGAAAGAAAAAGAATTTTTCTAAATCATTATATTGAAGAAATTAGTTATTTTCATTCATTTTCAAATTATATATTTTTAAAATTTAAGTCATATATCTTTAAGTAAAATAAGTACTTTTAATTTTTATTTAAATATCCCGTGCATCGCACGGGTTAGCGACTAGTTATTATTATTATTGTTCTTCACCTATATTCTTTGTATAGGTATTGTTCTTCTTCCTCTTAGCATTGCAAGCCTGCTTCAAGCCTTCAATCTTTCCTTTTTTCTTTTCTTTTCTTTTCTTCTTTAATCAACTTCATGGTAAGCTCCATGGCTTTTTGTATTGCATTTTCATGCAACCAGCAAACCCTTTTTTTTTTTTTTTTTTTTTTTTTTTTACGTATATCACATAAATCAAAGCCTTTGTGTTTAAATTAAGTCCATAGCCCTTATATCTTGTCTTTAGGTCTTACGAATGTGTTTCGTTTTTTCTTTGGTAGCATAAAGAACCCACGACCAGGCGTGGATCTAGGATTTCAAGTTAGTGGGGCCGAAGCGTAAGAAAAAAATCCAAATAAGTATCCATATAGTACTAACAAAATATCAACTAAGATAAATATACGAAATCATTGTTTCTTAATATATTATGATGTAATCATCTACCAACAAAGACAAAATAATATTGTTTCTTAAGAGCATCAGTTGTTGCAAAAAAAAAAAAAAAAAAAAATCTTATTTTCACAAACCAAATCTTATTTTTGCTACTTTAATATAGCATTTAAAATGTTTCGTATAGTAGTGTTTTTAGTATTTGGTATTCTAAATAGTAAATATTTATTATTTAGAAAACCTGATGCTAATACTCTAATATTGGGCTAACTAGAATTTTTTTATTTTTTATTTTAAAGTTTTGTTTTTGTTAAGTTTTTGAGTTTGATAGTTGCTAGTTGGCCTAGGCTATTTGAAAGGGAAGATGTCTAAGTTTTTGGAAGAGGGAAATGTGGCTCTAGAAATTAAAATATGTATGTATGTATATATATATATATATAACCAATAAAAAAAATTTCATTATTTTTTCTTTGGGCTATGGGGGCCCAAATTTTTTTTTTCTTAGGGCCGGGAGGGGCTCAGGTCCCCTTAGGTCCGTCCCTGCCCACGACATCAACAAGTTTTACTACTTCTTCACATAGCTGTCTTTTCCTTCCATTTTTTTCCAACCAGTCATAACACTTAGAGTGTGTTTGGTAGAGTGGATTTTAGGGAGGAAAAAAAAAAAGGAGAGAAAATGAGGAGGGAAAACTTTTTCGAAGGTGTTTGGTTGGGAGGGAGAGAGTAAAAAAATATTGCTTTTTTTTTTACTTGGGCTTACCAAATGTTTTCGGCCCAAAATGAAAAGAAAACTGAGGGGGAGAGTATGATTTACTTGATTGACAAAAATGCCCTCAATTTTTTGTAAGCTTTTGTTTTCCCGACAATGTTGGCTTTTCCCCCCCCCCCCCCCCCCCCCCCCCCCCCCAAGGTGTGGGCACAAAAGTGATTTGTTTAGTTTTTCTTCTTCTTCTTTTTAATTTTTTTTTTCTTGACATGATTTTTAATTTTTAATAAATTTAGGTGATTATTTTTTTGCTTGTTTGCCACTTTTTTTGTTTTGTTTTTGTTTTAATTGAGCATTATTTTTTAACAAGAGTGTATGAGTAAATTTATACAATTCATTTTTTCCCTTCCTCTACTTTTCCACTCCCAACCAATCAAAAATGAAAGAAATTAAAATATTTTCTATCCTCTCACTTTTTCACCTCTCTAACCAAACAGACCCATAAAGAGGATCACCCTAAGGAGGAGGCTATCCTAGAATAGTGTTAGCTTCACACCTTCTATGAGTGGTGCACTTAAAATGAGTGGTGCACTATCCTAGAATAGTGTTAGCTTCACACCTTCAAATTTGATTCTCACATAGCAAGGCCAAGAACCCCAATTGCCCCCTCTGCATGCATAAACGTCCTTGCGTTTCATTTTTTTTCATAGTATTTTCCATGGTTTCACTTGTTCCTCTCTTCTTCTTCTTCTTTTCTTTTTCTTTGTTTTTTTGTTTTTTTGTTTTTTTTTTTTTTTTTGCGTTTCATTTTTTTTTCATAGTATTTTCCATGGTTTCACTTGTTCCTCTCTTCTTCTTCTTCTTTTCTTTTTCTTTGTTTTTTTTTTTTCTTTTTTTGCGTTTCATTTTTTTTTTCATAGTATTTTCCATGGTTTCACTTGTTCCTCTCTTCTTCTTCTTCTTCTTCTTCTTCTTTTCTTTTTCTTTGTTTTTTTGTTTTTGTTTTTGTTTTTTGTTTTTGGAAGGAACTAGCCATTGATTATATTGTGGTGTTCATCCTGCAATGATGCTCTCACTAGTGTCCATCGGCACACATCTTTGCAACAAAGCCACATTGGCACTTGTCTTTGCAACGAAGCTATACCAGCATCCATCTTTGCTATGAAGCCATACTAACATTCATCTTTGTAACAAAGCAACACTTGCAAATGTTTTTGCAATAAAGCCGTATTGGCATTCATTTTTGCAATGAATTCATACTGGCTCTATCTTTGGAATGAAACTATACTGGTACGGGGCTTAAAAGAATGAATAATCATCACCTTTTTCAAGGCATACTTCCAATTTCTCCACTTATCACCCAACCTCTTTAAAGTATGACACTTCATTATCCTTCTTGCAATGTTATCTTAACGCTTCCTCGCAATATTGCCTATAAATTGATTAAACATACTATCTTCATGTTCAAAAGGCTAAAAATAAAACGTTAAAAGGCAGCTTAATATCTTTTTTTTTTTTTTGGGGGGGGGGGGGGGGGGGGAATTCTATATATATGTAAGATATACTTGTTATTCCACTTGTGTAACATATACCTGCAAGATGTTTTTATACCAAAAAAAAAAAAAAAAAAATGTAGTCAACAACATAAGCGTACTTTTAATTAAGCTTTCATGCTACATAAAAGAACTAAAAACTTAAGTAATCATATTCATGGACAAAATGAGCAACTGCATTTTTCGCGCAAATTATATAGTCTTCTGCCTTCTTTTCCAAACTAATTAGAGATATATCCTTCTTTTGTAACTTGATTTTCTCAAATCAAGTTAAGCCCTATAGTGGTGTTTTTAAGGAGCCTATAATGACATTTTAAGGACCTATAGTGGCGTTTTGGAACTCGAGTTTCATGAACTCAAGTTATGGGTAAAAAAAAAAAAAAAAAATTGCCTATAACTTGAGTTTATGGAGCTCAAGTTCCAAAACATCACTATAGATCCTTAAAACATCACTATAGGCTCCTTAAAACATCACTGTAGAGGTCTGAATTTTTTTTTTAAACTCGATTTTGAGAAAATCGAATTATAAAAGAGGGACATTTCTCTAATTTGAGAAAGGGGATAGAAAGCTGTATAATTTGAGCGAAATGGATAGTGCCCCATTTTGTCCTCATATTCATAAATACCTAGGGCATGTTTGGTAGACTGTAATAGGCGATGTAATGTAATAGTTACTCCTATGGTTTAGTTATTCTTTAGTTTGGTTATGTTTTTATTACAAGGAATAGTTATTCCTTATGAATAGCTATTCTTCAAAATGAGGAATAACTATTCCTCTTTAAAAGGTTGTATTAGCTATTCCTTAGTAAGTGCAATAATTTCAAAACTAAATATATTTCCAAATAAACAAACTTTCCATATATATCTAACAATTATAAAAATAAAAAATCATAAAAAATAACACATATCTCTCTTAAATTTAAAAATAACAATTTTTAAGGAGATATAATTGTATGAGTAAGATATTTCCTAAAATAAATGTTAAGTTTCATTCTAATGTTATAACTCACAACCAAACTAATGAATATGTTTAGTTATTACATTACAACACACTTTATTACTAGTAATAAAGATTACAATTCATGACGTAATCTCTATTCAGTGTACCAAACGTACCCCTATAGTTTGAATTTTTACTTCCATTTATTCCTAGAATGAAATGATCATATACTTGAGGTGTGAGACTCTAAAAGGGCAATTGATTGATTACTTGATGGATGAAATGACTAATTAAGTCATGATGTGTCCTCTGATTGATTAGTTGTTGGGACTGATTTTTTTTTTTTTTTTTTGGTAAGAGTTGGGACTGATTTTCAACGTCAACTAAATGGTAACGTTCCATTGCCATATATATATATATATATATATATATATATATATATATATATATAGATTGTTAAACGCAATTTAACAATTTTTTATTAAACATAATTTATCAATTTTTGTTAAACATAAACATTGTTTAATTATGTTTAACATAGATAATTACACACAAAAGTTTGCACAAAAAATTAATATTTCAAAAGCATGAGTACTATGAAAAACTCTATGAGTGAATGAAGACGTTTTAAAATTTGAGGGAATAACTTAATACAATTGAATGTCTTAACTCTTAAAGCTAAAAATCACTTAATTTATTAAAATTATTATATTTTTTCAATTTGGTTATTATGGTATATTGGATCTTTAATTACTTTCTCTTAAAAATTATGCATTATTTCATGTCTTTACTAATGGTTATATAGGTGACCAACAAAAGTTCCCATGGCAAAACTGTGATAATATTCATGGAAGGAAAAAAAAAAAAAACCACTTGCTCCCAACTTTTTATTTATTTATTTATTTAGAATACTAGTTATTTTTAACACACACGGAGAGAAGAAAAAATGTTTTAAAAAAACTGACAATGGTGTATATCCAAAAGAAACTGACAGTTGTATTAGGCTTTCAAAATTGTTTATTGTATTTTTCTGTGTCCCAAAAAACTAACATTTTAGATTTTTTTTTTTTGGACAAAACATTTTAGTAATTAATCGGTCTTTCTAAAGTAAGCATACATACACCGAGGAAAAAGAATAACTTTCACCAAAATATGAATAAATTAGTATATATTCATAAAATTCAAGACTCACATGCACATATTAAAAGCTAAATATATGTCTGAAGTCAATTGTTACTCACTTTATTTAAGAAGAAAAGAAAGAAAAAAGCTAAGTCTCAGCCGATCATGAAATGCATAAAAAAATGAAATCAAATAACTAATTAAAATTATAATATTTATTTATAAGATATGTTATATATTTTTATCAATTTAATAATAGATTATTATATTTATATGTTGTATAATATATATATTTATTTATTTAATAACAAATGCATAATAGTTCAAAAAGTCATGATGCTTATCTGGGGAGTTACTGTTAAAACTATTCATGTGGTGATTATCCAACTCTCTAAGCAAACTGTACAGCACTTTTCTAGTCCAAGATATCTTTTAAGGGTCCAAATAGTTTTTTGCACCCTGACCCCCTGGCCCCAAAAAAAAATTGTTAGGTATTTTCAGACTTTTTAGGATTGGGCTCCACTTTTCTAAAACCTTGCCCCCTTACCAGCCCAGATAGCCTAACTGGCCCAACTAAAAAAAATTAAAAGCTCAATTCAAACCCACGATTTCAACTTAGCCTAAATCAGGAAAAAACAAGTAGAAGAAGAGATAGGATTCGTCAACCACGCCGCCGCCGTCACCACAGCCGTCGTTCGCCCATGCGAGACTCACCTCATTGCCATTGTCCCACACCCACTGACCAGCCTATCAACCTAGTGAGGTAGGGACTGACCTAGAGTTCACGCACCTCCGACGCCGGCCGCTGCAGCCTCTAACCTTCATTCTGCTTCAAGTATTTTTTTTTTCTTTCCTTCAATTTCATAACCTAACACTGATTTTGAATCTTGATATGATTTTTTTTTTCTCTCTCTCTCCACTCCATACAATTATAATGTTTGTGAATCTGTCATTTGTGATTGTGGTGTTGTTCTTTTTTTTTTTTTTTTTTTGGCTGAGGGTGATTGTGAATGAAAATTGAATATGTCAATCTGTGATTGTGTTTGAGAGTCTGTGGGAGTGTCTGAGATAGTGAGAAGTGAGATGTGATTTATGAAATGAATTGAATTAGGGCTCATGTATGTGAAATTCACATGTACTATCCTTTTAACTTTCTTTGCATTGGCCATAATTTCCTCCTATAATATTGTTTACCTGTTTGTCTTACAGGTATACAGATGATATGGAGCTTGATGATGCCGTCCACACTTCAATATTAACCTTGATGGAAGGGTAGGCATTGTAGCTTTGAGTTTTACTTCTGTACTAAAACCACTGTCACAGTCTAAATGTGAAGGTTCTCTTTGATGAATGCCAATCAAATAAATCTAAGCATTTTTCTTTGGTTCTTTTTTGTTCTGGTTGATTAATATCCCATTACCTTTCAAAGAGAGTTGCCTAAAATCTATTAAGGAAAGAGGAATTAATTCTCTCTTCTTTCAATATTGATGATGCCGAAAATCACCCTCAGTGAGTCGCAAGGTCTTCGCGCGTTTCAGGTAGACCTGCACGGGTAGAAAGAACCTCAAAGGGAAGTACCGGTGTGGTACCGGCCAACGACCCTCCGACGGTCAAGTTAGTATTGCTCACAACTCCAGAGTGCTAGAGTCGGGGTAGAAACATGCGTACCTTTTTCATGAGGGCCGAGGGTATTTATAGTGGAGTAGAGTTGGGACTTTGGCGTGTCGGAGGAGAGAACCTCTGATCGGAGCCATGCCCTAAGACGTGTTCTTTACGGAAATCTCTCCTCACTGGAGCCACCTCCTATTGCGTGGAGTGCAAGATATCTATCTCAGCGTTTGGCGTGCCTGACAAGGCATGTCAGTCCTTTTAGCTTTCTCCCGTCACCCGTTCGCCCCGTCGGCGTGTGGATGACGCCGTCGGAGCCGGCTGGAGATACGGTCGAGTATGATGAATGGAGCAGTGCCGTCACCCCTACCGTGCCGTCATCCACTCGAAGGGCGACGGCACCTTCAAGTGGTATTTTCCCCATCAGTTGCCCCCTACTCCTTAATCCCGTCGGTCGAGTCTGACGGATTGGGGAGTACAGCGTAAGGCGGACAAGGCATTAATGGCTAGTCATCTCGAGCAGACCTAATGTCGGAACACGTGTCGTAGAGGGACTGGAAGGCAACTGGACGGGAAGGTCGCTTCGTCTTCCGCGCTCCAAGCTTCCTATATATACATCTCCGTTTTCCCTCATTTCTCTTATTTTATTCTAATTTCGCTGGTGAGAGAGAAACCGTCACCTCAAGGAGATTATAATTGCTTTCTGGTTCTCGCTTGCCATCTGATACCGTCAACTTCCCTCGCACTTCCTCCGTTACTTGGTGAGTTACTCCCCCCATTCTCTCTTTTTTCTTTTTAATTCCTTCGATCTAGCTACATACCGGGCTTTTAGGCTTTTAGGAAGGCAGTCACTCAGGCTCTTAGATCAACCCCGTCGCTTGTAGGTAGTAAGATGCCTGAGGAGACGTCGAGCGAACAGTCGTCAGTCCACGACGGGGCGGGCTACGACGAGGTTTATCAGCCGGGCCACGAGTCAGGAGATGACTCTTCCTTGTCGTCAGAGGATGAATCGTTGATTCAGTCTTGCGACGAGGAGGGACGGGGTGGCGACGGAGTAATAAGGAAAGGAGGAGATAACGACGCAAGGGAGAGTGGGAGTGATAAGGGCTCGTCAAGAGATGAAAACTCAAAGAGCACGTCGGGAGGCTCGGGGGATGACCGTCCGTTCATCCTTCCTAAAGAATGGACGGTTAATCACTTTCTTCCCTCGATGACGGACAAGGTTTTCAACTTGTTGCGGGCCCGTTACCAAATCCCGGACGATATTCCGATCCGTCTTCCCTTGGAGAAGGAGAGGTGTTACTCCGGGAAGACCGCGGACGTTGGCATGTATGACGCCATGTTCGCGGCAGGATTGAGGTTGCCTTTGACGGCGCTCCACCGTCAGCTGGCAAACTATCTCGGGATATCCGTCAGCCAGATTGCCCCCAATACCTGGAGGGTGTTCATTGGCTCCGAGATACTGTGGGGGAGTTTAAGTGGCGAGCACCGTCAGCTAACCCTCGACGAGTTCTTTTGGTGTTACCGTCCACACCAAATTGCCTCGTCTAAGGGGATTTACTATTTTTCTGCGAGAAAGAAAGAGCTGAGGTTAGTGTCAGACATGCCTGACTCCAACAGGAAATGGAAGGGCAGGTACTTTTTTGTAGAGGGGACTAATTGGGTATGCCGTCAGGAAGAGTGGGGGTCAATTCCTCATGGCTTTGACAACACTTGGGCTCACGTCAGGGAATCAGGTCGTCACCGTCAGCCTTGCATGTAGGTTTACTTATGCCAAGGTTCTAACCCGCTCGTTTTCCTTTTCTTTTTCAGCTTTCTCTCGTCCGGCGATCACAGGGGAGCAGAAAGCCTTCATTCTCAAGGTGACGGGGATTCCCTTAGAGGAGAGGAAGTGTCGTGACCTGATTACGCCTGACGCCCTCTACGCCTACTGTGGGGGACCCGAGCCAACAGAAGAGGCACGCCGTTTGAACAATTTGTCCCGTCAACGTAAGTATGACCGACCCACCCCCTCCGTCACTTTTACTTGGGCATTTTTACATTGTGTCCTTGTCTTGCAGAGATGGAATCAGCCAAACTGAGGGCTCAAATTCGGGCTGCCGCCGCCCGTAAGAAGGAGGAGGGAAAGGGCAAGGAGGGAGTGTCTGCGTCCATTCCAAAGGGCGCATCGAAAAGGAAAAGTGACGGGGCTGAAGACTGCCCGTCAAAGAAAGTGACGGTCGCCCCTGGGGACCACTCCTCGAAGCCCTCGTCGCCCAAGCATGGGGTCGGCAAGGGTTTGATGTCGGCGCGAGGTCCCGTCATCCTAGAGGAGGGGCGCTGCATCCTTACCCATAAGGGGTACGCCTTGGAGCAGTTGGACTCCATACTTGGGAAGGAGGAGGCTGATTCCTGTGCCAATCAGTCTGTGCAGGAGTTGGGAGACTCGGACCTCTTTGATCTTGCCAGGGTATGCGCCTTCTTTATTGTTTGTGCCGTCATCTTTTTATATCTCTATGCTGACGGGAATTCTGTGTCACAGGCCGTGGTCCGCATGAGGGCCATTCAGGTCAAGGGGTCTAAGAACGAGGAACTTCTGGCTCGTCAGAAGAAGTGCATTGCCAATCTGACCGACGGGCTAGAACAGTACAAGGACGCATCCCGCACCCTAAATGGGGAGATCAAGGAGCTGAAAGAGAAACTCGAGGAGGGAACCCGTCAGGCCGAGCAGGAACGGGAAGCTAGGGTGACGGCTGAGAGGGAGTTGACATCTCTCTTAGGGTAGGTAGAGACGGCAAAAAGTGACGCCGTGGCGGAATTCAAGACGTCCCAGGCATTCATCGATTCCTGCGCCGTGTACTATGGTGACGGGTTTGAGGACTGCCTTAAACAGGTGAAGTCTCTCTTCCCGCATCTCGACTTGTCACGGGTTTCGTTGGATGACCCTGTGCCGTCGACGCCCATGATCGACACCGTCTTCGTGGAGGATGACGACCTCGGCGAGTCCGAGATCCCTACCAGGGGTGACGGTGTCGTCCTTGCCCAGCCTGCCCTGGACAAGTCTGCAACCTCAACGGTTCCGTCAACCGATCCTTCCAGTCCTGAAGGGTTTCCTGTCAACGAGGTCCAAGATCCCAAGGGTGACGAGGCTGCACCAGATGCCCCCGTTGCTTGATCATTGTAGAATTTTCCTTTTCCTTTTTGTACTCGGTGCCCCGTCATTTTGAGGGCTTTTTGTATGAACAAAATTTTTGTAACATACTGATCTTATTTATATAATTAGCAATATGTTGTTTTCATTAACTACGTATGACTTTCTTCTTCTTGTTTCACGGTGGCCCTACTTGGGACTTAATGCTTCTTTTCTTTCTTTTTTTTTTTTTTTTTTTTTTTTTTACACCGTCACGACCTTCCAACGGGGTTGTCAGCTTTGGATCATGCCTTGAGAATATTTTAGGATGTGATTGCTAATTTTTGCATCTGACGAGCTCGCGCCTTGTTAAATTAGGGTAGAATTCTTTTAGAGCCGTCATCTTACGAACCGTCAGCTTGAAGGCTTTACCTGTTTTCGCATTTGGAATATAGGCTCTCTTTTAGGATAGCGCCGTCGTTTTGAGGCCTTTTATTCTCGCACTTGACGGGCATTTATGCCTTGTAGATTTTAGATTGGCTTTTGAGCCGTCAGCTTGGGCGCTGGACGCTCTTACGCCTTGTAGATTTTAGGTTGGCTTTTGAGCCGTCGGCTTGGGTGCCTGACGCTCCTATGCCTCGTAGACTTTAGGTTGGCTTCTGAGCCGTCAGCTTGGGTGCCTGACGCTCCTATGCCTCGTAGACTTTAGGTTGGCTTCTGAGCCGTCAGCTTGGGTGCCTGACGCTCCTACGCCTTGTAGATTTTAGACGTCGCTTTGGTATACTTGTTTGAAGATCCAAGCACAGTACAAGAGAGATTGAATAAACTTCTAAACCTTGCATCAATTTTAAGAAAGGAAAAAGGTGCCCATTGGGCCCTCGAGATACATTTAGGCAAATACAAGTAGGAGCTGCCGCTCTTTTCTTATTGGTAGTACTTTCGTAGGTGCTCGGCGTTCCATGGATGGGGTAGTGTCTGTCCTTCCAGCGTTTCCAAGTGGTAGGTGCCTCTTCGATGCCACGACGTGACTCGGTAGGGTCCTTCCCAGTTGGGGCCGAGCTTTCCTTGGGCGGGGTCTCTGGTAGTGCCCATGACTCTTCTTAGAACAAGGTCTCCGACTCGGAAGTCCCTGTGCTTGACCTGGGAGTTGTAGTGCTTGGCCATGCGATCTTGGTACCGCGCGAGTCTTTGTTCGGCTATTGCTCTGTCTTCTTCAATTAGGTCCAGCCGTAGGCGCAATGCCTCATCATTCCTGCCTTCGTCGTGGGCGTTTACCCGGTAGGTCGAGAGTCCTACCTCGGCCGGGATGACTGCTTCGCTTCCGTAGGTTAGCTGGAATGGAGTTTCTCCTGTTGGGGTCCTTGCAGTCGTCCTGTATGCCCAAAGTACGCTGGGTAATTCCTCAGGCCATATCCCCTTTGCCCCCTCGAGCCGAGTCTTGATAATCTTCAGCAAGGATCGGTTCGTCACTTCGACTTGGCCGTTGGCTTGGGGGTGGGCGGGGGAGGAGTAGTGGTTTTTTATCCCCAGCTGCGAGCAGAACTCTCGGAAGGGACCGTTATCGAATTGTTTGCCATTGTCCGAGACTAGGACCCTAGGGATCCCGAATTTGCATATGATGGATTTCCAGACAAAGCTCCGCACGTTCTTCTCCGTGATGGTGGCCAGGGCCTCGGCTTTTACCCACTTTGTGAAGTAATCTATGCCTACTACCACGAATTTCAGCTGCCGCATAGCCGTCGTAAATGGACCCATAATGTCTAGTCCCCATTGAGCAAAAGGCCACGGGGCTGTCATGGGAGTTAGCTCCGCGGGTGGCTGTCGGACAATGTTGCTGAACCTTTGGCATTTGTCGCAGGCTTTGACGTAGGCTTGGGCGTCTTTCTGCATGGTAGGCCAGTAATACCCAGCCCGAATCAACTTATGCGCCAATGACCGAGATCCCGAGTGGTTTCCACAAACTCCCTCATGGACTTCCCTCATGACGTAGTCGGCTTCTTCGGGGCTCAAACATCTCAGGTACGGGCGAGAGAAACCCCTTTTGTACAGGACGCCCTCTATTAAAACGAACCTTGCGGCTCGGACCTTCAGCTTTCTGGCAGCTTCCCTTTCGTCCGGCAAGGCGCCATCCTTTAAGTAGGAGACTAGCGGCGTGGTCCAATTGCCTTCGGAGCCTATTTCCTGCACACTGATAAGCTCTATTAGTGGCGTCATTTGCACAAAGGAAAGCACATTGTCGGGGGGGGGGGGGCCATGTGTTCGGAAGAAGCGGCTTTGGCAAGACGGTCGGCTTGCTCATTCTCCTCTCTGGGTATTTGGATCACTTCGGCCTTTAGCTCATCCACTCTCCTCTTCGCGTGATCCAAATATCTTCTTATTCTGTCGCCTCTACACTCGTATTCTCCGCTTACTTGGTTAACGACGACCTGGGAGTCGTAGTAAGCTACCACTTTGGTGGCCCCTGCTGCTTTGGCGAGGTCGATCCCAGCTATCAATGCTTCATATTCCGCCTCATTATTTGTGGTGGGGAAATCTAGGCGGATCATGCATTCGATCTGATCTCCCTCGGGGGAGCGAAGTACGACACCTATCCCCCCGGCCTGTCTGGTCGACGACCCATCCGAATGTAAGGCCCATAGGTGCTCGTCTGCCCCCTGGTCCTCGCCGCTTGTGAATTCGGCAATAAAGTCAGCGACAGCCTGCCCCTTTATGGCGGTGCACGGGCGGTACCTGATGTCGAACTCGGTTAATTCGATCGCCCATAAGGCCAGGCGACCGGCCGCCTCGGGGTTGTGCATCGCCCGCCGCAGGGGTTTGTTGGTTAAGACAACTATGGTATGAGCTTGGAAGTATGGCTTAAGCTTGCGGGCCGCAGTGATCAAGGCGAAGGCGAGCTTCTCCATTGGCAGGTACCTTTCTTCTGCCCCGCGGAACGCCCGGCTGGCGTAGTATACAGGCTTTTGGACCTTGTCTTCTTCTCTGACCAAGGCCGCACTGACGGCCGCCGGGGAGACGGCCAGGTAAAGGAAGAGCTCCTCCCCTGGTTGCGAGGGGCTCAATAGCGGGGGTGAGGAGAGGTAGGCTTTCAGTTCCTCGAACGCCTTTTGGCATTCGCCCGTCCACTCGAACGACTTCTTCAGCGTGCGGAAAAAGGGTAGGCACTTATCTGTCGCCCTTGATACAAACCAGTTCAGGGCGGCTACTTTCCCATTCAAGCTTTGCACCTCCTTCGTGCTCTTTGGGGGCGCCATTTCCACTATGGCCCGAATCTTGTCAGGGTTGGCCTCGATACCCCTTTGGGACACCATGAAGCCTAGGAACTTTCCCGCCGCCACTCCAAATGCACACTTTGCCGGATTGAGCTTCATGTTGTAGGAACGGAGCGTGTCGAATGTCTCTTTTAGGTCCCCCAGGTGGTCTTCCTTCCTTCTGCTTTTTACCAACATGTCGTCGACGTATACTTGAACGTTCCTTCCTATCTGGTCGGCGAACATTTTGTTCATGAGTCTCTGGTATGTGGCACCCGCATTTTTCAGCCCGAATGGCATTACCTTGTAACAGAAGAGACCTTGGCTGGTGACAAACGAGGTCTTCTCCTGATCAGCCACGTCCATCCGGATTTGATTGTACCCTGAGAAGGCATCCATGAAGCTCAGTAGCTGGTGGGCCGCCCTATGATAGCATTGTAGGCGGACGAACAGTCGACGACGAGGAAGGTGACGTCTCTAGTGACCTGCCGAGGATATTCTCCAATCTTGACTGGCAAGGTGATGGCACCGAGGGGGTGAACTCTCATCCCTCCAAACCCAATGAGTGGAACGTTGGTGGGGACCAGGCGTTCTTTGCCGATCCGCATCTGTTGGAACGCCGGGTAATAGAGGATGTCCGCAGAACTACCATTGTCGATCAAGACCCTGTATGTGTTGTAGTCTCCCAGCCGGATATTGACGACAAGGGCATCATCGTGCGGATGATGAAGACTTTGGGCGTCTTCTTCTGTGAACTCAATAGTGGGGCTGCTAACACGCGGCTTCTTCTGAGCGTCGCCCGCCGCCTGGACGTTCTGTACTGCCCTGAGATAGGCTTTCCGAGCTTTCTTTGTCGATCCGACGGTTGCCGAACTCCCGATGATCATCCTTATATCTCCTATGGGCGGTCGAGGGCGCTCATTGTCTCGGCGGGGGACCTGTTCCTGGCGAAGCGTTTCTGTCCTTTCTCGGCTGACGAACCTTTGCAACTTTCCCTGTCTGATCAGGGCCTCAATCTGCTGCTTCAAGTCGTAACAATCGGCGGTGTCGTGGCCGTGGTCTCGGTGGAAGCGGCAGTACTTGTCTTTGGGTCGTCTATCGAGATTCCCCTTCATTTTTCCCGGAAACGTCAGGGACCCCTCGTCTTTGATTTCCATCAGGACTTGGTCGATCGGGGCCGTCAGCGGGGTGAAGCTTGTGAACTTACCGGCAGAGGGTTGCGGTCGCCTGCTGTCTCGGCCCTCCGTCCGAGGTTTCTTTCGCCCCTTATCCTGTTTGACGTCCTCTTTCCTTTCCCGCCTTTTGGGAGGTCTCTCCCCCCGAGCCTGTAATGCGTCTTCCGCATTCATATACTTCGTTGCCTTGTAAAATACCTCCGACATCGTCTTCGGGTCGTTCTTGTACAGAGAGAACAAGAATTTGCCCTCCTTCAGCCCGTTGGTGAATGCGGCGACCTGTATCTTATCGTCCGCTTCATCGATCGAAAGTGCCTCTCTGTTGAAGCGGGCTATATAGGACCTGAGTGTCTCGTCCTCCCGTTGTCTGATGTTCATCAAGCACGCGGTGGATTTCTTGTACCTATGTCCTCCGATGAAGTGCGTAGCGAACTGAGCACTCAGCTCTCTGAAGGTACCGATAGAGCCGGGTGTCAGCCTGCCGAACCAAGTCCTTGCCGCCCCTTTTAGCGTCGCCGGGAAAGCCCGACACATAATTTCGTCCGGCACGCCATGCAGGTGCATCAGCGTCTTGAAGGACTCCATGTGGTCTAGTGGATTTTTGGATCCATCGTAGCTTTCTATCTGGGGCATGCGGAACTTTGGCGGCGTTGGGAACATGATGACGTGCATGGTGAAGGGAGAGTCTGTACGGTGGACGAGGTCGTCGAGGTCACTGGACACTCGTCCCTTGAGGGCGTTCATCATAAAGTCCATACGCTCCTTCATCAACCGCAACTCCTCGGTAGTGCTGGGCGGATCATTGTTAGCTGCCGACGGACGGCTTGTCCCCTGCCCTTCGGGTTGGGTCAATGCGTTGCTCCCTTCCGGGCCTCCATGATCTCTCTCCCGAGCGCTGTCTTCCTCATTCTCTCCATGGTTGCCTGCCGTCGCGTCCCTTCGCAATAGTTGTTTTTCCAAGTCATTGTTGCGCTTTGTGAGGCGCTCCACCGCGGCTGCCAGAGTCTGGACTTGTCTCTCGAGGGCCGTGGTGCGTTGTCCGTTGTCTTGATCGTTCATGGTGGTAACCCTCGAACGCGTGAGTACCATACAACTCTTTGTCCGGAAAGCACAGAACACAGCCTAAGTACGTGCACTTTCCCACAGACGGCGCCAACTGATGATGCCGAAAATCACCCTCAGTGAGTCGCAGGGTCTTCGCGCGTTTCAGGTAGACCTGCACGGGTAGAAAGAACCTCAAAGGGAAGTACCGGTGTGGTACTGGCCAACGACCCTCCGACGGTCAAGTTAGTATTGCTCACAACTCCAGAGTGTTAGAGTCGGGGTAGAAACATGCGTACCTTTTTCATGAGGGCCGAGGGTATTTATAGTGTAGTAGAGTTGGGACTTTGGCGTGTCGGAGGAGAGAACCTCTGATCGGAGCCATGCCCTAAGATGTGTTCTTTACGGAAATCTCTCCTCACTGGAGCCACCTCCTATTGCGTGGAGTGCAAGATATCTATCTCAGCGTTTGGCGTGCCTGACAAGGCATGTCAGTCCTTTTAGCTTTCTCCCGTCACCCGTTCGCCCCGTCGGCGCGTGGATGACGCCGTCGGAGCCGGCTGGAGATACGGTCGGGTATGATGAATGGAGCAGTGCCGTCACCCCTACCGTGCCGTCACCCACTCGACGGGCGACGGCACCTTCAAGGGCGACGGCACCTTCAAGTGGTATTTTCCCCATCAAATATTTTTCATCAAATTCGTGCTTAATACAGCTTCACTGAGGAATCCCTTTCAACAATACTGTGTAGCAATGTATTAGCTTTAGCATTATTCCAGATTCTTCTCGTTTACTTCAGCTTGCTAATGATTCTTGTGTCCTGTCTAGCAAAAACATTGAGATTGGCATAATTGGTACAGACAAAAAGTTCAGGCAAGTTTACCTGTTCTCTTTTGCACATAACTACACGTGGTTGTAGGTGGATTTTTCCCTTTTTATTTTTTAATTTTTTTTAGGGTGGGGTGGTGGTTTCTTGGCATTTTTGTGTGTTTGTTTCTTATCTGAGATCATGGTTTATTAATGCTAATAAGTAAAACTGATCTGATTTTTGTGCTTGGCTTAGTGTTTATCCAAGCCATAGGGATGTTTGAACCTGACTTGTTTACATTTGTACAAGCATGACTTTGAAAATTAAAGACCTAGCAGAAATGTGAAGATGAAACAGTTTGTTTGATATAATATTTTAATTCATAAAATGCACTATGGATCTTCATAAATATGAGTTGAATGTTAAAAGCAATCCCAGTTATTTATTATAATGCAGTTTTTGATTTTAAACTTGTCACAGAAGATCATATTTCCATTTGAGTTTTGAATTAAATTCTGTAAACTTTGGCTTTGACCTTCACTATACTAATTCACCCTTTGGTTATAAAGGTACAAAAGTTTGGTTGCTTATGTTTTCTTGTTTAAATTACTATTTGATATCACTTTAGTAAGTTATCATCTTTTTATTTATTTTTTATTTTTTTATTTTTTTTGCTAAACTGATGGCATATGCATGTGGTCTAATCTCGTTTGTATACTAATATGCATATACTTGTACACTCTGCCCCCCCTTTCTTCTCTCTCTATCTGGTGCAAGTGGTAGTGGCAGTGATTGTATGATTTTGTTGACTTAAATTACTATTTGATATCACTTTAGTAAGTTATCATCTTTTTAATTTTATTTAATTTTATTTTTTGCTAAACTGATGGCATAAGCAAATAGGTTTCATCAACTCTGCAAACCTACTTTGATAATTCGATAGTTGGGGGTGGGGGATTTGAACCCCTCGAATGGAAACACTATGCATAGTATTGTTCAAAGTTGTATGGTAGTAGTCTCACATAAAGTTATGATCTTTATGGACCAAATTTTATATTGTGTTTATAGATAGATGAAATGTACAAATGGAAATTGTAAACCATTTTATCATTGTCAAATTCAGAGAGATCTGTTCAATTTCAACATCTTATGGGAGTATTCTGAAGTTCAATGACATAATGATGATGTAACTATAGGTCATATTAACACAAACGCACCATATAATCTCTAGGTCAACGCAGTTCAATTCCTCCCATTCCCCACTGGGAATGTACTAAAAAAAAAAAAAAAAAATTAACACCTACCTCTCTAATCTCGTTTGTATTTTTTTGTAAGTAAGGAAATAATTTGTTAGAAAGAATGAACGCCCGAAGGACAGAGTCCTTAAATACATACAGACACAAATGAGGTCTGAAAAATGACAATAGAACTTCAAGACACTCCCCCCAATCGAAGTACAATACTTTTTTTATTTAAAACGGATCTCAAGGAGCATATTTAATATCTTGCATGTTGATTGTTCTTTGTTTTCAATAGTTCGGATCCCTCCATATGGTTCACATAATGCAATTCTTTGTTGCTTGCCACAACACTATTGCCTCCCTAGCAACAAGTGAAGATGGAGTTAGTTGTGCTTCACAAGCACGCTAAACTCCCTTTTCCCATTTGAAGTCCAAAAATAGACAATCTTCATTCCTTTTTACCATCAGCCTGGAGTAAAGTAAACCATCAATTACTTCACTCCTAGCTAGCTCCCAATCATGGAAATCCCTATGGAATCAAAGATTCCTACCATCCTCTTCAAACATAATCAACTAATGCAAGGATGCAATCTACTCCACTGCAATGGAGTGTTAGTTTGGAAACAAGACGTGCAAAGATTGATCTTCACAGCACACATAATGCCAAAACATGTCATATTGTTATTTCCCACCCTAATCAATATGAAATTATGAAATCTTTTCCAACCAGCTAAAATGCCTTTCCACGTGCTACAACCATGAGGCATTCTCACTACCATCCTAGACCAATCACCCTAATGCTCCTTATATTTAGCCTTGATGGCCCGGCCCCATGTCAAAATTGCTTCTGTTCATTCCCATATCTCCATAACTATTTACTAAGCAAAGTTTTATTAAAAATGGTTGATTGTGAGTGATGAACAATTACTCTCAAATGAATCTATCACTTTTTCTACACTACTCATAGTTAACCACTTTAGAATTATAACAAAAGTTGTAGTCCTAAACTTTCTCAACTAAATATGAAGATTCCTAAACCTTACCATCATACCACTCATGTCCGTAGTAGCAAACTAGGGATCCCCATCCAAAAGTTCCAATTAGATAATAATTAATAAGAGAATTCACATCAGTCTCAATAAACTAGTTTGAGGTTAAAAATATAGCAAAAAACTCATAAAAAGTCTACCCATCAATCTCAACAACGTAACAAAAAAATTTAACACTGAGTTTTACCTTGCCAAAAGAAGCGAGTCACTGACTCTCTCTACCATAATAAAATCAATCTTCTTCTTCTTCTTCTTCTCTCTCTCTCTCTCTCTCTCTCTCTCTCTCTCTCTCTCTCTCTCTCTCTCTCTCATTTTTCTATTATGCTATGTTCTCTCATACAGTTTTTGACACATACTCTTAAAAATAGTATCTTACCATTATGATGTGTGGTTTTGATAATAATTTTATAATAGATGAACAGTAATGTTTCTTGGAACCATAAAATTTATTCACTTTTTGACAATTTGACTAGGAGTATTGCCAATACACAACAAAATGGTACATTATTTTTATAACAATTGAGCTATAGCTAAAGTCGAATAAAATAAAATAAAATAATATTATGTTTAAATTTACCAATTATAAATATTTAGCCTTTTGTTGTATTTTTAGACTTTCTTTTTCGCTAATATTTAAAATGTAGTAAAAAATAAAGTATTGAGTCTGATAGTTTTTAGTTTACCTAAAAACTTGAGGAGACTAACGTGAATACTCTAATACTCACCAAATTTCCCATATACTTTTGATTTCTAAATAACCTCTTCTTGAGGAGATAGCAAATAATGCAAAAGCCCAAACTCACAAAATTGGCCCTCTAATGCTTTTCTATTTTTAACAAAGTAACCCCATCCAAAATTATTAACAATCAAGAACCTAAAGACTCTCATAACCCAATTGAACCATCAAACTTGGCCCAATTTTTCCGTAGTCCACAAGCCCACCCAAAGAATCTCAAAAAGAAAGTTTAGCCCAATTGAAAATAGTCTTGCCCAAAGTAAATACTAATTTCTGGATTTAAGATCAACTCAAGCCCCATCAATTTCACATGCCCTGACCATGTCTTGTACAGTCGTATTAGTATAGATGAGATTATGGTTATTGCAAAAGACGCTAATCCCAGCCCGCATCTAAAGCTTCCAGTGCATCTCTTACCCATCTCAGAAACCCCAAAGCAAGTTTGCAGAAACTGAGGCCATGCTTAAAAACCTTGCCAAATATCCCATCTTCGGTTGAGGCCAAAGAGGCAAGCTAAAACTTTCCACCACTCGCTGTGATTCTCTTAGCATAGAATTGTTGTGATCTAGCTTGGTCCTCGGTAATAAGATCTCCTACAGCCCTTGGTTAGATGCTACACACATGACCATTTTCTTTTCATTGAAACAAAACTAACTAGTACAAAATATCCTCCACACTTATAGAGTTAAGAAATGCTACCTATTTTATTAAAAGAGAAACAAAAAACTAACTTAAGGTGCACACACAGTGGAAATGGATGGAGGGGCAGATTTGTTGATTTTACATCTACCCCTCTTCTCTCAATTCTCTCTCCTCTCAATCACTCCAAACTGGGAAGATAAGATTTGGGTAGATCTAGACATGGCAAAATGGGTCAGAATTTTTTGACCTAATCCGACCTGAACCCGATTTTTTTGACCCGAAGCAAAAACGGGTTGACTCGTGACCCAACCTGATTTTTGCGGGTCAACCCAACCCGACCTGTTAAAAAAAAGTTCGCTAAAAAAAATATGTAGACTACGTCTTGATATTAGATACATAAAACACAAAACACCAGAACCACTAGTCAATAAATTATAGATATAGACAACAGACAAGACAAGACAAGACAATAGCTTCACATTCAATTTGACTATTTGAGCTTCACAACCAATAAAGCTTCATAGACATGAGAGAATGAGACAAGACAACACAAGACAACCATTAAAAAAAAAAAAAAAAAATCTCATTCAATTTGACTAGCTGACTAGCTGTAGTCCAAAGCCAAAGGCACAAATGTGAAACACTAAAACGTGACAAACCACAAAGGCCAAAGCTTCCTCAATTCCTCTACTCTTGCGCCTCTACCCTTCTTTTCACACTTTCACACATTTCACACTTTTTTAGTTTCACACAAAGCTTGCGCCTCTACCTCTACCCTTTCAGCTTTTCTTCGCCTCTGCCCTCTACTCATTTCTCTCTGTGCGACTATGCCTCTACTCTTGTTTCTTTCTTTTTCTTTTTTAATCTTCTCTTCTTAGATCTTTCGGTCCTTAAATCTTCAGACCAATCTTTCTCTTTCTAGGCATATATGCTCGGATGCTCCAGACTCCACTTGTAATTATGTAGCTGGCTTTATTGACTTTTGCATCATTAGTACAGCAAATTAAGATGGTTTGCTGGCTTACTTGATTTGTTTGTTTTAAGATTTATCTCTTTTTGAAGTTGTAAATTTGTAATTATATGCATTTTGACAGTGAACAATTAACATTGAAGACTTTTTCCATTATGAATTTATGATTATAAATAATTTTTATCATGCTTAAAACTGTCATAATTGAAAGGATATTAACAAGTGGCATTAAGTGCAATTCATTTCCTTAATTGATTTTATTCATTTTCTCTAAACAAGTTGTCATTGATTTGTTTTTTTAATTGAAAAAAAAAAAAAGCTTGTTTGAAAAATATGGGTCAACCCAACCTAACCCGTGACCCAATTGACTAGTTTAAAAATGACCTATTTTGACTCGCGACCTGATTGACCTGACCCGACCCGCCCGTTTTGCCACGTCTGGGTAAATCCAAAAAAAGAAAAGAAAAAAAAAAAGGCCTCACCAAGATTTTTTCAATTTTTTCTTCCAGCTAAACAATATAAAAGTTCTTTTTCTCTCCTATTTTTTAGACATGGCCCTACTGCATGGCACTAAATAAAGATAAGTGTTTCTAGAGTTGCATAAACCGCATTGCAATCCCTTTCATTGGGCCTTAAAAATGTACGAAGGAGACTTTAATGCCATCCTATCTCAAATTTGTTAAAAAGAAATAATTTTAGTACCCAATGGGGGCTCCAGGATTTTTTTTCTAGAGAGGTCAATAATGTCTTGAGCTTGGATTTTGTTGTGGGGGAGTAAAAAATAAAATAATTAAATTTTTTTTTTGTATATACAATTGTCATATTACATACAATAATCTAACATAGTATTCTAAATAGTATACAATACAACTATACTATACAATAGTTTTAAAAAGTTATTAATGGTTAAAAGATCGGTAAGAAAACAACAATTGAATGCATCAATAAAAAAAAAAAATAACTAATCATAATATTTGTCAAATCAATAATAATTTATTATAATCATAGGTAATATCAATTAAATAAATATATATGATAAAGAAGAATAGTAACACACCTAAAAGTAGGCCTGGGAGTAATCGTGATACTAAGGAAAAAAATAGTAACTTATATAAGATTTTGCTTTTGAAGTGTATGAATTTTTAACCACACACGTGACCATTCTCTTGGAATTGGAGCAAGCACTAGAAGACCTTTTGGACTAAAAAACTGTAGAACACTTATCAAACTTGTCAGTTCGTTTAGACCCCTTAAACCTAACAGATTAACCTAGAGAATTAGCCAAGTGATTAACTTAGGTAATTTAATTAAATCTAGGTTAACACAAAATAAACAAAAACAATAAAGCAGTGGAAAATAAAGAACACAAAGATCTGATGACCCAGGAAAACCAAACCGGTAAAAAACCTGGGGAGAATTTAACCTAGCTATCCTCAAGGTAAAATGAATTCACTATGAAAGAATTGAAGTTTACACAATAAGACTTAGACCACTAACATCCTATTGCTACTCAAGTTTAGGAAACTTACTACCACGACCCCATGATAGCTCCGAGATCCACGGACTCCTTCTTTCCTTGAATTCTTCAGCAATCCACAAGCGCACCTGCTTGTATTTCTTTAAGATCTTTGATTTTGCAACTGTATGATTTACCAAGCTCTTGACATGAGTCTTGAGTTTGGAAACCCTAAGTGTATGTGAAGGCAAACACCTCTTGATCTCACAATGAGATTCACAAACACAGCAAAACAGAACTCTAAAAACGTGGCTAGGGTTTTCCCTTATATACTTAGGGCAAAACATAAAACCCTATACATTAAATGGACTAGGGCTGAGTTGGAAAATTCTACAGAAAAACAATCTGCACGATTTTCGATCGATCGAGTCTAATTTTCGATCGATCGAGTCAGGCAGAAAGTGCACAGTGAATTCTGCATAAAACTCGATTCCAACTTTACATTAAGAGCCATACTTTGAGCAAGTCTAACACACTCTAAAGAATGTTTTGATCATGGTTTGCCAACATTACAAATTGAAGTTCTAATACATTAGCTCCTAATTCTTAGAACCTAACAAACTCCCCCTTTGGCAATCCGTGACAAAACACAGACTCAACAGAAAGCTCAAAGTTTACAAAATGAAACAGCCCATTTCAAAATACAAAGTCACTTAAACAATTCAACCTAACTACTATCTAACAGTTGCAAAATAGACAGCAGCACGACTGAATCAACCTGTAAATTCCTGTAACACTTAACAAACACATAAACGCATGTGTGGAAAAAAAACAAGAAATATATAAAAATAATTTCTTGATTTCACATGACACAAAATAAAGACATATATCATGAATAATATCATAAATATAAATCAATAAGCAGAGTAGCATAGTGAAACAAGAAACATATACATCAAAATGTATCTCAACAAAATATCTCCTAACAAGAGCTAAAAAAGAAAATACACAGTAAAGTGCCTAGATACAATCTAATAACTCCATAAGCTCCACAGTATCACTACTAAGTACAAAACTCCCCCTAAAATGAAAATCTCCACAAAAATCTCCTAGATACATAAGAACTACACAATAGAATGCACTCCCTCTTTTTGTGACGAATTGCCAAAGGGCACTCACTCATCATCAAAAGGAGGTGGAGGAGAATGACGAGAACTCGCCAAGTCTGCTCGCAATGCACGTAGCTCATCAAGGATGTCCACCAAAAGCTGACCATGAGCCGCCTGAACGGTCACGACAGTATCAAGAGTCCGACGAAGATCAGAGACATCGTCAAACGGTGGAGGAACATCAGTAGCAGCAGCAACAGCAGGATCAGAAGACGTCCCAGCTGCAGAAGTATCTGTAGAAGAAGAAGGGGGTGGAGTGATACTGGAAGGCTCTACCCTAGGATGCTTAGAGCTAGCTCGAAGTTGAACAACCCTTTGCCTCAAAAAGGTAGCACCCATAGGAGCAATAACATGAACAGGCTCAGACGCAGGAAAATCACCTAAACCAAGAAAAAGGAGAATCCTACGAATAAAAACGGGAAAGAATAACGCATGAGCCGTAGAACTAGACCGATGAATCTCGTTCAAAGAACGAAGGAACAAATGAGGAAAATTGATAGGAGCATCAGTAACAAGCGCATACAAAAACACACATCGCTCAAGAGGGATGGTGTGGACATGAGAAATAGGCCACAAAGAATGACACGCTATCCTAAAGAAAAGATAATGAAGCTCGGAAAGTTCAGCAGAAGTGATCCGAGGATCAGAACCCCACTGGATAAAAGACCCAGTGATGTAAGAAAGCACATCATCTAAAGGCGGAGACTCCTCATAAGGAAAAATGGGATGGTCAACAATGGGCACCCTAAGAGCATCAGACACAACCGTAGGGGTAATGCGATACTCTACACCTCGTAACCAAACCTTAACTAAGGTGTTGGTATCATAGATGTGGACAGAGAGGTTCGAATAGAACTCTCTAATCAAGGTGGCAGGAGGAGGAGGATGCTCATACTCGAGCAAAGATAACCAACCCTGACGCTCAAAGTTGCGCCTCACCTCAGGATCTACCTCGTCTAGTATGACCCTACGCTCAGCCCAGATATGACGCCTAAGATTAAGGGTCTCATAGGTCACCTGGTTCGACTCACTAGGGAACCGCTTAGTATCGAAAGAAGGTGAAGGGTCAGAAGTCCTATGGGCTCTAGTTTTCCTAGGCATAGTGCTAAGGAAAGAAAAGAGAGACACAGAAAAAGAAGAGCAAAAACAAATACCAAGGGCAGACTGCAAGTTAGCACAGCATAAAAAATATAGAAAAAACAAATCTATATGATGCATGAACAAAATATGCAAATGATGCATGAACTAATGCAGTGACAAGTTCAAACATAATCCTAATTAACAAAATTGGCTTGAGCAAGCAATATTTATCAAAAAATACCCAATTTGGAAAACCTAAGTTTTCAAACCACAACAAATTGATAAATTGATCAACACAACAGTTAATTGACACAATATAATGATCAAATTAATCAATCCAACAAGCCAATTTCATCAATTTCAATTAAATTGAACAAAAACCCCAATTTTATCAATTTCAAGCCCTAGGTTTTCAAATTTCTCACAAAGCACCAAACTAATCAAATTAAACCACGTGTAGTGCTTAGATAAGGTGTCCCCACAAAAACCCATGATTAAAATTGGAAAGAAACTCCCAAAATCAATTCCAAAATTAACAAAAACCAAAATGCCGAAAATAGCCCAAAAATGCATGAAAATAATGCATGAAACTAGAAAATAAAAACAAAAGAGAGGGCAAAAAGGTCTTACCAGGCTTGAGAGAGAGAGATGATGCAAAAAGATTTGAAGAAAACGACAAAATCTCCAAAAATAGCTTTGACCGGTTGGTGAGGAGACAAAAGCGTTTGAAAAGAATTTGAAAAGGTGAAGAACGCGTGAGAAAAGATTCTTTATAAAGTTTAGAATAAATGAATTGTAAAAAAAAAAAAAGTGCTTCATAATAACATAAAATAAACAATGAAAATTTATATTTTATACCTAATTATATTCATACATAATTTTTTAAAAAGTTAACAAAATATAAAAATGTCTATCTACAGTATTTAAATTATATCTATAATTATATTATGTATTTTATTGTATATCTTTAAGTGTATTCATGTATATGCATGAGATTACAAGCTAGTCTTTTTCCTTAATCCTAAAGTTTTTTTTTATATATTTTTTTTACTTGAGTCTTTCTTTTTTTCTTTTTTGTAACCTGAAGTGAGTCCTTTAAAAAAAAAAAAAAATTCTAACGTGAGGTCTAATTAAAAAAAATTATAATTATTTTTTTAATCCTAATTCTAAAGTAAGTCTCTCAAAAGTCAAAAACTTTAATTTTACATTATATATAGATAATAATAATGATGTCGCAAGCTCTAAGGATATGAGAATCTACTATCAAGATAATATAAATTAGATTAGTGGTGGATAGTAGATTTAATTACAATTGAGTATTATGTGAAGTCATTATCATAGAATAGCCCATGCTGGAATGTGTTATGTGGAACCAATGATATGAAAGAAAAAGATTTTTTCTAAACATTAAACAAAAAATTACTTGTTTTCATTCATTTTCAAGTTATACATTTTTTTAAGTTAAGTCATAAATCTTTAAGCAAAATAAGTACTTTTAATTTTTATTTAACTATCTTGTGCATCGCACGGGTTAGCGACTAGTCATATACTATATTTAATAGCAGGGAAAATGATATGTTTACATTATTTTCACAACATTTTTACAACAAATCCTAAGTGGTAGGTTGTTACTAGTTGTTATTTTTTGGACAAAAAAGTAATCTTAGTGTTAGGTTCAAATTTGAACCAATAAAAACTAACCATCTGTGATTTGTTGTGAAAATGTTATGGACGTAGCATAATAGCAGAAGCCTTTTCCTATAATTAAGGAGGTGCTGCCATGTAGGAAAAATACTCATCTAAAAATCTACCACGTTTACAATTAAAAAGTGATAAATTATATTGGTTGACAATGTTAACACACTGTGTGATAGCCTCTCACTCTCTCAGTATAAAATGAAAAATAACGGGTCAGAATACAATTAAAAGGCTTGCAATTCTCCCAAAAAAAAAAAAAAAAACGCAACATACAGAGAGAGTTCTTCGTTCCCTCGCCAGACTTAGAGCATCGCTGCAAGTAGAAAGAAAAATCTATGGGCATCAAGACTATTAGGCTATATATCTACCACCATCAAATCATCAGAACCGATTCCGATACGTCTTTCTCCACTTTTCTAGATTTGTGTATGAAATATTACTTTTTATTGAGATTTTTTTTTTGTTAGATAGGTTTAGATTTGATTTTGGTTTTGATTCCTTTGTATTTCGGGCTTTTGGGTTCTCCATGAAAATGTTTGTTTTCTCAATTTTCCTATTTTTATTTATTTATATCGCTAAGCCTTTCCCTGTTCTCTAATATTTGCATTCATAGTTTTTTTTTTCCCTGGGTTTTTGATTTGGAAAACACCTTTTGATCTGTTTCACAAGGTTAAAACACCTTTTGATAGCCTTTAGTATAAAAGAAAACAAACCGCTTAAATCAGTAAATTGCAATCAAAAGGAAAGGGGAAAGAGAACAGAGTTCGTTGGAACCGTAACCCGATAGCTCAAAAGAGAATTTTTTGGAACCATTGGTTTCCCCATCACTGAAAACAAAACCCGATAGATACTTATTTAGTTGTTATTAATTTTGGGATTTGGGGTTTTCTAATTAGGGTTTGTTGCAATTATAGATTTCAATTCCTAATATATTTTTTTCCCAGGAAAACACCGTAGAAGATCAAATTCTACCTAGGCTTTGTCTCTTAGCTTTTTTTAATTTATTTTAAGGATTTTCCCCCCTGACCGATTGGTGTTCAGTTGCCTATAATAAATTGGAGACACAATGTTATGTTATTTTTGCTACGTTGGTGTGAATTGATGCTTGAACCTTTTCAGTTTTCCCTATTTAAAAAAAAAATGACATATTCTTAACCGAGTTGGCTGAGCGATTGAAAGAATAGTGGAAGCTATAGCAACAACCCAAGCCCACCTGCGGTTTCCTTCAATTTCATCATCATTCAAATACTTTTGTTTGATCAAGCACATGGAGGAGACCGTCAATTTCTACATGATTAGAACAATGTGTATGTGGCTTGATTTTTTATAAAATTGATGTGAGATTAGATTATTCTCATGAGAATATTTACATAGAATTGAAAGTTGAAACTTCCTCTAACAGTTCTGTGGTTTTTTTTTTGGTTGATTCATGTTGTTAAACAGTCCTTTCATTCCCATTTAGAATGTTTGACTCACTCACTTTTGCATTTTTTTGTATTTTTTGAGTGGATTCATGTTGTTAAATTGTCATTTCATTCTCATTTAGAACATTTGGCACCATTTCTACCATCACATCCTGTGGTAAGAGAAACCTGTCACATCACACATGATGTCAAAACAAGCTAGAATAAATATTAAATCTGTTTTGAAAATTTTTACTTTTTGAGTGAAGAATGATACTACTATATGCAAACCCTTAAACAACTGTCAAATATGTTGAGTATATTGAACATGAAAAAATAATTATTCGCCATGGTATTTTGGTGCATCTGACTTTAAGATTCTCATTGGTAATCCTAGAAAATGTGTTCCTAACTTTTGGATTGCAATTCTATAAGATACATTCATCAATATGTTGCTATAATGTTTTTTCTCGCCTTTGCAGGTGCCAGCAATTGGTATTCTAGCACCAAAAAGGGCTCAACCTCTTGGTACCATCTTTGCTACTCCTTGGGGTTCTGCACTTATTTTACCAATTTCATATACATACATAGCCATGATGGGTTCTCAGGGACTCACTAAAGCCTCAAAGATGGCAATCTTGAATGCAAACTACATGGCCAAACGTTTGGAGATTCTTAAACCATCCTTTTCATCTTTTGGTCTTATGTTTGCATATATGTGTTGATCTTGAAAAATAATTTCATTTGGATTTCTACAACATGAAATAGAAGTTCATTGTTTTCTTAGTATAATATAATGCTATGAACATTACAGAGCCACTACCCCATTCTTTTTCGAGGAGTCAATGGAACAGTTGCCCATGAATTCATCATTCACTTGAGGGCTTTCAAGGTATCTCAAATCATACTCTTCCTATGGATTCCCAATTCTGTAAGTTTACTTTGGCTTACAGTGAGTCATTTTAATTGCAGAACACAGCTGGTATACAACATGTGTTTGACAAAATGTCTTACTCACTTTTGCATTTTTTATTTTTTGATAATGTTAGGACATATGTGTTTCACATGTTAGGAACATATGTCACTATTTTATGTAATTGGCTAACTCTTTGACAAAACACATTTTACTTGTATTTGGGTAGATCTAGGATGTGTTTAATACTTCAAGAAACATTGTTTCAAGTTCAAGTATTAAAGCCATGCAAGTCTGTCCAAGAATCAAGTCAGAAAGTGCTGTTTATTAAAGCTCGATAGCTAGCATCTATTGAGATTTAAAGAGAGTTGTTTCAGCCCGAGGCTTGATAGCTGCTCGACAGATAGGATATCTGTCGAGGTTTATGAAGTTCAGTTTTTCAGGACTGTTTTTCATCCAATCTTGGATTATGTGTTTGGGCCTTCTTTTCTCACAACCCTAAACATATATAATGATTGTTTTAAGGGCCATTAAACATTGCTCGCATGTGTGGAAAAGATTGTTCATGCAAATTGTGACCGGAGACTGAGTTTGCCCTAGTTCATCAGAAGCTGTTGTGTTTGTACACTGTAGGGTTTTGTGACCAAGAAACTTCATGATCTTCATTGTCTGGATGAACTGAAGAACTTTGCAGCCAACATCCTTCTCTAGTTGGTGAATCAAGTCGCGTACTGGGATTCGCGCAATTGGTTAGTCACGTACTGGGAGCCGTGCAATACAAGGAGAGATTGTCACTACAGAACAAGTCCAATTGGGTATTGGGGTAAGGGTTCAGCTGTAGGTTGGTATAAGGTACTAGGATTTCTTTACTTGTAACTGCTTGTTTTGATAATAATGGATTCTCTGGAGTAGTGACCTTAAAATCACCGGGTAGGGTTTTTGCCGTGTAGGTTTTCCCCATTCATAAACAAATCACCATGTCCATTTATTTTCCGCTGCATACTTAGTTTAATTGGTGATTTGTTTGTGCTACCACGCATCTTGCATGTTAATTTGATTAATTAATAAACTTGGCTAATTAATCAATTAATTCATCACAAGGGATCAATACATTCTTGGCCTATCAAGTGTTATCAGAGCAAGCACATTCTGATTAGGTTTTAATCTTTGCTGTGTGATCCATTGAGCCTTATTGCCATGGCTATAACCGGCATAAAAAGATTCTTGTTTTCAAATACATCTTGGTTTTCTAATCTCTATTTGTTGGAGTGTATCAGAAAATGCAAGTCTAAAAGTTATTTGAATTCCATCATGATGATCATTGGAAAAGATCTTAGACTGACAAAGAAGAAACTAGACTGTCTCAAAATGATAATGTGCCAAGGAGTTCGTTTGAGAAGAGTGAAAGTTAAAGGTCTTGTTCACCAAAGGTAGATGAGAGAAAACACCATTCCCACTAATTTGTCATCTAAGCACGAAGTGTGCTTCACGATGAAGTCTGCATATAAGGCTATGGACACATGTCTATAGTACCTTGACAGTGGCTGCTTAAGACATATGATTGGAGACCGATCTCTCTTCAAGGTTTTCAAGTCCAAGAAAGGTGGCAATGTCACTTTTGGTGATGGGAGAAAATCACTGATTATAGGAAAGGGAATCATCTCTCCACTTAGATTGCCGAACATTGCAAATGTTCTGTATGTAGAAGGTCTGAGGGTGGACCTGTTGAGCATAAGTCAGATATGTGATCAAGACTTTATGGTATTATTTTATAAAGGAAAGTGCCTTGTCATGGATGAGTTTGGAAAGAAACTCATAAGTGGTGTTTGCACTTTAGACAATTGTTATGGATTAGTTCCTGATACTGATATTGTGTGTAATAGCATTCGTTTACAAAATGAAGATCTATGGCACTAAAGGTTGGGACATGCTAGTTACAAACATCTTTCAATTGTATCTAAGCATGAATCCGTTTTAAGGATGCCAAAGCTTAGTAGAGTAAGCAATGTGGTGTGTGGACCATGTCAGCTTAGGAAACAGACGAAAGCTAAACATCCAGGCACTCATACATCTGTTAGATCCAGACCATCGGAACTACTACATCTGGATCTTATGGGTCCAACTAGAACCGAGTCTTTTGGTGGAAAGAGATACATCATGGTTGTAATAGACGACTTCATTGGGTACATTTGGGTTATCCTTCTACGATCCAAGTTTGATGCTCTTGAGCATATTGAAGCGTTGTGTACAAGATTGCAGAATCAAAAGTGCCTGAAGATTGATCGAATTCGAATTGACCATGGTAAAAAATTCGAGATAAGCATGATTGGAGAGCTAACTCACTTCCTTGGTTTGTAGATTTGTCAACAAGATTCAGGTATATTCCTATCTCAATCTAAATATGCTAAAAATCTTGTGAAAAAGTTTGGTTTGAAATCCGCTAGTTCTATTAGAACCCCTGTGAGCCCAAATGTTAAACTCACTGTTTACTTGTTAGGTGAAAGTGTAGATTTATCTCTTTATAGAAGCATGATAAGTAGTCTTCTTTACTTTACTGCTAGTAGACCTGACATTAGTTATAGTGTGGGAGTGTGTGATAGATATCAGGCTAATCCCAAAGAATCTCATATGACTACTTTGAAAAGAATCAAAAAGTATGTCAAAACCACTGTTGACTTTGGTGTGTGGTATAGCAAGGACACAAATGATGTCTTAGCTGGGTATTCTGACACAGATTGGGCTGGGAATGCTAATGATAGAAAGAGTACATCGGGGGGCTATTTCTATGTGGGTAATAATTTTGTTTCCTGGATGAGCAAAAAGCTGAATTTCATCTCTTTATCTACTGTAGAAGCTGAGTACATTGCTGCCGGTAGCTATTGCACCCAACTTCTATGGATGCAAAAACTCCTCCATGATTACGGTATTTGTCAAGAGCATCTTACCATCTACTGTGACAATACCAGTGCCATCAACATCTGTAAGAATCTGGTTCAACATTCTTGAACTAAACACATAGAGATTCGACATCACTTCATTAGGGAGCTTGTCGAAGATGGTACTCTTACTCTTGAGTTTATTTACATTGATGATCAGAAGGCAGATTTGTTTACCAAACCTTTTGATAGCAAATAGTTCAAATTCCTTCGCTAAGACATTGGTGTCATCTCCATGGATTGATCTTCTCCTCTCTTCCTCCTTCCTCATGGATTTGCATCTAGTGTTATGCATTGCCTTGTTTTGTTTAACATGTTTTTGTTTGGTTAGTTTTCAGTTTTATGTTATTTTTTTTTTCATATAAAAAAAATGAAAAATACAAAAATAGTGTGTGTTTGTATACATTGGTACTTGTGTACCTTGGATGGCTATTGAAACAAAGTTTCCTAAACTTTGTATCTTTTGTAACTTAGATGAGCATCTCTATGCACAACTAAGCAAGAGAACTTTGTGGCTCTTGTTTTTGATGAGTAAGATTAAGTAGTCTCTTGTACTTAACACTCATATCACTCTTTTTGACGGGTAAGACTAGAAAATCCTAAGAGAAAGGCATAAATCTTACCATTGCTGCTCGCCAATCATGAAATGACATTTGTATGCTTCGGCATAGTAAAAGTGCAATGTTAATGACATTTGTATGCTTCAACATAGCAAAAGTGTAATGTCAAATGCTTAACATCATTGGACATTTTTTTTCTTTCTATTATATGCCCATGCATGGTTTGCATAAAAGAAAAAGTATGCAAAGAAAAATAAAAATGCATTATATATGATTGCAAGCGTGTCTTCTAGGAGATGTGGGAGTTATAGGATGTACTTCGAAGGTGATAGTCCCCATCAAACAGTTATGATTGTGTGTGAGTTAAAGTGATTTTTTCATATCTCAAATCGTCATAACATGTATACACTTATGCAATCTTGCGATGTTTTTCACACACAACACGCAATATTCTTTGCTACTCTTGATACATGTGTAAGTACAATGTCACTTAGCCATTACATGGTTTACATGTGTTAATGTATGCTCACTAAACTATCTTAACTTGTTTTTGAAATATAAATTGGTTAGACTTGTTTAATGTGTGTGTGTGTGTGTGTGTGTGTGTGTGTGTTTTGGGATCATTGTGTTTAACACTTTTTGTTGTTGAGAAATGATTTTGAGAGATCAATATGATGTTTGGATCCTTGTTTGAGTTGCACGTCTGGTTGCATTCATGTCTGTGTTTTTCTCTTTTTGAAAAACTGTTTTTAAAGCAATCTCGACAGCTCCTTGACACTTCTCGATACCTAGTTCATCTATCAAGCTCTTCAGTTGCTTGTTATCGCAATCTCGACACCACTCGATAGCTAGGTTGATCGATCGAGATACCTTCTGTCTCCTCAATAGCTTCTCGATAACTAGGTCGATTCATCAAGATACTTTCTATCCACTCAATAGCTTCTCGACAGATCCTCGATCCATCAAGCTTCCTTTTTGCCTTTTACACCTGCTCGATAGCCGCATCTGTCGAACCCTTTAAAGCTCGACACCTCTCGATCTGTCGAGAATTACTAAGCTTGTATATAATGGGTTCTCGTGATCTCAGCTTCATTTTACTTGATCTCTCTCGATCTCTCTAGCCTTTTCTCTTCCCAAAACCTTTCTCATTCACTCCAAACTTCTTCCTCAAGGATTTTTCGGCCTTAATCAAGTTTTTCTTCACTTGGTAAATGTCTAAATCCCTCATATTCATGCATTTCATGATTTTTAACCCAAGTTTTTGGGATTTTTTTTTTTGAAAATTTTGGAGATTTTCAAAATCAAAGAGGTTTTTGCAAGATTTTTGGGATGGGTTTTTTGTTTTTTGATCTTAAAACTTCATGCATTGCATCTTATTTGCATTGTAACAGTGTTTCATGCATTCTTAGATGTGTGTTTGCCTTGTTGCATACTTGTGTGATGGTAGGATTGGATTGGGCTGAGCCTATGATGCAATTATTTTTGCATGTCATATGTTCATGCATTCCCATGCATATGTTCTTTCTCTTCTATATATTTTGAACTGCTTGGGACTTTTTTGATTGAATCTTTCTCCTTCTCTCCCTTCTGTTTACGTTAGTCTGCTTCTATAGCACCCAAACGCAAATCTACTCCGTCCCAAAACCCTCTTTATTTTGGGGCATCCACTTCTTCTGACCCAACTCCCTCTCACGTCCGGTTTCGTGATAAGAAGGCTAAATCAGACTTCTTTGAGAACTTTTCTAGACATGGTGTTCATTCGGAACGCCAAGTCATTTTGTCGGATTTCTCCGACACTGACCTGCCCACTGTCATTCACAGTAGGGGTTGGTAGTCATTGTGTGACATCCCAGTCACTTGTCCATCCGTGCTAATCTAGGAGCTCTACTCCAACATGCATGGATTCGATTATTCAGTACCTCTATTTGTTACTCGCGTTCGAGGTATGCGCATTGTTGTCACACCGGATGTAGTATCCGATGTGCTCCATGTCCCGAGGGTAGAGCATCCTGACAACCCCAGTTGTGAGCGTCTGAGGACTGTGTCCAAAGACGAGTTAATGTCCACTTTCTGTGAGCATCCCTCTAATTGCGGCGAGCGTCAGTTTTCTCCATGTTCGACCTTTGTTAAAGGTCCAAGATTCATGACCATGATTATGACTTTTGTGTTATGTTGTGAAATTTTAAAGTACTCGCAAGTGTACGAACCGTATCGAAGTATAGTTTGACAAGAACGAGGTCGAACCCACAGGGACTTGAATGAGCGTAGGAAAATTAATTAAACCTTAACCAAATTAATCCTAATCTAGTTTAATAAAAATTGGTTGTTTGAAATTAAATATACTAAACAAATAATAAAATTAAGCAAATAGTTAAACTAAGCAAAAGATAAAAAGCAACAAAAAGATGTAAACAATCAAGGGAAAGGAATTAAGGTTTTGGAATCCGCCTTCTAAGTCAAATAAGCATATATTTATGATCATTAATTTTTCCCAACTGTTGCATGATAATCTAGAAATCAATCTTGCTATCATGGAAAATATCATCATTAAAACTTATGTTTAGAAATCTAAAGCATGTTCTTCTTCGCTTCTTAAGTATAAAACCAAATCATCAATTGTATCCGTAGCCAAACAAATCACAAGATATATCCAATTCTAAAAATCAAATCATAAATTGTATCCATTGATAGAAAAATCACAAACAATATCCAATTTTATAATCAAGAATTAATAATCAAAGCATTCAATTAATTAAGACAAATCCTAAATCATGCCAAAAACATGATTGAACTCATATCTAGAATCCTATCTTAGTCAATTGATATGAAGCAAGAACAATTTAGATCATTAAAAAACAACTATTGTGGGAAAAATCAAATCACATAAATATTACTGATAATCCTTAATAAGGTTTCTTCCTCAACCTTAATTATAAATATAGCTACTCATGGTACGTGAGATAAAACATAAAAGTAAAATACTAAACATTCAGCTAGACAAATAAAATAGAGAAAGAAATAGTCACAGTGCTAGAGAAAAGCCATAAAAGAAACTACTAGTTGCTGCTTGCGCTCCAGTCCTAGCCGCTCTCTTTAAACAAACTAACCTAAAGCATTATATAAGAGAAATTACTCCTAATACAATTCGGACTAGCATCCCTTTCTATTGCGTTATTTTCCTCATTTATAATCACATAACACATGTAGCTGGCCTAAGGCTTTTCTTTAGAAAAAGACCAAAACCGAAGTGGCCTAATAGAAATTCCTTGTTTGATTCTTGTATGTCAGTGAAGTTATAGGGAATTGTTGGACTAGAGAAAGCCCACAAACATGCAAACTTCTTCTCTTTACTTTTCCTTATCTGACACTTCACGCTTTCCAGCCTTGCAAATTTCAATTCTCTACAAGTTGGCTTCTTGAATCAATTGGCCCCACCTTATTGTTTAAGCATAGTCAATTACAGTTCACTTGCTCTGCTTCTTCTTCATTTTTCTTGTCTTCCACTAATTCTTGTAAACGTGCAAAGCCTTTATAACCTATAAAACAAGGATAGATTATGTAATCAATCACAAGATAGCTTCAAAGTATGGCAAAAAATGCAAATATGAGAGATTTTATCATATATATTTCATGCACATCATGTTACATCCCTTATCTCATTATAACTCTATTACAGAGCCCCGTGCTCGGTTTTTGCTTTCTTTTTTAGAGCATCTCACTATAGATTTTCCCTCTCATTTCATTCTTTCTATCATAGATGTTTATAGGGATACGACGACCCATGATAAGCTCATCTTCCCTTCAGCTATCACGAGGCTTTTGAGCCATTTTTCTATTCCCTTTCTCATGTTCGACCACTTTTCTATTATGGATGCTATAGATGCTGCTACCATTAAGCGGAGCGAGGCACAGTTTCGGTCGAGGCGGTCCGGGTCAGCACCTCCTCCCACTACTTCAGCTCCATCCACCTCCGCTCCCTCTTCTTTTGCAGGTGGTATGACTCTAGATGCTCTCATGGCACAGCTTCAGAGCGTGAATGCTCGCCTTGACGCGCTTACTGATGAGTTGTGTCAGGTGAACACCCGTGTTGGCCGTATTGCCAGACGGCAGGCTCACCTTGGTGGCTTCGTAGAGTCTCCCTCTCCTCCTCCCAAGGCATCTGACGATGACGACTCCAACGATGATGATGATGAGGATGATGGAGATGCTAGCTCTTTTAGTGCTGACGAGATGTCTACTTGACACTCTTACCCTTTGTCACTTGTGACAAAAAGGGGAAGTAGTTTTGGGTTATGAGAGTAGTAATAGTTAGGGGAGAGTTAGTATAGGAGATTTTTGTTAGGAGGAGTGTTGATATTAAGGATGTAGTGAGGATTCTATGTATCTTTTCCTTTTCCCTCTATGTTAGATACATTATCTCTTGTACATTGGTCTTGTGACCACTTAGTGATAGCACACCTTGTACTTAAGTTGATATATATATTGAGGGTGTTATTACTTTCTTTCACCTACTCTTACATGTGTTGTTTCTTTTCTTTCTTTATGCACATGCTTCTTATACATTGTATGCAATCTATTATTTCTGCTTCACACTAAGATGCCTTGATGAGTTTTGTTTAAAGTGTTTCAGAAATACAGGTTGTCAAAGTCTACTTGCCATGAACTCTCTTCTTGCAAAGTTTTTCAAGAGTTTGTGTTAGGATAGATTTTATTGCAACAAGTGAATATGAGTTGAGTGATTTATGACTTCTCTTATATATTCATTTGTTTGTTGTGGTTTTGTCATGGATTACCAAAGGGAGAGATTGTTAGGACATATGTGTTTCTCATGTTAGAAACATATGTCACTATTTTATGTAATTGGCTAATCCTTTGACAAAATGCACTTTACTTGTATTTTGGTAGATCTAGGATGTGTTTAATACTTCAAGAAACATTGTTTCAAGTTCAAGTGTTAAAGCCATGCAAGTTTGTCCAAGAATCAAGTCAGAAAGTGTTGTTTATTAAAGTTTGACAACTAGCTCGACAGCTAGCATCTATCAAGATTTAAAAAGAGTCGTTATAGCCCGGGCTCGACAACTACTCGACAAATAGGGTATCTGTCGAGGTTTATGAAGTTCAGTTTTTCAGGATTGTTTTTCATCAAATCCGGGATTATATGTTTGGGCTTTCTTTTCTCACAACCCTAAACATATCTAAGGATTGTTTTAAGGGCCGTCAAAGGTTGCTCGCATGTGTGGAAAATATTGTTCATGCAAATTGTGACCGAAGACTGAGTTGCCTTAATTCATCTTTTTCTCGAAGAAGCTGCTGTGTTTGTACACCGTAGGATTTTGTGACCAAGAAACTTCATGATCTTCATCATCTGGATGAACTGAAGAACTTTGCAGCCAACATCCTTCTCTAGTTGGTGAATCAAGTCGCGTACTAGGATCCATGCAATTGGTTAGTCACGTACTGGGAGCCGTGCAATACAAGGAGAGATTGTCACTACAGAACAAGTCCAATTGGGTATTGGGGTAAGGGTTCAACTGTAGGTTGGTATAAGGTACTAAGATTCTTTTACTTGTAACTGCTTGTTTTGATAATAGTGGATTCTTGGAAATGGTGACCTTAAAATCATCCGATGGGGTTTTTGCCATGTAGGTTTTCCCTATTCGTAAACAAATCACCATGTCCATTTATTTTCTGCTGCATACTTAGTTTAATTGGTAATTTGTTTGTGCTACCACGCATCTTGCATGTTAATTTGATTAATTAATAAACTTGGCTAATTAATCAATTAATTCATCACAAGGGATCAATACATTCTTGGCCTATCAGATAATTTGATAGTTATACTCTTACATTAGTTTAAGTCAACTTCATGGTTTGTGTCTCTTGGTTTTAAGCCTTTTCCTACAATTAATGTAGTTTTGACATGTAGGAAAAGTACCATCTAAATTTCTACCACCTTTACCATTAAAAAATGAAAATAAATCACTTTGCATAGACTATTATGTTCTAGGTGTTCACTACTCTTATATTAATATATTGATTTTCTGAATAAAACTTCAAATGGAAGTTTAGGACCTAGGGTGAAAGGGTTTGTGAACATGTGCAGAGAAAGAAACCTGTAACTACCAGATAAGAACAATGGTTGAAGAGTTACTAAAAGAACGGTCAATAATATAACTTTTCCAAAAAATTTGAAACTCTTCCACCTTTCTTTTGATTTGGCAGCTACAGGCTCCTCTAGCTTATGATTATTTATGTGCAAAAAGGTTTTGAAGTGCTTTGGAAGGAACATTTTCTTTGGTTATTACTTTTTTGCTGTAGAAACATATATGATATTACTATCCTTCTAATGACCATTATTCAGCTATAATATACCTTTTGATATGGTCTTCTAAGGTAAACATGAAGGAAAATGTTTAATGATTCAAAAAAAATTCTTATCATAAATTGTGTAATTTATAAATTTTTATTTACCTAAGTTAGACCATATTTCTCTTTGATGTCTTATGCTTTTTTTTTTTTTTTCAAAAATTTTAAATATGTGTGCAGGGTATGTTTTTGGCTATGTGAATATTAAAGAAAAAATGTTGTTTATACTTTGCAGGTTGAACTTAGACATTGATGCTCAAGGTATGTGTATGCATGAGTAGATTTACAATATCAGCCAAGTCATAAATAGTTGTTTCTACAATCAAGGCTATTCTACTATGTAGGGAAAACGCCCATTTTAAAAACAGACATGCGTTAAGCAAAACCCCCCTTAAACGCCACAACCCTATACAATCAGCACATCCCAAAGATGAAATGATGTATTCATTTGGTAAAAAACATAGCGACAAAAGAAAATATCTTCCTCCTTTCAATTTTCACTCTCACATCTTTAGTACTTGCACTTTTTGTTATGTTTCGTTTCTTCTCTGCATATGCCTAAGGTAGCATAGCATTATTATTTTCCTTCTTCAAATACTGTTTTTGCAATCCAAAGTTTCTACTATTGCTTTTCCTATTTGAATTAGCATCTCCATTTTTAGTTATTTCTATACTCTAGAATTTTGTTTTATTTCATTGGCTAGGGTTCTTTGGTCGCATTTTGTTAATTGCTTTTATTTGGATTTTTTCTCCAAATTTACAATAATCCGGCTTTTGGTTTGGTGATTTTAGGGGTTTAGTGCTTGAATATTTGTAGAAAAAGACATATTCCCTTGGATGGTTGATTTTTCAATGCTGCTCTGAGCATCCGTATCTGAAAGGATAGTCTATATAACCGTTGGATGTTTGTGGTAAATGGTGATGTTTTTTATTGTATGGTTTATTGACTTTATTTATCAATGCTAAGTTGATAGACTATATTGAAAGTTGTAAGTCTTAAGGAATTTATGACTATTTTTGCAATGAAATTTTTATTTATAATTTTTACTATTTGAATTGAATTTGATTAACCCTTTTTTT